>CAJGYO010000006.1:95110911-95710911 GCA_904845875.1 Miscanthus lutarioriparius
TCACAAGAGATCTTCGAGTGAATATAATTCAAATCCTTTCAAGAATGAATCTCTTAGGAAGCGTCCTTATTCCCATATAGAACATTGGAAAGAATTCAAGGGTGGCATGTCAAGTGGTACTATAGAAGGAGAGCTGAGGCATTTAGCCAATCCTATCTTCTCTCCTTCTATGACCACATTAGATGTTTTATCTGAATTCATTTGTTGATCCATCCTTGACCCCGATAATCCCTTTTATGCTCTTTCTCTTAAGTCTCATGATGACTCTAGAAATCCACTAAGACAACCAAAGCATAGAAGTCATGAAAACCACGAGGATGACCAAGAAGAGCAACGACAAATGCTAGAATGTATTAAGAACTTATATGTCGTTGCTAAAGAATAGATGGACAAGGACGAAGCCTTATGGGTAAAATTCAAACTTGGCTTAGATCCAAACGATGAGCTTAAACCAATCTCTTTAATAAACAAGATCCATCCAAGTTTGGAGGAGGCCTTCGACGAGATCAACCCGAGAGCCACCAATCCATGGGAAATCTTGGACAATAAAACATCCAATGAATGTCATAGGCATGGAATAGAGACAATGTTTTCACCTATAGACATTCATGAAGAAACACCCCTAGAGCTTGAAAAGGAAGACGATATCGATGAGCATGAAAGTTATTTCATGAACACCTCATCAAATCCATACTCACATGAGAAATCTTCTGAATCAATCAGTGTTTTCAACATTGCCATACATGAGATCTTCAATCCCTTCATACTTTCTGTTCATAAAGACTTTGAAAGGCTAGTTGTAGATGCATATATTTATCCTAAATATTGCAAATCTCGTTGGCCTGAATCTTAAGATAGACACCCTTGGAAGGGAAACCACTTCACAATTAGAAACGCAATTTGAAGGTTTCCCAAGGATGAGCTTCTGTCCTAAAACAAGCACTTTTAGCAGATAATATGAGTTTTCATCTTTTACTGTGATACCCTTGTGAAGTGAGCATAGAAACATAATTGTAAAAAATATTCCTTCGGGTATTATTGTCACTAACCATTCTAGGTTTGAAGCAAAAAGGACGAACGATGATGACTCAAGGTATGTCCAACCAATCATCATGCAACATTGAATCGCATCCATCCAAACTTGATTTTGCCTTGTAAAATTCAAGTGTGGGGGATGAACTTCTCTGAAAATCTTATGCCATGTTGCTAATTCATCTTGATTGTCTCTACCTTTAAGCCATGCTTAATTTGCTAAATAACAATCATTCTCTTTCATCTCTATTTGAATAAATCTCTATAATACTTTCATGCTACCTTTGTTTACTATAGTATGCTTAAGGTTTAGAATATGATCTTACATCTTCTAAATTAGGCATGGTGCTTAGTTTAAACTGTTTTCCTAAATTAAATTAGACACGGTGTATAGTTTGATTCTTGAACCAAAAGGTGTACTAATTTTACTTCTAAAGGCTTTTAAATTAAGTGTGGTGGTTAGGTAAAAATGCCTTTCCTAAATCAAATTAGACGTGGTGTCTAGGTTGATTTTTGAGTCGATAGTATGCTTTAGTAGGCACTGGATATTTTGTAGACTAACTCCTACAGGAAACTCTCACATCAATATTGGTAAGTCACGAGATGAATTTAAATCGGAGATGAAGCCAGGCACATGATGAACTCCAATAATATTGTGCAAAGAAGACACAGCTCACTCATGATGGATGGAAGAACTGGATGAATGAATATGAGCTACGCCTGTTCATGGTTTGGTATGAATCTACAAACCCAACCACCACTACAGCTATGGAACGAGGAAGAAGACAAGTGCATAAAACAAAAGGTGAGGCGGAAGGACCTACAAAGTCGCAAGATCAAAGAAGCGAAAAGATGACATGACAAAATGATGAGAAAGAAAAGGTGCGATCTAGAAAACAAGAAGCTCATGAATAGCTCAAGATGCGAGACTAGCCGAGCAAGGAAAACTTCAAGCAAAAGGGAAGAACCATCATGAGTCATCTACCCTTCGTCATATGGTGTCTTCACACTCTAATGACAAAGGTAACATCCTAAGGTAAATGATCATTATTTAAAAAGCTTTTCTTGATTCTGGTAGACACACAAATAAAAAACAAACATGTTTGGGTTATAACTTCATTACTTGATTCAATCAGATTAACTCAACATGTTAAGCTTGTTTCTAGCACTACTTTCTTGATCTCATAGTCTTAACCAAATGAGTTAAAAAGTGCACATCTTATCTATAGAAGATGATAGTCATAATCATGTAAAGATTAATACATTATATAGAAAAAGATAATCCTTCAGTAGGTTAAGCAATTTAACCCTTTTGGCCAAATGTACTTAAATGCTATATTCATGCTCAATCTTGTGATCTTACCACTCATGTTACAATTAAACAAAAGCATATAACATCAACTTCATCTTGTCCCATGTGCCTAAGGTTAGAGAAAAATAAATAAAGTTTTTGGTTCTGTTGGTGTTTTTCCACCAACAGAGTCCATGCACTTGATTTCTACCTTGTCTTATGAGCAGGACACACTTCAAGCGAAGTGTAAGGGAAAGATAGTCGACTCCCCAATTTCTACAAGTGAAGGTCTAGTGCCTGTCAAACCAAAATAAAAACTCAAAACCAAGATAGGTTTGGCAGAAGAAGGTGACATCACCATTAGAGGCGCCTATCTCAAGAATTCTTATCTTCAGAGCAAACCAATGTACTTGATCAATGAACTTCACAAGAAGAAGTCCCGTTCAAAGGACTTATAATACCGAATCCTCACCGAAAGAGCTAGCTTGGGGGAGAAACACTCTCGTGTATCCAGGTAAGTATTATTTCTCTTTTTTGTTTTAATTTTAGTTTCTTTTTAATAGTTAAAAAAATGAATAATGAATGAAAAACAAAATAAAAATTTATCTTTACATTAGTCATCTATAGTAATAATGTGTGATCTAGTAAAATTGAAAACAAAATAAAAAAGTGTGTCTAGTTTGCTTTAATATATTTTTAAGAGTTGAATAAAATAAAGAGAACTCAGAATAATCTCTTAAAATGGAAATAATGAATAGTTGCTATATTGTAATTCCTTTCAAGTATCTAGTTTTCAGCCTTGAATTCTCTCAAGTTTTGGATAAGATTGTTTTGATATAAGGATTTACTCTAAGCTTGAAACTCGTAGGTCGCATATGCTTGATCTAAGTCTAGGTAATTGACGGATATGATAAGAGATGGTCTGAGCTGTTGTTTATCTTATTCCAAGTGACACTAAAGTTCTGGAGATTTATCTTTTGGAAAACACAAAAATGCTATACGATGAGTTCCTGTATGATAAAGCTTGAATTCCCACAAGAGCCATACATGTTATTTAGGCTAGAAAAACTTACACATATATGTTGTTTACTTTTGTATTGAGTTTTGTCGAGCTTTGTTGACCCTTATGAGAGATTTGTCATGCTCTTAAAATCAAAATTACGTACACACCACCCACATATGCAGTACTCCTGCACTAGGGGTAGGCGCAAAAACATGCCTTTCATCAAGATTTATCCAAAAATGTTCTATTCCTGCATTGGGAGTGAACCAAAAAACATGCTTGTTAGGTTTTCCATCCACCAAATAAATACTCCAAGTTCTTATTGATATCTCTCTCAAAGTTTTGTTGTAGAAATGAGACATGGGGCTATGCAAAAGTTATTCAAAAGTACAAAAGAAGGAAAAGAAAAGAAAAGAAAATAGATTAAGAAAAAAATAGATAAGTGTCCGAGATATCTAAAACAATGGGTACTTAGATGCCAACCTGAAAAAAAAAAGATGAATAAGATAGCCCCTACTCTCTAGCAAATGTTTTCAAGTTTTAAAAGAGAGATATGTTTTCAAGGAGTAAAGTAGAATTAGGTTAGCCACCATTTATATCCACCATATATCCACACACATGCATATCTTGATTTGATTATATGACTCAACTCTCTTTGGATCATTGTTTGACTTTATAATATATGCATTGCAAGTATGCTTCTAGCTTTCTCCATACCTATGAACTCCACATAAGCCATAGTAGAATGAAGAGAAAAGACATAACATCTTTATTGCCTTGGTGAGGATCCACAAATATCACATATATTGAGAGACTTGAGAGTGTCAGACAATGGAATCTCTGAGTTTTATTTTGAAAACTTATAAAAACTCCAAAACAATGGTGGAACAAAGAAGTTGAGACGTAGTGCTTGACTTGATCATTGTGTCTTTCAATTGCTCAAGAACTAAGTGAAGGTTCAGAAGCCCCATGGTTGAAGGTAATACGGGTAAGTTTGAAAGTCGGATCAGTTTATTTTAATCCGGAGGAGAATTTTTGATTGAACGCATGTGTACTTTTGAGATGTGAAAATAGTGTAGCAACTCCTGATCTATTGCTGAGTTTAGCTTTGCTCAGGGACTGACAAAGGTTAAGCTTGGGGGAGCTTGTAGACGGTCACTAACACCAATTATAAACCGTCAACATAACCTGCATTTATACTTAATTCCATCACCAAACATAGGTATAGGGGTTTAAACTAATAAATTCCACGAGTTTTGGTGATTCTGTGTTTTCAGCAGGGTTTATCCAGAAAACCGTCAAGTGGGACCTATTCGTCAAAGAAAATTACAGAATTCCGCCGCGTAAACAGTGTGGGAAGATTCTAGAAGACTCTAGGAGGCTCTCCACCGAAATAGACCCCGAAGGGATGCCATATGGGGCCAGCCGGCTCCACCTGTAGGGCGGTGGGCCTATGGGTCCCACCAGTCAGCCTCCGCTTCGAAAGTCAGTTTCCCACCGCCATTGAGATCCAATCTTCGCCGTTTATTCAAGTCGGTTTGATCCGATGGCTCAGGATTGACGCTCCGGCTATATATATATCAGCCCCTACCCCCCTCCCTCAGTAGATCCCTAAAACCCTAATTCATATCTTTAGGATCAGAGCCAGCTATCAAGAGAGGATTAGTCCTCCATAGGCTATAGTCTTGTAAATAATAGTGAGATGGAGAATGAGGGAAGAGTTTGGAGGAGATACCGGCCTATCGGTGCTCTCTCTATGGCTTGTACCTTGGTGGATCCAAGTTTTATCTGAGCTTGTCTCTGAGATTTCTCTGGTAATCAACTTCTAATTCACGTAAGCTTCTTGTTTATATTATTCATCTGGTTCACAACTTGTTTGAGTGCTTTATTCTTTATCCAGGAAGAGTAAAGTAGTAATTTTAGTGTAAGCATGGTGCTTAGATTCTGGTTACTTGTGGATGCATCCTGCATTTCGGATCGGTGGTAGCTCGTGAGGGTGACTCTTATAGCCTCGTTGAATACACCACCCGTTTGTAGGGAAAGTAGGACACGGTTACTATGGGAAGCATCCTCTGCTGGTGTATTTCCTTAAGTAATGTCCCCAGTTGAATAGTAGAAGACATAGCTTACCCAAGTTAGAACTAGAGAACCTTAGTTTTCCTCTCTACTCTCCTATTTATCTTAACCTTATTGCTACCCCTAGTTAAGTTAGATCGTAGTTAGTCTCACACGTTTCCCTGTGGATACGATACTTGGAGCACTTCTGGGTGAAAGCTACAGTGGTATCCGTGCGCTGGTGGATTTATCTGTATGCGTTAAATATACCAACAGTCCACATGTCCCTCGCTTCACTTTGGCAATAGCATGTCCATGTATCCGGTGCCTGGCGACCCAACAGGCACCCAAAACCCACAGACGCAACAACAAAAGAAAATGGACGGTATGGCAGGTACAGAACTCCAGGGCGCGGAAATCAAAACTACCCACATCTCTACTCCCTTCGTCCAAAAAAAACCCAATCCGCGATGGCTAGATAACCCCTGGGTATTAAAAGACATTATGGATGCGTGCATATGAAATTTTCTCAACTTTGACTAGGTTTGTAGAAAATACGTGCAACATTTATATCTCTAAATAAGTTTATTATGAAAGTATATTCAACTATCTATCTAATGATACTAATTATACATTATAAACATTAATATTCTTTTATATATAATTGGTCAAAGTTAAAAAAAGTTGAATTCTCGGGAAGCGAGAATGACTTCTATTCTAGGACAGTGGGAGTACTCCGTATGGCAGGATGACGAACAACACAAAGATGGCGACCGGACAACGCACGAAGCACAAGCAAATGAACAGCTGCCACAAAGAATAGGGGTGCCTCTTCACCAAGCCCAGGAGCTCGATTGCTGGCTCTCACATCCATCGGCGCCTCGGGTGCTCAAACACAACAGCAGGGCCGTCTCAAAAATTCCAAGGGTCCTTAGGCAAGCAAGATAGTAAGGGTCTAGTAATCTAATTTTTAATATGATGATTAAAGTATATAGTACTAATAATGAGAGTTAATTTGCAACATAGGTTTCTCATGGGGAAGTGGGGCTTGTCACTCATCGCGTGTGAACGAGTGGCATCGGCGTGTCATGGCTTCACGACGATGTCTCGCCTCGCGAAGCAGCGTCATTGTGTTTAGCAACTAGGCTAGGCAATTGGGAGGCGAAACAATTGCTTGATAAGGATCGGTTAGCGATCGGGGATAGCTAAATATCTGAATAGGAAGCGATGACAAGCTAATTCCTTAATCTTAGACTTGTGCTACGTGTATGGACTTTTAAATTTCTATTTCAATATGCCAAATATATTTACTAAAATACTATATACATAGATGTACTCATGGGCCCCTTCGTGGCACAGACCCCTAGACGTCACACCGGCTGCACTCCCCTCTAAGATGGCCCTTCATAGCAGCCATGCAGCAGACACCAGCGAGCGCCTTTGCAGGCGGCCGTTCTTTGGACCGATTCCAGGGCTTCAACTATGAACTCACTGATAGAATGTCACAGGATCACTAGCCATAGATCTAGCACACCTACTGACATTTGATGAAGTGTAAACCCTAGAACATGTACTAGTACGGGATTAACAGATAGAGTGAGAGAGAGATAGGGGTTGAGGAGGTTCAAACCATTGGCCGCCTTCGTAGAAGACAAGCTGGCTATGGGGTTGCTTGACGGTGGCGTGGTGAAGCCCGACGGTGAAGGCGCTATCGTGGTGGCGGCGGTGTAGAGACGGCGGTGGCCAGTGGTGGTCTTCCCGTCGCTGGTAGCACCCCCTCTTAGATCGATTATGATTTAGGGACTGTAGGTGGGGCGTCTGGCGTCTCAAGTGAACCTCGTATCTTATGGCCCGGCCCTCACCTCCCTTTTTTATGGCGTTGTGCGACGGAGGTCCACCAACCATGGAACGGTTGGGCGCCCTCAATCCGGGCGTGGATCCAAGGGCCCAATTGTCCGTTGGACCAATTGGTGGAGATTGTCTAACATTCTTCCCATTGATCTCATCTTATGACTTAAACTCAACTTACTTAATCTTGTTCCCATTCCATCACAGATCAGTGCATAGAGCGTGCCTCATCGTCACGGTCAATTGCCATTAGATTAAACAGGTACAATGCACCTCTCTGTTTTTAAAACAGATTCTCAACTAGGCCCTTATTGTTCGAGGAATCATAGGCTTTCCCTTAAACCCATGCTGACTAAGTGTTCTCTGAACACGCCGGGTGGTAAGACTTTTGTAAGTGGATCCACGAGCATCTTGTCTATTCTTATATGATCAAGACTAATTATATGATCTCAGACTGTCTTTCACAACATAATACTTTATGTCAATGTGTTTGGCAGCACCACTTGACTTATTGTTGTGAGCATAACATACTGCTGGATTATTATCGCAGTATAACTTGAGTGGTTTATATATGTCGTCTACCACTTTCAACCCGAGCATGAATTTAGCCATAGATCTAGCACACCTACTGACATTTGATGAAGTGTAAACCCTAGAAATTAACAGATGGAGTAAGAGAGAGATAGGGGTTGAGGAGGTGCAAACCATCGGCTGCCTTCGCTTGACGGTGGCGCGGTGAAGCCCGACGGTGAAGGCGCTGTCATGGTGGCGACGGTGCAGAGACGGCGGTGGCCGGTGGCGGTCTTTCCGTCGCTGGCAGCACCTCCTCTTAGATCGGTTAGGGTTTAGAGACTGTAGGTGGGACGTCTAGCGGCTCAGATAAACCTCGTATCTTGTGCCCCGGCCCCCACCTTCATTTTTTATGACGTTGTGCGACGAGGCCCACGAACCATGAAACAGTTGGGTGTCCCCGTTCAGGGCGGGGATCAAGGACCGACCATTACAGGCACCACCTTGGGCACACTAACTGACAAACACAACACGCTTGCAGCCGACAGTGGCATGAACCTCCCGCCACCTTTTCCTGTGCCAGCGACAGGCAAGGCAACCAGCTCAGGCATGCGGCTGGCAACAGCATGCAGGCCGTCGACTGCTTGGTCAAGGTAACAGATTTTTCATTACAGGATCAATGAATGAATGAAGGGAGCACACATAATGATGCTGAACACCAGCCGGTTCCTGCCTCGGCACTACCGGGACCGCCTCTGTATAGAGCTCTGGTGCCGGTACCCCTCCCGTGCACAAGGTGCTATAGGGACGCGGCTACAACCCCAGACTCTCCAATGCAAGTACCAAGACACATGAACAATCAAGCCCATCTGCCTGCGGCCATCTACATCAAAGCAGCGCAAACTCTTAGCGGCTCAACCTCTGTGCTAATGGCTGAAGTTGCGGCCTTACCAGATTGTCTCCGCACTTGGCATCTAAAGCCCGTTCTTTCTAACGTACAATCAACAGCTCGTGACTTTCTTCAACGGGAACGACCTCGCTGGGACATCAAGCTAGCTCTTCACTCAGCGTTTCATTAATCATACATCAAGTAACAATGCCAAGATCTTCAAGGTCCCAAGGAAGCTTAACACCACATCACACGTCCTAGCCAGTCAGGCCTTCAACTCATCATCTACAACATCCTTTGGATCGCAGTTTACCTGCTCCAATCATGCTCATGTACCCAGTTGCCCCTCCATGGTGGGTCTGAACTCTGTACACTGTACTTGGTGATAACATCACCATCATTGCAGCTTCTTGCTGCTAATCTATTTGCCATTTATTATCAAAAAAATATATATATAATAAAAAACCCGCGGACGGGACGGGCAGAGCGCGCGGGCGCAGCGCAGGCAGAGGCAGAGCACGGCCCGCACGGCGCACGTACACCTCACCTCAGGCATCACGTCTCGGCTCCGCTTGGCACCGGTGTGTCCACATGTCCCTCGCGCGCCACGCACGCACGGGCCGGGGCACAGCTACTCATACGGCCACCGGCTGGCGTCACGTGGCGACGTGTGTCTGCTGGCGTCGGCCACGGCATAGCACTACACTATAGCAGGAGCAGGTACTGGTAGGGTGCCGAGCCACCCAGCCATCCAAGTCTACGTACAATAATATTGTGCCTACAAAGTCAAGAGCTGAGTGCCTTGTTCACATGGGTCAGTGGGACACCAGGTTATAATTCATGAAGAAAAAAATACTGATGATTTCTTTTCAGCATAAGGAGCATTCCGGGTAGCGTACAAGTCTTCCCTGGTGTACTAATACCATAATTATATCCAGTCTTGTTTGACCCAACTACATACAAGTAGCTAGACACTTCAGTGGTTAATTGTGGCTTCTAGCTTGTTTGTCCTTTACAGGTTTACAGGAATAATACAGGATGGAATAGACGTACTCTTCTTTCTCCAGACAAAACACTAACCTATACTAGTACTAGTATTTAACCTTCCAAATCCTTAAGAAAAGGAGTACAGTTTGTTCATCGCAGTAGAAATGAGGCAAGCCTACGAACAAACAATCATTCAAGTCCAAAATCTGTATTATATAAAGTATATAACAATATAAAACTAAT
The DNA here is from genome assembly GCA_904845875.1 of Miscanthus lutarioriparius. Lineage (NCBI taxonomy): Eukaryota > Viridiplantae > Streptophyta > Magnoliopsida > Poales > Poaceae > Miscanthus > Miscanthus lutarioriparius. The sequence continues at coordinate 95,120,770 of CAJGYO010000006.1, forward strand.
AAAGCCCCCACGCCATCGTTAACAGTCATAGGTTAATGATACATACTGTAAAAACGCAACGAATAATTAAACACGTCATTTCCAGTGAGAAAGAAGGAAGGTGCGCACTGTGCCGCCCGCCGACGATGGCGACCACCGTCGGGTCTCGGCTGACATCACCTCTTCACCGGGCCGGCACCACCACCCAACAGCGAAGCTGAGGCACGTGATGACGCGCGCACCCAGCGGCCCCGCGCTACGACTCTCCTCTCCTTGGCCCGGTGCAGGCAGGTGATGAACTGATGGTGCGGCGTGCGCTACGCCGGGACGCGCGCCGAGCGCGGGGTGGCCGGCGCCGAGGGTGCCTCTGGCTCCGGCTCCGCGTTCAGGTCGAGGCTGGCACGCGGCGACGGGGCGGTAGCGCGCTCGGTTCCGGCGGGTGCGGGGACGGGGACGGGCTCGTCGGGCCGCGGCTGCGCCGGCGCCGGCGCCTCGGGCGCGGGCGCGGGCGCGGGAGGGGCGGCGAAGTCCTCCCAGGAGAAGCTGGGCCGCCACGCCGGTGTGCGTGGGGCAGCAGGAAGGGCGCCGGCGCCGCACAGCCGGCGGGAGGCGTCGCGTATGCGCCGGAGGATGGCGTAGAACTCCTCGACCTCGGCGTCGGAGGCCTCGTCGACGGCGGCGGCGGCGTCGCCGGTGATGTCGGTGTCGGGGCGCTTGCGCTTGGCGGTGGCCGTGGTCGCGTCCATGGTCTCACAGCGTGCTGAGCTGAGCAGTGCGCGGGGAGGAGCGGGCATAGGAAGGTTTTGGTGGCTCACGAGTGTTTTTGGAAGAAAAGAAAGGGCTGCTGGTTTATAAGGCAACCAAGTGCATGCGGAATATTTTTCCTTTGAAACTTCTCCCGTGAGGGCCCAATTGTTTACACATATACTGTTAGACAAACTATTGTTCTCATAAACATACATTTGCATATATTAGCCATATTCGTTTGGCTGATAAGCCATAGCTGAAAGTATTGTTGGCTGATTTGTTATGAGAAAAAAATATTGTTCGTTGGCTGAAAAAGTACGGTGTTTTTCAATAATATTAAGGGCCTCTTTGGCACGGCTTATACCGGCTTCGGCTTCATCTATTTTGCGCAAATCGAGTCACTGTAGCGTAAAGCCGTTTTGTAAGCCGGAGTTAAAATGAACTAGAAGCCGGAAAAAAATCAGTTTTTCTGCCTTCATCGGCTTTGACTTCACCAATAAAACCGTTTTAGATGAGCCGTGCAAAGGGGCCTAAATAAAGCGACAAAGTTCGGTGTTTTTGTGTAGCGTGGAAAAAATGGTGGCAAGGCGTTTCTCCATCAAAGCTGGCATCGTCCATAAGCTACACGTCATTGTTTGTCCTCGGGTGTATCTCATTGAAAGAAAGAAGCTTTAATATACACCATGTAAAGACAGTAGGCCGTGCAAAACAGAAGAAAGGGAATTAATCATCGGGTCTACCAGGTACACCAACACTTGATTGTAGTGTACCATATAAAGCATTATTGGTCCTATAATCATGTGTTTGCAGCCACATATATTTCTGTACAATGATGGCCAACTTCATAATTATCCATTTGAATGCACCACCACTTGTCGTAAATCTAAAATTCAACAGACAAACTCCTAATTTTTAAATAAAACATTTGCATATCATTTTGTTAGATAGATTCCGGATGTTATTCATTTAAATTCTTGAATGGTAAAAAATGATCTCTCTTTATCACTTCCATTGTTGGCGCATTCTCTATCTTTATACATCAACCATCTTAGATGCCATATGGTAGGCATACACACAATTGTCATCTTGTACCATTTTTTCATTATAGAATAATAGAAGTCCAAACAACAAAGTTTGTCAAAGATATCATCATCTGCGATTTTCTTCAAAACCTTTGTGTAAAAGTTTGTCCTAGCTAGGCGATGACTTCGACGGTATCGTATACACACATTTGTCAGCTTGTTTCGTTTTCCTAATGAGCAAATTAAAGCGGCAAAGTTTGGGTCATATTGATCAACTCAGCATCGACGAATGCTTCCAAAAATACGCATCAACATTTGTCCTTGATTATTATATCTCATATAGACAAAAGCATGGTTTAAAAGTTGAACCACATGGTGGACTCAAAGTTAAGCCTAACTTATACCGAGCCGACGAGTGCTAAAGTTCAATGTCCCATAGAAAGTACTATTTATCGTTGTGTGAAAGATTTGTCGGGCTATCTGTCGGTGTTTCGAGTAAACACCAACGAGTAAATTAGTGTTATTATGCGTCTGACCCGGATGGTGTGCTAAATGGACACAATGTTTATACTGGTTCAGGCAGAATATCCCTACATCCAGTTCGTGGGTGCTGCTCGTGTTATTAGCACCAAAAAGTTCGTAGTAGGGGTTACAAACGGGCAGAGAGAGGAAAAAAGTCCAAAGTCTCTGATGGAAAGGTCAAATGGGTGCTGAGAGCTTGGTCGCTGCTCAGCTATGTGTGATGTGATGCGTGGTGTGTTGAATCGATCGGTCCCCTTAGTGGGGTGTCCTGCCTTCCCTTTTATAGACCAAGGGAAAGCAGGGATTACAGATGGGAGAAAGAAGAAATACCAGAGGCAAAGGAGGTCCTTCAAAGATGCCGGGTCTTCCTTTTCCTTTGAGCGAACCCGCTGACACGGTAGATGGTGCCAGGGGTAGCTCCATGCTGGGTGCATGTCCGCTGATCTTGATAGGGCCACGCTGGGCATCTGTCCATTGATGATGCCACGTTCTGGCTTTGTCAGCAAGTGGTCACGTCCCATTCTGCTCCGGCGGTCGGCGCGACGGACCAGGGTTCTGATCCGCGACTCTATGGGGAGCAGACGGCGCAGTGACCACACACGGCCGCCATATGTAGATGATGCGAGTATCCTCCTGGACCGTAGTGGTTGTCGTATGCTTTCGTCAGGATCCGCGCCCGAGAGCAAATGGCGGCGCCCACAACACTGTAAGACAAATGTCGGCGCCTACAATACTGTTTGGGCTCTGACATGCCTGGAAGGGCTTAAAGCTCCCGTCTTGTCATATCCTGACGGTACCTTCCTGTAGGCGTGCAGGGTATGGTCCTCGTTATTGCGGTTGACTTGAGTACCCTGCCTTATCTGCGCACGTAGTTATGAAGGAGCAACACGCAAACGTCGGGCGAGGCGAAGTCTGCCCGCAGACGTCGGGCGAGGCGGAGCCAGGTCCCGGACGTCGGGCGAGGCGGAGCCAACCTCCGAACATCGGGTGAGGCGGAGCCAGCCCTCGGGGGTCGGGCGAGACGGAGCCTGCCCTTAGATGTCGGGCGAGACGGAGCCAGCCCTCGGGGGTTGGGCGAGACGGAGTCTGCCCTCAGACATCGGGCGAGGCGGAGCCAGCCCTCGGGGGTCAGCTTGAGGCAGGGCCCATGGTCTCGGTGGACGGACAAGGAGTGACCCGGTAAGTGGTGTAGTCACGCTCTCGATCGCGTGGATGAATCAATGTTGACGATCATTAGCTCCTCCTCTTCGGGTACCCTAATATTAGTCCCCGACACTATCTTTTGTACATCCCAACTCAGAGATTGCAATGAGAACAATGAGGTTGGTGTAGCGGTGAATCTCGGTGTGTCTTCTAGGTCTGCTAGCTACTCCATGGCTTCGATGACATTCGCACACGGTTGTCATCTAGTACATCTTATACAGTCTTTCCCCATTACCAAATTAAACCAACAAAGCTCGCTACTTCATATAGTAGCGTGAATAATTTTGGCAAAAAGGTTTGCAGCTCGTGTCGTATATGATTGCTTCCACATATTTACTTGGTCGCGGGTTGTCATTGGTTGGTTGCACCTAATAAAACTATTGAAGAAGTTGTAGTCTGCACTTTGCGGGGCCATCACTTATACGAAAGTTTAAGGGGGTATTTGGCACGGCTTCACGGGCTGCTTAGCATCTAAAACAGGCTCCGGCTCCTCTGCTTCTTGTTACCGAAAGAAAAATGGCTTCCTTCCCCTTAGTGCACTGTCTGACCAATGCTTGACTTTGACTCTGGGCCTGGGTTTGAGCAATGAGTTTTTGATGTGTCGTCGCCCTAGCCCGATCCTAGCCAACCGGGTCTGGGCCGGGACCCGATATGCTAAGGTCTAGTTTTGGACCCACCTGAAATGGAACCGGCTAGCCGCCGCATTTTGTGCTTGTGCGCGACAGAGTCACACCCACGCAGGGTCAGAACTCGTTGGCAATCAATCACCAATAGATGGAGCCCGGCTTTGATTCCAACAGAGGGCCACCGCTTTTATATCACGCGCTTCTGTGCTATGCTATGTCCAGGCAAGAATAAAAACCCTCGTGCTGCAAAACATCAGTAGCCTTACTCTCCTTCCTGTCATCCTGTGCTTCCCCTCGCGCGTCTGAACTGGTGAGCCATCCCTCATGCCCGTGCCTTGCAGCGTGAGCATGTCGACGGGATGGGGGCAGTCGTACTCCCCCCGGGCAGGCTGCCCGTCGGTGATGTCACGCAGCGGCGTTTCCGCATGCCGGTCGTGCGTCACGACGGGGTGGCATCGGCACGTCTCGTCTCCTAAAATTTTTAGGAGCTAAAAGTTTTAGAAGCTTTTAGGAGGCTACCAAAATCTTCTAAAAGAGTGTTTGGTTTCACCTCCTAAAACTGACTAAAAGCAATAAATACACTAGTAAAAAGACCATGCAGCCCTCCTCTTTACCCCTGCTTCTTCTCTGCTCCCGTCGTGGCCCTCGCTCTCCTCCTCCTTGCCGTCTCCGCGGAGGTGGCCATCTCGACGGACGGGAGCGTGAGCAGCTCCACCACGCGCCGCCGCCTCGTCTTGGTCGCGGCCTTCCCCCTGCCCGTCGAGGAGCATGGGTGGCGGCGGGGGGCCGCCCCTTAGCCTTTGTCCATTATTTCTCTATTTGCCATCTTCTTCCTACGGCCATGGGAAAAAGAAACGGGAAGCCCGACGGCTAACGCCCAAGCCCCGGGCGGTGTGTGTCCCGTCTGGCAAGCCGCGCTTCAGGCCCGAGCCTCGAGCCCAGTCGACGCTGGCGATGGAGTCCCGGTCCCGTGCCTCGGCGGCGGCGTCTCCGCTTCGACGACGCCGGTAGTCAGCAGCTTACGCGCCATCGGTGGCTACGCCAGTATCTCGGCAATCCACGCCGCTCATGACCGGCGCCCATGCGGGGCCTGGCGGCAGCACACGCCACGCTCGTCTGCAGAGGCTCGTAGGCCCCAGCCGTATGGCGGCTTGTGCTCTCGTGGCGTCTGCGACGCAAGCGCGCCGGCGGCCACGCTGCTTGCCGTGCCCAATGGCCAAGGCAGCCCCGACGGCACCCACATCCGGGAAGGCGCGCGCCACGAGCTCGGCGATCAGTGGCCCGGCTTCCTCCGCCCACGAGCTCGAAAGCAACCGCACCTGTGCAGCTCCGGCGACCGCTTCGCCTGGCTTGGCGTGCCCAGCCCAAGCGCCTCCGGCGATGGCGCCCCAGCTCCGCTCCCCGCGACTGTGGAGGCTCGGGTGGGAGGGAGGGTGGGAGAGAGAGAGGGGGGGCAGGGCAATAAAGGAGGGGCAGTGGGGGTTCAGGATGGACTTTAGGAGCTTTTAGGAGGGGGTGGAGCTTATAAAGTTTTTGACCCCTCTTAAAATTTTAAGGAGGCTTTTTAAGAGAAGGTGTTTAGTTCTCTAGACAAATTCTATCTAGATTTTAGCTTAAAACTACTTTTAGGAGGGGTAACGCCGAACGTCTTCCTCCACGACTACGACCGCGAGCTGTGCTGCCTCTTCCTTTATCGCGTTTTTTCCCCATTAGTCAAGAAAAGTAGCTTTCGGCGCCGGCAACTGTGGTGTTGCTACAGCCGCGAACGTGCTTGTAGTTGAAGAAGAACAAGGCAGTGGTTACATTACAAACAAGCGGATCGATGCTAGTTACTTGGAAGATTAAGGGAAACTCTAGATATAGCTCTGTTTCCATTTGTCTTTTTCATTATCTCATCTCTCGTCAGGAAGCGCTGATGATGATGCCATTTTGGTAGCGTAGCTAGTACTGTAAAGTGCCCAGTGGAGGAGGCCACTGGTGGACACGGAAGGCCAAAAGCTAACCACACTACCACAGTGACTGACTGCAGATTAGTCTCATTTGGCCTTTTTTTTCAAATAAACGACTAAAATGCGAGACTCCGAATCTGCCAGTACGGTTAGTCATCGTATTATTATTTGCTATTCCCGCCTTTGCCTTAGATTTCTCGATTCCTTGGAAGGACGGTACCCCAGCCAAGAGAATGCAACTTTGTGGACAAACTGCGTGAAAAATAGAGTAAAGCTGGCACGCGCTTGGTCGGGAATCACTCAAATTTCCAAAGGCATCGCCATTCGCCAATGGTGCGAAAGGCTAGCAAAATGCCCCTCATGTTTCTACCTTTGTCCTGTTCGTTTAGCTGATAAAGCATAGCTGAAAGTACTGTTGGCTAATTTATTGTGAGAGAAAAATACTATTCATTGGCTAAAAAAGTATAGCTTATAAGCCAAGTAAATATGACGCTTATTTCCACATAACTTCTATAGTACCAGTAAGTACCTTGCAATTTCGCAGCACAGCAACCTGCTTTTGTAAAGTTGCTAGGTTAGGTACAGTGCTAATCCCATATCGATACAGTACCTACATAGATCCTCCCTGCAAGCTTCCTGGAACATGAAGACTGCTGTCGGTGCCATACCATATTATTTATATCAAAAAATATTATATTAGCATAGATTGTTTTGTAGTAATGTCCATGTCGCAAGTCACATGATGTAGTCGTTGAAATGCACGATCAATAATTGTTGTTCAGAGGACCAAAACTGATGAATTCTTTTCGTATGACTGCATCAACTCGATCGACCACCACACGCACACGCGGCGGCGCTGTTCGCGGTGCTTGCTTCCCTGACCTGTTAACACACACCGGGCGGGGAGAATTCCCCGCAACGATTTCCTTTTCCGCAACTTCCCCAGTTCCACACGATTTTTTGAGCGGGGCGAGCTAGAAAATCCGGAAGCACAATGATGGTCTGGTCTCTCCCGCGGCCGCGACACGGAAATCAGGGCGGGAGCTAGGGGACCGTCCGGTGACATCACGACGCTATCTTCAGGCCGCTGGCGTCACATGCAGCCGGTAGCACGGACATCACCAGCCTAAACGTGGCGTGTCTCTTTCCCTGTCTCTCTCTGTGGATGGGGCCCCCCACGGTCCTCCCGTGACCTTGACCAGAACACCACCAGGTCAGGGTCTCCCTAAACAACTGCCAGCAAATGGAAGTCAGGCACGCATGAGGAGGCAGTGGTGTACGGGAGGGCATCTCGCACACGGCCAAATCAATCGAGCCGCGTCATGCATAATGAAGCAGTGATGGGATGGCCACCGTATATTCGTGTGGTGGAGCCGTGGTGGTACGATCGATCAGGCGTCGCCGCACAAAGTGCTCCCATTTTACTAGCCAAAGCCAACTTTTCTTTTTGATCAAAGCCAAGCCGACTAGGAGTAGAGTAGTGAGTGGAGTTCGCGATCGCCGAGCACGGGGGACAAACGCCCGGTGCGGCCAAGCTTTTGCATTTGCATACATATAGTACGTACTCCTAATTGCAATTGCATTTGCATCTGCATCGACGAGGGACAGTTGATGCAATGAGATAAATATGACACGCCGGCGCCGCCCGAGGATTTGCTCGATGCTGGTAGCGATGTCCTATTCGTAAAAAATAGTTGAGACTGATTTATCGTGAGAGAAAAATATTGTTCGTTCGTTGAAAAAATACAGCTCATAAGATAAGCGAACGGTGTCGTCCATGACGTGACCGCGAGGCGGTTAGACCGCACTCGTTCGGATCGTACTACAATGGAATGGAATTGGGATTTGGGAACAAACAACCAACAACTTGTTCGCTTAATCGTAAACGATCGTAAGTTTTCAGACAGAACAATATTTTTCTCCCACACCAAACCAGTTAACAATAATAATCCACGATCGTATATCGTTTGAGCCAAAGCCGAACATACTGCAAAAGGTGTCACTCCTGCGTACGTTGGAGCTAGAGCTGGGCTCGTAGATTTGCTGGTCGCAATTATATTTACTACTAGTATATATTATGTCTCTATGTAAATTTATTTATTTATGTTGCCTGAGTTGCCCCGTCGCTCCTTTAGTACTATTCTCTTTTACTGAGGAAGTGACATTCGGTGAATGACACTTTTTTTTTAGTGACGGTGAAATATACTCTCTTCAGTCATGACGCGGCCGTGACGATGATAGACACTTTTATTGCGGAGTAGGGCGTGCTTAGGTTCTTTTCTAGCCTTGCCGCCGTCGCCGCCGAGGATTTGCTCGATGCTCGTGGTCGTGCCGATGATGTTTCGTCCATGACGCGGGGCCGTGAGGCTGATAGACCGCACTAGCTCGGAGCTACTAGATCTGCGCTCCTAGATTTGCTGACCGCAATTACATTTATATAATATATATATTGTACCTCTATTCATTTATTTCACTGAGAAAGTGACATGAACGGAATGGCACCACTTTTTTTTCACCTGCAGAGTGATGGTGAAATATACAGTTGTCAATACCTACTCTTTTCAGGTGAAATATACAGTTGTCAATACCTACTCTTTTCAGTCATGACGCGGCCGTGAGGCCTATAGAGACTTTTTTTATTACGGAGTAGGAGTACGTACGTACGTACGTAAGAGTAGCAACGATTCGTTACCTACAGAGTGTTGAGAGTTGAACTTTGGCCTAGCTGCACGATGAGTCCAGAGCAGATGAACGGTTCCAAAGTTCGTTTCCTTTCTGTTAATTACCCGTCAACCCGACCCAATCCGGCTTATATATAACGTTTACTTACGAGGTGTCTGTCTAGTCTAGAGGTAATGAACCAAGAATTACGCGACTGCTCACTTAGCTTGAAGGCAACTTAACTGGTGAATAATGCTCAAATAATTGACCCTGTTGCATGACCAATTGTTCCAGTGGCACAAGTGGGTGAATGCCATACCACGGCATGGCACATCATATCTGCGGCGAGACTTGACTTCCCGCTTTCTGTGTCGAGTGGTGTACTGGTGTGTAATTAAGCGAGTTGCATTTTCCGGTCGTTAGATAAAAACGTACGCTCATCGTCGGAGGATGCATACAAGTTTATACAGAGAGAGAGAGAGAGAGGGAGTAGCACCCAAAATTTTGCATCATTTAAAAATAGGTTAATTTGATTTATTTATGTATTTATATGAGCATTAAAACTTAGAGAAATGATAACTTTTGTTAAATTAAAATCAGCTATAAGGTCTAGTTACATGCTTGTGCATACATGCTGCTGCATTGGAGTTTTTGTGATGAGTGGTTTTGTCCAAAATTCAAAATGATTTCAAATGCTTTTAAAATGATTTGAAAATACCTTGAAATAAAAGAAAAAGGAAAAGGAAAAGGAAAAAAACTCTCCTTCTGGTATTTGGCCCGCTGGCCTTTTCTCCTTCCCTCGGCTGGCAGCCAGCAAGGCCTGGCCGCTCCCCCTCCCCTCCCCTGTCTCTCTCCCCAACGGCCCGCTCCCCTCCTCCCTTTGGGCATGTAGGCCCAACCCACCTTCCGGCCCAACAGCGTGCGGACGCCGCCCTCTCCTCTCTCTCCTGTCCCTGATGACCCGGGCCCGTCTGTCAGTCGTTTCTTCCACCTCGCCACTGTCTTCCTCCTCGCCTATCCAGTAGCCAGCTACAGAATACCTTATTTTTAGCCAGGCCGGTCCTACCGCACCATCCACCGGCAACTATGCCTATCCAGGTGCGCGCTCGTGGGTTCCCGTAATTCCATCCGGTGTCTAGTAATTATTGACCGTACCTGCTAGGAGCTTTAACTACCGGTACAGAGAATTACTGGAACCTAAATGACCGGAGCTGCTGGGAGAGACGGGTACTTCCCGTTGATGATGGCTCATTTATGTGCGGTCAAGGCAGCTGCTTTATCGTATTTGTCAGAGAATTCCGTCGCATGAAGTCCTAGCGTGAGTAGCGCTCATAGCACTAGTGCATGCACGCAGGTAACTGATGAGCGTGGGTGCATTTACTACTTTTCGGCACTAGTGCTTGATTATTGGCGTCGAACGCTTGCATGTACGTAGCCAACATCCATTGCACTCTTCCAATGCACCCATTCAGATTCTAGATTCATACGTGAGTCGCCTAACATCGCCGGACGGGGACTCATCAGTTCCATCGGCCATGTTCATCCATGGCGGCCAGGAAGAGCAGTCAACAGAGTCGGTGCAGGTTGGGTTGTCGGCGCCGCCGGTGACGACACCGATGCCAAATGGGACAGCAGCGAGCAACTCTTCACCATCGCCATGCCTTACACCAGCAAGATTAGTTACAGTGACTCCTCTTCAACCAGTATCGCCGGCAACCATGGTGACTCCGGATAAGGAGAAAACGTACATGCATGTGAGTATATTTACTAGCTTCGAATAGTAGCATGGAAGTCGTATGATAAGGAGAAATATTTTATTTAGTATTTGCTTTGTACTGTTTTTTAAATTCAGTCTACGAAATATTTCTTAATGCGCAAAATCTCGTAAATATTTCTTTGTGCAGTTTCTCGTAAATATTATTACTGAAAATTCTCGTAAATGCTTGGTGTAAATTCTCGTAAAAAATATTATTAGTACAAAATATTTCGTAGTGCAGATTCTCGTAAATATTATTAGTGAAAATTGTTGTAAATGTTTCTTTGTGCCAATTGTGGTAAATTTTCTTGATATGAATTGCTGTAATCATAGTGGAAAAATTTTAATTACAATGGTATATACTATGTGTACATAAGAATCTATTGACGATGTTGGGATAATTTGTACTGTATGACTAGTAAATGTTCAGTGTGATCATAAAGTTGTTGTCTGTGAAATAGGAACCCTTGTTACCTGAAGCAATGGTGCCAAACGATGAGTTGCGTTTCAACAGTAGTGATGAAGCTAAGGAGTTTTACTACAAATATGCGAGCAAAGCAGGATTCGACGTTCGCATAACCAAGAGCCATAAAACTGTTATTGAGTTGAACTGCAATAAACAAGGGCATTGGGATTTCTACAAGCTCGGGGAGGATAGAGTCAGAGAGAAAATGTCAATGAGGTGTGGATGCATGACATTTGTGAAGGTTAAATGGAACATTAAGAAGGGGTATTGGTTTTTTGAGAGGATACTGTTGGAACACTCTCACCCCCTGCATCCGTCACCAAGCTTAACACAATACATGAAGGCGCACAAGGAGAAGGACCCAACGATCATGGGGATTGTTGATCAGATGCAGAGGTGTGATGTACCCCTCAATGCAACCATTAATGTGTTGTCAGACATATATGGTGGTCGGCAAAACTTCACATTCACAGAGATGGACTTGAAAAATTGGTAATGTAGATAGTACAGTACTTTCACAGCATCTCATCTCATTTGGTAATTTATCTGTTTAAATGGATTTGTTTGATGTTGTGATTTCAGGATAGCTGCAGCTGCCAAGGCGGAGAGGGAAAACGATATTCCCAAGCTCCTAGAGTTCTTTTCGGAGATGAAGGCTCAGAATGAATATTTCTACTGTGAGGTGCAGGTGGACAACGAAAACATTATAAAGAATGTTTTTTGGAGTCATGCAAGCCAGCGTGCAGAGTATAGAGATTTTGGAGATGTTGTCACATTTGACACCACATACAAAACTAATATGTATAACATGCCTGTGGCTATGTTTGTCGGTTCAAACCATCACCTACAAAATGTCGTGTTTGGGCAGGCACTTTTGCAGGATGAGCAAGCTGACACGTTTGAGTGGTTGTTTAAATCATTCCAAAAGTGCATGACTGGGAGTCGTGATCCAAGATGTATACTCACAGGTTAGAAAACAAAATTTTCTTAAATATTTCTCAAAGATAGGATACAAAATTCTAGTAAATGTTTGTTATTGCAATTTATCGTAAATGTTTCTTGGTTCCAAATTATCGTAAATATTTCTTAGTGCAAATTCTCGTAAATATGTCTTGGTGCCAATTCTCGTAAATACTTCTTAGTGGAAATTCTTGTAAATATGTCTTAAAAATGTTTTGACTTCTCGTAAATTCTCATGATTATATCTCGTAGATGTATGTTATGATTTTTAACTTCATGTTTTGTGGTACAGATCAGGATCCGGCCATGGCTTTAGCCATCAGTAGGGTGTTTAAAAAAACTCAACACAGGTTGTGTCGTTGGCACATGCTGAATAAGTATCGAAACGAGCTGAATAAACTATACAAGTTGCATGAGGGTCTCAAGATAAAATTGCTCACTGTGATGAATCACCCGCTTACACCTGTAGAGTTTGAGGCAGCATGGAATGCGTTGGTGGATGAATATGGTATACGTGAAGATGAAGCTATTCAGGGTCTTTGGCAGAATAGGCACTTATGGGTTGCGGCTTATCTGAAACCCTTGTATTGTGGGAGGATGACTTCTACACAAAGAAGTGAAAGTGTGAATAAGATGCTCAAGAGTAGGCTTTTCACATGTCATATGACATGCATAAGCAAATTTGCACGCAAGATGCTTGAGTTCATTCAGCACACAAATCACACGGCGGCAGGAGAAACACATTGGTCACAGGTAAGATCATAAGCAGTTGTTGAAACTGAATTAGTATCAACTTGTATGTATATAAATACTGTCTAAATACTATAAAGATTTACCTGTTGCTTATGTTGACTAAATGTTTGGTGTGTTTGTATATGAAATAGGCTGATAATTTCTGTGTGACCTTGCAACTCTTTGATGGTCATTTAAGCAGGGTGTACACAAGGGCTGGGTACAAAAAGTACAGGGATACTTATTTATACAGTACCGCATTTCGTATTGATCCTGATGTGGACAACATTGATAGTTACCTGGTGACCCACACGAATCAGTCTTGGAAATATGCATGGTTTCAACATTCTTTCAAAGTGGAGGCAAATGTGAGAGAAGGTAAATACACATACGAGTGCAAGACATGGGAGCATACCGGTAAGATAGTGTTTTAGTAAAGTAAGGCTAGTATATTTTCATCATTATATTGTTATGGTAATCGTATTAATTATATGTACAAAATTGATCATTTCAGGGTTGTTCTGTGCTCATCTTATTAAAGCTTTCACATACCCGCAAATTGAAAATAAACCTTCAGAATATATAAAGAAGAGGTACACCAGGGATCCTAGGATGATGGTAACTTGGGACAGGAATGACATTGTGAATTTGGGAGAAGACTGTGAATATGAACGGTATAATACCAAGAAGCTAGTTGAAGTTGCAATGATGGCAGTAAGGGCACTCCGCAAAACAAAAATTGGAGTTCAGAGAGGGTGTGAAGATTTCATGGCATTAGCTGAGTGGGGTGAATCCGTTGCTAGAGATACTGGAGCAACATTGATTGGGGACAATGGAAATGAAGGAGTTGCGGCAAATATAGTAAGAGAAGAACATCAAGCTCCTACATTTGGGGAAGGAGAGGAAACTGAAACTGGTTTGGATCCCCAGTCACCTCCAAATATAAACCATGAACTGATATCAGAGTGTGCACCGAGGGAGGCAATGACAAAGGGTAGGAAGCGCGGAGGGGAAAGGCCCGAAAGAGATGAGACCTGTAACAAGAAGTCAGGGGGCACCCGCATTTGTTCCCATTGTGGATTGAAGGGCCATTATATTACAGGATGTCCTACAAACCCAGATAATGCTCCGAAGAAAAGAGGAGGCAGTGGTAGTTTGCGTGGTAAAATGGGACGGAAGAGAGGGAGGCCACCCACAAAAAGGCAATTGGAGGATGAGTTTGATGATGTCGCATGAAATGGGTGGATTGGTGCACAAACCCAGAAATTTTTTTGTTTAAAATGTCGTTACTAGTAATGATGTATGAATAATTAAGTACTATGAAAAGTGGTAATAATATATAAGTATTGTGTGGTTAAGTTTGAGGTACGTGGTCTCTGTGAATTTGTATCTAAATTTATCTTTGAAAATGTTTTGAATGTGGTAACATATTTGAATAATTTATTCTAGGGAGAATAAAGCACGTACCAATTGACAAGTTGGATATTCAAGAAACAGTTACGAGGACCATTTTGATTGATGAATATAAGTATTTACTATATGACTGATGAGACATTGGTAAAAGTTACGACATGACATCAGTATGACTCAATAATTATGCGAATTTTGTGTCATGACTACTACGCCAACCGAACTCACAATAATATTTACGAGACTTATGTGCTACGAACACACGGATTTACGAGAATATTTTAATAATATCAAGGAACCACATACTGAGGAGGTTGGATGTCAGAAGATAACATGGTAGAATTGGACTACGACTATCTTTAGGAACTTGTATAGGGAATATTTACGAGAATTTTGTATAATGCATACTGCTCCGGCCGTAACTCACAATAATATTTACGAATTCGGTGCTATGAAGATATGGATTTACGAGAATAGTTTAACAATTGGTAAACCACAAAATTGACAAAGTTGAATATCCAAATAAAAATAGTAGATTTCAACACAAAGTGACCATAGTATAGGTTTGGAGTACAGATAAATATGTCACACAATGAATCTCGTATAAGAAGTGAAACTACGAAAACGAGGTCTCAAATTTGATTTTGGTAAATTGGCTCAAATCGATGACCAACAATAGCGGTGAAGTAAAAACACGATCTCGAGGCATCCATATTTATTACGGCATTCCAAAGGAGAATGGTCCCAACGTGATGTTCATCGACGTGGCTTGAGTGCTTCTAGTCCAGTGAGGAAGCTTCTCAATAGTGTTGATTTGGTGATAGATGGCGTAGTAGAGAAGCTGATCTCTATACATTGCCGCATTTTCCTGGTTTTGCGGTGAAAGGAGATCGGCAACATTGCAACACGAGGCAGAGTCTTGGATGACAAAGTAAGTACAATGTTAGGACGCATCGTGAGGATTGGAAGATGGAAAGATTCACCATTCCATAACTCCATGAATTTGATGGCAAAGAATCCTTTGTCGGTGGCATTGCATTGCGCATTGGTAACAGAGTAGGATGGATCGCTGAATCGAGTAAACGACTTAAACTTACCATCTGTGGCCTCTTGGAACAAAAAGATTGAGCCTTGGAATACTTCGCATTTCCCACAACTTCATGGTAAAGCCTATGGTCATCAGGACTAGAATTGAGTATATCTATTCGGTCATGTATAAGGTTGATGCGATAAGCAGATATAGTGGTCCTCCTCCATAATTGGCAAAAAGAACGCCAATTCACAAAAAGATATTAGTAAAGAAAACTGTAATTAATATACATTTCATGGAATGAGAAGTAATACTTACTAGCTTAACATTAGTTGTGTCAACAGCAGCAATGTCACTCTCTAGAATTTCAAGCGCAGTTTGAAACTCCCACTGTTCGAATTCCTCCTCATCCTCCATATTGACGTATTCCTAGAAAGACAGCTGAGACATATTAGTAATAAGCTAAAATTTTGTTGGCACGGTTGTTATGGTGTTCTTTGTGTGGACTCACCCCAATCCGGTGGGATAGGGACACCCTGTAGCCACCACCATCAGGCATGTGGACTGATTCGTCATGGTTCAAGCATTGAACAAGGTAGGACATAAATTTGCTCAAAGCTCTCGATCATCGGGGAAGGAATCTAATATTTCATTACCAAAGTGAATTCTATGAACCCTGTGCTAATGAAAACCTGCTGGTATGGGAAAAAGGTAGTCGTCAGTAACTTGTAGGATGATACAAAATTTGAGAAGGGGTCGTAAGCCGTACTTTAAACTCTTGAGACTAGGGAGAAACTTCTTCCTCACAGCTAGTGCCTTTGACATTGGTACTCGTGTTCGCATTGGATCGCCTTTAAATGGCGACACATACTTGGATGGGCATCTTGTAAGGCGTTGTGGTTTTGGATAAACAGTAGCAGGTAGGAGGGGCTCATCATCAATGGTGCTATCGTGTCGTAGAACACGTGCTCATCCCCAAACAAGTAAAATTGTAGTAAGCAACTTGATAAAAATACAATAAATGGGGAATGAACATGTGGAAGGCACCTCATTAGGAAGGCGATGTTGGGTGCATGCATAAGCACAATGAGCTCTCGATGTCACCGTGTCGGGTTGTTGTAGTTTGTGGGTGGGGCAGCAGTAGGAGGGTTCATCGTCAATGGTGGGATCAGGTCGTAGAATATATGCTCATTCCCAAATAGTAAAATTGTAGTAAGCAGCTCGATAAAATTACAATAAGGGGGGAATGAGCGTGTGGAAGGCACCTCATCGGAAGGCGATGTTGGGTGCGAGTAAGCACTGACAACCTCTCGATGTCATCGTGTCAGTTGTTGTAGTTTGTGGGTGGGCAATAGGTATAACAGATGCACTAATGAGGTCAACTAGAGAATCCAGGGATGAGGTTCCTCCATGAACATTGACGTTGGGGCCTGCAGCTGATATAAGTAAGTATTATGATGATATTTGATCAAACAAATTTAAGAAAACACATACTGCCAATCTGTGATGCTTGTCCAGTGCCTCCTTGGTTTGTTCGTCGCCTGATCCAGAATTGGAGGAACAACATCACCAATTGTCACATCCGTGTGAACCTGCATATACAAAAATCACATGTTTATTGACTGACTAAGAAAGTTGTATAGTAAATAGTATAGTTATATACTGCAATCTTAATGTGATTGGACATATGGTAACTAGAGATCAAACCGGTGAGTGTTCATGATCCAATTCCTGTTCTGACTCGGCATTCGCTGTGGCATCAGTGGGCTGTGGTGCCGCTGCCTTCGTGGGACTGTTCTGTTGCAGTGGCACATGTGCCTCCTGGTGTATGTGTTGGTTAGTGACATATCCTGAAACAAAAAAATGTAAATTAGTGGAGACATAAGTGCAGTTGCATGTTTCATGAGGATCTGCAACAGGCATTTACCAATACAATTAGCAACAGAAATCTGATTTCACCTACCTTCAAACTGATTTGGCACCTCGGTTACATGTTCAGACTATACGCTATCTCCGTTATGGATATCATGCATGTCAAGATCGTTGGCATCGGCTTCATACATGAAACAATAAATAGGGTCAGATTAACTTTTTTTTTGAACAAAAGAGTCAGTAGTGGGTAGATCTGTGGACCTGCACTAGGAGCGGTTGGTTGAGCCTAGTGACCTATGCTGTTATTCTCACAACTCTGGTTCTCCAAAATTGACCGCACCTTTGCAACGAGCTGGTCATGTGAAGCTTGTAGCATTAGTTGTCCCCTGTTTAAAAAAGTTGTTGCCTTTTTCGATTTGATATCAAATTCTGCTAAAGCTTGCACTAACAGCTTCCTCTTTGGCTTAGCAACCGTCACATTTACTACTCCACCTAGTTCTGAAAGAATGCTAGGGAACTGTATAGTAGTCACAGGTTGTATGTTTGCTGGCTTTTCTGGAATAGAATGATGAGGCATGTAGTAAACCGTATCATTGATGTCCCTAATTAAGCTGCACACACAAAATGGAAAAAGGTAAGTGGCAGTAAATAGGCATTGACACAGAGGACTGCGTTTAAAAATGGGGGACAATAGTTACCGTGTCTCACCGGTAATGGCCCAAATGTGACCTTTCCTTGGTCGTCGTTTGTCTTGTCAGCAGCAATTATTTGTTTAATCAAATCTTGATTAAAGTACTTGGCACGGGGAATATCCTTGTGATTGATCTGGTGGTTGTTGCGTAAGTTATCCAAATAAACTATCTACACCGAGAAAAATGGAAATATGGGAGAATAAGTTTACTATAACACATGTGGGTACCTAATCAACTATCATAATATTTGAAGGCATATTATGTATGATAAATGGGAAACTGACCAACAGAAAAATCGCGCATCCTGTAATTGAAGGCGAAACTTTTGTTGTTCTATCAAGTCGCCACGTGCGTACAGCATCTCGGATTTCATCAGTAACAGCCTTGCACCAGTTCATAGTGGGTAGTCGAGACAAATTCCTAGCCAAATAAACATCTTTCGCCCTGATGTTGTTGTCCGAGGAAGGAAACAACAGCTTGTTAGAAGCGATCATGAAGAAAATTTTAATGCACATGTCGTCATCAAGCATCCTAGAGTCTAACTCAATGTCGGCCTCCCAGATCTCTTGCAGATACTTGGTGTGCACATCCTCATCTTCTTGTAAACCAATAAAATCCTTGAAAGCAGACAGGGCCTTGCATGCTTCCTGGTTTGTGTGTAGGGATAATTCTTCGCCAATGTCTGGAATGCCAAACACTTGCTTAACAGCAAAAGGGTTGATATGTATAACCCTATCTTTACCAAGAACCAATACCATAGTATCAGGGTCTAGCCTGTCATACAAATACTTCAACATTTCTCTGCTAACTAGCTTGTCTGTTCGGATATGGAGGAGGCCACAAAAATTCATATTATTGATTCTGGTACGCTAGCTCATGGTGAGGAGATCAATAAATGAGTTGAAAATTGAAGGTGCACATCAAACAGTTGGTGCATGAAGATATTTGGTAACCTTTTGCTGTTTAAGCTGTAGAAAGGAGACATAGGACTTGTGTAATTGTTCAAAATAAGTGCTGATTAATAAGAAAGAGTGAAAAGAAGGAACCATCATGGTAAGAATGTAATGGGATACTGTTTGGGAAAAAGTACATCCATATAAACAAAATGGCAAAAAAATATAGTACACAGAACAAACAAAAATTAATAATTTAGTCACAACAGTATACCTTCATAGGTGGATCCGTGCGAGGGGCATTTTTCTTCTACAGTTTTCCATCTCTGCGTGCATTGACAACAACATTTGTAGTATGGCGTTGATTATTATTCGTTACCGGGTGCCTAGTTGGGGGCTGCATGAAGTCGTCATCATCATCGTCCTTCTCTGAACGATGGCGTGTCGATGGTCCTGGACAATGGTGGCTGCTGATGAACTGGTTGAGGTGGTAGTGTCTGAGATACACCAGTGACGTCACTTATATCAATGTTGAAATCCTTCTGTGTGGTGTGCAGGGTGAATGATTTCAATCTCCCCTGAACAAGTTTAGGAGGACTCATTTCCTATTAAAGAATCAACAGTAAGCCATGTGGTAAGCATATTTACGACAATAGCATGAATACGTTGCAGTAATAAATATTTATGAGAATTTGTACTGAGAAATTTTTACAAGATTTTACACTAAGAATAGTTACGAGAACTTACAGTAATATTTACGAGAAATATTTTGCACTGAGAATAGTTATGAGAACTTACAGTATATTTACGAGACATGTGGACAGTGAATATAGGTACTAAAATTGACGGTAAAATTTAGTTAGAATGATCAAATTTACCATAAACAGGAACATCAATTACTAATTAAAATCACAAGAATCACGTAAACTTATGCAGCTCGGTTTGAGATGCCTACTCAGACCAACAATGCGCATTGGTAAACAGGGACTGCGAAGGCAAACAGAAAAGGAAAATAAACAATTGTTCACGGAAACAAAAGTTGCAGTGGGTATCAGTGAACCAAGTATGTATAGTGTAAAATTGACACATGGATAAGATAAATCACCTCCGTAGCCTCTCTGCTAGCCTGATGTGGATCTGCAGAGTAGAGACGAGCAGGCAGCTTCCCAGCAGACAGCAGAGAAACGAGCAGGCAGCTTCCCGGCGTGGATGTTTGGGGCCTCTGCACAGGCCCGGCCCTGGGGCGGGGCGAGAGGGACAACCGTTCTAGGCCTAGGGAGCCGCATGGGCCCCTCCCCAGGTACGCAGACACTAGTAGTATTTGGCGTATGTGAGCCTAGTAACAAACATACGTACGCAGAGTCGCAAACGTAGGCATGCCGCAGCAGCGACTCCTCGGCCCTCATGACGACGCGATACGCTTTGAGCCTTCAACTGCGAGTCACGGAGTTGGTGACTGTTCATTCTCTTTCCTCTGCATATGACCGTGACTCTGCCGCTCTGCGAGTCGCCAGCGGGCGGCGGGTAGCCAGGCAGGCTGCAGGCAGGCACGGCCACACGTGAACGAGTGAGACTGAACGTGAATACGTGATCCGCATATGTACGAATCTCTGATTCTCTGTCCTATCTTCTATACGATCCCTAATTCCCTACTCCTTAAATATCTGTCATTCTCGCTTTTTGAAAAATAACTCTGATTAAATTTATATATAAAATATTAATATTTATGATACATAATCGATATCTTTAGATAGATCTTTTAATCTAGTTTTTAATAAATTTATTTGAAGATACAAATATTGCACGTATTTTCTATAAATCTAGTCAAACTTGTGGCACGAAAACCAAAATGACAGATAATAAGGGACAGAGGGAGTATTTCTTAACCATGTACTGCCGACCGCTAAGGTAAAGGTTAATCATTGATTCAGATTTCATAGACCCGGACGGACATCATTTGGAATTTTAGATTTGCAAATTATTTAATCTTTGACTAATTGTTTCTCTAAATTTTAACGGTACCATGTCATCAAGAAAGTATGCTTCTGACAATGACAAAAGAAAGAAGAAAACACGAATAGATGTTTTGATACAATAACAGAGAGGGGTTCTTCATAAATTTCTTAATATATGATTTGAGATATGAAGGAACCAGCTAACGCTAATCCAGAAGATCCAAAGGTTAAATGGATTGGAAACATTAATCATTGAGAAACGATTGTTGGAGATTGATATTGACCCCATCATCGAGGTCTTCGCATCGAGGAATGTTAGAAGAAAATTTTGAGGTAATTCAATATGTATACAAATTATTTCACATGAATATTGCTTTTGCATTCAGTTAACTGCTTATTAGTAACATTTTGTATATTTGTGTATATATACTGGCCATGAATGGGACTAGTATTATCATGTTTATATAAAAAGGCCCAAAATTTTAGTTTTGTTCTAGGTCAAAAAAATCTCAGGACCGGCCTCTGCAGCAGCCACTTCCAATGGAGGATTGGGGCCTCTCCAGCAGCCAAGAAGAGCAGCGGACTGCGCTAATCAGGATGCCGTGGTAGGGGGCTGCGGTATAGAGGAAGCTGCAACGAAATTTGGGGGATATTCCTTCATTTATGGATCAATCCGGCATTGATACGGAGAAGCAGCCGAATCATATTCTTGCGCGGTGATCTCGGATTGTAGCAGGATGAAGGGCGTCGGCAAATCCGATAAGGGTCTTCAATGGCAAGCAGGTGCAGGGGGCGAGGGGAAGGGCGGCAGGAGGGGGGTGAGACGCGGGTGCGAGGGAAGAGGCGCGAGGCGCGACGAAGAGGGCGGTGTCGGCGGCAGACACTAGCTAGAGCGGTGAATGAGGATTCATTAATGATGATCGAGGGGAGTGGTGAATGAGGATCGAGGCGCTGGGACAACATGTGGTCGGACTGGATCAGCCCGGCGCGACACAACGACCCGGCTACAAAATATCATATTATGTAGCCAGCTATATATATATATATATATATATATATATATATATATATATATATATATATATATATGGGGATGCTTCTCAATGCCTCCCAATGCCTCTGCAAAATAATCATTTTAGTTGATTTTATTTAACTAATGGTAATAAGGTCATTGCACGCCCCTCCCTCATCCCCATCCCCGCCCAAAGGGGTTCGTCACCCCACGCATCCGGCGCCGCTTCCCCATGCGATAGGACGATGGTCGCGACCAACGCGCCATGTCTTTGCCATGGCCTCGGTCACCTCCTCCGCCGTCACCTCGTCCACCTCCTCCGTCCTTACCTCGGCCGCCTCTACCATCGGTCACCTCCGCCATCGGGAGATATTCCTCACCTCAATTGTTGTCGTCATCGGTCGCCCACCCGCCGTGATCCAACGCTCTCGCTTCTCATGGCGTTACACCCGCCCTAGAAGGTACTCATTCCCTGCTTCTTACTTGATTTCTTAGTCGATCTAGACTTGCGAGCAAATCTCGCATCTTGTTCTTGTACTGCAAGATCTAGGTCTAAACTGTTTGACAAATTGTAGATCACAAGCATTAGTTTAAGGGTTAATTGGATCTATGCCATTATAATTTCTTCGCTTCTGAAGAACGCCATTACTATTCGCCTATTTGGAAACATGCCATTACAATTCTTCGTTTTCCACAAAAATGCCTCCCAATATGGACACAAAATAATCATTTTAGTTGATATACTTCATCTCCTCATCATCGTACATGGGCCCCACATGTCATCTTCTTCCTCCTCTTCTCGAATCTCTCTCTCCGGTTTCTCTCCATCCAGGCGCTAGGCGGCGTCACCATTGCCGGGCCTAGCCCAAAGCTCCCCGACCTCCCACCACAGACCACCTCCGGTTCCATCGCTCCACCGTTGGCACCGTAGCGACACCACGAGACCGCCCGGCCGCTTCTTGTCGCCGATCCGCGACTAGCGCCATTGCCGCGCTCTCCCAAGCGCCGCCGCCGCCATGGCCGCACCGGGGTCGAGCTCTTCGATCAGCCCCGAGACACCACCGTTCACTTCTTCGCTTCCTCCGTTGGCATCGCAAGGAGACGACGCATCCAAGCAGCAGCTCTTTGGCATCAATCGGCGCCT
Source organism: Miscanthus lutarioriparius (assembly GCA_904845875.1). Lineage (NCBI taxonomy): Eukaryota > Viridiplantae > Streptophyta > Magnoliopsida > Poales > Poaceae > Miscanthus > Miscanthus lutarioriparius. The sequence goes on from CAJGYO010000006.1 coordinate 95,143,401, forward strand.
AGAGCACCTCCTTCCATCCTCACCGAATCTCGCCGCCGTCGCCAAGTTTCCCCTCTGCAAGACAACCATGACCTCACCTTCCGGCGTCATGGGCCCCACCAATGAGTTCGTCGTGGACCGCTCCTCCTCCTCCGCCACTCGTCGGCCTTCCTGGTGACCGGAACACCAAGTTAATGGCGCCCGGCGTGACCGCACGACCACCTCTGCGCTGGTGCTTCTTGCTTGCATCGCTTGCTGTCTTGTGTCTTTCTTCTTTGCGCTGCGTGGCCGTGGCAGCGTCGGGATGGAGAGAGAGAGGAGAGGGGAAGAAGAAGATGACATGTGGGGCCCGCGTGTCAGTGACAGGGAGATGAAGTATACGTCTTTGTATACGTCTGCAGCTGGGTCCAGGCTGTGTCCATATGTATTCAGTGGCATTTTTGTGGAAAACGAAGAATTGTAATGGCATGTTTCCAAATAGGCGAATAGTAATGGCGTTCTTCAGAAACGAAGAAATTATAATGGCATAGATCCAATTAACCCTTAGTTTAATTACTATGATGCATGGATTAGGCTTCCAGCTATTGTGACAGCTTTATGCTGGCAATCAGTATTAATTTAGTTCCACATGAGCGAACTGTTGGGGGTGTTGACGACACCCGCACATGTGATGGCTGGTTCAATTGCATGTCGAATCCCATGTTGTGGAGCCAAATCTTAATTTTAGTATGGCTTGTTCATCTTGGTGCGGAGCTGGAAAAATAGCAGCCGATCTAGCAATTTGTTCGCCAAATCCAAATAAGATAACTTCCCAGCGTGCAACTTGACTAGCATATATGATGATAATCAGCGCTGCTAAATTTCCTTTCTGTCATTCTACTTGTTTTGTGGTACAAATAAAGTAGTACATGACTTCTTGCAATTGTAGATCATAGGATTAATTGGTTGCCAGCATAAAGCTCTTGTTCATCCTTCTTTATTTTTCCAGGGTTTGGATTTTAGCAGCAACTCCATTCTTTTGCTGCAACATCATAAATCCTTGTGCATTATTTTGCAGCAACTCTGCCACTCTTCCTCTTCTTGCGGCTAATTCGACCAGAGCGGAGATCCATTCAGGAATTGATAGTTATCTTCTTTTGTTGGTAAAAAGAACTCAATTTCTGAAATTTGAATGAATCGAGGATTGGAGCCGTGCCCAGGTCTTCGTCGGTGATGAGCACGCACCAGGTTCACAGGCCCTTCTCTTCCCTTCCTGCTGTGCAAAACTGAGAACCCAATCCCTAACTTAAACTATTTGTGTGTGGAGGTCGCGCTTGAGCACGTACATGGCGAGCCTCCCGCGGATGCGCAGCGGCGGGAGGAGTCGCCCCGCGCGACGCGCGTGGCTAGCGCGGCGCCCGACGGGGACTCTGCTTCTTTTTCTGTTTGTCGATCTCGTCCCCGACATGGACTCTACTTCCGTTTGGTTGTGACCGGTGGAGGGAGAGCGGGGTGACGGAGCCGCGATGCGGACTCAGCAGGACTCCGGAGGAGCGGGGCGATATGACGATAACCTTGGTTATTTTTTAGGTGTAGATAGAAATACACATAATATGTTGTTTGTTCTGTTAGGAGCTTTCAGATAGCTTTTTTTTTATACCAGTTTGAGTTGGATTAAAGCTGGATCATATGCTCATTGTGAGTTTTTCTGAACTGTGAATGCATTGCAGTTGATCGAAAAGTCCAGCTTCAGAGACCCAGAGTTCTGGTATGTTGAGCAAGGTATTGCTGCACCAGATTGCGACGGCTCTGCGTCCTTTAGGATGGCTTTTCACCGCCGTGATGAGAAATGGTGGCTCCCAGTGCCTCGCGTGCCTCCCGGTGGCCTTCACAATAAAACAAGGAAGCAGCTCCAGCACAAACGTGATTGTGCAAACCAAATCCTGAAGGCTGCCATGGCCATCAACAGCAATGCTTTAGCAGAAATGGAGGTCCCTGAATCTTATCTTGACTCCCTACCAAAGGTATACCATGCGTTCTTCCGTAATCAAAACTCATGAATGTGCAATGTCCACAGCATTTCTTAGCGTCAGTTCTGAACATGCTGCACTAAACTTGATTTCAGAATGGAAGGGCAACCTTAGGTGATATCATATACCGCTACATAACATCTGATCAGTTCTCTCCTGAGTGCCTTCTTGATTGCCTGGATCTGTCCACGGAGTACCAGGCCCTGGAAATCGCAAACCGTGTCGAGGCGTCAGTGTATGTGTGGCGCCGGAGGGTTGCTGCCAAACCAGTAAATGGCTTCTATAGAAGAGAGGAAGGATGCTATTAAGAAGGATAAAGACATGCGGAAGGCCACGTAAGTTGAGAATCATTCTTTATGTTCCTGACGAATTCCCAGTACATTCAGCTTCTGTAATTGTACTCAGTTTGAAAACTGGCGAGATGTTCGAATTGTATGGATACAGTATCCCATGAAAGCTACCTATATTTTGAATTGTGCCTCTTAGCTCAACATGAATCGAGCTATAACAGTATTATCTCTGTTGCCTACCCTGTTTCTGAGTTAAAATAACTCACTCACTTGTTCTTATGCAGATATAAACTTTGCATGTGTGTGTTAGTTACAAATATCTTCCCAAATTTGGAAGACCAGGATAAGATCTCAAGCTGTATTCTTTCAGTTTATTGTGGTTTTCCCTATTCAGAGAAAAGAATATGACTCATGTTAAATGTAAAAGGTTATGCGGCTTAGTTTTTGCACTTCATATCAGCTTTCTCTAACAGCGAACATTAACAAAAAGTCATGGCATTGCGAAAGTCCTTAGCTTTTAATCAGATACCATTGACAAGAATGGGAAGAAGATACAGAAGTGCGAGTTCGAGAAGACGACACCACCAGTTGAGATCTGTAACACGCTTTGGAAACAATTTAGGGCGTGCAGTCCGTCATTACTGTCTGGTGATGAAGATCGTCAATTGTGCTTGTATATAGCTGAGGAGGGCGGACCTCTCACCTTCAGTATTACAGTAATACAGTTCCTCAATGTTGTGTCGACACCAATGTTCGGGTATCGCCATAAACATAGTCGGCTATGTCCTAGTTTTAGCTTGATGGATAGTACTAGACTAGATCTTTACCAGGCATTAGCACTTACAGGAGAGGCCAATAGGCTTTGCATTAGTTCTACAGCTATTTCAAGACTTATCGATTCCTGTACATGATATGCAATAAGATTTGGCATTTGTGGCTAATTTTATAGTCAGGATAAGATCGGAAGGTAGAAAATTCCGGTTTGCGCTTGCATTGTAGTCCCATACTGGCGCAGCAAGCAGCATGCATGTCCACGTTCACAAAAACTCCAATGCCATTTGAGTTGCCCTCTGGGATGCAAATTGAAATCATGCAACACCGGACGCAAAGCCATCACGAATTCACGAGCGCATCTGTTGGAGATGTGCATGCCCGCCTAGGGAGAGTTCTGCTGGAGCAGCGAGTGGGGCCCGACTGTGTTTCTTTTCAGTTCTCACAGGTGACCTCACCCAAAAAAAACCATGGTAGACCTCACCCCAAAACTCTCATACTCTCATCCATAATACCAAATACTAGTGCAACTTGTGCAACTTTATTCATAACCGTATTTCATTATTGGCGACAATTATTCACGGTGTCAGGTTTACAAACATGTCTCGTGAGTTTTCAAATTTCAAAGAAAGAAAAGCACTAGTGCAAATTCATGACCATATTTTTTATTGGCCACAATTATTCACGGTGTCAGGTATACAAACATGTCTCGTGAGCTTTCAAATTTCAAAGAAAGAAAGCAACCAATCAGCACCGGACCAACAGATTTGGAAATAATTATACTAGCCGTGGAAAAGCTCTATTAGCCAAAACTCTTGATAGGAAGAAATGTTGTCGCCTCGTGTATAGAAATCAGAATACACAAAGTGTCAACCTAAGTGATGCCGGAACAGAGAGGCCATCTCAATCTGCAGGGAACTTGAGCTTGTCAACTGGTAGTACATCTATGTTTATTTGAAATTAAGATTGCCGACGGAAGGTTTACTTACGGCAGTAAGAGCAGTTTCAGCACCCTTGTTTCCTGCCTTGCCACCAGCACGATTGAGCGCTTGCAGCATTTGATTTAGCATTCTCAGCAGGATTTTGATAAGGAGCAAAATAGTGCACATGTTTTGAAAAGTAGTCAGATAATCAACAAAAAAGGGTCATACTATTGACAAGATACTTTCTCATCAGAAGGGAATACTTGAGTGAAACCTCTGTGTAACAGAACCGCCCAATTTATACAAGATCAAGTATGGCTGTCCCCGCTAACACGTTGACACACACATACCTTCACTCATATAAACCCGGTAGTCCGCCGAGTGTCCCGAAAGACCTCGGTAAATCAACATCACAACCAAGATCGCGTGATTAAGCAAATACACATCACATACACAGGGTTGCAGCGGAAATAATATTACATATGGGTTCACAAATAAAAGTACAAGTTTAGGTTTCAAAACCGCTTAGTGAAAACAACATAGCTTTCAAATGATTACATTAATATAAGTTCCAAATATATTGCTAGCATAAGTGACATCATCCGACAAGAGCATATAGATGAGAAGTAACTATAGAATCACCGAGCCCATCGGTGGTTAGCCACCATCTTCAACAGGCCGAGAACTTCACCTGCAACATGGTGGGATAAACCCTGAGTACTCGAATGTACTCAGCCAGACTTACCCGTCGAAAACCAAAACAAATGACACCAAGGATCATGCATAGCTTAATTTAGTGGATCTGGCTAGACAACCTTTTTGCATAAAATCTTGAGTAAACATTAGCATTATTCACCTGTACTAGCAGTGACTTTTAGCCATTACCTACCATCTATATTAGCACATGTACTAATCAATCACTTGATTAAGTTGCAAACAATAATAACCATATCAGGTATTTCATGGCTCATTGTCATTATCATCATCATCATTTAACCATATCTTTAAATTTAGTGAATCTACGTTGTCATTTGCTCGGTCAAGTTCTCACTATCCGGGAGAGACGGCGATTCGAATCGATTCCTATCCAATTTGGAGGGGTATTCCTAAACACAAACCCCCGCTTCCCCGTCGTGGTCGCAAACGAGTCACCTTTGGTACGATTCAGAGTCGCGAGTCGAACAGATCAACATTCTCAGAGAACCACTCGCCAAGGTTGTTCGGGACTCTAACCCGCCTTGGACTTATGCCAATGGCTCTCCGCACATCCTTACTACCTCCAGAATCGTTGCCATCTTCTCGTCCCCGGCCTGAGTCGAGCTACTAGGGCTTCAGCGGTCGGAACGACTTATCCGCCAGCTAAGTGTTAGGCTGCGTTCAACATGACATGAGGGGCATACAACGTATCGGTCCTTAAACGACACAGACGGGGATAGATTCACACCCAAGACCTCCATGCCTTGTTGCTGCACTACCATCATCCCGTCCGGTCTACTTTCATTATTAACACATGGTTCTTTTTCATGATAGCCATTTTAGCCAACCGTGACCAGAGCTCATCCTACATCTCGCAGGTGACAGGAAACCACCCGACTTCTACCGGTCTATGCATAGCTAAGCATCATTCAATCCTACACTTAATTAGGATTCACAGGATTTTATCTGGACAAGGTAGGGATATAATGCAACAATTGGTTCCAACCAATTCCTATACTTAATGCATCATCAACAATAAAAGATACTCAAGATATTTGTAAAAACATGGGAGACTTAGAATGCTCCGGGGCTTGCCTGGGATCCGACACAAGTCAGTGTTAGGTAGACGACAGTCGCTAAGTGAGCATCTCCCGTTCTAGCACTTGTCCAGTCCTTCCACCTTCGGGATAGGTCCACCATACACCGTCTTCGGGTTCGGCTCCAACATCTCATCCTTCACGTGGTTCATCTAGCGCACCTAGATGAGATGCAAGATGCATGTGTATGAATGTGATGAATGGTAACACAAGATGCATCACATAAGCATTCAAGACAAACACAAGATTATGCAAGACATAGACACCAATAGCTATTTAACTAACATCACACATCCTATCATGCTAAGATGGCAAAGAAGACGACAACACCAAGCATGACACAAGTTTTCCAAGATCTCAGGTGCTCTAACTCAATCATCATTCAAGGCATAAGTCACACTTAACAATATACAAGCAAACACTATAATTGAAATCTGCCAATTTCTGGACATGCAAACAGCAGCTACAAGATTTAGCTATAACTGGAGTTACACAAATCCAAATGACTTGCAAGAAGACATTTTGGAAAGCTTATGAAATTATCTACATTTCATCTATAACCAGCATAGCATGATTCACAAGTTAAGTAGGTCGAAATTGTACATTTACAGAAACTGATCCACGATTGACAGAGAGCAGCCATTTCTAAAACCTAACTTTAAACAGGCATAACTCACAAACTACAAGGCCAAATGACACCAAATTTTAACAGTAGCTAGATACATTAATTATCTACAACTTTTATATAAACAAGTTTCACAACAAAGCATATTATCATGAAGAACTTTGCTAAGTTCCCAGATATGTCCAGAAACCACATTTGCAAGAAAATAAATATTAACTTATGTTGCAAACACATAATTAGGCAAAACCAACTTTACCAACATGTCACACATGACTAAATAACACCAGAAAACCTAGTGTCCATGACCAAATAAATTCTTTTAATGCATTTCTTAATTTATTTTAGATAACAAGGTGACTTAATGAACATATACCAAAAGTATACAATAAATTCTACTAAAATTACAGTGGCTCACATATTCTCTGAATAGTCTACTGTACAAATTTCACTCCATTTGAATATGTATAGCAACCTCTATGAAAAGACAAGTCGCTAAAGCAAGAAATCATGTGAGAGCAAGATAAACCAATAACTCACTCATACTTCATCCAATACTCATGAAATTTTTATCACACATCAAACATAACATGAGTAGCATGCCACAAAATTTCACTTCATTTGAAGCCCTAGATCTACAGTTATAAAAAAAACAAATACCACTAGCATTACAAACCTAGCTGCATAAATATATTTTTACAGCTAAAACTTTAAAGTAAAACATGTAATATTATAGATCTAGTGCATAGAGAATTTCACAAGGATTCCAAAAGTCCTCATTTGCTATTTTACGAATTTCCTATGAATTACTATGATTTTCTAAACTTTCAGCCGATTTAAAACAAATAGGTCCTCGAGGTACTATTCACTTGAGTCAATGACAATGCAGTTAGGCCCTTGACCTTCGTCGAATTCTAGCACGGGGTCCCTGACTGAGTCTGGGAGCAGAGGAGGCACTGGGCTTCGCCGAATCCGGCCGGAGAGGCGGCAGTCGATGGCGACGAGTGGCGGGAGCAATCACGGTCCCGCGCGCACCGATGGTGCCTCGGCTCGCCCGAGGAGGAGTGGAGGGCTGGCCACGTGAGCCGATGGCGTCCACAGCGGCCTCGCCGGCGGCAATGGCTGCGAGGTTGGGCGGCTTGGCGCCAGGAGCGAAGCGGCGGTGAGCACCAGGGGACGCGCGCACACTCATGGGGCCACTCAACTCGGCCGGAGACAGGCGGTTTAGCTGGCCGCGCAGACAGTGTCCACGGCGGCGCTGCGACCCGGTGGCCGCGCTTACGGCAACGAAGGAAGGCCGAGGATGGTCGCATGAGGCCAAGGAGAGTACGGCGGAGCCGGTGACGAAGGATGCAGGGCTGCCAGCGCCGGAGGTGGTGGAACGACGGCGGCGAGGTGCACGGCTCAGCAGAGTAATGCGCGGCGGCGGCTTCGCTTCTCGGTGCTTCAGACGCGAGAGGGAGAAAGCGAATGAGGGCGAGAGGAAAAGCAGACGGACACGGCCTCCATGCGGTTGACAGCGGGCAGCGGCGCCAGGCGGTCATCATGGCGTATGGCGGCCTGTGGCGGCAACGACTCATGCGGTCGGTCGGGGCAATTGTAGCAAACTGAAATTTCGATTCAAAGATTCAAAACCGAAGCTGGCGGCGATACTTGACGGCGTTCGATCTCCCAAACCGTGATGATCTAGGATCCGGTGTAATTGACAAAGTTGGATATCTAAGTGAGGGCTACAACTTTTCCAATTGGAGCTTGAGCTCATTCGGCTTGGTTAGGGAGCTACAAGGCTGACAAGTCAAGTACACTGGCCTGAAAATATGTTCTCGAGACTTAGAAAATTTCCAAGTCTCCAATTAGACCTAAAAACTGACTTGTGGGCCCTTTTGAGCATGTTCTGCACATTTTCATGAAATGGTCATAAAATAACTTTTGTTCCTTATAAAATTTTCTACAACTTTGCTTTAGGTTGCTCAGACATGCAAATACTCTAAGCTATACTTTTTAAACAGTCAAACAAGAGAGCTCTAGGGTCAACACTAGTCAAACCATTCCTTGAAACATAATTAGGCAACGTGGTCAACATGAACATTGTTCCTAATGACATTCTAAGTGTAGCTAAGTTGTTTAAGAGGATAATTGGCCACACCACATATGGGTCACACCAAAATCAAGCATCATATGAATTGAAACCAGGAAAACAAGTGAAATGTTACTTTTGTTTCAAAGCCATGTTTCATATGTTTCATGAGTTGGTTGCATAGTAATAACTAACCATGTTTCACTAAAGTATGTAACATGTTTCAACAGTGAGTTGCACAGTTGCACTTAAGTGTGTGTACACTATTCATTTCACAAAACAACACACATGAATATAAACATATGTTGCAATGTTTCAAAAGCATGTTCCAAACAATCTAATCTCATGAATGAATGAACGATGCTCATGTTTATGAAATGCAAGTAGAGTTGTTTGAGCAAGGTACCAAGGTTTGGTTGACTTCATAGGTTTCCATCCACTTGATAAAGCAATTCATGCAAAGGTATGACTTATCATTTCATGTGACTTTTTGATTCCAAACTTCATGAAACTTTTCCAAATCATCACTATAGATAGAGGGTGATGTGAGACACATGAAACCAGTTTCATTAACATCGCTCAAATATATATATATATATATTTTGAAAAGGGTTATCATGTAAACAAGGCGTTTTATCCAAATTCAAGTTGAGCTCGATTTCATACATTTGACTTTGACTTCTTCAACACCACTTGATCTCATCATGTTTGAGCTCAAACCCATTGCTTAATCGGTGACAAACACTGGGTGTTACAGCCCTCCCCCTTAAAGGAATCGTCTCCGAGATTCAAGTCAAAAAGAAGACTTTTAAGGGAAGATAAACTTGTCATCCAGTTTCCAACATCAGTGATGGCATTAGGCCACTTAACTTCGAAGTATCATAGAGGCTAATTTGGTCACGACACTTTCTGATACTTGCTCTTCGTCGTAAGTTGTTGTTTGAAGAATTTCTTTCGTTGGCGTCCATAAAGCATTGTTACATTGAAAGGAATCCAAGATAGCAACATCTGCGTACTTCATCCTTGATGTCTGAAGAGTGATACAAGCATAAACTAAATACTTGTAACATCTACTTTCCTAGTGAATATAGCACATACCATATGGACTTTGCACTAGACCGCAGTCTGTTGACGGATATTCCTTGCAACAGTGCTATATTTGTTCACAAGGTTTGAAAAGCAGTTCTCTACTAAAGTGGCTTGAGCACAACTTTCCGTAAAGGATTTGATCATAGACGGGGTAAACATCCTTTGAGGGTATGAGAATCTGGCTAACCAATATCAAGCCGGCTATAGCGGTGCAATCACTCAGATGTCAACTGATCGAAAGCTACATAATGTTCCATGTGTGCAGTGCTCTTTCTCTGATAACAACACTGTATTATCTGAGTCTGTTGAGTGAAGATGAATGTGATAGCTGACTTTGTCTACCCCAAGCAATTTCGATGCTCATTAGCTAAGGGAACCTTAGAATCCAGAAGCGGCCATAGGAATCAGGTTAAATTTGATGCAACCTCTTGGGTAAAAACACATCGAAGGTGCCAAATGACAAGGTAGCATGGGAAAACATTGCCAAGGACGATGGATAGAGAGGCCTAGAGTACAATAAAAGTTGCAAGTATTTCTTCAAACTAGGGAAATAGTTCACGACCATGCATTATGAGTATGATTCTCCTTCATGGTGCATTTGCTCAGTACGTTGAGTTGACTTGCACTATATCAAAACTATCTTTGTTGAACTACTATTGACATTGGAGCTTCATTTCTAATGTCAGTCAATATCTCCAATCACAACTTGAAATTTGTTGTTTGACACCTTTCAAATTGCTCCCGATTTGCAAGGGTACAAATTGACTCGTAGAACACCTCGATTGCTCGATCATTGTTGATAGAAGAGGCCAAGAACAAGGTACAAAGGGGTCCAAGGAGTCTTCTTTAGGGCATCTAAAAGATTATCTAGCAATAATTATTGACCACGTTACATACCTCGGCATCAATTGCAAACACAACTTTCAAATGCGAAGGATGATCGTAGTCACAAAGAAATTACAGATTCTGTACTCTTCGGTTTTCTGTTCATATTTCACAAACTAGTACTCCATTTTGGATGAATTTTGGTAGAAACATAGATCCATGAGTCCCCTAACTGCTCACCAAAATTCAGCTCAAACGGACCTGGTTTGACTATCCAAACAACGCGGCTACCGAAACTGCGCTGTTCTGAAATGACAGCAAACCGAGCCGACAAGATATCTCTCAAATCTGATGTTTTACTCAACCAATACTCAAACCAACTTAAGACATTGAAGTGTCCTAAGCAAGGAATGATATCACCAAGTTTGGGGTCCATCCAACCTCGTTTGAGTCACTAATCGTTGGCTTGAAGATGTTCGGTTATTTACCTTAAAATCTAGACAGATTTCTCGTTCTTCTCTTTCTTTGCTTCATACGTTGTGGTGTGTGTTCTATACTCTCGATCTCTTTGTATAGCAGCAGCAGCTCTTTTCTCTGAGGATGTAGACTAAGGTTTTCCATATGTGGTTCTTAGGAAACAACTTAAGTCGTTTGAGTTAGACACCAACTTGACGATGCACAAGCATTGGACTTGTGGCTATGTTTTCGGAACACAAAGCATACTCTACATGGAGGGACTGTCCTACGGAGACAAGGAACCATTCCTATATATCCTTCGGCACTTCATTCAATAGAGTCCGGACACATGTGTTAGTGGCACCTAGGGCACAAAGATGCTGACTGAAATTAGGGACGTGCTTTCACTAGCTCCTACATAGCCGATACCACATCTTGTACTATCTGTGTAATTGTCCAAGATGGAATTGACTTGATAGCACAGGTTTTGGAAAACAAGGCAGTAGTTGCATTGCTAACGGCTTGCTGTTCCTTAGCTTAACATTTCTCCGTGAGACATAGCCTTCATAATTAGCAAAAGTTGTCACCTTCTTTGGAGGTTAAGCTTCCTACTAGTAACTAATCGCTTGTCCGTCAACACTAAAAGTTCTAAATCTTCACTCTTGCCCACATAGTTGTGATTGACTTATATGAGATGGTCACCATCAAGTCAGTAGAAAAAGGGTCACACTAGAAATGGTTGATCTCGATGTGATCCACATGCACATAATGATCAAGACTTGGATAGCCAGGTCATAATCATAATGTGACGCTCGATTCTTATCTAACTAACAACTTATCCAACATTAAGTGTTGTGTGCCTTTCGATCCAACAATGATGACATAAGTTGTTCACTAGGTGACTGGACGTCAATCACTGGGACAACCAAGTGGAGTCACTTGTCTACCACCTCTTGTAGTCGATTAATGTTTATGTCGGTGACCAGTTCTTCAAAGGTTATCCTTTTGTGACTTCAACAGAAGCTCTACTACTTTCGATTCGATATAGGGATCTTCGATAGATATGGAGAGATAACCAAGGAAGAGCTCACTTGAAAATAACACATCGGTGCAGTTCTATAATGGATCATGACTAGAAACCCGATACCGGTAGCGGCCGAAAGCAAAAGACAACCTTGTGTGTGCACCCACAGGAGGCTCTCGGTTTTCATCACGGCACCCTAGATCGCTAATCGTGGCACCATTCTTGAACATACAACCCAAAAGAATTTTCACGTGGCAAAATTTTGGTTGCACAGGAGCAAGCACCATGAAAAGGAGAGATAGCAAACAATGGTAGTCACAAGGTTAGGAGTCAACAAGGAGGTGATCCAAAGATCAAAATATAGCTTAAGGGAACATAGCTTAATTGTCGAAGACAATTGAGCAGGGACTCTGCCAAATTTTCATATATGCCTCGTGTCCACCAAAGTGATTACAGATAAAGATTAACATGAGATTTGGTCTTGTCGAAAGCAACATGAGATCAAGACCGATAAATATCTAGAGACTTGAAAGGGTTGGAGACAAAATACACGAGATTCGAGGGATGAGAGCCATTGCACTAACTAGGGATTCAGATTGATAAAGCAATGACATGATTTGTGAGGAAAAGGTTCCAAAGCTGTGGCGGAGATAGCGATTAGCGTTGCACTAGCTCATCGATGGGAGAAAGAGCAATGAGGTCCGACAAGGATTTTTGAGTAGGGTCCTCCCACACAGGAGTGGAACAACCCACGACACATGTAAGCATTCAAGGAACTAAGCTTAGGCCTAAGGTCAAGCAAAGGCATAGATAAAGTCTTCGTGGCGCAACGTTCAAGGCTAGCAACCACATGTACAAAGCTCAGGTTTCTAAGAGAGAATTTAATTGGAGGCGACAACCATGCGAGGACACGTAACTTGAGCGTTGTTCTAAGATAAAGCTATTTGACACTCATATGCTTACCGAGGACCAAACGAGGTGATAACTATGGCACTAATTAGATAACAAGCATACATACCACATCATAGTTTCAAGCAAGCATTTGAGAGATTCAATCAAACTAGCTTAAGCACAATTACTAAGCACAAGGCTCATACACATAACAAGCATTTACCATACAAGATTTAACTACAAGCTTATTTAAAACCAAAGTAAGCTAAAGAATCCACTTAGTATATGCACGTAAAACTGAACAACAAAGAGATAAAGAGGCACAGTGTTTCAAGCATAACTGAAGTTGTAGGCATCAAACAAAGGTGATCCTAGACTTTAGGTAAAGCTTATTAAGTTGTCTATAACTTTCTTATTATCATATGAAGATGATCCTACAGCTAACAAGACCAAACAAGACAAAGAAGACATCTCTGCCTTGATTTGGACAGATTCTGTCATTCCATTTTGCAAGCTCATAACTGGAGATTTAGATCACCAAAAGCAGTGCTATTAGACATTTTGGAAAGCTTAGAAAAAGTACTATACTTCTTCTACTATTTCCAAGAAATAATTCTATATGCACACAGGTAAAACAAACCAAATATTAAGATCTGTTCAGAACATAAGCAAAACACGACAACAAACTTCTGAAATTCATAACTCTTAACCCATAAGGCCTGGGGTCATGAAATTTTTGGACAAGCAAGATACGAAAGTTAGCTACGACTTTGGTATTCTCCATAACTATAGAAAACACCGTTATGACCACGAAAACATCACTACTACAGAAATTGTTCTAGCAGCCAACGTCCCACAAGCAAAACAAAACTTGCCTTTGTTCTACTTAACAAGAGAGCACACAAACATGTTATTCTAGCAGCTCTAAACATTGTTACCTTAGACCAACAATAAATTAATTTTAGTCATAAGAATCCCAAGTACTTAAGTGAGGCCTAAAGCATTTGCAAAAGCTTGTAAGAACAACATACCCACCACTTGGCTAAACTAGAGGACATTTATAGGTTTAAACATGTAACCACAATTATTTCTAGCAAGGCTAAGCACACACTTTTCTCAAGAACTTCCTATTCAAGCAACATGGAACAAGGCATTTTGTCTAGCTTCACACAGGGAAGATAGCAACATCACATTGATCACAAGTTACTTAGTATTAGAACAAGGTGAGGGAAACATATTTATGCACAAGCACAATCATGATGCATGCTCGTCCTATTCGTCCTCACCAAATTGCCAGCCTAAGGTGGCAATCACGTTCTATGTCGGTGGCAAAACACGTACTCTCTCGATATATAGCTAGTCGTCAGCTACATTCAATCTACGCATTCGTGGTTAGCGTACCTGCAGGCAAATTCATTGCAGCCCATCCCCACAAGAGATAAATAAGCACACAATGAAAAGCAGTAAACTAAGATACTCTCCATATATACATCCCCAGATGTATATACTTCGATATCCATAGCTACCCGATAAATATACCCACAATTAAGTACCTTCATATATACATGGGTGTACCATGTAAATATTCCAGTAACCACAGCTAACTCTCCCCTAGACCGATAGTTGGACGGTCATGCTCTCACAACTCACACTTACCGGCGTAGAGATAATTGATCCATACATTACCATTCAATTTAATGGCATCCATACAATAACACATCGTATGGACGCATGACGAAAGTAAAACCCCATGTTAGTACTTAGATAGCCACCTAATAGTCCTTAATGGGCATAAAGGAGGATGTCGCTAGCATAGTTTTGCAAATTAGTTTTGACAAATTTTCCTGTAGCTAAAGTTTTAGTTAAAATAGGCTTTTTAAAACCAAAACTTTGTTTTTAAAACAATGTACATGACAGTATTATGCTTAATCTTGCTCTGATGCCAGCTGTAACAGAACCGCCCAATTTATACAAGATCAAGTATGGCTGTCCCCGCTAACACGTTGACACACACATACCTTCACTCATATAAACCCGGTAGTCCGCCGAGTGTCCCGAAAGACCTCGGTAAATCAACATCACAACCAAGATCGCGTGATTAAGCAAATACACATCACATACACGAGGTTGCAAATGGAAATAATATTACATATGGGTTCACAAATAAAAGTACAAGTTTAGGTTTCAAAACCGCTTAGTGAAAACAACATAGCTTTCAAATGATTACATTAATATAAGTTCCAAATATATTGCTAGCATAAGTGACATCATCCGACAAGAGCATATAGATGAGAAGTAACTATAGAATCACCGAGCCCATCGGTGGTTAGCCACCATCTTCAACAGGCCGAGAACTTCACCTGCAACATGGTGGGATAAACCCTGAGTACTCGAATGTACTCAGCCAGACTTACCCGTCGAAAACCAAAACAAATGACACCAAGGATCATGCATAGCTTAATTTAGTGGATCTGGCTAGACAACCTTTTTGCATAAAATCTTGAGTAAACATTAGCATTATTCACCTGTACTAGCAGTGACTTTTAGCCATTACCTACCATCTATATTAGCACTGTACTAATCAATCACTTGATTAAGTTGCAAACAATAATAACCATATCAGGTATTTCATGGCTCATTGTCATTATCATCATCATCATCATCATCATTTAACCATATCTTTAAATTTAGTGAATCTACGTTGCCGCTGCTCAGTCAAGTTCTCACTATCCGGGAGAGACGGCGATTCAATCGATTCCTATCCGGTGGAGGGGTATTCCTAAACACAAACCCCGCTTCCCTGGTCGTGGTCGCAAACGAAGTCACCTTTTGGTACGATTCAGAGTCGCGAGTCCGAACAGATCAACATTCTCAGAGAACCACTCGCCAAGGTTGTTCGGGACTCTAACCCGCCTTTGGACTTATGCCAATGGCTCTCCGCACATCCTTACTACCTCCGAATCGCCGCCATCGCTCGCGTCCCGGCTACCGAGTCGAGCTACTAGGCTTTCGCGGTCGGAACGACTTATCCGCCAGCTAAGTGTTAGGCTGCGTTCAACATGACATGAGGACGTACAACGTATCGGTCCTTAAAACGACATGACGGGATAGATTCACACCCAAGACCTCCATGCCTTGTTGTTGCACTACCATCATCCCGTCCGGTCTACTTTCATTATTAACACATGGTTCTTTTTCATGATAGCCATTTTAGCCAACCGTGACCAGAGCTCATCCTACATCTCGCAGGTGATAGGAAACCACCCGACTTCTACCGGTCTATGCATAGCTAAGCATCATTCAATCCTACACTTAATTAGGATTCACAGGATTTTATCTGGACAAGGTAGGGATATAATGCAACAATTGGTTCCAACCAATTCCTATACTTAATGCATCATCAACAATAAAAGATACTCAAGATATTTGTAAAAACATGGGAGACTTAGAATGCTCCGGGCTTGCCTCGGGATCCGACACAAGTCGTTGTTAGGTAGACGACGATCGCTAAGTGAGCATCTCCCGTTCTAGCACTTGTCGATCCTTCCACCTTGGGATAGGTCCACCATACACCGTCTTCGGGTTCGGCTCCAACATCTCATCCTTCACGTGGTTCATCTAGCGCACCTAGATGAGATGCAAGATGCATGTGTATGAATGTGATGAATGGTAACACAAGATGCATCACATAAGCATTCAAGACAAACACAAGATTATGCAAGACATAGACACCAATAGCTATTTAACTAACATCACACATCCTATCATGCTAAGATGGCAAAGAAGACGACAACACCAAGCATGACACAAGTTTTCCAAGATCTCAGGTGCTCTAACTCAATCATCATTCAAGGCATAAGTCACACTTACTTAAATATACAAGCAAACACTATAATTGAAATCTGCCAATTTCTGGACATGCAAACAGCAGCTACAAGATTTAGCTATAACTGGAGTTACACAAATCCAAATGACTTGCAAGAAGACATTTTGGAAAGCTTATGAAATTATCTACATTTCATCTATAACCAGCATAGCATGATTCACAAGTTAAGTAGGTCGAAATTGTACATTTACAGAAACTGATCCACGATTGACAGAGAGCAGCCATTTCTAAAACCTAACTTTAAACAGGCATAACTCACAAACTACAAGGCCAAATGACACCAAATTTTAACAGTAGCTAGATACATTAATTATCTACAACTTTTATATAAACAAGTTTTACAACAAAGCATATTATCATGAAGAACTTTGCTAAGTTCCCAGATATGTCCAGAAACCACATTTGCAAGAAAATAAATATTAACTTATGTTGCAAACACATAATTAGGCAAAACCAACTTTACCAACATGTCACACATGACTAAATAACACCAGAAAACCTAGTGTCCATGACCAAATAAATTCTTTTAATGCATTTCTTAATTTATTTTAGATAACAAGGTGACTTAATGAACATATACCAAAAGTATACAATAAATTCTACTAAAATTACAGTGGCTCACATATTCTCTGAATAGTCTACTGTACAAATTTCACTCCATTTGAATATGTATAGCAACCTCTATGAAAAAGACAAGTCGCTAAAGCAAGAAATCATGTGAGAGCAAGATAAACCAATAACTCACTCATACTTCATCCAATACTCATGAAATTTTTATCACACATCAAACATAACATGAGTAGCATGCCACAAAAATTTCACTTCATTTGAAGCCCTAGATCTACAGTTATAAAAAAAAACAAATACCACTAGCATTACAAACCTAGCTGCATAAATATATTTTTACAGCTAAAACTTTAAAGTAAAACATGTAATATTATAGATCTAGTGCATAGAGAATTTCACAAGGATTCCAAAAAGTCCTCATTTGCTATTTTACGAATTTCCTATGAATTACTATGATTTTCTAAACTTTCAGCCGATTTAAAACAAATAGGTCCTCGAGGTACTATTCACTTGAGTCAATGACAATGCAGTTAGGCCCTTGACCTTCGTCGAATTCTAGCACGGGGTCCCCTGACCGAAGTCCTGGGAGCAGAGGAGGCAACCGGCCCACGAATCCGGCCGGAGAGGCGGCAATCGATGGCGACAGTGGCGGGGGAAAGCAAGTCGGTCCCGTGCGACCCGATGGTGCCTCGGCTCGCCCGAGGAGGAGTGTGGAGGGTGGCCACGTGAGCGATGGCGTCCACGGCAGCCTCGCCGGCGGCAATGGGTCATGGGGTTGGACGGCTTGGCCAGCGAGGAGCGAGCGGCGGTGAGCACCGGGACTCGCGCACACTCATGGGGCCACTCAACTCGGCCGAGACAGCCGGTTTAGCTGGCCACAGCGACAGTGTCCACAGCGGCAGCCGCAGCACCGGTGCTGCACGGCGGCGCATTTAAGGAAGGCCGAGGATGGTCGCGAGGCCAAGGAGAAGTCTGGCGGAGCCGGTGACGAAGGATGATGGGGCTGCCAGCGCCGGAGGTGGAAGAACGACGGCGAGGTGCAGCTCGGCAGAGTAATGGCGACAGCGGCGGCTTCGCTCTCGGTGCTTCAGACGCGCGCGAGAGGGAGAAAGCGAATGAGGGCGAGAGGAAAGCAGACGGACACGGCCTCCATGCGGTTGGCGGCGGGCAGCAGTGGCGCGCCAGGTCGAAGCGGTCATGGCGCGTAAGTATACTGCTGGCCGGCAACGACACTGCGGCGGTCGAGTAATCTGTAGCAAACTGAAATTTCGATTCAAAGATTCAAAACCGAGCTCGGCAAATGATATTTTGATATTGTTCGATCTCCCAAACCGTGATGATCTAGGATCGGTGTAATTGACAAAGTTGGATATCTAAGTGAGGGCTACAACTTTTCCAATTGGAGCTTGAGCTCATTCGGCTTGGTTAGGGAGCTACAAGGCTGACAAGTCAAGTACACGAAACTGAAAATATGTTCTCAGACTTAGAAAATTTCCAAGTCTCCAATTAGACCTAAAAACTGACTTGTGGGCCCTTTTTGAGCATGTTCTGCACATTTTCATGAAATGGTCATAAAATAACTTTTGTTCCTTATAAAATTTTCTACAACTTTGCTTTAGGTTGCTCAGACATGCAAATACTCTAAGCTGTACTTTTTAAACAGTCAAACAAGAGAGCTCTAGGGTCAACACTAGTCAAACCATTCCTTGGAAACATAATTAGGCAACGTGGTCAACATGAACATTGTTCCTAATGACATTCTAAGTGTAGCTAAGTTGTTTAAGAGGATAATTGGCCACACCACATATGGGTCACACCAAAATCAAGCATCATATGAATTGAAACCAGGAAAACAAGTGAAATGTTACTTTTGTTTCAAAGCCATGTTTCATATGTTTCATGAGTTGGTTGCATAGTAATAACTAACCATGTTTCACTAAAGTATGTAACATGTTTCAACAGTGAGTTGCACAGTTGCACTTAAGTGTTGTACACTATTCATTTCACAAAACAACACACATGAATATAAACATATGTTGCAATGTTTCAAAAGCATGTTCCAAACAATCTAATCTCATGAATGAATGAACGATGCTCATGTTTATGAAATGCAAGTAGAGTTGTTTGAGCAAGGTACCAAGGTTTGGTTGACTTCATAGGTTTCCATCCACTTGATAAAGCAATTCATGCAAAGGTATGACTTATCATTTCATGTGACTTTTTGATTCCAAACTTCATGAAACTTTTCCAGTCATCACTATAGATAGAGGGTGATGTGAGACACATGAAACCAGTTTCATTAACATCGCTCAAATATATATATATATATTTTGAAAAGGGTTATCATGTAAACAAGGCGTTTTATCCAAATTCAAGTTGAGCTCGATTTCATACATTTGACTTTGACTTCTTCAACACCACTTGATCTGTCATGTTTGAGCTCAAACCCATTGCTTAACTGGTGACAAACACCTGGGGTGTTACACTCTGCTTTGCTAATGTGGCCAATCTGAATTAAAGATGTCACTACTTTACAGGTCATGCAGAAATGGTTGGCACTACTTAAAAAAAGGGCGTACCCAGTGTAGGAAGCTCCCGCTCTGTGCGGAGTCTGGGGAAGAGTGTCAGTGGCAAGCCTTACCCTCGCCTGTGCAATGCGAGGGGACCGCGACTCGAACCCGGGACCTTCTGGTCACAGGCGGTAAGACTCTACCGCTTGCACCAGGCCCTACTCAAAATAAGTTAAATGGCTTGGGAACTTGAACAATAGCATTTTGTCCAGCAACAAACACTTGACTCTTGACATAAAATGAACATAACACAAGCTCAAACAGCAATTGATTTTTCGAACAAAACTTTGAACAGAGTCCTCAGGAACTGTTTGGTTTCCACATGGATAGGATGTGGGCAACAGATCCACTAACAATGAAGAACTAGCCCTGCTTTGGGTTACCAAACATGATCTGGTGGCATGTAACAATTGCTAAGATGTACATGTACATAACCAAATCATGAATTACCTGATCCATGTCTTCACAGGTTAGAACACCAAATACACAAGGAACACCTGCATCCATTAAAAGCCAAAATAGTCTAAATGTCTGAATATTAACTGAATTAACCACCATAAAGAAGAAATAAGCAGACCACACTGCAAGGTTTCAGTGACTGTTGCAAAGTACTTTTATAGCACCAACTACACAGCTCTCTCATATAACCAAATCCTTCCAGTTCCATACTAGTTGCTCACATTAACTCTTGTTCTGTAAGGTGTACTTGCCTTGAGTCACTTAAAGGACGTACCCAGTGCAGAGAGCTCCCGCTCTGTGCAAATTTTAGCCTACCCCAACTTGGTTGGGACTCAACTGATTGATAACCAACCAAAAAGACATTGGCTAGCTAACCAACCAGAAAGCAAAGAGGAGGAACTCAACTGATTGATAACTCCAGAAACAGATGCACAACTTTATGATCATGCATTAACTAGACAAGCAATGAAAAAAGGAGCAGAAACCAGAGATGACAAAAGATCCATCTGTTACCTAAATTTTTTCAGAATACCTTCACAGAAAACACCTATGGCCTATACATGCTGAACATTCACGTGTTCTTGGGACAAGCCTGTGGCCCTCACCAAATACTAAGTCTTTTCCCAGGTCGCTCCAAACATCATGTACTCTGGTGTTTGCCCATGGGATTTTCCAGAGAAGTGCTGTGGCACAATCTGCCTCACGAACCTCTACACGTCATCAGTAGTTTGGCACGAAACAACCTATAATTATGAATGAACAAATGCATTCCAACAATTCAAATTAACAGTTTGTTCTACCAGGAAGTGGTCAGTGTAAAACAATGGGCTTTTAGTGCCAAGAAGAAACCTGAGTAGTGGGTACTATGTGAAGGATGCAAGCAGGATGCCCCCTGATTCCATCAAATATACATATATCGGCTTCTCAGTTTTTTGTAAACATACTCGAAGGTGTTTTCTAGAAGCTCCATCTGTAACAAAATTCTGACTCAAAGCCATTATAAATATTGAATCAACTGCTCTACCATCCGAAATCAAATGATGAGCATCATTCTGAAATATACCTTACTTGAGTGAAATATTAGGAAGAATATATAAGATCTATATTGGTGTTTTCGTGCTTATTAGGAAGAAAATACAGCATCGGGAGCTGAAAGTAAGAAAAGAGGACGACCGCGAAGGAATGTCCAAACTCCTGTTGTCACTTTGGAGAGCACCGAATCTTTGAATAAACGAGTGCGACATGCAGGGCGATTCAATGGTAGCCCTTAGAGGGAATAATTGTATAGCAGGAACCACATAGTGGATACACAAAGAGAGGCCACTTTCATTGTCCTGTAGCCAATTTTCCCATAATTCAAAGTATGTTGATTCATTGAATTTTTAGAGTAGAAAGAGTTCCACATTTTTGTTACAATGGTTTAATTCAACATGTCACAGAAATTTCTTCAAAAGCTTCTTGTAGTTTAGATGCATACAACAAAACTGAGAACAGATTATATTCATTGGAAGAACCTGTCCTATGTACATATATCACATACATTTCTCCATTTGAAACATTTTACGGCAACAAGTCCAGATGGAAACTTGTGCAGCAGCGGAACAACAGAAAAGATCAGGATATTTGTGAACTTTATTGACTCTTACAAATTATACAGACCTACAGTGTCAGCCGTTCCACAAGAATGTCTGTGGCAAAACGTCGAACAGCTGGGGTCCACCGACATCCACCCAAGAATAGGAAGCGACGAAACAAGCAAGCTTAATTACTCACAATGGCGTTGAAGAGGGTGGACTTGCCAACGTTGGGCAGCCCGACGATGCCCGCGCCGAGGCTCATGCTTATCCGTGCCGCGCGGCCGGACGAGAACCGCCGGGCGCGGCTGGCTCGACTCCAACGCCGGGTGCTGGAGTAGCGCTGACGAGCCGCATGGGGGCGGAGTGCTGGAGTAGTGCTCCCCGCCGTCTCTCCCTCCGCTCTGGTAGGATCCGCGGGTCATCGATTGGACCTCACTGCCGCAGCGGCCCCACCCGTCACCTCCATCCCTCTCCTCCGGCCCTCCCCTCCGCTCTGGCCAGGCTTCCGAGCCGTCCGGGTGACCGCGCTCCCCACCACACGACTTAGCCCGCGTCCGCACGCCCCGCGCGTGACCGAGCAAACCGCGCCGCGCCTATCCGGTCTCTGCTCCACCGAGTCCACCATCGTCCACTCGTCCCGCTCAAACCGAGTCACGGCACCCGCCATTGACGGGCCGCACGAGCTCCTCTGGACCGATAGGCGAAAACCATCTGACCGTTGGTGAGGAGCGGCACATTGGAGGCGGGGATGAAGCCAGGATGCATGTCCCCGCCACGGCCGTAGCTCATCTCCGCCCTGAGCATGGATTCGGCGACGTACTGCGGGTCGTCGTCGTGCCCCGCGTCGCCGTCCTGAAGGACGAACTCGCCCTCCAGGTCGTCGACGTCGTCCTCCTCGTCGCCCGCCACACGCGAGCAGCCCTCGCGGCGCTCGTACTCGTAGCAGGCGCGGCAGTTGGTGGTGGGCACCGGCATGCCGAGCCCGCCCTCCAGCTTCGCCACCAGGGACCGCCGCTTCCGTGGATGTGCGCACCTCGCCACCCGCACCTCTCGGGGCAGCGGGGACGACCGCCACGACCGGGAGGGCAGTCGCCGCAGCCTCCACGTGCTCGGTTGGGGAGCTGAGGGCTAGTGAGAAGGGGTCGGGCCCGGATCTCGACGGAGACGATACAGGAGCGGCGCAGCGCGTCAAGGTCTTCCCGTGGATGGATCAACGGCGGCGGCATAGAGACAAAAATATTCATCTTTTTTTAAAGCAAATATTTATCTAACTATAGTACTTAAATCATACCTCTCAATTATTCTACTCAAAACATTACTTTTACAATTATAGATTTACTGTTTTAACCTTGATGAAAAAAATTAACTACAAAAAAAAAATTACTACTCTTTTATTTGAACTCCTAATCCTCAGACGTTGGGAGGGGTTACGACGTATATGGGCCCACCAACCATAGATACATCTAATGCCTCCCGGCACCTCTCAACACCTTCCCTTATATAGACCCACCAATAACGCTTCTGGATGCCTCCCAACCATAGTAAAAAAGTTCATATATATATATACATATATATATATACATATATATATATATATATATATATATATATATATATATATATATATATATATATATATATATATATATATATATATATATATATATATATATATATACACACGCGCCGTCGCCGCCGAGGATTTGCTCGATGCTCGTGGTCGTGCCGATGATGTTTCGTCCATGACGCGGGGCCGTGAGGCTGATAGACCGCACTAGCTCGGAGCTACTAGATCTGCGCTCCTAGATTTGCTGACCGCAATTACATTTATATAATATATATATTGTACCTCTATTCATTTATTTCACTGAGAAAGTGACATGAACGGAATGGCACCACTTTTTTTTCACCTGCAGAGTGATGGTGAAATATACAGTTGTCAATACCTACTCTTTTCAGTCACGACGCGGCCGTGAGGCCTATAGAGACTTTTTTTATTACGGAGTAGGAGTACGTACGTACGTACGTAAGAGTAGCAACGATTCGTTACCTACAGAGTGTTGAGAGTTGCACTTTGGCCTAGCTGCACGATGAGTCCAGAGCAGATGAACGGTTCCAAAGTTCGTTTCCTTTCTGTTAATTACCCGTCAACCCGACCCAATCCGGCTTATATATAACGTTTACTTACGAGGTGTCTGTCTAGTCTAGTGGTAATGAACCAAGAATTACGCGACTGCTCACTTAGCTTGAAGGCAACTTAACTGGTGAATAATGCTCAAATAATTGACCCTGTTGCTTGACCAATTGTTCCAGTGGCACAAGTTGGTGAATGCCATACCACGGCATGGCACATCATATCTGCGGCGAGACTTGACTGCCCGCTTTCTGTGTCGAGTGGTGTACTGGTGTGTAATTAAGCGAGTTGCATTTTCCGGTCGTTAGATAAAAACGTACGCTCATCGTCGGAGGATGCATACAAGTTCAGGGAGAGAGAGAGTAACGCCCAAAAATAACTTTTGTTAAATTAAAATCAACTATAAGGTCCAGTTACATGCTTGTGCATACATGCTGCTGCATTGGAATTTTTGTGATGAGTGGTTTTGTCCAAAATTCAAAATAATTTCAAATGCTTTTGAAATAATTTGAAAATGCATTGAAATAAAAGAAAAAGAAAAAGGAAAAAAAAAACTCTTCTTCCTTGGTATTTGGCCCGTCGGCCTTTTCTCCTTCCCTTGGCCTGGCCGCTCCCACTCCCCCAAGTCCGAGGCCCAACTCCTCCAGTTCCCTCGCCTCTCTCCCCCACGGCCCGCTCCCCTCCTCCCTTTGGGCACGTAGGCCCAGCCCACCTTCTAGCCCAGCAGTGCGCGGACACCGCCCTCTCCTCTCTCTCCTATCACTGATGACCCAGGCCCACCTGTCAGTCATTTCTTCCACCTCGCCACCGTCTTCCTCCTTGCGTACCCGATGCAGACACCGCCACCGGGAGTCCATCTCCGCCCCAACTTCTGGGTTCTTGGCGTGCGCGTCATGTCCCAGCCCTATAAAAGAAAACCCGAGCACCCGCCGCGTCCATCTAGCCTCATGCGTGGCCGGCCCGTGCCCTAGCTACCGAGGCCGAGCTCGAAACCCTAAAGTTGCCACCGCCGCTTTCAATCCGCTTCGCCGCCGCTTCACCCACGACTAGATAAAAGGTTCTTGTTTGGTTTTGGTAATTGAGTAACAACCCTAGGTGGACTAATTGTGTTTATGTGAGATACACAAGTGATTAGTCCACAGGTACAAGTGTGTGAGCAACATATGCCGTGGAGGTGGAAATAGCTCGAAAATGTTGCAAAGCTCACACATGTGATGATGAAGGAGCTCATTGCACATGAGACATGACATTGAGTCACGTGACTAAGGTGGAGAAGATCAAGATAAAACTTGGCTTGATGGACCTGTTGCAAGCGTGAAGGGCAAGTTGGAGGCTTTTGTGGTAGAACCGCATAATCTAATGCCTCCCAGGAGTGCTTGTCTTCCATTAGACACTAAGCACCCAAGAGAGAACACCAAATTACGCAGTTCCATCGGGCGCACCCCGAGGGAGAACCCGAAAATCTATATTTTTCCATCAGGATCACAAATGAGAGAATAAAGCTTACATCATTCTTAACCATTTCTTACATCACTTTTAATACAACATCAGAGTATAATATTTATTGTTATAACAGCGGAATAAAATCATATTATCAGAGTTATGAGCAATTTAATTTAACAGCGGAATATAAACATGTGATCAGAATTACAGCGAAAGTAATTATCTAATCATGACATGATGAAGCATTGATATGTAAACTATGACAACAGATTATAAAACTTTCATTTATAAAAACATTTAGTGAGAGTTACAAATAAAACTACGATCGCAGCGTAAAGAAAATTCTCTCTGAGTCCACTAGGAGGAATCCACACACAAGGTTAGTTCTAGCATCCACCTGTCATCTGCAACAGGGAGAAATAAAACCCTGAGTACTCAATTGTACTCAGCAAGACTTACCCAATAGGAGGAAAGAAAAGACTCCAAGAATATACAAGGCTATCTGGCTTGTGGGTTTCTTGCATCTGCAGAAAGCATTACTAAATGTGCGTCCTTATATTCGATTTTTTTGTTAGCAGTGCATTAGTTCATTAACTAACCATTCCATGTAAGCACCTATGCTACTTTCAAGCAGGTGGTAAGCAATCGGATTTCCTTTCTCCATCTTTCATCTTTCAATTCTTACTACGGTTACTACGGTGCTACACCGTCGACAAGCCGTACCGGATTTCTCGACGATTCGTGAATCAATGCCCCCAGCTGGGTACCCCGAAAACACACGCCCCGCTTGTACCCAAGGCACAAGCAGGATCAACCCACTACCCTCCTATCACGGGGTCTAGGTCCCCGTTCAAACTGGGACTCCAAGCCCATGCCCCTACGTCCCAGACTCAGTGCGGTGCAAGGACCTCCTAACCCAAAAACCACCAAGACATTCGGTCCAAAAAGAGCCGAAACCCATAACAAGAGAGTAACAAGTCTTCTAAGTTCCTATACCCAAGTATGTGCTCGGTATAATAAGTCTGTGACTTGCCTAGAGCCTTATGCAACGGCCAGTCCTTAACCGACATAGACAGGGAAAGCAGTGTAACCACGCTATGCCCCACGGCTATGGCGACGTAACCTCTTGCACCCACCAATACCCAAACCATATCACTATCCGGTCACCATTTTCCTTTCCACCATTTATATTTTCCAAGTGATAATAATACAGTGATATATTTTCTATCTCTCGCGAGTGACAGGCAATCACTCGATTTCTATCGGAGTCCTGTAGCATAGCAATCTACATGATCCTATCATACTAATAAGACTCATAGGATAAATATATATATATGCAAGTGGGTTTCATTCAACTCCTTAAAACTTAATGCACAAATATAATTTAAAGTGCAGATAAATAGGGATTATGCACCGGGGCTTGCCTGGGTAAAATTTAATCAGAAGT
The DNA here is from genome assembly GCA_904845875.1 of Miscanthus lutarioriparius. Taxonomy (NCBI): domain Eukaryota; kingdom Viridiplantae; phylum Streptophyta; class Magnoliopsida; order Poales; family Poaceae; genus Miscanthus; species Miscanthus lutarioriparius. Next base: position 95,170,233 of record CAJGYO010000006.1, read on the forward strand.
CAGCTTTCCATCATGGCGACACGATCATCGAGACACCCTCTTTTCTGATACTCCAGATGACTCCGTGATCCATCGACGTCCCTATTATGATATGCAATGCGACGCAATGTAAAGACATAATTAATCTACTGCAACCGTGACTCGTAAAATACGATTTACGCCTTTCAAGTTAACGAGCTAGTTCTAACGACTAACATACTAAGCTACGTATCCAAGTTGGCGAATAAGGCGTTATTTCCCAACAAAGGTTTAGTTAAACAAACCCAAGTTGTTTCTTTATTCCATTCTGTCGATTTAATCATTATTCAAAATAGGGCATCATCATCTATCTAGCAAAATAATTATTCTGGAACTACAAAAATCACAGTGAGTACCTAATATTGCTAGGAGCCTACTATAAAAATTTTAGATCCAACTCTATCACCAATTTATCACAACAATTCCTACAAGTTTATATTTTTACAATATTAAGTACCTTAAATTAATTTTATATCTTACAAAAATATTATCAAACTATGTGAACAAAATATACTAACAGGTAGATCATGATTTTATGAGACTAACAAAATTGGTTTCATAATTTTTGGATTTGTTTACCATTTTATATTGATTTTACAAGTTAACTAAAAACCTATATTAGAAAAGCATTTAGATAACGTAAAGGGCCGGAGGCAACCCATTTCGGCCCAGCAGACGCGACGCGGCGGTGGCTCAGCAACGCGGTGCGGCCCACCGACCAGGCGTGGCCCAGCGGCGCATGGTTGGCCCAAACAGGGCGCGCAGCGCGCATGGCCCACAGAGGAGGCCGGCGACCTAAACGGACAGCGAGCGTGGCCCAACTAGCCAGCCTAACTGGCAAGCCCAGGGTGCGCTGGTGGTTTTCCAAAAACGACCCTGCTTTTACCTCTATTCAACTCGAGATACACAGGCACTATTTAAATGAGTCACGTATTTTACACCTAGAACCTTGTACAAAATTCCTACTTGGATTCATACCCTTCTCTTCATCCTCAAAAGTAGAGGGCAGACGGGGTGCACCGGCCGAGGGCAGGAACGGTGTGGGGGGCCGGGGAAGGCACGGCGGCAGCGAACCACGCACCGACGAGCTGCATGAGGAGCCCACGCAACCATGGCCTAGCCGCGGCAAGACCCGAGCCGGCCCCCAAGTAGCCCGCCCGCATGAGCCGTGGTGGCGGCAAGCCGGCTGTGGTGGCGCCGGCCAGGCGCACGGCGGCAACGACACTGGGAGCAGGTTGGGGGTGAAGGAGGCGATGGAGAATGATGGCGCCATGGAGCAGCAGGCCCAGCACGGCCGAGGGGCTCACACTCCCTGGGAGACTGACGGTGGTAGGCACGGACAATGGCTGGCGAGGTGCGGCTTCTCAACGACGCAAGCACGGGCAACGGCAGGCACGAGACGCAACGGAGATGCGGCGTGGGGAGGAAAAGGAGGGGCGCCGGTGGCGTGGGTGCGCCTATGCGCGCGATGGCCAGGCAGCGGCGTCGGCGGGCGCAGAAAAGCAAGGGATGCAGCACTGGCGCGGAAGAGGAAGCGATGAGGAATGGGCGCTGGTGCATGCAGTTCGAGGTGCCGCTATGAGAGAGCTAGCGAGCAGGAACATGGGACGCCTACCTTCGGCAGCAGAGAGGAAAAAAAGGAGGAAACAACGGAAAGCTCGGCTGAGTCCGACAGAAACAAACCAAGTAGGCCGAGACAAGCAAGGCAGGCAGCAGAGGCAAGACAGACAGCGATGTTGACGGTGAACGCACGCCGGGAGGAGAAGAAATGAGGTGGGTCCAGGCGTACCAAGTAGAGAGAGAGGGAATGCAAGCAAAGCAGAACACGGCAACAGCAGCCCAACCATCATTCATTAAGGCATACTTCGAGAAAGGACGCGAGAGATCAGGCAGCAGCTGAACACATGGGCGTCGCGTGGCTCTACTGGCTACCTACCTACGCATGAGACGACGCGACGTGAACAGCAATACATCGTCGGCACTCCAAAAGATCTAAATCCTATCGACTTATGCCAATAAACATCTCATGCGATAGCTCATACTCCGTACCAAGCCTTGGAACAAAATATTAGGATGTTATGTAATTATTTTTGCGCAAACAATTTGCCACAAACAACCCTTTAAAATATAATTCTGATTTTTAAGCTATCTAACATACCGTGGAACAACATCCACACGCCTCATCAACAGTTGCATTTTTAACTACTAACTTGCACTTCCAATTTTTATCTTAGTTCTAATTACAAGTTATATTTTGTTTTGTTTATAAAAAATATTTTCATGTTCAATCCAACAGAACAAGCCATTCGCCATTTACTTGCTAGAATCATTATCGGACATTTCTTAAATCTTTCTACGCACTACGTAATTTAATTTGAGTGTTTATCTGAGTCCACGAAACTAAGTCGCACATGATTCACTTATTGCCTCAAGTACGTTTTAAATCAAAAACTCGAGAAACTCCTTTCGAAAAATTTTCTTAGGCTTAAATCTCAGTGCTAAACGAGCTCGTAACACCAGAGGTGTTACAACCAACCCCCCTAAAAAGAATCTCATCCCGAGATTCGAAGCAAGAACCAAAAGAGGGGAAAACGCAATTACATTTCGTAGATCAGGGATTACACGACTTCGAATACTAAACTACACGGGGATTTAGGGATACATGGTTAAGAGCAACCTGGTACAACCATGACTTAATCCAGAAGTTGAAATAGACGAGGATAATGGAGAAACAACAAGATAATGAGTATCCAAAACATGGCGTAGGTCCAATAGATCCAAAAACAGTCGACTGAGAAGTCAAACATCATGACCCAAAGGTAGACTTGAACTTCTTCGACGAAACCAGATCCTTTCTTCTCAGATTACATCATCACCTCAGACTGACAAACCTAGCTCCACGACTGACGGCTGAATCTCGTAGCTCTACTCCGAATGCGAGGGGAATGGGGATGAGGAAGAAGAGCAAGGACCAAGGGTATATTATAGTAGCAAACGGAGGTGGGGCGTAACACACCGGAAGTGGAGGCAGCGTGAAAGGGATACATAGACAGTTCATGCTGTGGGGATAAAAGTCGGACATGGTGCGCTTCCTACGTGAGCAGCAGAGAGAGGATAAGGAGAGGAGAGGAGAGGGGTCCGCTCGACGAGACAGGCATGCGGACGGCCGTGTCCCCAAAAGAAGAAAGAAGGGAGGGGAAGGGGGTGTGGTACGGGGATGAGGCATGGGGGTAGAGAGCCGACCGGATGCTAGGGAAAAAAGGAAAAGCACACGGTGCACAAGGGCGGCGAGTGTGGCATGATGCCGCGGCCACGCGAGAATGGGGAGCTAAGGGCCCGATACAGACAACATTCGCAGGGCACGCAGTGAAACAACCCAGCATGCATAGCGCGGTCAACTAAACATAGGGCTTGGGACATGACATCCACTAAGGCTTTTACAATCGCTCCCTACTACCGAGGCTAACTTTCCTTACTACTCTTCTTTTCTTCCATTCCTTGTCCACTGTATGCACCAATCTTTGTATGAACTGAGATCACGACATACACGCTTCCTCCAAAACCACCTCCTCTTGCTTACTTAGAGAGACACTATTTCATCAACCCGTTGTGGATTTCCCGTTCGAACACCCAAATATTTCCAAGAAATATTTTGTATCAAAAATGGTACGACGGTGTAACTTGGTAAAGGTACTTGGTCAACAACCTCGACACCAGCGCGTGCCGAGCAGCATCACCATGTGGCAGCTGTTCCACAGGGAGCCCTCGGTTTCGTTGCGGCACCGTAAGCTTTAACCAGGCAACTATTACCAACTTACACGCCATGAAGACGGTGGGGTCATAGACCACAGAATAAGAGGAGCATTGCAAGGGAAAATTCAAACAACAAGGGTTCTCTTCACAACAAGGGACAAGGAATTCAAATCTAATGGCGGATTTGATTTAAAGAGATTCAAGTGTTCTGCTGGGACATCCACAATTAGTCGATACAGTGTCCTATGTCATCCAATCACGGCTGGTCCGCTGGTATCTAAATAGTAACTTCTCTTGTAACCCGCTTAATATCGCCCTTGAAAACTCTAAGCATGTCTCACAAAACTTAAGGGTGGATGGACGCAATAACACAGCAAAATAAACAAAATGCATATTCCGAACTATCTTATGTGGGTACAACATACAGGCATTCAGGCTTCCATTCACGACACAACTTTCACCTTCCCTACGACGGACGAACAACAATGGCAAGAGTACAATACCGGAGGACAGCGACGAAAAGCACTACTACTACGGGTACAACATCCTAAGGCAACTAATCTACTCAAGACCACGCATCTTCATTCCCAGGCTTGGTGGATTCTTCTACCGCCTTGGCTACGGATCTGCTTCTTCTCTTGGTAATGGCTGAGTGAGAGTAACCAAGGCTTCTACTTCTGACACTTCCGAGGGTGGAGGTGCTGGCGGTGCTGCAACACCGATTCTCCTTCTTTCTGGCGGGTGGACAGGGATTCCCTCCACGATCAAGGGATCCTACCATTCCACAGCCACCGCCCTCTGCTTGGCCCTGGTGACAAGATAGGCCTCACCCAGCTGATAAACATGCCGATCTTCAGCCTCCTTTAGAGCTTCGGACATGGTAGTCTCCTGGCTCTCAGCAGCTGCCGCACTAGCATGCGCTTCGGCGAGCTGCACCTAGAGCATCTACGTGAAGATCTCGGCTTCGGCTCGACAGAGACACTTCCTCATCTCCGAGGCTTGCCGGTCATACTGCTCATCCAGAGCAAGCAGGTAAGTGGTCAAGTGCACCACGGTAGGACTGTCCTCTTGCGCATCCCGCCCTTGCAAAGCCTCCATGCGAGCCCTCCATGCCCGTCGATTTTTGTCCAAAGGTGGAAAGAACCTCATGGGGGTACGGGCAATGGGCTCTTCATAGATCTGGCAAAGGTACCGCAAGGCTTTGCGGGCCACAACCTGGTAGGTGTCGACGAAGCAAAACTCGGTTGCGGTCACATTCCAGGCTTCAGTGAGGTCGGGGAACTCTTCACTCTTCTCGATGTAGATGGTAACCTCACACCGCTCGGTGCCATGCTCCTCATACTCACTGCCCTCATATTCGGGGCGATCTTTGACTCCGTGCTTTTGCAGGGTGGCATGCAGGATTCTAGAAAAAACCCTCAATGTTCAAGCAGTAGCTACTAACCCAGTCCCCTGCCATTCCTGGCGGTGGGTGTGAGGAAGGACTGAGCGAAAAGCTTGCTCAAATAAAAAGCTAGACGAGCTAAGTGCACTGAGTGGTGGTACCATTGACTAAGTCAGGCTCTGCTTATAAAGGCGGAGCATTCAGTGGTCCTGACGCGGTTCACCAGAGTTCCTGCGCGGGATCACTACGAATGAATCGACCAAATCCCGCGCGTTCGAGGTGAGCAACGTGCGATGCCATTATTGACTAGTACGACTATAGGGCAAGGGTCCAACAAGAGCATAGAAAAGGGGTATGGGGAGATATGGGTCATGACATGCGTGAACCACGGGCGAACGCGAAACTCGAAGCCATAGTGCAGAAATAACTCCAGACATGAACGAATCAGTAGTGCACAATACGACACGCGTGACACCTATGGATGGCGTATCTGCAAATAATATGAGCACTACAATGCATAAACAGGAAATGCATGAATGCACGTCCTATACATCCTTCCACTGTTGCCAACATATAGGGCAACCGTTCTCATATTTTTGGCACATCGTTCTCTCCCTGTAACTAGTCGATACTATCAGACTATGCTCGAGTTAGTGTACCTGCAGAAACTTGATTAAGTCTACCTAAGTCAGCAGAGTGTCATCTATCCTAGATACATAACCATAGTAATAGGGCTACTTATATAACTTCGCACACAAACGTCCTAACTTTTGAAAAAAAATAGGTTGTCAACTTTTAGTTTAGAAAAGGTTTTCGAAGCTTTATTTTCTCATTTATGCTCCGATACCACCTATGGCAGAACCGCCTAATCTAATGCCTCCCAGGAGTGCTTGTCTTCCATTAGACACTAAGCACTCAAGGAAGAACACCAAATTATGCACTTCCGTCTGGCACACCCCGAGGGAGAACCCAAAAATCCATATTTTTTCATCAGGATCACAAATGAGAGAATAAAGCTTACATCGTTCTTAACCATTTCTTACATCACTTTTAATACAATATCAGAGTATAATATTTATTGTTATAACAGCAGAATGAAATCATGTTATCAGAGTTATGAGCAATTTAATTTAACAGCGAAATATAAACATGTGATCAGAATTACAGCGGAAGTAATTATCTAATCATGACATGATGAAGCATTGATATGTAAACTATGACAACAGATTATTAAACTTTCATTTATAAAAACATTTAGTGAGAGTTACAAATAAAACTACGATCGCAGCATAAAGAAAATCCTCTCTGAGCCCACAAGGAGGAATCCACACACAAGGTTAGTTCTAGCATCCACTTGTCACTTGCAATAGGGGGAAATAAAACTCTGAGTACTCAATTGTACTTAGCAAGACTTACCCGACTGGAGGAAAGAAAAGACTCCAAGGATATGCAATGCTATCTGGCTTGTGGGTTTCTTGCATCTGCAGGAAGCATTACTAAATGTGCATCCTTATATTCGATTTTTATTAGCTGTGCATTAGTTCATTAACTAACCATTCTATGTAAGCACCTGTGCTACTTTCAAGCAGGTGATAAGCAATCAGATTTCCTTTCTCCATCTTTCATCTTTCAGTTCTTACTACAGTGCTAGACCGTCAACAAGCCGTACCGGATTTCCCAGTGATTCGAGAATCAATGCCCCCAACTAGGTACCCCAAAAACACATGCCCCACTTGTACCCAAGGCATAAGCAGGACCAACCCACTACCCTCCTATCATGGGGTCTAGATCCTCGTCAAAACTAGGACTCCAAGCCCTCGCCCCTGAGTCCCGGACTCAGTGCGGTGCATGAACCTCCTAACCTAAAAACCACCAAGACAGTCGGTCCGGAAAGAGCTAGAGCCCATGACAAGAGAGTAACAAGTCTTCCAAGCGCCCATACCCATGTATGTGCTCGGGATAATAAGTCTGTGACTTGCCTAGAGCCTTATGCAACTGTCAGTCCTTAACCGACACAGACAGGGAAAGCAGTGTAACCAAGATATGTCCCGCGGCCACGGCGACACAACCTCTTACACCCACTAATACCCAAACCGTATCCCTGCCCGGTCACCATTTTCCTTTGCACCATTTATATTTTCCAAGTGATAATAATACAATAATATATTTCCTATCTCTCACGAGTGACAGGCAATCACTCGACTTCTATCGGAGTCCTGTAGCATAGCAATCTATACGATCCTGTCATACTAGTAAGACTCATAGGATAAAGATATATATATATATATGTATATGCAAGTGGGTTTTATTCAACTCCTTAAAACTTAATGCACAAATATAATTTAAAGTGCAGAAAAATATAGGTTATGCACCGGGGCTTGCCTGGGTAAAATTTAATCAGAAGTTAGCTTTTCATCATGGTGACACGATCATCGTGACACCCTCTTTTCCGATACTCTAGATGACTCCCCGATCCATCGATGTCTCTATTATGATATGCAATGCGATGCAATGCAAAGACATAATTAATCGACTTCAACCGTGACTCGTAAAATACGATTTACGCCTTTCAAGTTAACGAGCTAGTTCTAACGACTAACGTACTAAGCTACGTATCCAAGTTGACGAATAAGGCGTTATTTCCCAACAAAGGTTTAGTTAAACAAACCCAAGTTGTTTCTCTATTCCATTCTGTCGATTTAATCATTATTCGAAGTAGGGCATCATCATCTATCTAGCAAACTAATTATTCTAGAACTACAAAAATCACAGTGAGTACCTAATATTGCTAGGAGCCTACTGTAAAAATTTTAGATCCAACACTATTACCAATTTATCACAACAATTCCTACAAGTTTATATTTTTACAATATTAAGTACCTTAAATTAATTTTATATCTTCCAAGAATATTATCAAACTATGTGAACAAAATATACTAATAGATAGATCATGATTTTATGAGACTAACAAAATTAGTTTCATAATTTTTGGATTCCTTTACCATTTTATATTGATTTTACAAGTTAACTAGAAACCTATATTAGAAAAGCATTTAGATAACGTAAAGGGCCGGAGGCAACCCATTTCGGCCCAGCAGACGTGGCGCGGCGGTGGCCCAGCATCGCAGCGCGGCGGTGGCCAAATAGCGTGGCGTGGCCCACCGACCAAGCGTGGCCCAGCGACGCATGGTCGGCCCAGACAGGGCGCGTGGCCCACAGAGGAGGCCAGCGGCCCAAACGGACAGCGAGCGCGGCCCAACCAGCCAGCCCAACTAGCAAGCCCCGGGTGCACTGGTGATTTTGCAAAAATGACCCTGCGTTTACCTCTATTCAACTCAAGATCCACATGCACTATTTAAATGAGTCACGTATTTAACACCATGAACCCTGTACAAAATTCATACTTGGATTCATACCCTTCTCTTCATCCTCAAAAGCAGAGGGCAGACGGGGAACACCGGTCGGCGGCGGGAACGACGTGGTGGGGCCAGGGAAGGCACGATGGTGGTGGACCACTCTCCGGCGAGGTGCCGTTGCGAGAGAGCAAGCGAGCAGGAACTTTGGACGCCTCCCTTCAGCAACAGAGAAGAAAAGGAAAGGAGGAAACAGCGGAAAGCTCGATTGAGTCTGACAGAAACAAACCAAGTAGGCCGAGACAAGCAAGGTAGGCAGCAGAGACAAGACAGACAATGACGTTGATGGTGAACGCACGCTGGGAGGAGAGAAAATAAGGTGGGTCTAGGCGTACCAAGCAAAGAGAGAGGGAATGCAAGCAAAGCAGAACACGGCAACAGCAGCCCGACCATCATTCATTAAGGCATACTCCAAGAAAGGACGCGAGAGATCAGGCAGCAGCTGAACACATGGGCGTCACGTGGCTCTGCTAGCTGCCTGCCTATGCGTGAGACGACGAGACGTGAACAGCGATACGTCGTTGGCACTCCAAAAGATCTAAATCCTATAGACTTATGCCAATAAACATCTCACGCGATAGCTCATACTCCGTACCAAGCCATGGAACAAAATATTTGGATCTTATGTAATTATTTTTTCACAAACAATTCGCCACAAACAACCCTTTAAAAATAATTCTGATTTTTAAGCTGTCTAACATACCGAGGAACAACAGCCACACGCCACATCAACAGTTGCATTTTTAACTACTAACTTGCATTTCCAATTTTTATCTAAGTCCTAATTACAAGTTATATTTTGTTTTATTTATAAAAATTGTTTTCATGTTCAATCCAACAGAACAAGTCATTCACCATTTACTTGCTAGAATCATTATCAGACATTTCCTAAATCTTTCTACGCACTACGTAATTTAATTTGAGTGTTTATCTGAGTCCACGAAACTAAGTCGCACAGGATTCGCTTATCGCCTCAAGTACGTTTTAAATTAAAACCCCAAGAAACTCGTTTCAAAAAAAATTCTTAGGCCTAAATTTTGGTGCTAAACGAGCTCGTAACACCAGAGGTGTTACAGCTTTGGAGCGATGGACCACGTGGTGGTGAAGCTTGATCAAGACTTGGCACCAATAGACGAAGGCAACGGTGAAAAGCAAGTGAAGTCAAGATCGATGAACCAATACGGTCACGTGATGATATGAAGTGGATCATATCATTGTTGATCATGTTGGTGCATGTGTTGCATCAACATTGGAGGAGATGAAATGGAATGCGCAAGGCAAAGGTCTAACCTAGGGCATTTCATTTCACCGGTCATAGGTGTGTAGAGAAGTTGATGACCAGGTTTAGGATAGATGGCCATACTATCAAGAGGGGCAAACTTGTTTGCATATCGGTCATCTAGTGCCACTCGAGTGATCTAACTTTGCATCGTTGCTAGGGTCGAGTGGCGTAGCAAGTTGAGTGGCTAACTCCTTATAAATGTTTGTGAAAAGCTAACACACATACACATGGCGGTGTACATTTGGTGATATTAGCACATTTGCAAAGGAGAAGTTGGAGTTGAAACAGATCAACTCGGCAAAGAAAAGGAGGCGAAACAGGTCACTATAAGTGATCGGACTCTGCGCAGCACAGCGACCAGACGCTAGCTGGCGAGTCCAGTCATGTGTTCCTAAGAAAGCATGGTCTCAAGTGTCCGGACGCTGGGCGAAGAGGTGACCTGACGCACAGTGATCGTGTCCGGTCAGGGTGACGTACGCTGACATAGCGTGCTGAGTTGATCCAGAGGGGATCGGACACAGAAGTGAGTCCGGTCACCTGCAGGGACCGAACGCATCCGGCCGCAAAACAAAGGCTCGGGCAGCTCTTTGGAAACGACCGGACTCTGAGGCTCGCGCATCCAGTCTTGGCACAGAGGTGCGTCCAGTCATCACTTGACCATTGACGCGCGACAACCGACCCTTGATATCAAGCGACTGTGGTTGAATGGGGGTGACGCGTGGCGTGCATCCATTGACCGAACGCTGGCCGGGTGCCTCCGGTCGATCCGACCGGCGCATCCGGTCACCCCGAGCTATGCCCAGTGAAGGGGTACAATAGCTTTATTTTCTTGGGGCTATAAAACCAAGCATTGGCCGGCCTTAGGCCGGTAGCAGAGCACACTAGAGCCTTGGTGATTTTATGTGGTAGCGCTTGAGAGCCCTCTATCTCACTTGAGCTTGATAGTGTTCATCTGATCGAGTGAGTGAGCGATTCTAGTGCGATTGCATCGTGAGGTTGCATTGAGTGGCATTAGGTGGTGTCTTGCAAGCCGGTGGTGCTTGTTACTCTTGGAGGTTGCCACCTCCTAGATGGCTTGGTGGTGGTCTCCGTCGAAGCCTGCAAGAAGCTTGTGCGGTGCTCCGAAGAAGAGCTTTGTGAGGGCCATTGTGCTCGCCCCACGAGAGCCACGAAGAGCAACCTAGTAGAGCGAGACGCGAAGGGTGACAAGTGGTCCAGCCAGGTCAAGTGCTAGAGCTTGTAGTAAGCACTCCACGTGGGAGAGTGTGACTTGTGGGCCACCAATAGCAAGAGGACCGGTGGCAACCTTGGAGCTTGTCTCAATGGGGTCGTAGCATGTTGGCAAACACGTGACCCTCGGGAGAAAAATCACCATGTCAACATAGTTCTTCTTGTTGGTTTGCAATCCCCTTACACAAGCTTATAATTACTTTCATATACATTGTGCGTGTGTAGTTGCTCTTATAAGTAGTTAGCTTGTGTAGCTCACTAGTTACCTTCTTGCTTGTGTAGCATAGAAGTAGCTCCCTTGCTTGGCTAATTTGGTTTGTCTAACCTTGTTAGTCATATAGCTTAGTTTGTGTAGCTAAGTATTTGCGCTCTCTAATTTGGCATTGGTTGTCTTGTTATTGAGCATTGCTAATGAGCTTAGGAGCTTTGTGCTTTTGCTTACTAGAATTGTATAGGAGCTCCCCGGTATGCAAAATACTAGTGGCATAGGTTTGTGTGACCTTGCTCCTAGAATTGGATAGGTAAGCTCTAGCTAGCTCGGCACCTTTGTTGCCTAATTAGGATCTTTATAAGGTGCTTGTGAACTTCGATAGAGGGGTGTAGTCTTGGCTAGACCGATTGTTTTAATTCCGCATTTGTTTCGGTTAGCCGGCGTGATTAAATTTAGAAAGGACTATTCACCCCCCCCTCTAGTCCGCCATCTCGACCTTTCAATTGGTATCGGAGTGAGGTCTCTCATTTATGGTCTTCACCGACCCGAGAGGATGGCGTCCAGTGGGCTAGATGTTTGTGAGACACACATTTTTTGATGGCACAAACTTTGCACTTTGGAAAAATCACATGCTTGATCATTTTCGTGCAAAGGGACCTAAGTTTTGGTGGATTGTCACTAGTGGTCTCACCCATGTCTTGGACCATAGAAATCTCACCAAAGCTCAAAGAGTTGTCTATGAACTTAATGCATATGCTTGTTGTTATCTAATAGATGCTTTGAGCTTTGATTTAATGAAAAGGATAAACTATGTGGGAACCGCTCGTGAGATATGGGAATCAATCAAGCACAACTTCGGTGATTCCTCCACATGGGATGATGGCAAGTTCAAGGAGGAGCCCAAGGAGGAGGTGCATGAGTGTGTTAATCTTAACCACAATTTGGTGATTGTGGAAGATTGCTCTACCTCATGGTCAAGTAATGACGATGATGATCATACCACAAGATCACTTGACAAGATTAATGATGATGCTACTCCATGCATACTTGATGGTGATAATGATGGATCATACTCGGGCTATGAGAGTGATGTTTCTTCAAGCTCTCCAACTACATCACATTGCTTCATGTCACAAGGTGACACTAAGGTATCTAATGTAAATGTGATTGATCTTGATTCATATGAGGAGCTTCTAGATAGATATGGTTGCATGATCAAAGTTTTAGAAAAAGAGATGGCTAAAACCAAAAAGTTGAAAATTGAAAACTCTTTTCTAAAGAACACATGTGAACAACAAAAGCATCTACTTTATGTTACTACTTGTTCACATGAGGAGCTAAAATTGGCTCATAAGGAACTTAGTGTTACTCATGATAACTTGGTACAATACCATGCTTTTCTAACTAAAGAACTTTCAAATAAAAAATCTAAAAATAGTGAGAGCTCATCACATGGGTCACATGATCAATCACATACTATTGCTAACCCTTGTGATGTAGGGAAGAAGCATGTATCCACCTCTTGTGATGATTTATTAGATATGCCATGCTCTTCATATATAGATGCTTGTTCTACTTCTATGTCTTGTGAGACTAACCTTTTAAAGAAGAACAATAAGCTCAAAAATAAAGTGAAGAATTTGAACAAGTTAGAGAGGTGCTACAACTCAAAAGTCACCTTTGAGCACATGTTGAAGACTCAAAGAAACTATGGTGACAAGTGTGGCCTTGGCTTCAAGAAGATGACAAAGGGCTAAAGAAAGAGAGAAAGAAAGATGAAGAAGCTACAACAAAGAAAGCTCTCTCATACCATGTGCTATTAGTGTCATGAAGCGGGGCACCATGCAAATGGTTTCCCTAACATTGAGAAGCTCAAAAAGATAAAAGAAGAAGAGAGACTCAAGTATGTGAAGTGCTTCAAGTGCCGCACTTGGGGTCATCTTACCTCAATGTTTCCCTAACATTGAGAAAGTCTATGCTCACATCAAGTGCTTCAAGTGTGGAAATACGGGACACTTTGCCTCGAGGTGTCCTACCAAGCTTGAGAAGAAGGTTCAAGCAACTCAGGAGAGGCAAGGCAATGAGAAGCACCACATGAGCAACGAAGAGAAGGCTCAATCAAAAAGAAAGTGCTACTCATGTCGGGAAAGGGGACACATGGCATATTTATATCCCCTAGGTAGCACTCCTAAGCCTATTTCAATTGATGATGATTCTATGCTTAGGAAGGATGGTAATGGTACCTCTATGGTTGCTATTGCAAAACATCCCGCTACTCATACTAAGGCTTTGCCTAAGTATGTTGCTCCTAACTTGAGAGGACCCCTTGTTTGGGTACCATCAAAAAGTGGATGATTGGTTGTAGGTACCATCGGCATTGGAGACTTGATTTAATTAATTTCATATTGATCATCATATGTTGAGTCAAGTTATAAAGCCTAGTGCACATCCAAACCCAATGCCATGATAATTGAGTGAACTCCAAATGTGTTACATCATACAAGTGCTATAATTCAAGTTGTTGGTGATTCATTGGATATATTTGATGGCTTGCAATATTTGAATTGAAGCTTGCTAGTTGGATGATCATGAGCTAACGAATGTATATCTCTTGTTGATCATTTTATTTGGGTGCATATGAGTTGATTGAATTGGATAAATATGCAATGTTGCTTGTTATGAGATGTTTGAATGGATAAATAGCTTAGTAATCAAGTTTGGATTGATTTGTGTTGGATAAGTTCATAAGATGACATTTAGTAAGTGGATTGAATGGATATATGCCTTGTGGAAGTATTCAAACAAGTTAGTTTCAAGTTTGATTCATATTTGATGAAGTATAGCTCAATAGTTGAAATATGTCCTATATTGTAAAATCTGAGCCAGCTGTGATCTTAGCCATATTTGAGTGATCAAAACTTATTGGATTGGCATAAAAATTGGTGTACATGTTCTAGACTTATGTTATAAGATTCTGTACAAATTTCATAACAATTGGATAAGAAATTCTTTGGTTTTAGAGTAGATCTTGTCAGCTATAGTGCAGCAGTTTTCAGCATGTAGCAGTGGTGGAAGAATTGAAATCTGGTAGCAATCTATAAGTCAAATGAAGCTCAAATTTTTTGCAGCTGATAGATAAATTAGTGAAGCACATCTTCACCAAATTTTGTGGTATTTGGATCTGTACATTGGGGGATATGTATTTTTATTTGAAGGGTACAGAATCTACCAGAAAAGTGACAATTATTGGATTTATTTGGAGTCACTTTAATTAAAAGGTCCTCAAGTTGGAAACATATTTACAAGTGTTTGAGGTACCTAAGTTTGGTTTTGAAATGATCTAGAAGCATGACAAGCAAAGAGTACAAGGGCATTTGATTGTGTAGTGTACTTTGCACACATTTGATACTCAAATTGGAAGATCAAGATCAAACTCAAGATAAAGATGAAGTTTAAGTTCTAGAGATTATTGAAAATCATTTGGTAGAAAGAAAAAGACTTAAACAAATAGAAAGAAAATGACTTAAAGAGAGAATCAAGGTTACTCATCAAGTTAAGTCCATCACTTGGATCAATCAATCAAGTTATTTCAAATGAGTGTCAAGAATGATTTTTGGAGAGATGCCACTTCTCCCTAGTGTAGGGGCATGCCGCCTATGTGTAAGTAAACCAAGTGTGGTACTTGTAAGGCTAACATGGAAGTGGTGATCCGAGAAACATTTGAGATGCTTAGTTGAAGCAATCAAAAGGATTGATCAAGAAAAGCAAGCAACATCCAAAAGAGAGCTAGTCATGGCATTTCAAGTGGTATTCTCATATTGATGCTCTCATGCAAGCAAAGATAAAATGAAGAAGCAAGCTAACCACAACAAAAAAGTGCACTTGACCATTAGTGGTTCTTAAATCATATGGGTGAAGAATGGTTTTCATTATTCATGATTGGTCTTCACCAAACTTATAATTAGACTTCATATTGCTATTGGAGTAATGGATTGGAATCTATGTGACTATCCTCTACTCCAACATAGCAAAGATATCATTATAATATGCATGATCATTTCATCCTTATTAGTATGTGATTAGTGCTTATAGTACACGCTTCGTAGGATCATGCATAACAAATGAAATATTTAAATTTATAGCTTACCACTATTACTTGAATGATTAGTTGATCTAGTGGTTTGTATATGAATTTGTTCATGAGCTAGTGAACCCAAGTACTTGATTTAATTTGGATTACCAACAAGTGACAAGTACAACCTTGATAAGATAACCTCCAAATGAGTATGAAGAAGCTTACAGAGGATTTAAACCGGACTAGGAAGCTTAGGCAAATCAATTTAGTTCAAGTCAACCATAGAAGCTCATGATAGTGAAAAGAGTACAAGCACAAGACAACAATGCAAATGGATATCTAGTTTGTTTGTTTCGAGTGGTATTTAGACTCAAGTATTTCATCAAGAATTCACAAGTGATGTCTAGATCAACTCACAAGTGATATCCTATAAGTGGTACTCATGAAGATAGCAAAGGTTCAAGAAATGGTTTTATTGATAAATCCAACAAGTGGTTTCATACTAGAAAATTCTTTCAAGTGGTATCAATCATGCAAGATGATGGTTCCACAAGTGATCCTCAACTTTAAGTGATCATCAAATGAAGAATGCATCCCTCACCTACGAGAGCTCAAGTTTATCAAATGGATGACCCATGCTATGACATAGGGGGAGGTGTCCCACAAATTGGTATCAAGGTCGAAGATCCTATGTGTGGTATCTCAAGGGCTACAAGTGGTGTCATTCCAACAATCAAGAGATGTCCATAAAAATGCAAGATTCAAGCCTTAACCATCTACCCCAAATGCAAACCTTTGCATCAATGAAAAGCAAACCTTTTATGGAAATTGATGACAAAGGGGGAGAGATTATATAAAGATATGAAAGCTTTGGGAGAGATTGAGATAAAGAAGTAGAGGTTGGACATGGACATGGACAAAGAGGGAGCAACATTGAAGAAAAGATATGGATCAAAATTCTTGGACAAGAGAAGCACACAAGTAGGGGGAGCAAACTCATGAACTTTGATTGGTTGCATTTGATATATGCATAGTCATGTGCTTGCTTGCATTGCATAAATTTTTTAAACTTGATATGCATGCTTGTGTGGTGTATGCTAGTTGTAGAACTTGAATAATAATTTGATAACTAGCATACATAGGATGGTAGCTAGACTTGTATTTTTACACGTGGTACTAGAACCTTGCTTATAATGTTGATCTCATGGGGTTTCTAGTATTTTTGTTGTCTAGCTACTCATGGTGCTAAGGATGGTGTTAAAAGGGCAACTCTGATTGGTATCACACTTTAAAGGTTTATTCTATACACCTTAGCATCATTTAGTAGTAATTACTCTCCCACAATTCCAATCTATGTATATGTGCGAGCTTCAAACCAAACACTCTAGCACATATGTAGGGGGAGCTAATACTACTATTTTGAGTTTATGGTACTTGTCCAAAATTATTTACACATAGTAAAATTGCTTGGGCAAGCAGCATGAATCCAGAAGAGCTTAATTTCCATATCTTTGTAGAGTTGTCATCAATTACCAAAAAGGGAGAGATTAAAAGGTACTTGTTTGGTTTTGGTAATTGAATGACAACCCTAGGTGGACTAATTGTGTTTATGTGAGATACACAGATGATTAGTCCATAGGTACAAGTATGTGAGCAATATATGCCATGGAGGTGGAAATGGCTCCGAAATGTTGCAAAGCTCACACATGTGATGATGAAGGAGCTCATTGCACATGAGACATGACATTGAGTCATGTGACTAAGGTGGAGAAGATCAAGACAAAACTTAGCTTGATGGACCGGTTGCAAGCGTGAAGGGCAAGTTGGAGGCTTTGGAGCGATGGACCGCGTGACGGTGAAGCTTGAGCAAGACTTGGCGCCGATGGACGAAGGCAACGGTGAAAAGCAAGTGAAGTCAAGATCGATGAACCAATACGGTCACATGATGATATGAAGTTGATCATATCATTGTTGATCATGTTGGTGCATGTGTTGCATCGATATTGGAGGAGATGGAATGGAATGCGCAAGACAAAGGTATAACCTAGAGCATTTCATTTCACTGGTCATAGGTGTGTAGAGAAGTTGATGACTAGGTTTAGGATAGATGGCCATACTATCAAGAGGGGCAAACATGTTTGCATATCGGTCATCTAGTGCCACTCGAGTGATCTAACTTTGCATCGTTGCTAGGATCGAGTGGCGTGGCAAGTTGAGTGGCTAACTCCTTAAAAATGTTTGTGAAAAGTTAACACACATACACATGACGGTGTACACTTGGTGGTGTTGGCACATTTACAAAGGAGAAGAAGTTGGAGTTGAAATGGATCATCTCGAAGAAGAAAAGGAGGCGAAATAGGTCACTGGAAGTGACCGGACTCTGCATAGCGCAGTGACCGAACGCTAGCTGGCGACTTCGGTCATGTGTTCCTAAGAAGGCATGGTCTCGGTCAAGTGATCGGACGCTAGGCGAAGAGGTGACCTGACGCACAGTGGTCGTGTCTGGTCAGGGTGACGTACGCTGACGTAGCACGCTGAGTTGATCCAGAGGGGATCGAACGCAGAGGCGAGTCCGGTCACCAAGGACCGGACGTGTCCGGTTGCAAAATAGAGGCTTGGGGAGCTCTCTGGAAACGACCAGACTCTGAGGCTCATGCGTCTGATCTTGGCACAGAGGTGCGTCCGGTCATCACTTAACCATTGGCATGCGGCAGCCGACCATTGAGATCAAGCGATTGTGGTTGAATAGGGGCGACGCGTGGCATGCATCCATTGATCGGACGCTGGCCGGGTGCGTCCGATTCATCCGACCGACGCGTCTGGTCACCCCAAGTTGTGCCCAGTGAAGGGGTACAACGGCTCTATTTTCTTAGGGGCTATAAAACCAAGCATTGGCCAGCCTTGGGCCAGTAGTAGAGCACACTAGAGCCTTTGTGGCTTATGTGGTAGTGCTTGGGAGCCCTCTAACTCACTTAAGCTTGATAGTGTTCATCTGATCGAGTGAGTGAGCGATTCTAGTATGATTGCATCATGAGGTTGCATCGAGTGGCACTAGGTGGTTGTCTTGCAAGCCGGTGGTGCTTGTTACTCTTGGAGGTTGCCATCTTCTAGACGGCTTGGTGGTGGTCTCCGTCGAAGCCCGTAAGAAGCTTGTGCGGTGCTCCAGAGAAGAACTTTGTGAGGGGCATTGTGCTCGCCCCGTGGGAGCCGCGAAGAGCAACTGTAGTAGAGAGAGACGCGAAGGGCGACAAGTGGTCCGGCCAGGTCAAATGCTAGAGCTTATGGTAAGCACTCTACGAGGGAGAGTGTGACTTGTGGGTCACCACTAGCAAGAGGAGCAGCGGCAACCTTGGAGCTTGTCTCAATAGGGACGTAGCGTGTTGGCAAGCACGTGAACCTCGGTAGAAAAATCACCGTGTCAACATTGTTCTTCCCGTTGGTTTGCAATCCCCTTACACAAGCTTGTAATTACTTTCATATACATTATGCTTATGTAGTTGCTCTTATAATTAGTTAGCTTGTGTAGCTCACTAGTTACCTTCTTGCTTGTGTAGCATAGAAGTAGCTCCCTTGCTTGGCTAATTTTGTTTGTGTAACCTTGTTAGTCACATTGCTTAGTTTGTGTAGCTAAGTATTTGCGCTCTCTAATTTGGTATTGGTTACCTTGTTATTGAGCATTGCTAGTGAGCTTAGAAGCTTTATGCTTTTGCTTACTAGAATTGTATAGGAGCTCCCCGGTATGCAAAATACTAGTGGCACAGGTTTGTGTGACCTTGCTCCTAGAATTGGATAGGTAAGATCTAGCTAGCCCGGTACCTTTGTTGCCTAATTAGGATCTTTATAAGGTGCCTATGAACTTTGATAGAGGGGTGTAGTCTTGGCTAGACCGATTGTTTTAATTACGCATTTGTTTCGATTAGCCGGTGCGATCAAATTTAGAAAGGACTATTCACCCCCCCTCTAGTCCGCCATCTTGACCTTTCACTAGAGCACCCTCCGAGCTTCACAAGACGGTAAGTTGTCCGCTGGTACCTCGCTTGCTCTCCCTCTCGCTCTCTGTCTCACGCTTCGCATCGCCGAAGCATCTCCGGCCTACCCGAGCCGCCGGGTCACGCCTCGCGCCGCCTCTATGCCCTTGTGCCTCTTTTCAACCCCACCACCAAGTTCATCGTCGCTCACTCTCCCTCCCTATAATCTTATTTTGGCCAATGATGCCCGGTAGCGTCGTATCGACGAACTCCAGCGAGGTCCCAAGCTTTTCCAGCCATGGCGCCGCTGTCCAGCTCGTCGCCGGCAACTTTCTCTCCCTCCTTTCTAATCTGGATCGTCCAGGTTTGATCTAGCGGCCGAGATCGGCCGATACCGTTTTAGCTGGCACTTTTGCAAAAGGGCCCCTCTATCCTTTCAAAATAGAACCCGCGGTCCAAAGCGTATTCCTAGATATGTTTTCTTCTTTTGAAAGCGTAGTTTCCTTCGATTAGCTTCAGAATACGTTTTCTCTTTCTGAAAAGCGTAGATTCCCTCTGTTAGATTCAAAATACATTTTCTTCTTTTGAAAACATAATTGCTTCGGTTAGATCCAAAATACGCTTTCATCTATTTATAGTTTTGCCACTAGTTTTATTTAGGCCATAAAATCTTCGTTTTAACTCCGTTTTGATCCGTTCAAGTTGCGTTAGATTCGTAATTGGGTAATCTACATGTTCATCCTACTGTTAAACATGTTTTCAACTTTTAAAATTCGAGGTGAGATTTAATTTATTATTTTATTAAAGAAAATCTTGATTAATTCATAACTTCTTCGTTATAGCTCTGATTTTTGTAATATTCGCGTATGTGTGTTCGTCGCGAGACGTAGATTCGTTTTATAAACTTTTTATCTTGATTTTATGTTGTTGGTGTACTATTCTAATTTAGTTCTATTGTTTGCTTCATGTATGATTGCATGGATGCTTGTGTGGTGTTCTATGATCATATCCAGTCGCTGAGCTATACGTGGTGAATCCAGAAGCAATTCATTGAATGTTTCAATTTGAAGAAGGATCTGAGTTTAAGGCAAGTATAGCATGGGATCATCCTTGTTGTCCTATTCACTTTAATAATTTAATCATATGCATGTGTCTACCTTGGCAACCATAGTAAATTTTCCTAACTATTTAATATCCTGAATTCCTTGTCACCTATGGGGTATTGCATTGGGTAGTATAATGCTAGTGCTCAATTAAAGACCATGATCTTGTAACTTGACTAATGGTATATGAAATAAACACTAAAAGATGCTTTTTAGCAACATAAAATAAGGGGGCTAGAGCATTGGGCTGTTATTATAGTGCTCTAGATTTCTCTCCCTAAGGACTTATCTGTAAGTGATTATCCGGGACTTACAGTACAACTGTGAGGGTCATATGGCTCTGGCTTTAGTCAACTATGAGGACATTTTTTAGCTTGTTAGTGATTACCTTTACGGCGCAAAAGGGGCTTGCCGAGACGGGTATGGGACAGCCTCTACTCTTATGTGTATAGCTGTGAAGGAATTGTGACATTCGACAGAGGGGTCCTATATCTGCTTGCCAATTGAAAATCTAGCGGCTCTAACTTGTTAGACGAACCTTTGAAAGAGTTCATAGTGATCCCTGCCTGCTCACCTTGAAAGTGTTTTGGGTATCACGACTCACAATGAAAGTGTGCAACCTCTGCAGAGTGTAAAACTGTTATAACAGCCGTGCTCACGGTCACGAGCGGCCTTAGAACCCTTACATAATAGATAATGAACACTGATGATACTGATTATACAGATGCTCACTTATGATTATTGTTTTTGCTATTCATTATTCATGTTTACCTGATCATGTGTTTACATAGGCTTGTGAATAAACTTGTTGCTACTCAATTGCTAAAATTGTGACTCACTAAAAGCTAACCGCAGTAAACCAGCGTCAGCCTTTTGAGCCTCATGAACCCCATGTTATATTTGTTGAGTACGACATATACTTACGCTTGCTTTACTTTTTAAATCTTTGAAAAAATTCCGGATGGGTACCAGATTGCTAGAGTTTTGAGGATTTAGGCTTGTGATCAACCAGTCAGTTGTCCATGTGGAGTTGGAGTCTTCATCTGAAGATCGAAGTTGTCTTGCCGCTGTTTGCTGTTTAAGGTTATATCCTTTATAGTAAGTACGTTATATTAAGCATTGTCTTTTGACGTTACCCTTTATTTGTAGTTATACGTGAGATTTGACTTCACATATGGTGCGTATCTAGTTTTGTTCTTAAAACATGATGCTAGAGAGAGAGAGAGAGAGAGAGAGAGAAAATCACACTTATCAAGTTAGTTAAATATGTATACTTATAATGTCTAATAAGTACCACTGGATTAATTATACTTGTATAATACTATATATTTTTAAAGTAATGCTATTTGAAAATAATAAAATGCTGATATTAAAAGTTGGTAGCCGGTAACCATTAATTAACCTTCCGACGGGCCGCCTCGTAGTACGTACATAGGCTCGGCTACCATCGGCCCGGCCTTTTCTCAGTTGGGCTTCACCCTTGATCGGCCTGCTGGATGGTGCTGGAGCCGACATCTGGACTAGTGGGCGGCGTGCTTCTGAGATTTCACGGGCACGGTGCCGCGGAAAAACCGCAACGGCATGCACGGAACGGAACGGAAGGCACAGGAATTCGTTTGGCTTTGCCCGGACCAGCGAAGCATGTACATCATACATCCATTATGTTTCTTTAGTTGTTACAGTTATATCCCATCGATCGGTCGTAGATGTAGATAGAGGGCCATGTTCGGCTGATATTAAAGTCGGCTGATAAGCCGGTTAAAGTTATTTTGTTGTGAGAGAAAAATACTGTAGATTCTAGCTGATAAGCCGACTGATAAGTTATTCTTGCGACGAAATCCTCATCAATCATTTGGCTCGTGCATGGGTACAGGCGCGCAACAGGTACACGATAACACGGAAGCTGGCTGCTGGCGTGTCATGTTTCTTTAGTTGTCATTATTTGTGGAAAAAATAATGACAAGTGATGCAACATATTTTGATTTGCCACATCATAAACTATCATATAGGAAAATCTCAACCCATAAGGAGTTTAAAGGACAATTTTTTAATGAAAGTTTAAAGGACAATAGATATGATCCGTAGATCATAATTAGGAATAACCTTCCCAGGACCTGAAGAATGACATGTCTTTTATACCTTGTGAAAAGACCCCGGAATATAAAATGTGCGTTGCATGCATGTTATGTTTTGAATATGTCCTTTAAATTAAAGAACTCGTTGGTGATGAAAAAACAACAGCTATGACATATATCATGTTGCTTGAACATGCTATGGTTTAGAAGAGAGTGTATCCCTTGAAGGCTTGAACCTTCCAAAGATTTACTCACATTCACGTGTTGAAAGATAAGACCGTTTAATACTATGCTTGAACCATTTGCTCATGCAAAGCTCATGAAGTCTAAGAATTGAGAAATTATTATGGGGAAAACGCATCTTTTGGACGTCATGATCAGTCAAGCTGCAGCGTTTGTAGTTTCGTACTCATGCAGGTTAGTAGTAGCTACCTTTGGTATGCCACGCAAGCAAACCGGAACTTTGCTGCTGCTGGTTCTGTAAAGTTGCATATGCACCAGTGAATGTTAGTTATGGTTGGCGAAAAGGACGTTGCGCCATTCAGTATGAAGCAATCAAAGGGTTGATGGGCACCGTACCTAATGTCCCCTTCGCGTACACTGCCGGTGCCGGAGATCGCTGGACAGCTGCTCAAGACTGAAGTGGCATTCGACATATACGGCTACCGATCCCGGAGATCGATACGTCCGAGAGAGACAGGAGATGATGAGGATGACGACGATCAAGCTAAGGACTATAGATAGGACTTTGCCTGTCATTCATGCTCCACTCCAATATATGATTAGTAGGCGTCGTAGTAGTAGTTCGTTTCGATCGGCCATCATCATCATCAGATTAAGAAATCATCAAATACGGAGTACCGACCAGAATAATAGTCGTGTAACGACTAATGACGACCCCAAAAACAAGCCAAACATGTGAGTTGTTGGGCTACACGAGGCCAGCAGTGCCCGTGTCTGACGGGGAGGAAGGACCCGTGCCAGTGCCGCGGACACGCGGTGAGCCGGTGACGAGCACACGTGTATTTATTATTATTACTCTATATTTACTGGAGTGGTACGTACTGTACTACGAGCAAGTATAATAAGGTACAGTCAGCAGGCTAAATAGAGTTCCACGTCGTGGAGGAGTGAGAATAGAAGAGAGAATGGAGCGGGCGGTTAGTGAAATCGTCTGCTTCCAGCCATCAGCAGGCGCAGAGCCGATATTTTTCACGAGCCCGTGCATGCAGCTAAGGGCCCGTAGATGCAGCCATTAAATACTTGAATTATTATTATTATAATCTACTTCTTAGCCGATCACTCCCGATGGCTGGAAGTGACCAGGCAGTTTCGTTTAGCCGGCGGCGGGCTGGCTTATTAGCCATGCTCTACTACCACAAAGTCCACAACCGTCTACGCACACGTTTACGTAATTGGTGAACCGTAGTGAGCCTGAAAGCGAACCGCTCGTGGGATGACTCGTCAGATCCCGTCGCCGACTCGCCGTATCCGACAGGCAATGGTTGCGTCGAGCTGAAACGACAGCCTGTGGCTGCCACCTACAGTACGTCAAACTGTGGCAGTGCATGTGCAGGCGACCGAAATTTTTTATTTTTTACCTTTTTTTTGAAAATTTTTCACAGATATATCATTGAGGAAAGATTTTAAAATTTGGACCCTTAGCTCGGCGTCATTGTTGCTGGCACCGAGCTATTGGACTTAACGTTGACGTGACGGTGACATGGCAGACAGCTTAACGTCGTAGATCCTGACGCTGAACTTGACGCTATGGTTAGTGGTGGTTAGTGGCGCTGAGCTGGCGCCGTGCTTACTGGCGCCGAGACTGTGTTACGTCATGGGCGATGCAAGTGCAGTAGTAGGTGCGGTAACAGTCCCTGCGCCTGTGCCTGCCCAATCAATGAACAGGCTTGCTAGCTACCGAGCTACAGCAGTGCATGCTGTAGTACAAGGCGTGCCTGTCTCTCTCCTTTCTCTTCCCGCTTTGCATAGGAGTAGTACTGTAGTAGGAGTAGCAGCCATCAGAACGTTCTCTGCCTGGTGAATTGGTGATCACAGATGCTTATTGGCGGTTTAGTTTCTAAAATTTTGCAAAATTTTTCAAGATTTTTTGTCACATCGAATCTTTTGACGCATGCATAAAGCATTAAATATAAATAAAAAATAAAACTAATTACACAGTTTAAACGAAATTCACGAGACGAATCTTTTAAACCTAATTAGACTATGATTGAATATTAATTATCAAATAATAACGAAAGTACTACAGTACCCTTTCTCAGAAGATTTCGCCAAACTAAATGAGGCCTTAGATTGATCCGTAGTAGATGATGAAAGGTGTATGACCCGCCGCAGCGGTGTTGTCGTTTTCGACAGCTCGCCTGCCTAGCTATAGGCCCATGTGTCACAATAATTTAGTATCATCTTCTATTAATAATCATAATTTAGACACATATTAATTAAGCTAAACATTATATACGGATTATATGGGTATATTATTGTTGTCTATACGAGAGAGATACATATGTATTAATAATCCATAACACATCCGCATAAGGTTTTTTTTTTTGCCTCAAAGGTCCTTTGACATGTTGCTCCAAACATAAAAATTGTTATAATTCTTGGCATCATGCAAATTAAATGGTGTGTTCTCTTCTATATGCAGAGAGTAAAATGGTGTTACCGGCGAGGCGTGCCGGCTCGCAAGCTCTGGCGTTGACAGAACTGGAGTTGGAACGGCAGACTTGCTTCCTCTTGTGAAGGCAGCGACGAAAACCTGATGAACTTTGCACGATCAAAAGCGGTAGTTTCGCACTCTGAACTCAGACCATGTAAATACTAGTATATGCTTTACGTTGTTTGCATAAAAAAGCGCATAAAATATTTGGCATGAAGCTTCAAATATAAAAATTGCATATTCCTCCAATTAGAACTCTAATATCTAATTACAAAGCATAGAAATATTTGGTCATAACTTTAATTTTTACAATATCCATATGTTGGTACAGTTGAATACAAGTTTTGTGACTTCCATTGGTGATCCATAAAAAACTCTAATTCTAATCTTTCATCAAGTCAACTATCTATCCACACATCAAAAACTGGTATTTCCACCCATGATTATAATGGGAGAGCTCTCTCGATTTTTCACATGGTAGCTATTATGAGGATTGCACTGCATAGAGATAACTTTATTTAGACCAAAATTGACAACAAATACATTAATATATCTTAGATTAGTTGCAGAAAATGGAATCTAAAAAATTGGCTCGACCCAGATCAAGACTTACGACGACAAAAATGGATAATATAAGAGCCAACATATGACAGAAAAAGGTAAAAAATCACTAACGGGGAAAAATATCAAAAAATTGGAACGGAACAAATTGGCCACAAGAACTAATGACAGAGAAATCAAAACGGACTAAGATTGAAGGGACTAAAGAAAACTATGGAAGGATATTTTTTTCTTTTTAACATTATATATAGAAAATAAAAAATAACCAAATTTTGCTATATCTTATTGATCCTATTTGGTGTGGACTTTTTTGGTAAGATTTCAACCGTTGGATCTTCATAGAATCTGACCGTACTCTTTTTTTATTAATCTCGTAAATTTTAGACCATCTTGGCGTACTCAATTATGTTGTATTAATATAAGGGGCCGTTTGGATCCTTTCATTTGCAGGAATTAAAATCTACTTAATAAATTTGGCTAATTTGTTTGAATTTGACAATCCACCACTTTTCAAAATCCACATATAAGTCTATCTCAAATTCATAAGGTGGGAGATGAAAATTAATTCTATAAATCACCATTCTATTTTTCTACTATAACACGCTCTTCAACTTGCTCACCTATGGTAGAAATGCAATACATATGTATCTCTCTCGTATAGGCAACAATAATATACACATATAATCCATATACAATCATATTAGCTTAGCTTAATCAATATGTGTCTAAATTATGATTATTAATAGAAGATGATACTAAATTATTGTGACACATGGGCCTATAGCTAGGCAGGCGAGCTGTCGAAAACGACAACACCGCTGCGGCGGGTCATACACCTTTCATCATCTACTACGGTCAATCTAACCATCCGTGATCACCAATTCACCAGGCAGAGAGGTCACCGTCACGTCCGATCCCTGCCAAAGCGAAAGACGGTTGGTTGGTTCGTTTCGTCGCTGAAGAAGTACTGTTGATTGGTTTATGTGAAGGAAAAATACTGTTTTGGTTGAAAATTTACGATCGTTTATGATAAGCCACAGCCTAACCAACCGGCTGCACCACGTTCTGATGGTTGCTACTACTACTACAGTACTACTCCTATGCAAAGCGGGAAGAGAAATGAGAGAGACACAGGCACGCCTTGGTACTACAGCATGCACTGCTGTAGCTCGATAGCTAGCAAGCCTGTTCACTGATTGGGGCGCCGAAATGATGGCATCGAGCAGTGTAATCTCGGCGTCAGTAACACTAGCGTCGAGCTAATGCTAAAGATTTTAAAATCTTTTCTTCAGGGATGTATATGTGAAATTTTTTAAAAAAAAACTAAAAAATAAAAAATTCGGTGCACGCGAACGCAAACGCTTTTGTTCTTTGAACTCGGCACTCAATCATTTGCTTCTAATGTGCATCGGAAGGAGCAGAGCAGAGGCCACTCCAAAAGATTCCCCGCAAACCACGCGGCATTCATCCCTTCCCTGCGCTGTCGAGATCGATCGATCGCAACGCCCGATCGTACTACGTGGTTGGTTTGGCCTGGGCGGCGTGAGCCAGTCCGGCGGTGGGGCGGGGGGAAAACGACTGATTTGCCGGGCGGGACGCCGGTTTCCCCGGTGGCTGCGCCGTGGCCTACCCACCGGCCGAGATCACGCGGGCCTGCCGCCGCCGTGCGCCCCGTGCCCGAGCCCGCGCCGCGTGCCGTGCCGACTGATACGGGGAGGCAGGTCCCGGTGTCTGGTCTCTGCCGCTAACTTTTCCCTTGTTGTTGGGCTAGCTGTGTGTCGTCGCCTTGTACCTACCGTGTTTCGCTGTTCTCCTCTTGTTAAGTTGTCACAAGCTGTCGAGATGATTTCCTTAAGACTCGCTGTCACGGTAAAGGTTTTCAGAATCGCGATTCTGAATCAGAGAGGAGTTTTTAATCAGAAGATCAACAATTCTCACGCTATTTGTATATAACAAAAAAATATACTCATATCACACACCTCAATCTGCACCGATTCTTTAGTTAGAACCGTCTTTGACTATGTTATCACACTATTTGTATAAATAAAATTTTTACTCATCTCAGCATGATTTTCTAAGCGCTTCCCTTGAACCATGCCTTCCGCAACGGCTGGTCACGGGGTGGCCCGAATCTTTGCACCATCCACGCAAGTACAAGCGCGCATGTGGAATTAGGAAATTGGTTCATCAGGCGCTTTTAAAATTTCTATCACATCAAATATTTGGACATATGCATGGAGTATTAAATATAGACTAATTACGAAACTAATTGCACAACTTACGACTAATTTGCGAGACGAATTTTTTAAGCCTAATTAATCTATGATTTGACAACGTAGTGTTACAATAAACATGTGCTAATAATAGATTAATTAGGCTTAAAAATCGTCTCGCAAATTAGCTTCCATCTATGTAATTAGTTTTATAATTAATCTATATTTAATACTTCTTATTAGTATCTAAATATTCGATATGACATGAATTTTTGAAGCGATTAAATAACCAAACGCCCCTTCCATCAACCTGGTTTGGTTTTGCACAACAGTGGCCACCGAAGGCGTGGAAATGTTGGCAACAGACACGCGCTGCCCGAGGTTGCTCCGCCAAATCTTGATCAGGTCAAACGCTGCCCGCGGTGGCCAAGATAAGGTTCGGTGCCCGTGCCAACCTCACAGTCTCACAGCGCCCGTGCTGAGAGCTTGCCATTGCCAAATGCGCCGAGGGAGGACTTGCTTTCGATTTTTTTCAAAAAAATAATTTTAATTGAATATATACAAAAATTCATATTATTTATGGTATAAAATGATAGATAGCAGGTGCTCTATGTTGGTTTAGCAGCAGTATGTTAGTCAATTTGGAAGATAAGAAACAACATATGCTTTGAAGAGAAAAAGTCAAAACTCCTACTGAGATCATTTGCCTAATTTGCTCCATGCTAATGGGCAGGTTTGTAGAAGGATGCGGTCTCGGTGTAGATGGAACACGGCGCAGAGGTGCTCAAGAAGACGGCGCTTCAATTCCACCAACATGAGTGAGGGTAGGGGGGGCTTTTATATTTTTACCATTATAAAAATTGACACTCATCCGAATATCACTTTTATTATGACACTTACAACTTTACCAGATGAGAGAAGTTTTAGTTATAGATTTACCACTTTTGCGGATGTGGCATGCCACGCTAGCTCGACACGCTGGCGCCTAGTCAGCATGAGCATGTGAAAATGTCGTTGCTACCCCTGCCTTGCTCCTCTCTCTCCATCCCCGACAACTGGGTCCCACGGCACCTATCATGCCAGGTGAGCCCCACTAGTCAGCCTCGTCTTCCAGCTCTCGCACCTGGATGGAGAGACAGCCAGACAGGCCACGCTCCTCCGTCCGGATGGCAGTAATCTGATAAATCGTCCTTCGAAGTTGAAGTGGCGGTTTTGCTGAAAAACTACTTGCAGCCTGCGCGCTGTCAAAAAACTGTGGCAAGAGACATGTAATAAGTTTTGTCACGTTAACTGGGTTTTGGATGATGCGGGCTGTCATGAATGGTTAACATTGCAGTTTTTTTCGCTTTTATTAGGAATCGTAAGGTCAGGTTTTGCCCATTGTTGAACCCTTTGTGTTCAGTCCGATGTGGCCGTCAACTAGGTTGTGCTTTTGGTTTTTTTCTATTACAAACTCTTGTAATTTCGTTGCTTTCGTGTAATGAAATTTGGCTTTGCCGTTGTGGAAAAAAATCATTAGATAAATCGTTAAATCTATTTTTATAATAAATTTATGTAGAGATACAAATGTTGTACGAATTTTCTATAAATCTCATCAAAGTCTGCACGTATTAAGAGGGGGTACTTAGCAGTTGCCAGCAGCTATAGGCCTATAGCTGCACATCGTGCGTTCAGAGTGTTTTCGGATTTACGTAAACATCTTGCTTCCAAAAATCCAATTTGTGCCGGAGCTGCTTTGGTCTGTTCTCAATCTCCCAACCGCGAAAGCACCCGACAATGGTGCCTGGCTGGGACTAGGTGGTAAATCATCCTACCAATCGCTAAGCATGAGTAAGCACCAGATGACCAGACAATGGTGCTGTGAGTGTGATGATGTGATCAGTGAAAGGTTGCAGCGCCTCGAGAACGAACATGCCTCATCGACAATGGTGCGCTTTGGGGCGGGGCCATCTCCCTCTGCTTTTCGGTGATGATCTAGTGCCTGTTGAGTTGCGTGCGCGGCAGCTTTTATTTTTACTGTATCAGAAAACACCATGTCTTTTTGGCTGCGTCCTGATGATAAAAAAGGATGAAATTCTTAGGTGTAGATACTTCCGTCATGATATAAAAATGTCTTTTGGTAATGCATGTGCTTTTAGCAATTATATATGGTGCCAAGCTTCCCTTAAAGAGACTTGCTAAAATTCAGGTCCTTAAACTTTAGCTTCATTTCATACGATGGTTATTACATATATTTTATATTAAAATTGTAGCTTTAGTTTATTGTAATTTATATGGGCATAATCTGTAATTTTTTGTTTCGAGAATAAAAAAACCTTTAGATAAAACCATATACCTGACAAAATCTAAAAAGGGCAAAAAATTGATATATTATGGTACAAAGACAAATGAGAAATAACAAATCACAATAAGAATAATTTACTTGTAATAGGTGGTTGTACAAGACTATTGTATAAAATTATTTTAAAATTCAGGCACCTGAAATATAGGAGTGTTTCTTAAAACTTTAAGCATATATTAATACTATGAAAAGCTAATATACATATGCTAACAGATAATATTAGTTCGTGCTATGACATTAATTTAACATGAAGAGAGTACTTTAAAAATATTAATTACCTCTTGTTTGAAAAGGCATAGTTTTCATAGAAACTATATTGAAATGCCATATTTTATATAAATTATATTTCAAAGCTTTGTTGTATAGATATTGTTGATGTTCTAAATGGCATGCGTGTTAAGCCTGAGAGTTTTTACAACACAATAGTATAATGCTTTGGCAGTACTCAACATTGCCCAAAAACGATGTTCTGCTGATAAAGAAATTTTCACAACATGCAAGCAAATATTATTTCTTCTTAATTGAGAGACAAATACACCGGGTATAGATGAAAGTGCATTTTGCCCCGTCGTGGGTTTTGGTGAATTAATGACAAGCAATCAAAGGACTAACACGTTGATAAGTGTTTGAGCAGGTTTAATTTAAATATAAATGACACATTTGGGGATCGACAACCCTCCAATTTTATTCAAGATGATAAGTTGTGGCATTTAGAGCTTCATAGCAATTAAAACTATTTATATTTTGCATTAGAGTGGCCATCTAAGCCTTTTTAGTTGCCCAAACATCCCTACGAAAGAAGACTAAGGTGGGGTTTGGATCACTAGTCTAAGGACTAAAGTTTAGCCCCTAAACTTTAGTTCTGCTGGGCTGTTTGGATCCATGGGCTAAACTTTAGTCCCATAATCTATAATGACTGATTTACCCTCATTTAATTATCCATGCACAGCCATGCATGCGAGCGGCAAGGGGTATGGGTCATGTAAGAAAAATGGACCATAGTCCCATTTACTTTGGATTTTGGTGTTTGATGACCAACATAACCAAATTGGACTAATGAATTTGCAAGTGATTGTTTTGTAGTTCAATAGGGTGCAAGACGTGATGATCCGATGGTCAACACCTTAAGCAAGACCTTAAAAGTATAAGAGAAGATCCAAGATATCGAGTAAAGTCCAAACACGAAGATAGGAACCAAGCCGGACGCAAGATCATAAAGAAATGAGCTCATAGAGGTGATAACAAACGCTAGACCGGAAGAATTAATTAGCAGGTACATATGTGGTTCCGATCAAGACTAGAAGCGAGGAAAGCAGTGTTGACATTAATTTTAACATGAAGAGAATACCGGACGCAGGACAACAAAACCGATCGAAGTACAAATAGTTTTCTAGAAACTATGAAAATTGAAATGCCATCGGATATGCGGCGTCGATAAATTGATCGCGGCTCTAACGGTTGGGACGATAGACGCGTTAGGTTGATGTTCTAAATCGACATGCGTGAGAAAAACGGGATTTTTCCCCAACGGCTATATTATAATGAGGCTTATAAATAGACCTCCCAACCGGTCATTTGAGAAGTGTGGAGCTGAGGAAATATATCAAGGGTGTTGATACACAATTTTAGTGATCTACATTTATATAGTGCTTAGTGATTCATTAGATGATTAGCATAGGTGCTTTACGAAGTGCATAGATTGATTAAACCATCGCTTATGCGCTTGCTCTAGGTTTAGGCCTAGTGTTTAGTGAGGTTTGCATATCTTTTACCACTCGATGCTTGCGCGCATCATTATTGTACATCGGAGGGGCTTGTAGTCTTGCGAGATCACATCAACCGCGTTTGTGGTGTGGGCGTCACCGTGTACCAGAGAAAACAAGGCCCGCGACGTTTCGTCCGGAAGCTTGATAGTGAAGACGACGGGGAGCATCCGGGAGAGGCTTGCCGGAAGGCACGTCGGAGACCCACTTGCGCGTGGGGAAGGCCCGAGGCTATCCACATAGTTACCCGACCGGAAGCTTGATCCTTGCGAGGGATTCCTTGCGAGGGGCTCCAACGAGGACTAAGGGGAAGCTTGCGCGCTTCTCGATACCTCGGTAAAAATACTGGAGTCGTTGACGGAAGTTTGCATATCTCTACTTTGCTTTTTAGCTTCCGCATTTACATTGATTACATTACTCCTTTTGCGATAGAGATAGCAATACACTAGTAAAGCCATAGTTGCACACTTAGATAGTTTATCTTTTGCATAGGTTTTGCTAGGGTTAGAAAAAGAGGCCATATTTTAGAGTTAGAATTTTAAGTTGCCTAATTCACCCCCTCTTAGACGTCACAGTCCCCTACAGGGTGTCCAACGCCTGCCTCGAGGCAGTTTAGCCCAGTTTATGGCCTTTTTGGGAGCATAAAATTTTAGCCTAGTTTTAGCCATTTGCTCACTTTTAGCCCTCTGTTTGGATCCCATGAAAAAAATGCTAAAAGTGCATAGCTAAATTTTTAGCTTAGAATACAACAACACGGGGCCTAAGAAAAACTGTTTTTTGCTCTAAACAGCTAAAACCGGATGTCCGGTCCTGACCAGATGTCAGGAAAATAATCAAATTTTTATTTTTCTAGGTTGACAACACTTTCCATATGTCCGGTTCTCCAAACCGAATGTCCATGAATTCTTCGAAAATTGATTTTTCTGACCTGGCAATGGTGACGCCTTTTGCATTAGGTTCTTGTTGCAGGCATTGTTATAAACACTTATCGCCCTTCTGGTTTGTATTCACAGCACCTTCGAACGTCATGCCTCTTGGTTGTTCGCGCAAAGATAATTGTTTTAATTGTCCTTTTGTAACTTTTTTTATGCTCTACTAATGCATGTACTAGTATTTTTTTTACCAATTTATTTTAAAAACAATCACTTGCATATGAACTACAAAATATGTGTCAAATAATAATTTGGCATCCATGTCATCCTTGACAGATCAAACTTCAAACATCTCAGACAGTTATATTAGTTCTAAGGTTTTTTGTTATTTTTCTGTCTTTTCTCTATTTTAGACAACTATTGTGAAAATGAGATCCATCCTTTGGGCAAGCGCAGCCTGTAAGTAAGGGCGAGGACAGCAAAAATTAATATTTGCAATTCGGGTTCACAAAATATGAGAGCAGTAAGGTAGGCCCCATCATAGTGAAAAATCACTCTTCCGTCATGCGCCCCGCTGCCACCTCCACCATGGCAACCTTCGCCTCCTCCGGCGCCCCATGCCGTCTGCCCCTGCCATCGCAGCCTCCCCATCCTCCAGCCCCACACATCGTGTATATAATCCGGACTTCACAGTTCGTCTTCAAACAAGTTAGCGCATGACAATGAGAAGTTTGATTTCAAGACATGTCCAACAATGATATAAAGTTGGCTTGTAAGAAATATTGGAACATATGGCGTGATTGTTAGATTAATCTCTAAAATATAGATTGTTTGGGTGACCGTACAACAAACGGTACATTCCGTTGCTGTTATGTACGAGCATATTTCTTAGTGATTATAAATTAAAAAATAAAACATAAATCGTTAATATCCTAAAAGAATCATTAAGAGTTCGACTAATCATATACAATACAATTAAACACAAGTTAATGTTTTATTCTCTCTTATTAGCGCTTTTCAGGCACGAGAGCAGACTATGACCTAACTTGCCTGTCCAAGCAGAGTCGACCAAATTTTTAAGTAATTTTTGGGCAACAATTTTTACCAAACAAGTTGTCTAAATCTCCTACCAAACAAGCCCAATGTACACGCCAGGAGCAATAACGCTATGAAGAGACATTCAGAGCAACCACAATGTGTCCCAAAACCATCCATAGTGAATAAATTATTTCCTACAAACTGCCTGAAACATCATGGCATTGGTCATAGAGCAGTCCACAATAAAAGTCAGCCCGTGTTTAGTTAGTGAAAAGTTAAAAATTCAGCTACGGTAGCATTTTCGTTTTTATTTAGTAATTAGTGTTTAATCATGGACTTATTAGGCTTAAAACGTTCGTCTCGCAATTTTCAACAAAACTGTGCAATTAGTTATTTTTCGTCTACATTTAATGCTTCATGCACGTATCGAAAGATTCGATGTGATAAATACTGTAGCACTTTTTGAAAAAACTTTTAGCGAACTAAACAAGCTCACCCATAAACCTATATACCACCCATAAGCATTAAAAATATTACTTTCTCTCTCTATCAGGAGTTCCTGCCGTTGCCGTTCGCCTGTTCCCGTCGGTTGTCCGCGCCGCTCGCGATGGCGCCGGCTCGGTCCTCCGTGCTGCCCACGAGGGCCATCCGCGCCGCCCTCGAGGACGCCGCAGCCATCTGCTCTTCCCGCGAGGATGCGACACCCATCTGCGCCGCCCGCACAGGTGCGGCAGCCATCCGCGAGGACGCCGCCTCGACCATCCGCGTCGCCCTCGAGGACGCTGCTCTAGCCGCTCACGCCGCCTCCGCCGTAGCCATCCGCGGCCTGCCATCAAGCCCACCATCTGCACGCCGGGCATGAGGAGGAAGAAGCTAGAATCCTATTCGTGAAGACGAGGCCGATTTGAGATGGCAGGTCCATCTGGACAGAGAAGGAACGTGCGGAGGCGGCAGGAACCAACGGCGGCGGCAGGAGTTGCGGAGTCGGAGCGGAGAAAGAACGAGCGGAGAAAGAACGGCGGCGGCAGGAGTCGCGGCATCGGAAGGAGCGATATGGGGATTTTTTATTGTTACGTGGGTCTGACCTTATGGGCTGGACATTATTGTGGGGAAGGAAATAGCAAAGGACCACTGATACTGGGTCCTTTCATATTGTCATAGACATTGAACTTATGTTTGTTCTTCATTTTTCCTTTTATTTATTCCTTGCTCCCTGGCAACAAGCTTGCTACTCCATGTGTCCTAGAATAGCTACACATTTTGATTTTCGAGATATTAGTATTTTTGTTAACATTAATATTCGTATATCTAAAAATCTTATTATAAAAGATATGTCATGATTAATTTACTAGTATTTATCATACATCATAAATATTAGTATTGTTTTATTATGTATTTGTTTTTTTTTTGAAAAAAATAAGATGTGGACGCCCTTAAGCAGAAGCTGACATTCCGTTCTCTGCAAATCAGCTGGGTCCACTTATCAGTGATTGATGTATGGGCACAGAGTCTATAAAGGAGGAAAAGGTTCGGTCATCGCCTCATCGGTATCCACTGGACATGCCACTCAATGCATGCAGAGCTGCTCAGAGCTGCCACTGCTCACTCCCCGCCATTACTCGTATTCACTACCACAGGAGCCCCCCCCTCTCTCTCTCTCTCTCTCTCTCTCTAGGCATCTCCTCCTCACTGTCTTGCATTTCTTAGTTCACAGTTCACGCTGCAGGCCAGTGGCCATAGAGTAGCTGTACAAACTTACAAAGGGGAGCTCGTGAGGGAGTGAGGAAAAAACCAACGGAGCACAACGAAATGCTGTCATTTTCTCGCTCGGCCATCCTCTCCTACCTACTGTGGTGCCTTCTATTTCTCACCTTGGCAAGCAGCCATGGCGCGGTCGCCACAGCAGAGCCGAAGGTTGGGTTCGGGTACAAGCTGGTGTCCCTTGTTCAGCTGCCCAACGGGGGAGGCCTTGTGGGCTACCTGCAGGTGAAGCAGCGCACCTCCACTTACGGCCCTGACATCCCTCGCCTCAGGCTCTTTGTTAAGTAAGAACTTGCTTCTCCTCGCCAAGCAGCAAATCAGCAGCTCCTGTTCTTCGTTTTTCCTTTCCCGCGGTTGTTCTAGTCTGAAGTGTTGACACACATCCCTGTAGTACTTTCGAGGAGAATGTTGGTTGCTGTAATAATCAATTGCTTAAATTCTTCAAGACAAATCGATTTAGATTTACGGCTAGTAGAACAGAAGGAATTATTCAGGAACATTTTAAGATTGGACTGCAATCAGTAGTGTTCCATTCTTCCCCTGAGGTCATGTTTTATTGGTTGACAATGAGCTCATCTGCATCTGGTCCCAAGTATGACCATGAGGTCGATATTTTACTGATTTTACAGCGAATGTTCACCTGCATAGACTCTCCAAACCATGGTTTTCCTAAGTATTCTAAGACTTCCAATCATGTAGAGCATGCCTGAACTTTGCGATGGCTTAAAAAAACTACCTGAGGCCATCTTCTAATGGTGAAATGCTATGCAGGCACGAGACCAGGGACAGGGTGCGCGTGCAGATCACCGATGCAGATGAGCAGAGGTGGGAGGTCCCCTACAACCTGCTCCCAAGGGAGCCAGCCCCACCCGTGACCGGCGGCAAGGTCACGGGCGGCCCCTTCACGGGCGCCGAGTACCCCGGCGAGGAGCTGGTGTTCACCTATGGGCGTGACCCGTTCTGGTTCGCGGTGCACCGCCGGTCCACGGGGCAGCCGCTGTTCAACACCAGCGCCGGCGCGCTGGTGTTCAAGGACCAGTACCTGGAGGTGTCCACGGCGCTGCCCAAGGACGCCGCCCTGTACGGTCTCGGCGAGAACACGCAGCCGGGGGGCATCCGGCTGCGGCCCAACGACCCCTACACCATCTACACCACGGACATCTCCGCCATCAACCTCAACACCGACCTCTACGGCTCGCACCCGGTGTACATGGACCTCCGGAGCCTGGGCGGCCGCGGCGTCGCGCACGCCGTGCTGCTGCTCAACAGCAATGGCATGGACGTGTTCTACAGGGGGACCTCGCTGACCTACAAGGTCATCGGAGGTCTTCTCGACTTCTACTTCTTCGCCGGGCCGACGCCCTTGGCCATCGTGGATCAGTACACGTCGATGATCGGCCGTCCCGCGCCCATGCCATACTGGGCATTTGGTAAGGACTGCCTTTTTCAAAGTCTAATTATTTCGTTTTTTGTGCTGTCCTTTACTCATTGTCAGATTAGGAGGATACATCATTTGCTTAAGTTATGGATTGCTAAATTCCTGATTGGCCCAATCATTTGGTTAAGCTATGGTCAGCTTACTGCCAGATCGAGATTGACTGAAAACATTTAGTTTTATCTGATGCCATGGATGGATACTTTGTTGCCTGATTAGTTTGATCCATTCGATCATATATTTTATCTGCTGACATGGCTAGCTAACTTTCAGGTTCACTAATGAGATGTAGCCTTCTCTGACTCCATGGATGCCATACTCTGACACACACTAATGTAGATATTTGGTGACAGATAGGGCAGTTTATTTGCTGTATCAGGTGTCACTACTCACTAGACAGTGATAAGCATGCCGGCTCTATAGTAACTAGTTGTCAATCGCATCATGTGAACTCTTTGCTCAAAAGTCAAATAGAGTCTCTTTGTTATAAAGTAGAATACTCCCATGTCATGGACATCATGGCATAATCCAGTATACTACCTTTCAGTTTACCAGTATTGCAATATCCCCTTAAAGCACTTCTGCTAACCATGCAGATTAGAAAACTTAGTGCGACTGGTTTAGTTCCGTGTAAAGTAAATGCTAAGGATATGCATGCACAGTGCAGACTGCTAGCAGATGGAGCAGCTTGTTCTGAAGTTCAGAAATCTGAGAAAAACGTTATGCATCAATTGGTTTTTTCTCATACAGCATGTTCAGTGCTGCTGCTTTTGCTGATTATTTGCTTTCAGTACATGAACTACATCAAATGTGCATGTTCATTGTTCTGAATATCATAGTCTACAATTTATGAACTATTTGCTACAAACATTCATTGCTTCCAGAGTGACTAATGCAATGGATGAAGCATTGTCACCCTGGCACCCACTGATCGAATACCGGGGGAGACAGTGATAAGCGTACAATGTGTCTTACTCCCAGTAGATTAGTATTCCACTGATGTGTGAAATTCCTTTCATCAGAAAAAAATGCAGTTTGCTTGATCTTCCTGCCAAATAAAATACTGAAACTTTTGTTCACTAGTGTTTGTAGGCTTGTACATCATGATAATTACAAAATCTGGCATCTTGATGTGCCTTGCTGGAA
Source organism: Miscanthus lutarioriparius (assembly GCA_904845875.1). Lineage (NCBI taxonomy): Eukaryota > Viridiplantae > Streptophyta > Magnoliopsida > Poales > Poaceae > Miscanthus > Miscanthus lutarioriparius. Next base: position 95,208,552 of record CAJGYO010000006.1, read on the forward strand.
GCCTGGGAACTGGAATTTACTTGTATTATCATTCTTTAGGAAATTGCAAGTCGATCTCTGTATCAACTATCAAACATATAACTTCCCAAATGCAGCTTCCCATTACAAGATAGTGTGTCAGTTAGTTTCATCCGCTAGTGAGGCCATGTTACCTATAAGGATAAGGCCTTCCATGTGCTCTGTACTGATCTTGCCCAATTCACGGACCACCATGAAAATTGATGATCAGAACCCTGAGAAATAACTCACACTACAATCAATTTTGCCAATGCACATGCGCGTGTTGAATTTCTTGCCGTACTTGTTGACCAGTTACTATTACCATTTTCTTGCTTTTGTCAGTACAATAGAGTTGAAGTGTGAAAGTGAATGTGATTCACGGATGCAATTCATTAACAATTTTTCTTTTCCCATTCCAATTTTAGACAGTGCATTATTTCCATTTCCTGTATGAAATAGTATGTAGCTGCTTTATCAAGAAACTGAAACTTGCTGCCTGCATGCTACTACCCATAAATTCTTGTACCGTGAAATTCTTCAACTCTCTGAGTACTCCATGTGCTTGTCTTTCAGGGTTCCACCAATGTAGGTGGGGGTACAAGAACCTTTCAGTGGTAGAGGGCGTTGTGGAGGGTTATCGGAATGCCCAGATACCGCTGGACGTGATCTGGAATGATGATGACCACATGGATGCCGCTAAGGACTTCACACTTGACCCGGTCAACTACCCACGCCCCAAACTGCTGGCATTCCTTGACAAGATCCATGCACAAGGGATGAAGTACATTGTCCTCATCGACCCTGGCATTGCTGTGAACAACTCCTATGGCGTCTACCAGCGTGGCATGGAACGTGACATCTTCATCAAACTGGATGGGGAGCCATACCTCGCCCAGGTGTGGCCTGGACCTGTCTACTTCCCAGACTTTCTCAACCCCAACGGTGCGTCATGGTGGATTGATGAGGTGCGGAGGTTTCATGATTTGGTCCCGGTGGATGGGCTCTGGATTGACATGAATGAGGCCTCCAACTTCTGCACGGGCAAGTGCACAATCCCAAAGACGCACCAGTGCCCTATTCCTGACTCCAAGACACCATGGGTCTGTTGTTTGGATTGCAAGAACATTACAAACACAAGATGGGATGAGCCGCCATACAAGATCAATGCCTCTGGGCAGACTGCTCGTCTCGGCTTCAACACCATTGCAACCAGTGCTACACACTACAATGGCATCCTGGAGTACAACGCACACAGTCTGTATGGCTTCTCGCAGGCCATTGCCACGCATAAGGCACTGCAAGGGCTGCAGGGGAAGAGGCCGTTCATTCTGACCCGCTCCACGTTCGTCGGGTCGGGAGCATATGCCGCGCACTGGACCGGCGACAACAAGGGCACATGGGAAAATCTCCGTTATTCCATCTCGACGATGCTCAACTTTGGCATCTTCGGCATGCCGATGGTTGGCTCTGACATCTGTGGCTTCTACCCGTCGCCGACTGAGGAGCTCTGCAACAGGTGGATTGAGCTCGGGGCCTTCTACCCGTTCTCCAGGGACCATGCCAACTTCGCGTCACCGAGGCAGGAGCTCTACGTCTGGGAGTCCGTGGCGAAGTCGGCGCGGAACGCGCTCGGCATGCGGTACAAGCTGCTCCCCTACCTGTACACGCTCAGCTATCAGGCACACCTGACCGGGGCCCCCGTGGCGCGGCCGGTGTTCTTCTCCTTCCCCGACTTCACGCCGTGCTACGGGCTGAGCACGCAGTTCCTGCTTGGCGCCAGCGTCATGGTGTCCCCGGTCCTGGAGCAGGGCGCCACTTCGGTGAGCGCCATGTTCCCACCGGGCACCTGGTACAACCTGTTCGACATGAAGAAGGTGGTGGTGTCCAAGAGCGGCGCCCCAGTGAAGCTGGACGCGCCGCTGAACGAGATCAACGTGCACGTGTACCAGAACACGATCCTGCCGATGCAGCGCGGCGGGTTCGTCTCCAAGGACGCCCGGGCGACGCCGTTCACGCTCGTGGTCGCGTTCCCGTTCGGGGCGACGCAGGCGGACGCGGAGGGCGCGGTGTACGTGGACGACGACGAGCGGCCGGAGATGGTCCTCGCGGAAGGGCAGGCGACGTACGCGCGCTTCCACGCGAGCGTGCGCGGCAAGGCCGTGACGGTGCGGTCGGAGGTGCTGATGGGAAGCTACAGCCTGCACAAGGGGCTGGTCATCGAGAAGCTGTCGGTGTTGGGTCTGGAGGGTACCGGCAAGGACCTCGCCATCCAGGTGGACGGCGCGGATGCCACCGCAGTCGCGACGTCGAGCCCTTACTTCGCGGCGGGTGGCAACGCGAAGCTGCAAGGGGAAGAAGGCGTCGAGGATAGCAAGAACGGCGTCATGGTGGAGGTCAGCGGGCTGGCATTGCCGCTGGGGAAGAGCTTCACCATGACCTGGAACATGCGGATCGAAGCTTAGGTCAAGTGGTGATGTGCTACCATCTTCATGAATTCGCTTAAGCCGTGTTCTATTTCTGATTTAGATGGTGGTAGATCCTGCCATGCTGCTGTGCAGTCAGAAACTCAGAATCCAGATTCTGAAAATCTGTCATGTGGGGGGTGCTCTGCGCAAGGAGCAGAGTACAGAGTGAATCTTCCTCATTTAAGCATTGCTGTAATAAAAGATTGAATCATTAGCGTTTGACTAATATGATGATTGAACACGTAACAAAATGGGATGGAACAATCTTGACCTGGAGTGATCATTGTCGCGAGAAATGCTTTTGACATTTAATTTTACTTATTATCACATAGTCGTTCCTTAAGTCTTCACTCTGCAGTTTCCTTCCTTTTCTTTTCCCCCTATAGAAGCTAAAGGAGATGTCTCTGGCTCAATGTATCACTGTATGCTTAACGGGAAAGCACTCTGTGGCTTGCTTCCTTCTTTTTCTTTGTTTTGATGAGAGAGTTCTGATGGAGTTTAATGTTTTCAGGAATGCTATACAACACATGGGTGTTTTTTGCTTGGTTGGCACATGGATTTTCTGTCCGTCCGATCTGTATCGCGCGCTGCTGGTCGGTCGACGTCGCGCTGCTGGCATGTCCGTCCGTCCGATCTGTTTTGTATCTCTGACCTGTGGACCCTGGCGCTACAGTTTTGATTTTTCGGGAGTCGCGTCCGATTCAGTGGCGTCCGTCCCCACCTCCCCCCCACCCCCACCCCATTTCCATTCAGACTCTTCGGCTTCTTCGAGGCGACTCCAGGCGACACGCCACTCTCCTTGGGCGACCGACCGACGAGCTTTCCCTCCCACTCTCCCAGTGACCCAGTCCCAGATCTGCCGCGTCTTCCTTGTGGTGCTCTCGTTTCCCGTCGTGGCGACCTCATGGTGCTCTTGTTCCCCATCGGCGGCGACTCTGGTGATTCTCGTTCCCCATCGTGGCGCGACCTCGGTGGTCTCTCGTTCCCGTCGGCGCCATCGCGATTTCTAGGATTTGGCCAGTTTGTTGGCTTCGCTCTCTTGTTTGCTAGTAAATCATTGTTGTTAGGGTTCGTTCTCGCATTAGTGATGTGTTTGGATGAGGGATCGAGTTTATTCCTTGTGAATCTATTTTTTACGGCGTTGGTTCGATGTCTTCTTCATTTCATCGCCGGGATTTTGGTGTGTGTGATGGATGTGGGCTCTGTGTTAAATCGCCATGTTTGGTTTGGGTTTTTTGGCATGAGAACGAATGATCCGTGGCTCCGCTTCGTGTTTTTTTTGCCGTGGGGATTAGCTACATGGTGACGAGATTTATGGTGATTTCATCCTAACTCTTAGGTTTTAGCCTGTAGTTGTGCGTCAGATCTACTTCGCAAAGTACGTCTGCGCTTGCCCCCTCTCTGCTCGCTGGTTGGATCCCCACGAGGCCACGACCATGATTTGAGGCCACGACCATGATTAGCTAGTTTCTCTGACCTGTGTTTCTCTTTTGCTCATGTGTGGGTGAGGTTCGAATGGGTCTAGGGTTTGAATGCGTCTAGGGTTTGTTCTGTTATTCCTTGTTAATTAGGTTTTGGTTTGATGGATTGTTCTAGTATTTGATGGGGTATTTGTTTTGTTCATGTCGGAATGGAGATGTGTTGGATTGTCAAATTTGTTCTTTATAGTATGGTTAGGGTTTCTTTAGATTTGCTGATCTATTGTGTTTAGTCTTTTACAACTGTGGTTCATCTTCAGTTTTTGAATTTTTTTTTTCTGAATGGTGGTTTAGATTTTTGGTGAACTTTTTTTGCAAATGGGGTGGTGTTCTGTTAGTCCTTGTTAATTAGGGTTTGGTTTGATGGATTGTTCTAGTATTTGATGGGGTATTTGTGGTTGATTGAGGACAGGTAGTGGAGATTTGTCGAAAAACGAAAGGTCATAGGGGAGGAGACAGCAAGATGTAGTGACGGGGAGGGGCAACTTGATAGGGATTGTATCTTTCAAGTAAACAATCATGGTCTTGCTTAACTATAAATCTCAATTGATTTTTAGTTATTTTTTGGTTAAGATGCAGTAGGCAATTCACTTTATGCCAAATTGAGCTTGGTTCCTACAGTTTCAATGTCTCTGATGATGTTTTTTTGTGATCTATTTAAATTAATTGGTTACACAGTAGTTATATTTTTTCTTATATATGAGTTATAGTCAGCGTCAATATTGTTTTGTCTTCTCTGTTTATCTGAATTGATTTTCGGTCCTTCCATACTTTATCTGTAGTAGCTCGTAGCTATCATGCTCAGTTGTAATTGCTCGTAGTTTACAGTAGAGTTCAACTGTTCTTACAATTGTTGATTTAGTTTAATTCGTAGTTATCTTTGATGTAATTTTCCTAAATTGTTAGCTTTTTTCTGCAATGATGAGGTCTGTGTTTGTATTTTCTATCTATTTTCTGCAGTGTCACAATTGTTGGCTGTGACAAGATATTGTACTAAATATTTTTCTAATGAATTTACGCGGTAGTAATAATGCCACCAGTAAGCTTTATGATAGTTATCACTAGACAGCAGCAGCAGCATTTTGTGATGGTGTCGCTTCTGTAATGTTTTCTTTCCTGCTGTACCAGATGTCCAGATGCATGCATGTGACACTGCTAGTCTATGTATCTTTCAGTTTGAGTTTTTGATATAAAACTTGGATTTGAAACTATGGGACATCTTTCTGTATTATTTTCTTTCCTGGTAACTAAACAAAATTTAATTTTTCAGATCAAGAGCTGGAACTTGAAGAGGGTTAGCAATAGCAGTAGCAAGTATGTTGCGAACCAACCTTTTTCTAGTATGTTCTTTGTTGCTGAAATTGTCTGAACTGCTGGATGGATCCTGTGTACATTCAGTTATCATTTCACTGTGCATGCATTTAGCACTGGGTTTCTTTTCTTGGAGATGAAAACTAGGAGTGATTTTGAAAATACCATATCCTCTTATGTCTCAAAAGAACAAGTTGTGTCCTAGGCTTTGTTGACCTATCTAGGACAGCAACTAAGCGACGTCCATGTCCTAACGGGTTCCAACGACATTCTTTGTCACGTAAACGTTATATTAAGAGCATGTTTGGTTCTTTACCCTACCGTGCTGTAGTTGCAGTTGGACTGTGCGGATTGGAGCGTGCATTCCAGTTGGGATGATTAACTCATGGATGCTTTACACGTATTTGTGGTGATGTTTTCAATCTGGCAGTGGCCACACTGCATTCCAGTGCATTCCAGTTGGGATGATACGTATACTGAGAGATCTTAGGTTCAGCTTCAGTTTTATTATTTTGTTTATGAGTTATTGAACTCATGATTCAATCAGATTCAGTTCTTTTGTGTTGTTTCCTCTGTTGCATACAAGGTTCAGTACACTCTGTTGTAGTTTCAGTATGTCTATTTAGTGCTTTTAGTAGAATGTATTAGTCTCAGTGTGTGGCATCATCCTTTGTCATTCATTTGTTGTTCTTGCTCTTTTAGGTAGTGAAGATTTGGTTGAATCCACGATGTGTGTTTTTATCTCAATCAGTTCCTCCATGCTAATGTGTCTTTTTTTTCAGGTTTTGTGTGCACCACAGATAGAAGCATTGCCAGCTTTTAGGCTGTTCTTCCCTGGTTTGTATACATCATGTGTCATCCTTTTTTTGTGACCTTTTATATCTATGATTGGTTTCATTGTTGTACATCAAGCTTGTTGATGGCTAGTTAACATCCTGATTTTTTAACTGAATTCAGGTGCAAAGATCCAAGGTTTGGAGGAGGGTACACACTGAAGGCTGTCAGCAAGGTAATAATATTGTTAAGCCTGCTTGTTGTGTGCTCGAGTGAAGTTTTTATTTTGATTTCATTGTTTCTGATCCCATATTGAAATCAAAATAGTGAAACTTTATTTTGATTTCATTGTTTCTGATCCCATGTTGCAGTGAAGTTTTTGGCTCTGCTTGTGTCTTTCTCTTTTGTTGCTGATGATCAGTTAATGCTTATTGGTTTGTAGTAGCGAGTCCTATCTCGTCGTAGCTTAATATTCCCCTGCATATGGTGAACTTTTTTGGAGGATGAATTTAATGTGGATATCTAGTAATTATTGTAGCGAGTCCTATCATTTATGTGTCTTGTATGTTTGTATGTACTGTCAGAATAATTATTTTAAGAAAAGTGCTCCAGTAATCCCTTCTCAAAAATTAGAACTGACCCTAAAGCATCCTTAATTGATTGGTTTATTTTGAATTACCTCCTGAGCCTTGGCCGGTCCCTCGCAATCCAATTCTTCACTTTCTCTTAGTTGTGGGGCCACGATGGCTTGATCTGTGGATCAGACATGGCTGATAACCATGGTGATTCTTCACTTTCTCTGTACGTGTTCTCTGTGAGGGCCGGGGTCAAGTCTCAGGGTAGGACTAGCCACCTATCGAATTACAAATTACAACCTGTAGAAAAATGATTATTCCTCTTAATTTGTCTGCTTTCGTGCTTGGTGTAACTTGTCTTGTGTGTCATAAATTTGAGCTAGTGATGATGAGCCATGGTTGGTGTTTTGGTCGCTATCTCGTGTGTGGACTCCTGGTCTCTCTCTCAAGAGTGAAGACATGGTTGACGTTTTTTATGGATTTGGACACGGCAGTCTACTTTGGTAGGGCTGAGCTATGACTCCCTGGTCTCTCTCTGAAGAGTGAAGACAGGACGACGTTTTTTGATGGACTGGACACGGCAGTCTACTTTGGTAGGGCTGAGCTAGCTAGTCGTCGATCTATTTTATCTGGCACCTTTTGAATTCTGTTCTTTGTGCCAGCTGTGAGATGACCTATTAGCATCAGATCAACTTAACCCAGGCAAAGAACAACTACTAGATGTAGTAAGCGCTTGCAGGGGGGAGATTCTTTGGCATTTCGTAGGTTTCCCTAACCTGCAAAAGTTTGTTAGTGTGACAATTCATCAAAGGAAAGAACAGGACAACATATTATAAGACATTAAGACCTGTGCAATGAAAAGTAAATTGTTGCTCATGCATTGGCCATAATAAATGTACTGACCAATGCGAATGGAATTGTGTATTGAATGACCGACGGTTCTCAAACTTGGCATGTGGTAGCATCTCGATCCAACACTCATGGAAAATGGCACTTTTGAGTCTTTTGTTCTAGTGTGCTGTTTGTTGAAGAAAGAGAGAGGGAGAGGGTTCTGTTTTTTCTCTACTTGCTTCCCGTCTAGTGTCTTTCTACCCTGCAGCTGTGCTTGTTGGGTCTGGGTGGTTGTGTTGTGCTATTAGCCTGTTCTGTTATTGGTGAATCTGCTGATGATAGAGGAACGCTAGTCTTTTATGCAATCCAACAGGCAAAAACTAACTCTAGAAGGAGAGGTAGGGGCAGTAGCGGAGTATCCGGTTGTACTTGATGTGCATTCAGTTGGATCAGTACCCACGGGTTTTGTGAGCACTGCTTTGTTGTACATTTCTTGTGATTTCGATCGTATTCAGTCGCCTATTTGATCATCGTGTGGTCAATTCTTCTAAAAACCGAAAGAATGTGCTATGTGAAAATGTTGAATTCTGTTATGCTTACTGAAACTCTACGCAATTTCAAAGAACTTTACTAAAGCAATATTGTTAGTACCAAATCTGAAATATTTTGCTTGTTAGTACTAGCTGCTACTTACGGCTTTAGCAATCTATTCATTTCAGTCTTGTTCTTCTTTATTTAGTTTTTTTAGAATTTCTATGTGTATGGATAAGTATCCTTGATACATTTATTGAAGATTCTCTATTTTTTAGCGCTTGTTATTTTAGTACTTCATAATTGTATAATATGTCATTTTCAAGCAATGGTGATGTATTGTTAATGTTCAGTTTCAGCGCTTGTGAAACACATTGCTTTAATATTTTCATCTTTGATCGTTTGAGTTTAGATGGATAGGCGCATGCGGAGCTCTTCATGTCCCCCTGTTATTCAATCGTCAGCTCCTCGCGTTGAAAGGGAACCTATTTTAGTGCCTTTGAAAGACGACGATGTCTGTGCTATCTGCTTGGGTGTCTTAGATATAAAAGAAGAGGACGATGACGAAGCTGCTTTAGAGGCTGCCATGGAGACACTGAGGGTGCTGCCTTGTATGCATGTCTTCCACAAGATATGCATTTTTGAGTGGCTTGATAGCGATAAGTCGTGCCCTCTGTGCCGATATAGGTATCCTAGTGTAAACGATGGTGATGATGTTGAGTCGTAGTTTGGTTAGTTGATATTATAAGTATTGGTTTTTTTTATGAATACCAGCTATTGCTGGCTTGTAATTATTATATTGAACTATGATATATAATATATCTGGCTCTAGTTATTCCAGTGATCTTAGTTCATTTTTGTCCTAAAATTCATGTCATTGAGTTGTTTAGAGTTTCAGGTTATTTTTCAGGAAGGCTCTCAGTTATTTTTTTATTTGTTCTGTAAGCGTCCAATTACTTTTCAAGCTAGTTGTTTTGCTTCTTCTTTTATTGGCTGCAGCTAGCAATGAGGTCATTAACCAATTTTTTTTGTTATGTTATGTAGCCATGGATGATGATTTATTTCTTTCTAATGCTGATTCTGGATATGGTGAGAGTGAGGATGACTTTGCTATGAAGTCTGAAGAAGAAAACAACTCTGATTCTATGAATGTTGGCGAGGTACTAAGTTCACTTGATTTTGTTTTGTTTGTGCACTTGTGTATTATAATAATATGATATATGTTGTTGTCTTTTTTAGGATCGAAATCCCACAGATGATGATATTGATACTGCTGAGATGCTGAAGACTTTTAAGCATGTGCAGGAAGCTTTATCTGGAGTATGTTCTAAAATTTATGTGGTGAAGATTCCTGTATTTAAATTGTAGCGCAGTTGTCATCCTAGGCACTTCGTGTGCTGTTCTGTTTCCTGTTTTTTTGTACTATACTTCTGTGGGTTGTTTCCTCTCTTAATGAAACACATGCATAGCACATTCTTTAAATAATGTGCTTTATATCAGCAAAAGTTAGCTCATTCTAACGCATAGTGAAGGTTGTTTTAAAGTACTTTTTTGGGGCATAAGCATTAGTTGATTTTGTTTATCATTGATTAACAAGTAGGAAAATTAAGCACTAATACCAAATACTAAAGTTGAACACGGGGAGTTCCAGGGGGTGTCAGAAGCCTGAGGAATGCATTACAGATGTTAGATAAGATCAGGACAAGATATGTAGTCAATTGTGCACACATGCCACATGATCCCGCACAACAAATATTAGAAATATTTAGATTAACAAGTATTTTTTTCTTACAGTTTTCTAAGTTTGTTGGCAACAAAGGGAAATCAAGACGGTCTGGCGTCCGGACGTGTTCTGGAAAGGTAAATTCAGTACCTAACTAATCTTATTTGTCACCATGTTTACTGAATTCAGTAGCTTAACTATAATTTTTATATTATTTTTTTGCATCGATTTTTAGATTAACAGAACTGTCAGAGGCAGGGGTAAAGGGAAATCAAGTGTTGCTGCAAGTACATCAGAGAGAGCATCCTCTAGGTTCAATAGTAAGTATTTTGGAGAGATAATTGTGAAATTGGATGAGCGCAAGAAGAAGATTATTCGGGATCAGGGTTTCGTTATCTTGCTGGAGTATGATGGTTGTTCTGCACCTAGAGGCTTTGTGCAGTGGATAGCAGATCAAGTTGATTTGAATTGATGTGACATAGTTGTTGGAGGGAAAGTGATCCCATTTTCTGCAGAGGCAGTTCATCTTTTCTTAGGCCTTCCAATAGGTGGTGAAGACATTAGGGAAAATCATAATGACTCTGCAAAGACCAAGTTTCTTTCTGAAATCAATGAGGCTTCTCTACCCCTGATCAAGACCTTTGGCGAGAAGTTGTTAGGTGACACTTTGTCAGATGATGATGTGTTTCGGTACTTTATGGTTGTTGCTTTGTCCACTTTTCTATATGCAAACTCTAGTACTCTTCCCAGCCCGCTGTACCTTGGTGCTTTGATTGATGTATCTAAGGTGAAAGAATGGGATTGGTCCAAGTTTGTATTTGATTGGCTGTTTGCTTCGATTTCAAACTATAGAAAGAAGAATAGAAGCACTATTGGTGGTTGCAGATATTTTCTTGTTGTAAGTGTTTCTGTATTCTGTTGTTTGTCTTGGATATGTACCATATTTTAGTGATGTCTTTGAAATCTTTTGTAGGCTTATTATCTTGATTTTATCAACTTTGGAAAACGTAATGAGCTCCCCCCAAATCTGCCAAGGATCCTCTGTTGGAAGGGCTCGATGATTAACAAATATGCTTCTTATGATCGTGTGTCTGGTGAGAAGTATGGAAAGCGCCCGGTAAGTGTTGTCTGTTATATCACCGCCAAACTATGTGATGATTTCATTGTTTTTGAGTTCTCTTGTTGTATTACATGACATATACATCTCTTGTTGTTTTTGAGATCACTGGCTGACTTGAATACATTTTGTGTAGCTAAAATCCATTGAGGACACTTGCTATGCAGAAGCATACCTACCGGCAGATGCTCGTGATTCCTTTAGGAATACTCTGGATAAACATTGTGATTTCATCCGTATAGAGGTAGGTGCCTTGTCCAGTATGTTTATGATTATTCTTCTATATTGAAAAATACATGATTTATATGGTACTATTAACTTGACATTATAGGACAAAGATGCTATGTGTGAGCTTTTCAAAAACCACTTGACGAGCCTTGGCTATAGGAGTCCTGGCACACTTGTTGCCAAAATGTTCAAGTACATGCATGAGCGTTATTGTCATGCCACCAACCCACCTACTGAGGCTCAGAATTCTAATGCTAGAGTGGCTTCTCCAGCACATGATAATGTTGATGATGGAGGTGTTGATGCTGTGCCTATTGAACATGATAATGCTGATCCGAGAATGGCTGCTGTTAGAGGTAAAACAGCTGTGAAAGAAGTTGATGCTGCTGCTGGTATAGATGGCATTGTGGAAGATGTCCAGCCCAAGGAAGAAGCTTCTATGACTGAGAAAATGGAATCAGATGGCTTATACAATGCTTCTGGTACTGAGTATTGTGCTGCTCCTCAGCCAACTGAGATTCTTCCTTCGACTAACTCATCTGCTCATGGTAGATGAAGTGTTTTGTTTCAGCATTGAATTAACTTTTGTGTATCTTGTTCATACTCTTTCTGTGTATTTTTCATGCGCAGAATCAGGTGCAACGAATCAGAAGGGGAAAAAATGCATCATCCCAGTCAACTGAAATTCTTCCTTCCAATGACTCACCAGCTCTAGGTAGATGAAGTGTTCTGTAACATTGGTTCAACATTCAGTTAACTTTTGTATCTCTTGCTCATATATTTTTTTTTGTATATTTTTAGGTGCAGCTTCAGGTACAAGGAGTAGCAAGAGGAAAAGCAAAGCATCCCAATCTCTGAGTCCTGATAGTGTAGGCTCTATGACTCGACGAAGATTCTCTACAAGGCTTCACAAACCCACCCTCAGTCGCACAAATGTTGATAATGCTGGAATTGGAGGTACGGCGGACAATCCTGTAATTGTTGAGGAAGTCCTAGTGGAAACTTCTAAAGGTGCAAGTAAACATCAGAAGCTTCATCTAAAAGTGAGTATGTGTTTGTCAATGTTGGTTTTATTTTTGATGGATGACACTGGAAGCTGAATGCTTATCCATGTGATAGTGTGCTCTGGTCTTCTCTTGTGTCTTATCCTGCTAGACAGTACTAAGGTAGTGATTAAGTAAAGGAAATATCCTACTGACTGGACTTGTTACATCTGCTTTCCATTGTTCATGAAGGCAAAACAACTAGTGGAGGTGCTGCTGCCCCCTCGATTCCTATGGTTCAGGAAGGCGAAGCAACTAGTACAGCTGCTGCTGCCCCCTCGATGAGTACGGTTGAGAAGGCCCAGGTTTGTTCTCTTTAGCAGTAAATTGCACTTTTGAAATTCTTAACGGTTAGCACTTTTTAGATTACACTTTTATTAGCAGTAAATTGCACAATTGAAATAAATCAATTATGGTATTTGACATGTGCAATATCCGTTGTTGTCACCTGTAATTTTCAATTTTCTTTACCATTTTCTTTTTTATTAACCAGGGAAAGCAACTGTTGAGAAACCTTGTATAAAGAATAAGGCTCCTTACTTTAATAGTCCTAGCATTCCATCTTTTAGGATGTTTGAATCTGAGGATGATTTGGGAAATTATGTTGAAGACCCTAAACTATGGCGTCCTGTTGGTCCATTATCAGGTGCTAGTACAACTTGTCCTATTGATCGAGTGATATCTGGGATTCGACGTGCTGTATCCAATAACATGCATGAAAAAGTCAATTATGTGGTAATATGTTTGTAACTTGTTCTTTTTGTAAAATCTTGGTTGTAATATGTTTGTCTTATTCACTATACTATAGCACCTGATTTATTTTCACTTTTTGATAGGTTCAATCTGAGAGCAGCTTCTACTTCCGATTTAGCCCTGGACCAGAAAATTGGACTTTTATTGATCGCATGAGTTCTAATCCATTTGGTCCAAGCGGTAGCGTGAGGAATCATGAAACTATTGAGACCGAGAGAAATGACAATGTTGAAACTGTAAGCTTGTTTATTAGATTGGATCAATTTTGTATTGTGACATATCTTGTGATCTCTTTTCTATAACAAATATCGTAGTATTTCTTGATTATGACCTTGTGCGTATGGAGTCTTTACCTTTTACTGAGACTCCTAAAGAATCAATTGCTCCTGTTCCTCTAGCTACAATCAGCCCTTCTGGAGTACACATTGACATTGTAAAATGGGATTTCTAGTTTTATCAATTTGGAACAATTTGTTAGTAGTTGGGGCTGCTCTCAGTCATGTAATAGCTAGTACAAGTGCTCTCAGTCATGTAGTATCGATACTCTAGTGTACCTTAGCGGTACTAGTGGTGTATATATTGACAATAAAGGCAATAGAAGCATTTCTATTGTCCCATTCTTTATACCTCTATTATGTCAATTTTAAATCAGACATAATAGAGGTACCTATTATGTCAATTGTTAGTTTATGATTTTCGAACAACTTTATGTTTTTTTCTTGATTTTGCAGGCACCTACACCTCTTCCATCCCATCGAGGTGGGACTTCTGTTTCTGCAAAAAGTATGGGAAGCAATGGTTTATCAGACGACTCTGAGTCCTTTTCAAACCAAGGTCCTTGGTACTCTTCTAGTGCAAAGTTGGCTATTCATCGTCCTAGGAGGACAGTGATCCCAAGCAAATACAAGTTGAGCCCTTATATGATGCCTCATTCGAAGATAACAATCTCCAGACTTGAAACTGACATATATGAGGTTGTTTTGAAGATGGCAGAAACTGAACATTCTAAGTAAGTTTTCAATGTTTACAACGTCCTTACCGTTTTCACCACTCTTGAGTATAATTGAATCAAGTAAAGCCTCAAGGAAAGGTCCATTACTTTGTAGTGAATGCTTTGTGCAGATTGTTATTCCATAGGAAACACCCTAAGAATTCTTACAAGCATTATTTCTTCTCTAAAGTTGGTGTAAGTGTCATTTGTTTCTCTTTTTTTCTCAATTACATGTGGTAACTATATCAAATAAAATAATATTGACCAATCTATTTTTGTAGGACTATTTTATTGGAAATCATGACCCTAATGATAGCAAGGAGGAGCTATATGATAATGCAGTGAAATGCTTTAAGGGTGCTGGTCGTGCAAGGTCATTAGCATACAGCCAATATGTGAGTAACACATCCTTTTAATTTTTTAAGCTTTAGCACATATGTTGTGTGCATTGCAGTTGTGCTAATAATCCCTTCTTTTTCATTTTGTGTTATTTTGTCAGCTTTATTTTTCAATTCTCTTCCATGATTGGTGGTATGTGGTTGTTGTGTATATCACTCGAAGTTTGATTGTAATCTTGGATTCCTGTACTCTACATTTTGGAGCAGACTCACATTTCCATAAAGCTATCCATGATGAATTTGTAAGTGGCAACAGCACATGGATTCACATCATTTTGTTTGAATGCAATGTTAAATTTTGTTCTAATAAGAAAAAATATATATTTGCACTCTAATTATTTCCTCTACCTGCTTTTAGATACCAAACTTTACCACAGTCTGGAGTGAAGTAGTTCCAATTAACTTTGGGTTCCATGGATATGAAGTTATCTATGCAGATGTACCTCAGCAGACTGAGAAGTAGGTAGTGTACGGTCTTTTTTTATTTTTTTTAGATCATATCATTTTGTGTGGTGCTTATAATATTCTGTCTTATCTTTCTCATATCTTGTTTCAGCTTTAGCAATGATAGTGGTATCTTTGCGATGAAGAATCTAGAGCTTTGGGAGCTAAATGTCTATTTGATGGACAAGTTTTTTGAAGCTGATATTGGGCATCTTCGTATCAAGTACGTCAATGACATGATTTTCAATGAATATAATAGTTCTGAAGATGGTCGATCTAAAGTGATGAAATATGATGCTGAGGTAGTACTAGTTGCAATGCCACTTTGTGTATTGTTCCATCATGTACTCAATTGATTTTTGTTTCTAATATTTTTTTCTCAGGTCTACGAACAGTACTATAAAAGAGCATGACCTGCGTGTTTTGTTTGGATCTTGTGTTTAGGTTCCTGTCATGTAGTGTGTAGGTTCATGCTATGAGTGCATGGTACTTTGTAAAGAAGCAGCTACGTTGATGAGAATAGTTGGTGCTGAAATGGTTGTAAATATTAATCTACAGTCAAGAGGCTAAACTAAAGTGGATGATAATATTTGGTTGGATGGTTTGTTTGGATGCTTGATGTTAACTGTTTTTTGAACCATTATTCTAAGTTTATGTCCTTCTTTGTTTGTTTGTCATTTTTGTCCACCATGTGTCAGTGTAGTAACCTTTGATAGCGAAGACAAGGACAAGCTTGAGATTTGTGGAGGTCCCTCTTGTTCTTCTAAAGATGATGTCTGATCCAATTAGTGTATGCTTTCTCTGTTATTGTGTGCTCCAAATTGTCTCTTGTGAGTTGTTTGTGCTAACACATCTTGAAATCTGTTAATTGTTTGTGTCAACACACACCACCATGCTCGACGCTGTCCCAGAGCGCTACTCATGGACTGGAGGAGAGATTGGGTTTGACACCTACTTCTCCATGGCCAGGGGCAATGCCACTGTCCTTGCTATGGAGATGACCAAGTGGTTCGACACCAACTAGTAAGTCCTTTGCCTGCTACTAATGGTAATTTCAGTTTTAGATTTTGTATTGACTATTTTTTCTGACAAACTTTGTTCTACTTTTACAACCATTTTATTGTCCCTGAATTGGGCCCTAACACCAAGTTCTCCTACACTTCTCACAAGGCTGTTAACGAATACAAGGAGGCTAAGGCGGTACGATACACTCATTATATTTCTGTTATCTCAGTTTAATGTGCTAACCTATTCTCCTAATGTTAATTTCCTATTTGTGTACTTGATTGTTTGATGGTTGCTAATACATTCGTATTTCTTTTGACATCATAATTACCTGATAAAGTCATTTGATAGTTTAGCATGCTGGCTTCAGCTAATTGAACCTCAAACTAGTAGCTGATGGTTTTGGATAGATGGGCTATCTTGTGGCTGTTGTAGTAGAATATCATGAACTCACATCTTTTAACTCTATTATACTATACAAGAAAGCTGTGTTTAGTATCCATTTCTTGATTGCACATTTATAAGTAGTAAATTGCAATAAGCTATAATGTAAATTGCAAGTATCGGGCACCGCAATTGTAATTCTGAGCGTATGCAATATGCTGGCATTGAACTATTTGCCTCCTCATTTTGTCTTTTTTCTGCTAGTTGATCTATATATTCTGCAAGTGTATCTAAATAAGTGAAGGCTAAGTAAATATGGAAAATTTCATCAAAATTCCATCTGCTTCTTTGGTTTGCCAATTTTATTTATTTATCAGGATACAAGTCGAATCACTCACCTTGTGGTGTGACTAATTCGCTAGTTACTCTGTTGGTTGCATGCTGGACAATGTACTTGCTCCCATCTGAAAAAGGACCGAGTTGAAGAGATAGAGGTGATAGTCATTTCGGTTGTTGAACGCAAGCTCACAACCATCAGCTAGTGCCGCTGCAAAATTATTTGAAGCCATCCAAATATTGATCTTGGTCAGTCGATATACTTCTTTCGTTTGCCCATATTTTTGTCCTTTATTTATTGTGATTTGTGCCAGCACACAACATATTTTTGTCTTTGTCCTTTCATAGAAAAAAATTGTTAGTTGTGATTTGTGCAACACACACAAAACAGATTTGTCCTTGTCCTTTATTTATTATGATTTGTGCTAGCACACACCACATTTTTGTCTTTGTCCTTCCATAGAAAAAAATTATTTTTCTGATTTGTGTAACACATTTCAAATATTTGTCTTTGTTTTTCTGTAGTAAAAATTGTATTCTGTTAATTGTGATTGTGCCAGCACACACCTAGGACCTTCCTTGTTCTAAAATGTAGCTAATAATGGCATAAATGATCCTGTGATTTCAAATAGATGTTCCCTATCTCTTTGTTTTACAGACTAACAATTAAATATTAAGTCTTAAGTCACCACAGTCACCATTTGTCTTTATACACAAAACCAACTCTTAAGTCTTACCTTCTATTTTTGTAGACTATGTGAGGGTGCTGAACTATTGGACCTTATTTTGGCCAAGTAAGGAGGCAGATCATGTAAGACTATACCTTTTTCCTTCCCAGAACTTCCTGTACTAGCTATTTGGTCACTACTTCCTGTGTCAGCACTCAGTAATATAAGTTTACTAGTTTTGAACACTGTAAACCTATTTAGTCAGGTTATCCTTCAGTGTTTTCTATACTAGATAACAGAAACCGACTTTCTATGTCCCAGTTTGTGAATCCTGGTTGTTTTTGTGAAATGTTGCCAAAACTTCTTGTTCAAGTTCCAATTTGCATGCTTAATGATATCGATATTACTCTAATGAATACATAAAATGGCATCGGATTTCCTAGATAACTACATTGTCCTAGTCGTTGGAAGAGTTGGCTTAAGTACTGATTTCATTTCCGAGAGAGCCGAGTTTGTGCAGGAGGCAGATAAAAGAAGGCACCTGATGGATCTTCTTCATGCACAAAGAGATACAGGAAATGTAATAATTCACTATCAGTTTTTTGTTCTCATAGTTTATATTTGTGTACTCATTTTCTTGTATCTTTTCTGTTGTGGAAACCAAGAGGGGTGCTAATTCATTGGAAAGTTGGTTGTGCATGAATGGGTTTCCAGCTACTTGTATTCATGGAGATAGAAATCAGCAGGTTTGTTTTTGTTTTTACTCTCTTCAGAACAGCTCATTTTGCACAGCAACAGACGCATTTAGCTATAATTATTTTCTGCAGTATCTAAAGTGATATTGTATTTCTGACATGCACCACAGTAGGTGTAATTATTTCTGACATGCACCACAGTAGCTATAATTATTGATTATTTTCTGCAGTATCTAAAGTGATATTGTATTTTAGACATATTTGGCGGTTTTCATTAGATGGGCAATATTTAGCCAAGACGCATTTAGCTATAATTTTGGTATGTTTTCCAAAAATAAAATTTTACAACTTTTTAAATACATTTATTTCCTAATTTTCTTTTCTTTTACTTCAAAGCCAACATCAAAGACATTTTGGCATATTTTCAATTTGAATCAAATCCACACAATACAAAGAAACAAATGCACTGGCATGTATGCACATATATATTGCTAAACCTTATGATGAATTTTAATTTAATGAAAAAATTTATTTTTCCTATATTTCATGAGCACAAAATTCAAAAACAAATCATTTTAAACCTATTTTCAACAGAGGCAAATTTTAGGGTGTTATAGGTATGCTCATCGTGTGGTCTGACGCTAATGGCTTTCAGGAAGATGCTGCTTCAAATGACGAGCAGCAGTGCCAATCTGAGTCTCAGGTAACTGAATGCGGTGAAATTATACAAGTTCAGTGTGAAGCTACTTCCTTTTGTTACATCTTTTGAGCCAGCTGCATTTTAATTTGATGATTTGTAGGTTGTTTTGGCGAATCATCACTGTGTTGTGATAGCTATGGTAATCGCCTACCATCCAAGGTTTCAAAGAAAAGGTAGCAAGGGGGGGGGGTGAGCATGTGCTTTGTGGGCACTAAGAAAAGGTATATGGCTAATCTTTTTGAGGTTTGAGATACTTCATATCTGGTGTTTGCTACTTAGTTGCTTGAGCTATATCTGTAGTTCTCAGTAGCTTGTTTGCACAGGTTAATCTTCTTGTGTTAATTTTCTTTTTTAACTCTGTACTTGGTCAGCACATAACGCAGGTTAGCCTTGCTGACTGAAAGTGGAGGCACCAAGGAGGATCTTTAGCTCCCTACTGATGAAACTCTGCTTACCCAGGTTAGACCTCTGTACATTTGTATGCTGGCTTTGGGGTATGTGTGTGAGTGGGGTTGTGTTTGTTTTTCTGGTAGTGTTTGATTTTTGTGGGTGCTAGATTTGGCTTTGGGGTATGTGTTTGATTTATGTACAAATGTTGGATCAAGAGGTATCAAATTTCTTTTCTTGATGGTAGCAGTATTACCAGAAACAATTTGGAAGCAATGTCACATACTCATGGCCTAGTCTCGTTGTAGCACATTCTTATATGTGGAGTGTCTTCATCTTAATGTTTGGTTGATAGATGCCAGTAGGCAGTAGCACACATGTCCTCTCCCTATCTAGTAGTAGATGGATCTTTTCCAAGAGTTCACTAAATTTTTCAAGTGCTCTGTTACTATTATTACCTGCTGCTGATGAAAACAAGACAAATATAAAATTCGGTTACACAATTACAATCACCGATAATGTAAATTGCAAATATTGGGCACTGCAATTGTAGTTCTTAGCATATGTAATTTTAGATCTAGGCATAATTTAATTTAATGTTTGTAACATCCTACTCATTACTTAAATTACATAAATATATTGGCTACTTAAATTTTGCTTCTATCTGTTGATCATCGTGAATTACTGCATGTCTTTGATCACCGTGTCCTTAGTGTGTTGTGGCTTCGGGATCAGTGCTACCATTTGATGTTTCCTTTCTCTTCTTTCTTTTTGGTTTCACCGGGAAGCCTACAAAACATTATTAGTTAACATAAATAAGAATTTTTGCATTTAGATTCAAATTCTATTTGTATGTACTTAAATTCTATTTGTATGTCCTTAAATTTTATACCTGCATTGTCTGTGTCATTTGTTTTTTTCTTTTTCTTCTGTTCTGTTGCCACCAGTTTCTTCTTTATTTCTTCTATATGTGTCTTCATTCTGACAGGTTTAGGTGGTCTTCCCTTTCTCTGAATTCTTTCTAGATCATCTATTTCAGTCTGTGGATCTCTAGCTTGTGCTGCTATAGTTTGTCCTTCTTCATTTCCTTGCTGGTCAATGTGTGCTTCACCTATTTGCTGAGCACATAGTATTCTATCTAAATTGATTTCCATCTTGTCGAATTCTGCCATAAGGTATTCCATGGCTTTCTCATTTTTGATCCTTTTGAATTCAGTATTGTTGATCTCCTGGATAATATGTTGAATCTCAACAATGAGCTTGTTGCAACTGTTTCTTTTTCTTGTCTTTCAATATGTACCTTCATATCCTTTTTTCTCCACCTGTCTAAGAAGTGTTTGTCTGGAATTGTGCTAATTTCCTTTTCAATGACTATTTTCAGGATATGAGAGTAGAGTATGCCATCTTTGCTGAATTTTGCACATATGCAGGTAAATTCTTCTTTGCCTTGTGTTAGTTCAGTGTTTACTATATATCTCCTGAACCTATGAACCTCCTGAATCTGGTTACTTTTTTGTCACACCTCAAATGTTTTCCCATCTTCGGTTTCCCTGTAGTTCAGCCTTGATCTTGCCTTTAGTTGTAGCTGGAACTTTTTGAATATGTTTTTGTTGTATAACTGTTGTGCCTGCTGCTCTATTCTATAGCCGAATATAAATTCCTTTGGCCTTTTCTGCTTGCTATAGCTGTCCTCTAGCCTTTCTATTCAATTTATGGTATCAACAATCCGATTGTACTCTTTCAGAAAGCTGATGATACTATAGGTTGGCCCTACATTGTCTTTGAACCTCGCATTTGTTGCCTCACTCCTGGATGTGGTCTGTACGAAAGGGAAGAAGTCATTTTTGTAGTAGACCGGGATAAACCTTTTTCTCATTTCCCACATTTTAGAAAAGTAGTGATTCTCTTGAAGGTTTCTTTCCTCAATCATTCTCTTCCAAAGTCGCTCAAATTCTTCCACTGTTAGACTATTGTTCACTATATCTTCGAAGTCTTCATATAGTCCTTCGTTTGCTGCAAAGACCTTGACATTCTTATTGTAGCATTTGGTCTTTATGTGGAACAAGCAATTTCTGTGCTTTGTGTTTATGAATACTTGATCTATTGCTGATTTCATCGCCATGTCTTGATCTGTGATGATTGTTTGAGGGTGGAACAAGCAATCTGGCTAGGAACGCATAGAAGTTGAAGAAATGGTGAGCATCATCCCTACTCTTAAATTCCATCGATAGCTATGGGGGTGTACTTGCTGTTGATTGGTGCATTGTTGCCTTCAGATGCTGCAACCTGCTCATTTTTTATGAATTCTTCAATCTCTTCCTCCGTCAGTTCCTGGCTGCCATTTACATGTTCATTATCATATGTTACTGTTGATGTAATATCTGAACTTGTTGGTTCTACTGCTATGATCCTCAAGTCATTTTCTCCCATTGTTGGTTGGTCATCTTGATTTTCATGCTGCTCCTGTAAATATATTAGCAGCAGTCTCAGTTTCTGAGTAACGTGATTTATAATACAAATATTTTTTTTCAGTGTGGACTGAAATAGTTGAAGAGATCATTTTTTATATACCTCATCAATGTCCATGTTATTGAATACATCAGTTTGCCAATGGTATTGTTGAATTTCAAATCTATCATCATCAGTTATGCTTGTCGTTGCTCCATCATCATCAGTGATGATTGCCATTTCTCCATCCTGTTTTTGCAAAGATAAGTTTTACTTTGATGCCAGTACATATTTGTATTGCTTATAAATATAATCAAAATGGCTCAGCTGTCTGTATGTACCTCATATAACAGCCTTGACTCTGATATTGACTAGTCAGTTTGTGGTCTAAAGATTCCATCCAGATCTTCAAGTCTCATATTCTATTTTATTTGTTTGATAATGAGAATGGTTACCATTTATAATATAACACAACTAGTCTAACAAGCATATATAATATAGTTTTACCTCATTCCTGTCATTTCCAAGTATCATCTTTGTTAATGATCCTTGCATCTCTTCATGTTGCTGCACAGTTTATAATGAAGCATTGAAATTAAAGTAATGTTATGCTGAAATTACATTGCACATATGTGTGTAATTTACATATGTGTGAATTGTAATTTTTTTGTACTGGTATTATAAATTTCACCTGCGTATTCCAGTCAGTCTGATTATCTGTTCTGTTCCATCATAAGTTCAGTGTAGTCTCCCTGCATTGAAATATATTCTAGTCGAAAAACAACCTTCTTATGTTGGTATTTTTTGATTCTGAGCACTGATTTTGCTCACCTTTTTGTATCTGTAGGTATTTGAAAGGTCACTAGAACAATTTATGCTTGCAAATATTTGGTAAGGAGCTGACTACATTTTCTTAATTGCTTCTTGTGACTTCACTGATGTTGGATAATCATCACATCTACTTGTTGTGACATACATATTATTCTGCTTCATAAAAAAAGCAAGCAGGTGAGTACTTACATAGCTTTTCATTGCATCATTGAATTGTGTTTCTTACCTAGAGTAGTTGATCAAACTTGACGGGTGCTTGTATTAGTTGCATAAGGGAAGCAATTGAAACCTGCAAGAAAATGAAGAAGCCATTAGTTCTCATTTATTTATTGTTTGTGTCAACTGTTTTGAATTAGGAGTAATTTTACATCATTGTTGCTTTCTTCTTGGCGAATCATATCCTCATAATTGTGAATCTGATATTGTGCCTCTGACATTTCCTGCAGCCTTATTCTTCTTTCTAGATTCATGTTCTATTAAAACATCCAGATTTCATATTTTGACAGTTAGAAGGTTTCTCATCATTACATATTCCATGCATCTAACACACAGTAGGGCTATTGTAACTAGTTAGAATCAGCTATAAATAGAAAGCATAGTTTGTAGTGTTATTCATGCTACCATCATTGGCTTGCATATTTGTTTTTGAACACAATAAATGTATAGCACTAAAGGAATTACTAACTAAACTTGTAGAAGCTGTGGCGGATGCTAACAAAGCAATTGAACTTGATCCTACGATGCATAAAGCCTACTACCGGAAATGGTTAGTGGCACTCTTCTTTTTTGAATAAAAGTTATACATGAACACTCCCATAATTCCCTCTACTACATTTTTGTTTATGTACTAAGTTATTTCTTGTTTACAGTGCTGCATGCATTAAGCTTGAAGAATACCAAACTGCAAAGGCTGCTCTTGAGTTGGGTTCTTCCTATGCATCAGGTGATTCAAGGTTTACTCGTCTATTCAAAGGAATGTGAAGAGCGCATCGCTGGTGAGCAAAATAAACTTCGGCTAGTGTTAACAAGAAATAACAGTGTGCATGTGGTGACAGGGGGGTAAATTTGGAATGCAATGTGGCGCATGCTATTTTCTGATGATATTTGTCCACATAGCTGCCTTGCCTGAGAAATGTTTGCAGCAGCCTTGTGTACTGGAGAATAATTATGTTTCAGTTCAATCATCTCATACTGGCTGTCCTGTTATTTGGTTTATGTGTCCAGAGGAATCTAGCTAGGCATCAGTAAAGAATATTGAGCCCCCTGTGGCTCCTACTGTTGAGGACAAGGAGGATGTCACAAATATAGAGAATACACCGCCAGTGGTAGAACCCCTAAGCAAACCTAAATACAGGTAACTAGTGTAAATTCCTAGAACTCTTTGAACCACCTAGCTCAGACTAAATGCTATGTAATCAAACCACTTGACCTTTTCCCAGTATAGGTAGCTATTTTGTTTCTGTTACTACCTTGTTGGTGAGGCACTTATGGATTTGCTGGGCCATAGCCTTTACAACCATAAGGGAAGTGTTTCTCTATGACCTCGTGAGGTTTGTAGCTTTTGCTGGAATCTAATAATGTTGCTTTAGCGATGAGGAAACCTATTTTGTTTGGCTTCCTTTCATCCTTCAACCTAACATATCTAGATGAAGTAATATCTAGATGAAGTAATTGGTGTGACAGGAAGATAATCTCTCTTCTTGCCTTGTCGTCAAATGTCAGATGCACTAGGTACATTAGTCTTCTGATTAGTGTGAACATAGGATTACAGGATCAGGTTAATATATCAGACACCTGTGATTTGGGGTTTTGCATATATAAACCCATGTCTTCATCTAAAAAAATGAACCTGATCCAGATGGTACTTATTGTCTTGCAGTTATGAACCTGATCCAAATGGTACTTATTGTTTTCTGTTACTAAGGTGTAAGTCAACCTATAGCTAGCACCTTGCCTTCAAGACAAGGGTCAGATACAGAATATAAATTTATTTATGATTTCTAGCTGCTAAGTCTCAATCAAAAGGTCAAGAGTGGAAAATTTAAATAACTTTAGAGAAACAAAACAAAAACACATATAAGCTTCACTTTACCTTTTTTCAACTGTATAAACACAGGCAATGGAGTTTCAAATCAAGATGTTGCTTTGTGTTATTTTTTAAAGAAGTATTTAGCAGGTCATGTGCTTAACTGTGGAGGTTTGTGGTTAATATTATCCCCTGTGAAGTTGAACCACCTGAATTTTTTGTGATTTAGCTAAAATGGTTAGCTAATAAGACATAATAGTGTGTCATGCAAAGATTTGGGTTTATACACAACACTGCCTTTCTTTTTTTTATCATATATAATGTAGTCGATACAATTCTTTTGATAAGCTCATTGTAGTGTGTTTAGGCTGTTCTGACCCCCTTGGTTGCAACATCCAAAAATGCTTGTTTAATCAGTATAATTACATTAGCAGCAAATACCAGTTGCAGTATTTGAAATATGCAATTTGTTTTTAGGTATTCTGTATTTTTGTTTCCTGAGTTACTTAATTTGCGAATCTGTAATTCTGATTCCTGAATTTGGTTGCAGCAAATACTAGCAATCTTGGATTACATCTTTACGAGGAAGTCGGTGTGCTTACCGTGGCTGTTGAGGTTAGTGGTTCCCCTTCAATCTGTTGGTTGCTTGCCCCTTTCCTCTGGTCTGCTTGCCCCCACGCAGAGGAGATCTTCATCTTTGATCTGCCGGTTGTTTGCTCCTTTCCCCTGCTCTGCGTGGGGATCTGATCTGATCTGCACGCAGAGCAGTGCTCTGCTTGCCCCACGAAGAGATCTGATCTCCACGCAGGGCAGAGGCTTCCCCCTGTTTGCCCAAGTATATAGATTGCTGTTTTTGGGCTCTCTGTCTTCTTAGTTATTGGGCTCTGGGCTGAACTACTCTTTCCTGATATTGGGCCTCTCTGTCTTCTTAGTTATTGGGCTCTGGGCTGTACTACTCTTTGCTGATATTGGGCCTCTCTGTCTTCTTAGTTAGTGGGCCTCTCTGGCACGTCTTTATTAGGCTGAACGACAGCTGTGGGCCTTGTTTGCCTGATAGAATTTGTGTGTTGCATTCTCTTAAAACACACGTTTTTTCCAGTGTTTCAATTCGTGTGTTTCTTAGGCATCTAACAACCATGTGCTAACTAGTCCAAAAACACATGTTTTTTCCTATGTTGAAATCAGTGTGTTTTACATACAGCCAACAACCATGTGTTGTCTTATGTTAAAACACACGTGTGTACAGTAGACATACTCTAATGTTTTTCTTTGAAATTACAGTTTAGAAATGGTTCGTCTCAATCCTGGGCCCATGTCAAACACAGGCCCATTCATGAATACAATGGGCTGTGGATCTAGAAGGCGGTTACTGCCCAAACATAAAATGGCCCATTCACGAAGGCTGATGCCCTGCTCTCATTACTGCTTGCAAGCAAAATTGCAATTGCAATGTGCATTACCGATTTCCTTGTGCACTCAGCGGGCCAGCGGGGTACGAGGGCAGGCATCAGTGTGGAAACACCACTTGTGCCATTGCATGGGGTACCTGAATTCAAGTTTGCCGTACTGATTCAGTCGTTCACGCACGATACTACTTGCAAGCGGTACCTAGGAGTCGAGTTTGCCGTGGACATGGGGAGTAACCCTGAACACACGGATAGCCAAGTCTCGCCGGCGCACGAGTAGCTCACGAAGGAAAAGCGAGACTCGCGTCTGCCCCGACTGCTAGTGATACTCTGACACACAAATTTTGTTTTGATAACGTTCAACGACAACGAGAGGTTGCCCTCCTTCTCGTGTGGCCTGCGGAGGAGGCCTGGAGGCCAAGGCAACTGCTCCCTCTCTCTTCACCGGTGCTGCGGCCTGCCCGAAAAGGACGTGGTGCTCCGCGCCGAACGATAACCCACAGCGCGCGCCGCTCCGTCACGTCACGTCGCGCTCAGCCTCGCGGCGCGGCGCCAAACCGAACCGAGCTCGCGCACGGGCACGGCCACCGAGGGCTGGGCGGGTCAGAGTCGTCGAGCGCCACGCGACGGTGACAGGCCAGATCGCGCCCAGTGTGCCGGGCGGTCCGCAGTCCGCACCGAACCTTTTCGTGGCGCTCGAGGCGCCGACTACACCCACGAGGCGCACGGCCGGGCGATGCCGACGCAGCTCGGCAGCTGTCAGCTTGTTAGACTTGTTCGTAAACGATCGTAAATTTTTAGTTAGGAATAGTATTTTTTTTTCACACTAAATCAGCTAATAGTAAATAATTCACGATACGATACGGCCTTCCGAACAGAACAGGCTATGAGCCATTGGCCACTTCCCGTCGCGACGTGCCAAGTCTCTTTCGCTTCTGCTACGTGGTCTTGGACGCCAAAAGATTCACAGAATGGCCGGCGCAATGCACCGCTGAACCGCGAGATGCAGGGGACCCTGACGCGCACCATGCTCCCTGGGCGCCAGCGTGCACCCCGCTACGGCGCAGGGCCGGCCGGCGGGCAGCGCGCCGAAAAGCCATCATCTCGCGCAGTTCTCTGCGGCGAAACGCCTTTGCCACAGTTTTTTTTTTCTAAAGGTCACGTCGCGTGGGGCGGTGGGTCCTCCTCCCCAACACGAGGTGAGTGCAGTGCAGTGCGCGTAGTGCAGTGTTTACCGGGCTCCCGTCTCCGAGACGAGGCCTGCAGCGCACTGCGCGTCGTGGGCCTGGTTCTCACATCTCCCGTCAGATCCCGTCCGCAAAGCGTGACAAGAAAGGAGGCGCCGTACCGCAATGAAATCGAGCCGAGGCAGCGGCAGCGCATGCACACCACGTCGCAGGCCTGCCTCCCCTGCTTCCGGCGGACTGGCCGTCTCGTCCCTCTCCCGCGTGCCGCACCTGACCTGACCTGCCCAGCAGGTCAGCAGCCTTCGCTCCGCGATCGAGGTCCGAGGCCAGTTGTCCCTGTCGGTGACGACCCATCCACGCTCTTGCTTCAAAAGCGGTGCAGCTGCCCCCAAACAAGAAATCGTATGGGCACCAAACCTATAATAGATGGTAAGATACCTAAAATTAATCTTTAATAGAGTATTTATACGAAAGATTTATTTTAGATTGTCTGAGGCACAACTTAAATATGAGCATCCTCTCTCCTAAAAACCTATTTATAGAAAGGATTATCTTTTTGATTTTATTGTTGAAGAAGATGTCAAATTGGTATTAAACTTTTTATCTGTAACGTTACTCAACGGATGAAATGAACGAGTCTTTTATCTTGTATTTTAGGTGTCGTGCCCAGCCTGGGCTGCATCGGCGTGGGGTGGCAGGGGCACGTACTGTACGGAGTACTTGTTTATTTGTCGCCGCAGGAGGAGTACATCTTTTTACCGCGGGGAGAACGGCCAGTAAAAAAGAAGATTCACGACTAGGTACAGTGATCCCTCATCAATCAATCCTGTAAAAAAGACTGGACGGTGGACGTACTCGTACTACTAGGGGCCTGCAGTTTTCTTCTCTCTGACGACGATGGACCCACACGACGGTGATCCGTCTTTCGATCCTGGCAGGGGCCGGCTCACATGTGGTGAAGCGGTCGGCGTGCCCGTCCGTGCAATCAGAGCCCGAACTAATCTCGAACATCGTGGCGTTCTGTACCCGTGGATGCTGGCACTGCAGCCGCGGGGGTTCGTCCCGTCGCCATCTGAAATCTCAGGATCCGGCTCCTTGTCTGTTGTCGCCTCCCGTAGTCTCGTGTCGGGCAGTGTCGCCGAGGGTGGCGGCGGCCGGCGGGCGCACGAGAAGTATGGCGCCAAAACCAGGTGACCGGTCGCATGGCTCCCCACCGGCCACGTCCAGGCCTTGCCGACTGCCGCGCGCCCGTCACATGACCATGATCCGTGGTCCATCTGCGCCAGCCGAGAAATCTTTGGCGCGCCGTGCGCACGCCCCGACCGCGCCAACCGGCCGCGCTGGAGCGCCCGTGGACCGCGCGCTCACCAGTCACCAGTCACTAGTCACTAGTGGACGGCCGTAGCAGCGAGCTGGACAGCGCCGTTCATGGTTGCTTGCGCTGGCACGGCGCGCCGAACGGGCATCCGTACCGTACGCGATGGGGGCGGGGTAGGCCATGATTTGATCTCTTCTCCGGCGTTTCCTACTCGTACCAGCCTGCCGACACTGCGGGCGGATTCGTCTTCGTGCGGCAGACGATCATTGGGCAGGCTAGCAGGCGTGCCTGACGTCTCGCGGATATGATGGTGTGGGATATGGAGCTTGGCAAGGATGGATGCATGTCGACCGTCTCATGCGTAGTACTGTACTGCTACGAAAGGTCAGTTTCCGGTGCCGCCCCTTGCTTTTATCCTTCGCTGAATTTTCTTATCCGAAGGAACGGTCCTTCCTTTTAGGATAAACTCAACACCTCGTCCTTTTTTTTTTTGCGACTCTCGTCCTTGAAAGAGAAGCCGTCGTGATAGCAAGGAAATCGACATGCTGTTGTTCTGCTAGTGGTTTGTTTCAGGCTTTTTCCGAGCATGATTTGTGGCAGCCCCCGGGAGTAGTAGCTAGTATGGTCCTATTTCGCCGCTATGAGCATGGAAATTAGCTGGAAAAGGCTGCGCAATCTCCGCCGGGACACTCCAATTCAGCTGCTAATGATTGGCAACAACAGCTCAGACAAGAACCGAACAAACGACCGAACCAGTGACCGACCGACCGTTCCATCTCTCTCGCCTCACCGCAGACCGGTCCGTAAATGCGAGTCAAAGGATCATGAGCCAGTCCGCCAACCGGTCCGTAAAAGCGAAAGCCGGGACGCGAGAGGGATGGCCTCATGGATTGCGCATGCGAGTGCGGCCTGCCCATAAAGAAGTTGAACAACCCCTGCGGCAGCACCGCGGCAGCGCGAGTGAGCTAGCAAGCGAGACATCCATAATGCCGTGCGGCGTGCGTGACCACGGGCAGCTCAACTAGCGGTGGCACTGGCGGGCACACGGCGGCCTTTT
The DNA here is from genome assembly GCA_904845875.1 of Miscanthus lutarioriparius. NCBI lineage: Eukaryota > Viridiplantae > Streptophyta > Magnoliopsida > Poales > Poaceae > Miscanthus > Miscanthus lutarioriparius. Next base: position 95,237,662 of record CAJGYO010000006.1, read on the forward strand.
CCTCTGCCGCTCGCCGCAGTTCTCCCGGCCCAGTGTGGCTGCCGCCAGCGGCCAGCCAGGAGAGGAGGAAAGAGTCGGAGTCTCTCGCCTTCCGTAGGAGGAAACAGAGTACTCGTAGTACCGTCTTGTGTTGTTGCAGATATACTAGTACCTGCTTGGTTCCAACACTAGTAGAAACGTACGTGGAGCGTGGTGAACAGGCAGTGGCAAACCGTGAAGCCTGGGATCACGAGCTTGCAAAGGCATGGAGTCACGTCACGTCGGCAGCGACGTGCCACGAACGCTACAGCAGCCGACCGTGATTGAGCGGGCGTCCGGGCGCGTCAGACCAGGCAGCTACTACTACTAGTAGCCCAGTAGGAGTAGTACTCCTCGGCACGTCACTCAGTGGAGAATCCGAGGAAATCCGCCTCGGTTCCCTCGAACGTGCTCCATCGCAAAGCACGCTAGCTTCGGCATTCGTACGTGCACGCGTGCTGCAACAGCGTTTCCGGCAAGGCTACGTGCCGCCTCTCGCTCCGACCGTGCACCGGCTTTTCTGGCACCAGGGACGAACGTACCGGTGGTGGCACTGCTGCAAGACGCGAGCACAGCTCTTCCCTTCGGTCATACCGCCAGTGCATGCTCAGGTTGTGAACATTTCGCTGGAAACCGTGTTGTAAACGCCAACACTATGTTTTTTCCTTCTCCAACACCTAACTCCCTCTCCCCGATGCGCACGACACCTGACACCCTCTCCTCGACATGGCTCCTCCCTCCCTCCCCTTCGGCGGCAGCGGCAGCGGCAGCGGCACCGACAAGGTAGGCCGCTTCCTCCTCCTCTTGGATTTGTGCCCGCCGGAGACGAAGATGACGGCGGCGGTGGCTAGGATTGCGACGAGTCTCTCCCCCCTCTTTCTTCTCCTGCTCAGGCGGCTATAGAAGGGACCAATTGGGAGGAGGCAAGCAGGCCAGACAGTGGGGATGATGATTCGGCTGTCGGTGTTTCGAGTACCAACTAGTAAATTTCTAGTATTGCGCGTCTGACTCGGATGGTGTGCTTAGAGGACACGAGGTTTATATGGGTTCGGACAGAAAGTTCCTATGTCCAGTTCGTCGCTGCTCGTGTTACTAGCACTGAAAATTTATAGTAGGGGTTACAAACGAGCGAGAGACGGACATGTCCCAAATCTCTGATGTGCGTGTGCTCCAAAGGCGTGTTAGGGCGTGTGTTTTGATGTCTACAGCCGTTTAGAGTGGAAAACCGCCGTCCCCACTGCTGAGACGTCCTGCTTCCCCTTTCATAGCTGAAGGAGAAGAGTAGGTTACACATAGAGAAAGAGGGAGAAGAGCCAAGGAGAGGAAGACATCCAGACCGTCGGGCCTTTCTTCTCCTTTATGCGGGCCCCGCTGACACTGCAGATGGTGACAGGGACGGCTCCACGCCGGGCGCCTGTTTGCCGCTGTTGCCACGCCCCGACAATGTTAGCGGGTCGTGACGTCCCATTCCATCCCGGCGGGCGACACGGCGAACGAGCGTGCTGGTCAGCGGCCGCACAGGGAGTAGGTAGCATAGTGACCACGCGTCCGTCACTATTGGCGATGTGAGTTTCCTGGTGTGTCATGTCGTGGGCACGGGTCATGTTGAGATGTGCCCGCTCACTTCACGGTGCTAGAAGTTTGACCTTAGGTTGTACTTTATGGCCCGTAGTGGTTAGCGGCGGTACGGGTTTCTGTCAGGAGCCGAGCCCGAGGGGTCGGACGAGACGGAGCCCCTAACCCAGAGGCGGGGCGAGACGGAGCCCTCGACCTATAGGTTGAGCGAGGCGAGGGCCCCGACCTAGAGGCGGGGCCCTCGACCTCGAGGCGGGCGAGGCGGAGTGTGACAGAACCGCCCAATTTATACAAGATTAAGTACGGCTGTCCCCGCTAACACGTTGACACGCGCATACTTTCACTTATATAAACCCGGTAGTCCGTCGAGTGTCTCGAAAGACCTCAGTAAATCAACATCACAACCAAGATCGCGTGATTAAGCAAATACACATCACATACGCAGAGTTACAGCGGAAATAATAGTACAATTAGGTTTACAAATAATAGTACAAGTTTGGGTTTCAAAACCAATTATTGAAAACAACATGGCTTTCAAATGATTACATTAATATAAGTTCCAAATACATTGCTAGCATAAGTGACATCCTCAGACAAAAGCATATAGATGAGAAGTAAATATAGAATCACCGAGCCCACCGGCGGTTAGCCACCATCATCAACAGGTCGAGAACTTTACCTGCAACAAGGTGGGATAAACCCTAAGTACTCGAATGTACTCAGCCAGACTTACCCGTCGTAAACCAGAAATAAAGTGACACCAAGGATTATGCAAGGCTTTCTTTAGTGGGCTAGCTGACTCGTTTGCGAAAAGCATGAGCTATCATGAAGAAACCATTTTAAGTACTTTGCATCATCTTTATTATAACCCATCCATCTAGGTAAGCATCTGTACTATAGCAATCACTTGATTAACCCATAACATCCAGTTACCAATTTAGATTTAGCATATCCCATACCATCCAGATAACCATCATTGTTCCATAATAATTACTACGATGCCGTAGCTCGAATCAAGTGCTCACTATCCAGGAGTGATGGCGATTCGAATCGATTATTAACCAGCTGGTAATTTATTCCTTACACAAACCTCACTCACCCGCTAAAATGAGGTATCGGTCACCGAGTCAACTATCCAAGAAAAATCTCGAGTTTGGTAGGAACCACATGTACCCGGGGGCCGACCGACTACCTTTCGGTCTTATCATCGCGCCCCCGTGTCCTACCACACCTGCTCCGGTACAGTGCGCTACGGGCAATCTACTCGGCCCGAATAATCTCCCAGCTTCGCGGTCGAAAGGTGCTTTATTCGGCCAGCTAAATGTAAGGCATGCGTTCAACATGACCCGAGGCCCAACAACGGTCGGTCCTTAATCGATACAGACGGAAACTAACAGCACCCCAGAACCCTGTCTGGTTGCCTCCAACTTTTTCGTCCGGTCTCCAATTATCCATCACACATGGTTAATTTCAGGATATCATTCCTTCCATAACTAAATTCTTCCAGTAACCACCTATAATGTAGGTGACCGGATATCACCGATCGCTACCGGTCTAAGCAAGGCTAAGCAGTTATTCGATCCTGACCTAACAGGGTAAAAGGTAATAAGGTAGTCAAGGATAGTAATAAATGCATCAACGGTTTCAATCAACTCCAACAACTTAATGCAACAATATATAAACTCATATATATAGAAAGAATTGCTTTTATAAATTAGGAGACTTATAATGCTCCGGAGCTTGCCTGGGATCCGACACAAGTCAGTTCAGTTAGCTTGCACCGTCCAGGTGACGTCTCAGGTCCTAGCACTCGCTTAGTCCTTCCATCTTCGGGATAGATCCTCCATACACCGTCTTCGGGTTTGGCTCCAACATCATGTCCTTCACGTGGTTCATCTAGCGCACCTAGATGAGATGCAAGATGCATGTGTATGAATGTAATGAATGGTAACACAAGATACATCACATAAGCATTCAAGACAAACCAGTTTTTCACGACAATCACAGAGTCAAGGCTACAAACAGCAGCAGCTAATTTTACTCATAACAGGAGTTGTACTAATCCAAAAGATATACAACAAGACAATATGGAAAGCTTATGAAATTTTCCACAATTCATCTTTAATCATCTTAGCATGATTCTGAAGTTAACTAAGTCAAATATACTCATTTCCAGAAACTGGTCCACAATTGACAGAGAGCAGCCATTTCTGACACCCAATTTGAAACAGGCGTAACTCACAAACTACTTGGCCAAATGACACCAAATTTTAACAGAAGATAGATACATGAATTATCTACAACTTTGTTATTCTCATATTAAGATGATTTTATAGTTAGAAGGGTCAACTAATTCAATAATTGCATCTCTGTCCAAAATATAGACAGAAACTGACATGCCACTTCAAACAGCTATAAATGGAGTTATACATGTACTATAAATGTGATTCTAGACTTTTTAGAAAGCTTAGCAAATTCTAAACAACTTTGTTGTAAACACCTAAAGCTAATTATACTATTAAGAAGGCCCCACAGTAAGAACAAGGAAACCCTGTCTGGGTTTGGGAAGAAACAGCCACATAGATTTAAGCAAGTATAACTCAAGATCTACTTAGCCAAGAATCATGATATTTAACTTTTTGGAAAGCTTAAGAAAAGTACTACAACTCATGTATTTTCATCAAGTCATGATTCATAACTTAACTGAGCCAATTAATTCAAACATGCAGGACTACTCAGAATAGGAGCAAAGCAACACAAGAAAATTTGTTATTTTTATAACTCTTAAACCATCAATCCTAAACTCCTGACATTTTTACCAGACATCAAACATCACCAGAGTAACACTCCATAAAAATTTCACATTTATTTGAGCACCACCACTTCAGTTATAAAAAAGACAAGACATAACTAGTATTAAGAACCTAACTGCATAGATCTATTCTTACAACAAAATATTTAAACTAAAACATGTAATATTATAGATCTACTGCATAGACAATTTCACAAGGATTCTAAAAAGTCCTCATTTGTTATTTTATGATTTTTCTACTAATTAATACGAATTTTCAAAGTTCATCATTCAAATCTATAAAAATCAAAAGAAAAGGAATGTAAACTTGCATCGGGGTCCCTACGGAACATATAAATCAAACGTCAGCGAAGAGGTCCTCCTGAGCACTATTCACATGAGTCACAACTTTGCAGAAAGAACCTTCCCTCTTCTTGAATTCAAGCACGAGGTCCCTGATCGCGATTTTTGAAGGGGCTACGCAGGAGCTCGCTGTTTGCCGGCCCAAGGAGGCTCGCCGGCGACAGGGGAAGTGGCGGCGGAGCACGAGCAGGGCCGCGCGCACTCTTTGGTGGCCTCGGCTCGGCCCGAGGTGGAGCGTGGAGCCCCAGCCACGTGCGCTGGCGGCCTAGGCCGAGCGGCACCGCGGTGAGGGCGCGACGGCGACGAATGGCTTCAGGCGAGGGGTGCGGGAGTTGCGGCGCGAGGTGAGGGAGGTGGTGCTGCAATCTATTTGGGCAGAGGGAGGCTGGAGATGAAGGAACAACGGCGGCCATGGAGCTGGCATGACCGGCCATGGCGGCGGCGCCTGCACTCTGCGCGGCGAGAGCGAGAGAAGGCATGCAGGAGGCGAATGGAGAGTGGCGAGTGAGCAGAGGTGGCTCAGGCATCCGCATTTGGGGTGCAGGGGCCGGGCGGCGCATGGCGATGGAGAGGGCGCGCGGCGTCCATGCAAGAAGGCCACGTCGGCATATCATCGAACACGTGGTGCGCGTAGAAGTGGGCAGCGCGGGCGTCAGTTCGGGCTGGCTACAGGCCGAATTAGTTACTGGGCCTAAAACAAAGTTTGAAGCCCGCGAACTGCTCTTCATTTTTCATTTAGAGACCAAGGTCATTAGAGCTCTTCAACAGCGGGTAATTAAACCACAAACTGCTAGTGTCAGCGTATTGACAGCGACAAGCAAACGTTCAAATTGATGGTGAAAACGAGATCAAACCGGTGCCATCTTTTTACATGCCCTTCTCCATCAACTTAGCTCCAACTTCTATTTTGGGGTCAAGTCAAGTTACTTAACGAAATTTGGAGAACGCGAGACGTCAATGCCGATGGCGATGAATTTCTAGACTTAGAATATTTCTAAGTGCTGAAATCAGCAGCAGGTTCCAACTTTGAGCCACCGCTGGACTTAGTTCCGAGCCGATCCATGGTATACTCCAAAAACGAAGTTTCTTGTACATAACATGAGCTTCAACTTTTATTTAATGTCCAACCTTAAAACAGGTGCAGAAGCTATAGTTCTACTTTGACCAAAGTAGGGTCACGATAAAGCTTAAATTATCCTTCGTGATCCATTGAAGCATTTTCTTGGCATTTGCTCAACATGAACCTTTCATGACTTTTGTTGTAGAGTTCATCTAGAGTCATTTGGGCATGGTTGCAAGATTTGGTTGATGATCGAGAATTCCATTCACTTTATAAAATAATTCAAGCAAGGACATAACTCGTCATTTCATGTGACTTCTTGATTCCAAACTTCACGAAACTTTTCCATGGATTAATATAGATGGGTATTGATGTGAGACACATGAAGATATTCCAATAACACCAGCCAAGCATATATCTTGAAAAGGGCCTATATGTAAAGCAAGGGTGCAATATCCAAGTTTAGGTTGGGGCTTATTTCCATAGGTTTGACCTTGGCACCTTCATCATCACTTAATATGCCATGTTTGAGCTCAAACCTATTGCTTAACTGGTGGCAAACACCTGGGGTGTTACACGGAGCCCCCGACCCAGAGGTCGGGCGAGGCGGGCCCCCAACCCAGAGGTCGGGCGAGGCGGATCCAGCAAGCACACCTAGGGGTCAATTGGAGCTATAGTCGCGCTCTTGACTGCTCGGATGAATCAATGTTGATGGCTATTAGCTCCTCCTCTTTAGGTACCCTAGTAATGGTCCCCGACAGTAGCCCCCGAGCCTACGGTCCGTAGGCTTTTCCTAACGGGAGGACTCTGGGGGCCTTGGCCTTCTTTTGTCGCCCACGGCGTGTCTTGGGGACGACGATTCCCTTTCGTCGTGATCGAACCCTTCAGGGGTATAGCCATGAGATTTGGTGGTGTAAGGAAAATAGACCCTAGGCCTATTTACTTTGGATTTTGGTGTTTGATGATCAAAGCAACCAAGTTGGACTAATGAATTTGCAAGTGATTGTTTTGTAGTTCAATAGAGTACAAGACGTGACTTGGACAAAGCCGACATGGTGATCCCACGATCAACACCATAAGCAAGACCCTAGAAGCACAAGAGAAGACCCAAGATATCAAGCAAAGTCCAAGCACGAAGATAGGAACCAAGCCGGACGTAAGATCGCGAAGAAACGAGCTCACAGAGGTGACCGAACGCAGCCCTTATAGGGACCAGACGTGTCCGATCAGTGGCTTGGCAATAGCAGGCGTCAGCAGCAGCGACCGAATGATGAAGACTGAAATTGATCGGACGCACCGATGGCACTATTCATCATCCTAGCAACACATTCAGTACTGACCGGACGCTGGTGGCTAATCGACCGGACGCAGGAACTGCAGCGTCCGATCGAGTCTAGAGAGGCTCCAAAGCGGCGAAGTTGCGATTGGACGCGTCCGGTGGCATGTGACCGAACGCCATCAGCGTCCGATCAGTTGATCATGCGCTCTCACGGTCGCGACGACTGGACGTGTCCAATTAGGACGAAAGCAGCGTCCGGTCAGTAGTAGAAAAGCGTGTTTCGTCCCCAACAGCTACTTTCTCGGTGGGGCTTATAAATAGACCCCCCAACCGGCCATTTGTAAAGTATGGAGCTGAGGAAACATACCAAGGGTGTTGATACACTATTTTAGTGATCTCTAGTTGCATAGTGCTTAGTGATTCATTAGAAGATTAGCGTAGGTGCTTTGGAAAGTGCTTAGGTTGATTAGACCACCGCTTATACGCTTGCTCTAGGTTTAGGCCTATTGTTTAGTGAGGTTTGCATACCTCTTACCATTCGGTGCTTGCGCACACCATTGTTGTACATCAGAGGGGCTTGTAGTCTTGCGAGATCACACCAATCGCATTTGTGGTGTGGCCGCCACCGTGTACCAGAGGGAACAAGGCCCGCGGCGTTTCGACCGGAAGCTTGATAGTGAAGACGGCGGGGAGCATCCAAGAGAGGCTTGCTGGGAGGCACGTCGGAGACCCACTTGCGCGTGGGGAAGGCCCGAGGCTATCCACGGAGTTATCCGACCGGGAACTTGGCCCTTGTGAGGGATCCCTTGCGAGGGGCTCCAACAAGGACTAGGAGGAAGCTTGCGTGCTTCTCGATATCTCTGTAAAAATACTAGAGTCGTCGATGGGAGTTTGCATATCTTTGCCTTGCTCTTTAGCTTCCGCATTTACATTGTTTGTATTACTCCTTTTGCGGTAGAGATAGCAACACAGATGCCATGTCGGGCGCGTGTTCGCCGCAGATGCCACGCCCCGGCGCTGTCAGCGGGTTGTGACATCCCATTCCATCCCGACGCTCGACTTGCCGAACCAGTGTGCTGGTCAGCGGCCGTACAGGGAGTATGCAGCATAGTGACCACGCGTCCGTTACTGTTGGTGATGTGAGTTCCCTGGAGTGACATATCGCGGGCACGGGTTATTTTGAGATGTGCCCGCACCCTACACGATGCGAGAAGTTTGCCCTTGGGTTGTACTTTCTGGCACATAGTGGTTGGCGGCGGTATGTGCTTCTGTCAGGAGCCGCGCCTGAGGGGTCGAGCGAGACGGAGCCCCCGACCCAGAGGCCAGGCGAGGCGGGGCCCCCAACCCAGAGGTCGGGCGAGGCGGAGCCCCCGGCCCAGAGGTCGGGCGAGGCCGAGCCCGCCCCCAGAGGCCGGGCGAGGCGGGGCCCCCGACCCAGTGGTCGGGCGAGGCGGAGCCCCCCCAGAGGTCGGGAGATGCGGAGCCCGCGCACCTAGGGGGCGGTTGGAGCTGTAGTCGCGCTCTTGACTGCTCGGATGAATCAATGTTTAGGACCATTAGCTCCTCCTCTTCGGGTACCATAGTATTGGTCCCCGACACCGACGTTTTTAGGGGCCCTTACGGTGGTAGCGGCGGCCGGCTAGGTCTTGGCGGGGGAGTTCCGCCGGAGCTGGAGAAGATGGCTACAGCCGAGCTCGTAGGAGTTGGAGAAGATGACGGCGGTGGGGAGCAGGGGCAGGGGGAGGAGGAGGAGGCCGCCGTGGGCGCGGTAGGGTCTCGCACGGAGCTCCGGTGAGACCCTGCCACGCCATGGTGGGGTGGCGGTGGTGGCAGTGCGTTGGGAGGAGGAAGAAGAGAGCTACGAGCCGTTGGATGACCATATCAAAGGTTCAGAAAAATCGGGTGAGTGCCGCCTAGATGAACTCTTTGAGAATGATGGACAGGGAATCAGGGATTCGAGATGGCCAATGAGATGAGTGTCATAGCCTAGAATTAATCGAACTACGACGTGAGCGAGCACTAAAACCATAGGGAGAGCACGGTTAGGGCACTTCCAATGCTACAAACTACATGTAGTTTCTATATCTATTAATTTATATATGCAATATATATAAAACCATGGTTCCAATGTAAAGTTTCTACAGAACAATTTTTTATCTAGTCACATATATTCTCTTTCTATTCTCTATCAATCACATCTCTTCATGTTTTGGTTCTCGTGTAGGCATGGTTTCTAATTTAAACCCGATTTCTATGATTTTTGCTCTCTTTTCTTAATAACTACCTTGCCACACCAGTAAAATGTTTATGTGACAGTACAATTAATATCTATAAAAACTATGATGGTTTATTAGGACCGCCCTTGCGTTGCTGGCCCAGTAAATTTTGGTTCGTCTACGTGGCAACCAGTTCGAGCCACAGGCCATGGCCAGAAGAGAAACTAGCATCACAAACCCAAACTCTTTGCCTAACAGAAAACTTCCTTGACGATATTTTTGCTATAAACGACAAACAACGACAGGACACGAAATGGAGGCCACGCCATTCTTTTAGGCCCATCGTCTATCTAGGGACAATTAGTTACCAAAACATAGGCGTTCAAAGAAAAAAACAACAACAACTGGTACTCGACGACAATGAATCCCAATTTGCGTTTTTTGATTAAAAAATTGCGTTTTTTTGGACACGTGAATTTGTTCATCAGCTGTGATTAATAATGTTTTTTAAGTGAAACATATACATCTATAATAAGCATAAGGATACTCCCTCCGTCCAATCACAAAACTCCATTTTGAAGATTAAGTTTCACTTAATTCATATAATAAAATAATATTAATATTAAAATATCTAAATAGATTTATTTAGGTGACCGGACTTCTCTGAAAAGATGTGCAGAACCATTTTAGAACCGAGGGAATACTACTAAAATATCGAAACAGATCAGAGCTCCAGCAGTGCACACAGAGCCTCAGAGGGCAGGGCACTCCCATTATCTGGGCACTTGCATATTTCCACCAAGGAAACCTGTGAAGAAACATGGACACAACGGGGACTTGATCATATGCCCAGCTTCAGTCTAACTGCAAATTGTGCAATCCCGTCTGCCTGCACAGAGTTTACATGTCCACCGTTGCATTTGCATACGGTACTTCACCTGGCACGATTTTTCGGTGCTGATGTGCCCTGGATTCTAATTTGCAGCCGGTGCACGATCAATGGAGCAACGAAGAGCGCGCTTGGAATTGCACCATTGCGGACATGGATATAACATCGCATCTACTCGACTAGCTACCTCGCCTACACATTCTCCGCCGCATTCCCCGTTCCTCACTGGTCACTGGGGGCAGAGCAGGATCAGCAAAAGAAGCATTGCCACCGGCTCTGTTCCTCCCTTCCTCTCTCTTTCCCTCTAGCTTCACCAGATGCTCCAAATGTCGTGGTCGAAGGCAGCCACCTCGGCGTCGCCGGCGTGGCCGCCGGCGCAGCGGAAGTCCTCCTCGACGAAGGGGAACCAGCCGAGCAGCTTCTCCTCGTCCACGCCCCACGTCCACCACGCCGCCGCCGCGTTCAGCCCGGCGTCGTCGAGGTCCCAGTCCACGGCGCGCGCGTCGTCCGCGTCTCCTCCCTCCCCGCCGCCGCCGACGCACACGTCCGGCACGGTCGGCGCCACCATCTCCGGCCCGCCGGGCGAAGACGCGGCTGAGCCAGCATTTGCTGCTGCTGCGGCGGCGGCGGCCGCCGCGGCGACGCGCGGACCCGCGGCGCCCGGCTTCGTCTTGGCGCCCGCACCCGCCGCCTTGGGCTGCCTCGGCTGCTTGGCCCGGCGCTGCGGCTTGGGGTTGGCGGCGGTGACGGTTGCGCTGGGGTCCTGTGGCTCCTCGACCTTGGGCTGCTGCGCCCTGGTTCGCTTCATGCCTCGCTGGCTGGCGCCTGCCGGTCCTCTGCTTCGGGGCGCTCTGCTCTTGAGGCGGGCGAGGTAGAGTGTGTGTGTGTCGTGGGACGGTGGGAGTGGAGCGCCGAGGCGTTTGGGCGCGCGGCCCTTTTGTAGGAGTAGAAGGCGGGTGGGGTCTCCGGTTCGCGCCAGGCTTGGGCTCGGCAGCACCCAGGAGCGGAGCGCGGCGAGGCAAGTCCGCAAGTGGGCTGTGCCCTGCCTGGTGTGGTGACCGGTGACTCGTGACCTGCCCCAGTGGTCGAGCGGGTTGGATCCAATCCAGACGCCAGAGGCCGCAGCCGCCGGGCAGCCGGTTCGCGTCGCGCGACCAGTTGGCGCGTCTGTTTCTCTTCTCGGGTTTCATGTGCAGGCCGACTGGGCGAGGAGAGACCCGGATCGTGATGGATGCGACTGCCAAAACTCATTGTCACGCATCGCTGTTGTCCTGTTGCTGCGTCAAGTTTTACGATCGGATGATTTGCTAGTACTCCTACTCTACACGAGATGTTTGTAGCAGCCGAGTAGTGACATTCCGCACCATTTGCGATTGAAAGAGCGACCGTGAGAGTGTGTGGTCCGGCTGGAATCCGGCGTGCCACGTTTCCGCCGCGCTGCCCGCGCAAGCCGGCCAGCTTGTGATGCTAGCTAGCACGTAGCCACGGGACGAGCATGGAACATGGGGCCGCGCGGGCGGCAGTCCGGATCCCTCCCAGCCCACCTCCTGCGTGCGATCACGTGGAAACGCCGGCGACTTGGGAAGGTGGGCGTGGGGGATCGCGTGCGCCCGCGCCGATCGCACGCCGACATCGTGAACCGCTCGTAACAACTCGAAGCACGCTGGCTCTCATAACCAGGTCGGCGCGGAATGATATGTGTGCATCGGAGGCTGCCTCGTGCTGTGATCTCCGCACGTGAGTACGGCCTCGTTTAGTTCCGCCCATAAAATGTACTCTCTATCAATATTTGACACATATACAGTATTAAATATAGATTAAAAAATAACTAATTATACAGTTTGTGCGACTAATTTACTAGATGAATCTTTTAAGCCTAATTAGTTCATGATTTGATAATATATTGCTACAGTAACACATGTGCAAATGGTGGATTACTAACGGATTCTGTAATTTATTTTTTATTAATATCTAAACACCCCGTACGACACTCCGTATAACACACGATGTGATATCCCAAACTTTACACCCTCAATTTAAACCAGGCCTACGTACTCAATGGCTGCAAGTGTTCCTCGGTATTTTAATCTCTTCGTACGAACGAGTACTATGGTATTGCGCCATGTTCGTTTGGCTTATAAATGGTACTTTTTCTGTCAACGAACAATATTTTTCTCTCATAACAAATCAACCTACAGTACTTTCATTCATGGCTTATCATCGAAGCGAACGTGGCGTCGATCGAAGAATCTGAGTACTCGTACACGGGTCTTCGACTTCGAGTGAAGACTGAAGACTGAAGAAGAAGCCGTCATCGATGTCGTAGTATATCCTCAGCCTGTTCGCTTGATCGTAAACGATCATAAATTTTTAGTCAGAACAGTATTTTTTTCTCACACCAAACCAGGCAGCAGTAAATAATCCACGGTTTAAACGACCTCCGAACAGGCTGCCTATTAGGAAAGCGGTTAGAGGCGTATTTAAGGGCCGACAGGGAGTGGCCGTATGTCGGCAAACCCCGGAATTAATTGCAAGACCTCACTCAAGTGTCAAGTGGCAGCTGTATGCAATGCAAGCGGCGCACGGCACGGCACGGCTCGGCAGGCAGCCCCCCAGCCAGCCTGCCGCTCTGACAGTCGGAGGCGGGGGAGAGGATTTGGGTGCGTGCGGGGCAGTTTGCGCTGGGTCCGGTGGTCGTTCGTTCGTTCCTGGCGCGCGGCAGCGGCAACTTGTTGGCTCGCTCGTGCCTGCCGGTGCCGGCCGAGCGCCGCTGCTGCCCGTAAGCCTCTGTCGGCCCACCAATTGGCAATTGCCGCCGCGGCGCAGCGCACGGGACAAGGGTCTCCGTCGCGTGTCGTGCTCGCCCACGCGACGTTGTCCGCCACCACAATGGCTGCTGCCTTTGCCCCGCGCGGTCCGAGATCTCATCGCTGCCGCTTTCCGGCGCGGCTGACGCTGACCGTGCACCGAGAGCTGTACGTTGTTCGATGCGTGCGGGCGGTCATGATCCCCGGCGGCACCGTGCCGGAGTCCAGTTTGACAGGTAAGGAGGATAGTGGTAGTAGAGGCCAACCGGTCCACGTGCGGCGGCGGCGGCGATCCCGTCGCATTGATCGGCCTACAAGCGGGATCATTGCGCTCGTGCCGGTGCCGACCACACTGGAGTCCGGAGGGCTGGGGAGCTCTGGATCTGGGCCAGGCCGCTCGCATACGGTTTGAAGCCCACCTGATTAATACGAATATAGGGCCCATGATAATTGTTTAGCAAGCCATAATCAAAGATGCCCATTGGGCCTCTGTGTGGGAACAAGAAAGCGTCGGGCCATCCAGATCTGGTTTCCAGCAGAGAGCGACACGTGTGGCGCCCAGCAGCACAGTACTCAGATGAAATTGACACGAAGTAGAGGCCGGTCATATACATCATCATCATCATTCATCATCGTCGTCGTTATTATTATTATTATCATCGTTGTTGCCTGCCTTTCTCGTGCCAGAATGCTATTAGAGCACAATATCAAATCCGTCGACGCAGATGGATGCCTGCAAATGCATGATCCATGTAAAACACAACACGCAGGCACAGGCAAAGATACGGAGTAGACGCCGACCGCCAACGAGGCAAAGGCAGCAAAGGCAAAGGCAAAGGCGTCTTGTTCCAATCCAAGTAGCAGTGCAGTTGCCGCTCATCATCTGCAGCGGCACCACCACCACGCGCGGCACGTTTGGGTGTCTGTCTAGAGGGAATGGCGCCTGCCTGCGGTGTCCCTGTCACGGGTGCCCGCGACATTCCTCCCCGTGCGTGTCGTACAGGGAGCTTTGTTCGCCTTGCCGGCCCGCTTTCCTCCTCTGCCTGTCCCTGTGCCTGTGCCGACGATGATTCCCGCTCCAGCTTTTTCGTCGCAACTTGTTGTCTCGATGGATCCAAGCATCATCGTTTGTCCGTACGTTACGAGCGCATGACAGGGACTTGTTTTTTCTTAGAGCATAAATAAACAAATAGTATATGATGCTGCTAATCGCTTGTTGCAGGCGTGTTACGTGTGACTGAGCAACGCGCTAAAGGATAAACACATGGACAGAGGCAGGGAAGGGTTGGTTTACCAGCTCCTGTCGATTAATTTGGTTTCTCTGGAGACCAAATTGAATCTGGCTTTTGGCTCTTTTTCCCCCTGATTTTCGCGATGGGTCGCTTTGCTTTGCGACGGACACTTGTTTTTCTCTGAAGAAACTGGACGAGGGTTGCAGTTGCAGCGTCCGGAGTCTGCTCAGGTCAGGTTCAGGCCGATGGGCGATGGCGATTGCAAAGCTGATGCTGCCACTCAGCTCATCCTAGTCTTGGCGCGTGCTACGCCTGTAATAGTAGGCTGTAGCCAGAAATGCCAGATTGATGGTTAGTGCCATGAATTACTCTAGTAATAGCTTTTTGACCGTGACGTTAATAGCAGCTGATGAGGAAACATTGCTGCTTTATTTACACCTACTAGTACCTACTCCTATAGACTACTGATTTTCTGAAGATATGGCCAGCGTCAGTGAGGACATGGATGGCTGTCCGATGTGTGGGTGTCGTTGCATTTCTTTCGTATAGCTAGCTCTCTTCAAGATAAGTTTCAGTTGGAAAAGAAGATTGAAAAGCCAAGGGTGCGCGTTAAGTCTCACTGTCGCTAAATCGCCGTGATCAGATTCGCGTCGTACTCAGACGGTGTAAACAGGCAGGACCCGTGAACGAACCGATTGAGAGAAACTGTCGCTGAAAGGATTCCGACGTCTGTATATCTGCTTTTTCAGAAATAAATGGAAAAAGGTGAACAATACATTTATTTCGATTCTCACTTTTTCTTTCTGTATGGATATGGAGTAAATAAATACCTTTCGCCAATCGCCACTGCTGTCCCTGTCTTTGTAGCACAAAAATCAACACGTATGCTACGGAGCAAGAACAAAGCAGTTCCCGCGCGGCCCTAGTAGCTAGAAAAGGAAAAGGCGGGGCACTATAGTAGAAAAAGAAGCCATCCGGGGCCAGTTCCGCGAGCATCATCACACGGGAACAAAGTGCTAGACCGTGCGTGCAGCCGTGGGCGGGGCATCTCTTTCCTTTCGATGCAATGCAACCGCGCGGCATCTCCCTGCTTCCTCCTCCTTCCTAGTCCTGATCCACAGCAAGAAGCAGATGGTGGTGCAGCAAACCACCAGTGTGCGAAACGCAGGCGGCCACCGACAGTGACATGGTTAAAGGCAGGGCCGTCGCGTGATTCCCCCGGCGGCCAGCGACCAGACAGAGCTGCTTGCTACCGTGCTCATGCAAAGCGTTGTTGTTGTTCCACAAGGACTTTACCTAACCTTGGAGCATCAGAGAGAGTGCAGCGAAGTCAGTTGGGGAACTCAAAGGAAACTGGACTGGTATTGGCGCGACGTCCGCTTTTCCTTGTGCCAAGTTCACATGAAACTGCAGAGAGGCTCCAAGCCAAGCCGCTGCACTTTCTGGAGTAGTTTCCAGTTCCAGGACTGATTACACAAAAGTGAAAGGACATGCCATGTTGGGAGGCAAAAGTGGCAAAATTTCAGGGCCATGCTTCTGGAACTAGACTTTGATTCGGCTTTCTATCTTGTTCAGATTCGTATTGGATCATTGGATGTGCACCACCGCACCAGCACCTGCAATTCCCACGCACTAACCTTGATGGAGGCGGCTTCCGGAAGATTTGACATGTAAACAAATAAAGATATGGTCTTGTTAACGTTATACTAGTGTGTTTAGTCCTGTACTACTCCTGGCTTCATTTTTTTCATATCAAAGGCAACGCCTAAAGTAAAAGCCAAAAGATATGGCCTTGCTGATTGAACTCTAGTGCTGCCTTCAACTCTGAAGCTAAAAAGGAATTTTAAAAGACTAGAGGATGCAGCAGGCCAAAGTAGTGGCAGATGTGTAGCAGTGCAGCTCAAGGGAAGGTCTAGGCAGCTGGCTACTAGGCAACTTCTGCCATCCGGTGCTCAAACTGAGCAAATCATGCTGACTGGCCATCCTGCTTTTGGTGTCACAAAACTGTGGGAATGGTGGGATAATGCATCGACAGCAAAAGGGTGGATTATTAAAAGTAGTGGGAAATGATGCTATGATTTGTCTGTCATGAACTCATGATTTAGGGGAAAGGAAGGGCCCAGATAATGTTGTGTGTTAGGTCAACACCATAGGTTGGCGGTCACCCATAATCTCAGGTCTCGTTTGTCTCGCACTTCAACACACGCTAATGCTCTAGTCCACTCCATGTTCATTCAAGCACAGCACGGGGCAATTTGCAACTCTGTCCTATGTACTTCCCAATTGATTAATCATCAGGACCATTTAGGCCGCTTGACATTCCATTTGGAAAGAAATTTGTTGGGCATATGTACCGATCGCTGAGGAAACATGTCGTAAAGGAGAGATACAATACTAGGCTTGGGTCCAGTTTAGTTGCAAAAAATTTTATAAAATTTTTCAAGATTTCTCGTCACATCGAATCTTTGGACGCATGTATGAAGCATTAAATATAAATAAAAAATAAAACTAATTACACAGTTTAGACAAAATCCACGAGACGAATCTTTTAAGCCTAATTAGACTATGATTGGACACTAATTGTCAAATAACAACGAAAACTGCTACAATGTCATTTTGCCAAAAATTTTGGCATCTAAACAAGGCCTTGGAAAAGTTGCGAAATACTCTGTGTTACTAGCCCGTCACTCGTGCATCGTGCGACTGTATACGGTAATACCGGGAAGCGGAGGTCCATCCAGCCAGACGTTCCATTGGTGGGCCGCGTTGGCAGCCTAACTATTCCTCCTATCCGCTCAGGAGTTTTTCTTTAAATAAAAAAAATGATAATACTGAAAAGCGTGCGTCCGTCTAGTGGGCCAGCATGTCAACCCAACTACCCCTCATATCATATCTTTTGGAAGTTTCTCAAAAAAAATCCTCTTGTCCAATCGCTCTTATCCGCTCGTCCACACACTCCTATTCACTCCAGCGGCAATGGCCACCGCGAGGACCAAGCGTGAGGCATCTGCAGCGTCCTCTACCGCCTAGGCACGGAGCAACGCGACCTATCGCCTCCGAGGAGCAGCGCTCGACCGCTGGCCATGCTGATGAGCACATGACACCCATGCATATGATCATGTTTGGCGCATGGTATGGAGGGGTAGGAGGCCAACAAGGGTGTCCAAGTCAAGAAGGAGGTCCGAAGCTAATTCGGTTCGAGTCCCCGAGGTGGAGGACCAAAGCAACTCAAGTTCGAGTCTGCCTCGGCCTCCAGGACCAGTCTGCCTTAAACTGGTGACCCAGGACGCATCCGGACTCCGTTTTCGATGATCCACATATGGTTGGAAAGGTAATTTGATAAGGAATTCAAGCCAATTCAAGTGGTCTCACGTCAAAAGCCCTTCAGAATTAACGGAAATCATCGAAATAAATCAGCGTCTAGAATCTGCTAGGGTGCTGCGACACCGTCTTTTGGTTCGTTGGACCGTGTATCGTGTTTGGGCCCATTAGGGGGCGTGTCCAGGGTAGGAGACAACCCTATGACCTTTATAATCATACGCCGCCGTCATCATTAGGTTTTGGATTTTGCTTAGATTAATCTGTCAGGAACAGTTTCGCCGTTCATCGGTTTGTGAGACCCCAATTTCGTAAGATTAATCATTCATCTGTAATTTGGTTGCTTTCTTTCTTGTTCTTGCTTGTGTTCTTCATTGCGCAGGTAGGCATTAGCCTTCTTGGTGAGGTCAACCGGATCCGTGTCTCGGTTGATAACCAGAAGAGTTGTGGTGCTAAGATTGCAGGGTTCGATCTTTCAATCTGAAGCCGGATCGGTGTGTCATTCTCCGCCACAATGATAGTTACCACTACCTGACGGAAGATCGGGATCCCCGTTCCCATTAAGTGGTAATCAGAGATAAGGTATACCGTCAAGTTCACATTTATTTTCTAGTTTTGAGTGTTTCGCATTCGTCGCATAGTCTAGTGCCATACTAGTTTTTTCCTGTCCTAGAACCTTCCGCGCCATAGCCTTTACATATTTCAGTTTCAGAGTCCGTCGTCTTGAGTTTGTATCCTAGTCGAGGTCTTGTTGATGGTTAGGTCGTGTTAAAGTCCAGTTCGTGTATTTTTTTCCCATCGTTTCTATCAAATCCTTACTGCCGTGACCAATTTTTCGCGCATTGTTCCTGTTTTGTCCTCTAATTCGGAGTCAGTTCGTAAAACTGATCTAGTTTTTGCATACGAACTCGGATTTCGACGTTCCATATATCAAAATCGATCAGAATTTTTTTTGATACGTCCGTCCCCTTCATTGCTGGGTTTGAAAATTTTTATTTTGACAAAAAACTTATCACAAGATCCTCTTTTCATGGTCACAAGCTTTTTGTCAATTTTGAGCACGTCTTCTGAATTTTCCACAGGCCACGCCTTTCACTTGTTTAAGCTTATATTTTTTGTGGTTACTTCTTTTGTGCTCCTAAATGAAGAAAATATCAAAAAAATAAAAAGAAAAGGTCAACAAAATCTAAAAAAACAACGACAGTTCATAAAAATAGAAAAAGAGAGGGGTAAAAGAGGAACAATATCTAAAGAAGCACATAGAGAAGGCCTAAGTGAGCTATGTTAGCGTGTGCTGTCTGCTTCCTTGTTTGTGTTGCTCTTGCTATCCACCATACTTGTTTTTTCACACACCTGACACCTTGCTATCCACCATACTTGTTTGTCACACACCTGACACTTGGAATATTTTAGACCAGCAACGGGAACAAGTAATTTAGACTATAATTTAGCATTACTTTCTATTACTGACTTGTGTACCAAATATATATATTATTCTTTGTGTGTCTTCCAAGCTCCACAAACTCTTCAGATCAGTACAGAAAAAGGACCTTGCAATCTCGGTACCACTGCCTCACAAGTATCACGAACCAGTCGCCGGTTGTACCGCCACTGCTTGCGTTGGTAAGAACTTTGTAAGAGCTTGGTAAGACGCTTCCACTTGCTTAAAAAGTGACACCACTGCAACCATGTAGTCATTTGGTAGGGATAACTTTCACCGTTTGTTCCTGTTTTTGTGTTTACAATGACAGGAGGTGATCAGACTGGAGATAACAGTCCCAAGAATTTCAATGAGTGTGTCAGCCAAGAGCAACTGCAAGCTGCTGTCGATAATGCCCAAAAAAGGATGAATGAGGCCATCAGGAAGGCCGTCACTGACGCACTCATTGAACTCAACATTGGCAACAACATGGAGAGATTGGACAAATGAATTTTCACGCTAACCGACAAGGTTACTGAGTTGGAAACCTTGGTGGCGGTCAACAACGACGTCTCCTGCAGCAACACCGATGGTCTCTTGCCAGAAGACACGGTGCATGATGCCACTGGGAACATGGATCGAGCAGCCTTCCGACAAGCAAGATTACGAAGACGTCTTCGCCGCAACACGACAGGTATGGGTGGTGTCCACCACCATCAAGGTAATAATCACCGTGTGCCCGATGATCCTTATGCTAAGATTAAGTTCATAATACCATCTTTTTTGGGTAATTATGATGCTGAGGGATATCTTGATTGGGAGATGACGGTAAAACAAAAGTTTAGTGCCCACCTTGTGCCTGAGCATCATAGAGTTCGACAAGCTACTAGTGAGTTTAAGGACTTTGCCACTATTTGGTGGAATGGGCTAGCTGCACAGGATGCTTTACCTGGAACGTGGAAACAACTTAAGATAGCTATGCGTGATCGTTTTGTTCCTCCTTCCTATCATAGAGACTTGCATAAGAAATTGATGTGTTTAGAACAAGGAGAGAAATCTGTACATGATTACTATGGTGAGCTCCAAAAGGGATTGATGCGTTGTAGTGTTGTGGAGGGAAACGAAGATTCCATTTGTCATGTTTTTGGGTTTGAGGCGCGAGATTCAGGACATTGTTGATTATAAAGAATTTAACACTGTCAACTAGTTGTTTCAGTTTGCTATGCTTGCAGAAAAGGAATTGCAGGGGAGTGAACAGCAGAGCAAGAGCAAGGTCAGCACCACATACACGCCACGCTCGGCACCATCTTCAGGGCTGACCAAGCCAACCACTTTTCGGGCACCTCCACCAGTGAGCAAGCGACCAGCAGCCTCTGGACTTACCGCTACACCTAAGGCACCTCCTGCATGACCTTCGGATTTAGGTAAAAATTCTTTGTAGGTGCCTACCAAGAGTTTCTCATCCGTTGCATCGACGGGACATACTTCGGACATTTAGTGCCACCGCTGCCATGGCATTGGCCATGTGCAGAAGGACTGCCCAAGTCAGCGGGCATACATTACTACAGAAGATGGTTACATCAGCACCTCTGACATTGAAGATGAAGAAGACAAAGATACAGATGAGGAGGACGGCGAAGTCCTTTGTGACGAGGCTATGATGGCCTATAGGAGCATCATTGTACAACGGGTGCTCAGCTCAAAAGTACAGCAACCTGAGAAGCTACAACGCCATAACTTGTTCTAGATTTTCTTCGTCATCAGCAACCGTCGAGCACGTGTCATTATTGATGGAGGTAGCTGTAATAATTTGGTGAGTTCTGATTTGGTCAAGAAGCTTGGCTTGACCACACGCCCGCACCCACGTCCATACCATATTTAGTGGCTAAATGATTCTAGAAAAGCAAAGGTAACACAAACTTGCAGAGTTTCATTTTCCATTGGTTCTTATGCTGATTCTGTTGATTGTGATATGGTACATATGCAAGCCTGTTCACTCTTATTGGGTCGTCCTTGGGAACATGATAATGATGCTACACACCATGGTAGAAGTAATAAATACACTTTTGTGCATAAAGGAAAGAAGATTACTTTGATACCTTTGACCCCTGCTCAAATTGTACAAGCTGATAGAGAACGCGCTGCTAGTTTGCTTGATGTTCCTTGTGATAAAGATGAATTGGTTGATGATGCTCCAGTTTTACATGTTTTCGAACCATTTACTTATGCTAAAAATACACATGTTATTCATATTGCTACTAAAACTGATGAGCTTAAACTGTTGTCTTCTTTACATACTTTGGGTTACATTGAATTTGATGTTTTGTGTAACCTAGATTGTTTGGAGGAGAGCCTTTTTAAATATGCTGATTTGCCTTAGTTTTTTAAACACACATATCATGTTATTGGCAAATATAACAACAAGAGACAATATATGATACATCGAGTATACATTTGTAGTAATATAAATTCTTCTTTTGTTGTACAAGATTATGATCGTTTAGAGGGCAGCCATAATAATACAAACATTTTCTCAGGTTCCTTAAAGAAACAAGTTCACTTCCAAGAAGGGGAGCATTGTTGGTTGCTACCTATGTCTGCTAGACCATCTATTCCTGCGTTGTCTTTGGTTAGTTCTAATCTTTTGCAGGATAGTGTTGACATACATCGTGTGCATTCGGATCATGGAGTCTACATGCTTGCTGAAATTTTTATGCGAGATGACATGCTAGAAAGTTGGAAACATGGTCACGTTCCTTCTCACAATTATTTTAGTTCCCTTTGTCTTCGCAACCCCGTTCTCCTTTGTGTTGTGCAGGATCAGTTTCAAGCACAATCGACGCCGAGGATGGCTTTTCGTCAAGAAGGGGAGGGTGATGAGGACATGATACCCATGCATATGACCATGTTTGCCGCATGATATGGAGGGGTAGGAAGCCAACAAGGGTGTCCAAGTCAAGAAGGAGGCCCGAGGCTAATTCGGTTCGAGTCCCCGAGGTGGAGGCCCAAAGCAACTCAAGTTTGAGTCTGCCTCGGCCTCCAGGACCAATCTGCCTTAAACTGGTCACCCAGGACGCATCCGGACTCCGTTTTCAACGATCCACATATGGTTGGAAATCTAATTTGATAAGGAAGCCAATCCAAATGGTCTCACATGAAAAGCCCTTCAGAATCAACGGGAATCATTAAAACAAGTCAGCGTCTAGAATCTGCCAGGGTGCTGCGGCACCGTCTTTTGGTCCGTTAGACCGTGTATCGTATTTGAGCCCGTTAGGGGGCGCGTCCAGGGTAGGCGACAACCCTAAGACCTTTATAATAATACGCCACTGCCGTTATTAGGTTTTGGGTTTTGCTTAGATTAATCTATCAAGAACAGTTTCACCGTTCATCGGTTTGTGAGACCCCAACTTCGTGAGATTAATCATTCATCTGCAATTTGGTTGCTTTCTTTCTTGTTCTTGCTTGTGTTCTTCGTTGCATAGGCAGGGATTAGTCTTCTTGGCGAGGTCAACCGGATCCGTGTCTCGGTTGATAACCAGAGGAGTTGTGGTGCTAAAATTGTAGGGTTCGATCTTTCGATTTGAAGCTCGATTGGTGTGTCATTCTCCGCCACAATGATAGTTACCACTACCGGATGGAAGATCGGGATCCCCATTCCCATTACATGCTAGGCACGACGCGTGGCCACGCTCAGAGTCATGGCGCTCGGATGTCGGCCCTGCGGCGCGCGGCGCGCGGCTGCCCTCTCCCAGTCGTGCGACCGCTACCTCCCCGCCGCGTCATGGAGCCGCCGTCGCCGGGCCACTGCCTTCGGTGAACTCCACACGTCGACGAGCCTCTATTCTCCCAAGCAGCAAGGAGAT
Source organism: Miscanthus lutarioriparius (assembly GCA_904845875.1). NCBI lineage: Eukaryota > Viridiplantae > Streptophyta > Magnoliopsida > Poales > Poaceae > Miscanthus > Miscanthus lutarioriparius. The sequence continues at coordinate 95,260,493 of CAJGYO010000006.1, forward strand.
GTTGTGCTGACAGCATATGTTGTAAGCATATGTTTTAAGTGTTTCAAAGGTATGTTGCAAGTGCTTCATACGGGTGTTGCAAAAATAGATCGAGATGTTGCATATGTTGCAATGGTTGTACACGTTTGTTGCAAATGTTTCATCTATTTTTCAATTGAATGTTGCAAGTGTATTTATCTGTATGTTGCATATGTTTCACACATATGTTGCAAGTGTTTTATCTAGATGTTACCTATTTTACAATGGTTTTCGAGTGTTTTCAGGTGTTTTTCAACTGTTTCAGATACATATTTCAAATGCTTCATCTGTCTTCTTTTGTATGCTGCAAGTGTTGCACCTGGATGTTTCAAAAGTAGATCGGGTGTTACACATGAGATGTACGTAGGAAGCGGGAGGCGACGCGAGCGGTCCCTGTGCAAGCGACGTCTGGGCAGCGTGGTTCCCCGCATGGGCGCGCAAAACCTAGGTGCGAAAAATGACTATAGCCGAGGGCGTCCGTCCAAACGTCCGACACTAGTTGTGCTCCTACTGTATATACTAGTGCTCTAATATAAGAAATAAGCATTAAATGCTACTAATAGAAATTGCAATAATTTGCTCTTTTTGCTTTAATTTGTTCGTCTTTCTAGACACTAGGCATATAGATTCTCTCTAAGATCTATCGATTTGTGATAAACTTATTAATACACTGATATATGTGTTTTTCATTGCACTTTTGTGTATCTCCAATATTCATAGTTTGAATCTTAACCTAAATTTTGGAGCCTCTTGTAGAATTCCTAAATGACCTTAAATGTTCGCATAGTTAATACCAAAATTGTACTGGCCAATCTGATCTACAAGTTTGTTGTGATAAAAAACAATGCATGTTTGTGTAGTAGTAACTTTTTTTTATTTTAGTTCATTTAGTAGCGAAAATACTCAATAAAGCAATACAGAATGTTGTGATATAAAAAGATAGAATCCTATATAGACTCAAAAATAAGTATGTGGCGTAGTGGCAGAGAGACATAGTCTAGCACAAGTCACGGGTTAATTCCTCAAAGCCGCAAAATTTGCGGTCGCACGTCCATCTTTGCAAATGGGTGATTAACAATTACCATTTGTTAGAGGCGGATGTGCTGATCGCCTCATAAAACACTTTACCATGGGAGTCCCCTCTATGTTATAGGTGCTATCTAGTGTTCTGGTTCCAATCTTCTGTGTGTACAGGAGATCGGAGTTGCGGGATTTTGTTCCCGTGGAATAAGAAGCCCCCTAAACATAATGAAACCAAAATAGGAAAAAAAAAGTTAGCTATTGATCAAATAGTACCGTCCAGTTCCTATAGAATCTGTCACTAAAATATCCGATTGGACTAAATGGAATGAAAAGTGTTTTGCCTGAGATGGTATATCAAAACGATAAGCCCCACATGAGGTTTGGGGATAGGTGATTGTCTGATAACGAGCAAGAATTATATGTCTTACCGCTAAATAGGATCTATTGAACTCATAATTCACTAGATCCGGCTGCTACCGAGTTTTCCCGTTCCAACTTTCTACACGCATAGAAGATTCGAAGAGCAGGCCTCTGGAATCACCGCTCGTGTCTGTGACAACTTCTCGGGTGTATGGGCAATCTGGCTTTTGGGCAGCATTACGTGATTGCTCCTGTTCCTGACGATCTTCTTCCAGGTGACATTCAATATTGTGACGTCTTCTTGGCGATCCAGCTACAGCGCACGTCTTTTTCCCAGTGGTCGTTCATAGAACTGCACAGTGAACATCGTCCCACATTCAAGCAACTCGCCATATCGACTAGTGAGATAGATGCCATGCCGCCACCGGGGCTCCCATCTACCTCTGTCTTCACTGAATTTGATATATTATATCCAGTATAATATACATGTTCATCATGTTAGTCATCGTATCTATATCAGCGAGTAGATCACACTAGCACATATCTGTTGTCACAAATTTGTTGCTATTTTTTATTTTATGTCTAAAATTCCCTAAATACCTAACATGTTGTCCAAAGTGTAAACAAAAGTAATCCTCTAAATGCTCTGAATATATCTTAAACTTGAGATCCTACAACTACAAATAGCTCCAAGAAGCTAGAGCTCTACTAAGCGGACTGAATAGGCTGAGATGCCGTGTTGATTTCTTAACTGAATTCAGTCATCTAGCACCATTTTGAACTATTAAAGATTTAAGTATTAATGCTACATAAAGAAGCACGCTTATTTCACCCTTCGGGTTTTCTTTTGTGATTAGTTCAGATATTATTTTAGTTAAAGTGAAATTTGCATTTCAGTTATATCTTCTATAGTTCTCTTACTATTTTTGTGAAAATAGTTATTTTGTAATTTTTACTCCTTTTGTGCTGTAAAAATATTTTTATTCAATCGAGGTCATGGGTCACCACGACGAGAAACTCGTGCTCTTTCATCATTATCGTGTTGCTTTGCCTAGTATTTTGTTTAATCGTTATACTCGCGCACTTGTACTATGAATTAATCTAGTTCCTTAACCACTTGTTTCTAGTTCCTTAACCACTTGTTTAGAGCTTGATATCCGAAGCAGTAACTGAAGATATGATATATTATGTGATCGCATTTGTTTAAATTAACCGGCTAATAGATAGGTGTATCCATGACTCCTCTGCAGAATGTATAGGTTGGACTAGATTTCGTTTTAAAAATGCAATACGACCTCAAGGTTCAGTATTACACTATCGAAAGTGCAACCTACCAAATTCTAAGTGGAAAGCATTTTTTAGTAGAGAATTTTGCATAGGTCCTTCAGCATGACAATAAATACATCCAAGAGATAGTAAATAATATTGAAGGCCTTTAGCAATTTCTACAAAGATAACTAAAATTCTTCCACTGTATCAATAGGGATTTAGCGTGCAATCTTAAGCTCCACTAGGCATCTAACCTGTGTAGTCTTCATCGGACACAATATGCATATAGTGATGAACTTATAGGGTTAGTCCATATGTTTTTTCATCCATGAAAGCATTTAGGCCCCTAGTGGGTTTCGGTGATTAATGACAACATAAGATTATCGTGACTAACGTGTGTTTTGCAGAGGCAATTTAAGTTATGTCACAATAATGGCGATTGTTTGGGCAATCAATGGTTTTCATGCCCCTATTGATGGAAATCGTTTCGGTTTTCAAAAGATGAACGATAATGTTAAGGACGGACTAGTTCTAGGTGTAGAATGGAGTTGGAGAGACACTTAGAGTAATTTAGGACCTTGTTTTTCCTTTGGCCATACTATTAAGGGGGGTATGAACTAGTAGCTTGACCTAGGTGAGTCTAATGTGTTAGGTGTGGCGCACACTTGTCAAACTTAGCACTAGGTAGCTCAACGATGGCCCAAAGATCGAGTGGAACAAACCCCGTCCACAAATTTTTTGAATTGAATGTGATTTGGGGGTGGGGGGGTCTAATGAGAACCGGACCCTGACTGTTAGTTAGAGCGGACCAAGGTGTTGGGCCCAGAGGATACGTGGCAACTTTAGGGTGGCTCTCAGGTGATGTGCCGCTCCGGACCTAGGCCTAAGGGGCGTTCGGACCCGGGTGCTAGAGTCCGGTTGCTCAAAGCTCGGTGCCGATGATTCCGGACCATGTGAATAGTATGGGTTCAGACTAGTGTTGAGCTAGGTCCGGATCTATACATAGAGGTTCTAGAGGCGCCATTTGATACCAAACTCGGTCCAGTTAGGGCGTTCGGACCAATGATGAGGCTCCGGACCCTCCAATGGCTCCTTCTCACACAATGGTGGCTCCCCGACACTTGTGAGTGTTGGACCGAGGTAAGATGGTCCGGATCCTCCCTGGGTCCGGCCTGGTTGTCGCGCGGAAAAGGGGAATTGTGTCCAACAGTTATGTTTGAGTGTGGGGTGTATAAATATATTTCCAACTCATCCAATTCTCCTCTCTTGCCCATTTGTTCAGCTAAGAAAACACTTTGGAGTGCAAGGGAAATCAAGAACCTAGTGGGGTGATTGAGATTTGATAATCCAAAATTAAGGACCTCATTAGTGCATATGGAGTAGCAAGTGTGCATCTACCTTTATTACTAGGCTTGTCTTGGTCAAGTGAGAGTTTGTGCTTGTTACTCTTGGTAATCACCATTACCTAGACGGCTCGGTGGTGATTGGAAGCTTGGTGATCATACGATGGAGCTTGTGGATGACCCAAGTCTTGGTGTGAGCGGTTGTGGGCGATTCACTGCAACGGAGTGTCGAAGAATCAGCCCATAAAGAGCACTTGATCATTGCACATGTGCTCCAACAAGGACTAGTGGAGAGTGGCGACTCTCCGATACCTTAAAAAATTGCCGCGTTCCTCTCCCTCTCTTTACTTTGAGCATTTACTTTTGAGCAATTCAATTCATGTCTTTACATTCTTAGAATTGCTATGCTAGAATAGGATTGGAACCTAGGGTGCAAAACTTTTGTGTGGTAGAACAACAGAGAAGACTTTTAGGCACTAGGGGTGAAATAGGCTAAGTGTAGGGCTTAATTATTGCAAGAAATTTTAGATTAGCCCAATTCACCTCCTCCTCTTGGGCATCTTGATCCTTTTAATCCACATTTATAACTTTTCAACTTTTGCATTGTACATCCATGTACTTTTAATACGCATTTAGTTAAAATTTTAAGTTAAGTAACGGTGGCTCTTGTTGCAGCGTATATCTCATATTGTCCACATCTCTTCACTTCCCGTGGTGGGTCCCACATCATTCTTCATCTCGAAACTACTTTCATCCCCACCCATGTCTTCGTTCGGGCGCCCCCCCCCCCTCCCACCTTCGCTACGATTGCCACCAACCCTGAGCTCTTAAATCAAACTTTTAAGGCTCTAAATAATGTTAAATAAAAAAGTTTGAATCATAAGGTTTTAGATCAAGTTGAGTACTGCAAAGTTTGAATTGGATTTTGAAAAGTTAAGAATTTTCTATGCTGCACCTATTTTTAGAGGTAGGCAATATTTCCAACCGACTCTAGAAATTGATTTCTAGTGATGGTGGGAATCGCATCCACCTCTACAAATGCCTTTCTTTCTAGAGGTGGTTGGCAAGGCGAAGAGGCCAGAAATGTGTTTTCCCTCTCTTGGGGGCAGTAGTACAATTTTTCTCGAATTTGAAATTTTCAATGGAATATGTGGACTTACAGGGGTTGTGGTCCCCACCCTCCGCCCTTAGTGGTTGGGAAGTCCAACTGTCTCTACAAGTCTCATTTCTATATGAGGTTGAGCTTCCTAATTGAACAGATTGTGGATGTCACCTATAGGGGTGTGTGTGTGTGAATATGCAAATCTAAAAAATTGCAACATAAATATGAAAGTCGTTAGAATAGAGGTTTTCAATGTAGGGGAAAAGCCAAATCAGAAAAAAGAAACCCCTCTAAAGCTAAAACACAATATATAAAAGATACTCCCTCCATCCCATGTTACAAGACATTTTAGCTTTTCTAGATACATATATTTTGCTATGCACTTGGATATACATTATATCTAAATACACAATAAAAGTAATGTATGTAGAAAAAACAAAATGTCTTATAATCATAGACTTCTTTTACTGTGTATTTAGATATAGTGTATTTCAGTTTTTGGAGCATACATTCACTTGTCTGGTATGCACAACTGTGCTAACCCCAAAATTAAAATATTATCTTTTCATCTCAAGATTCAAGCCTTTGTTGTAGCACCCTTTCAAAAGTTATGCTATGAAGTCTTCCTGCACACCAAAGAGCACGACCTGACTAGATTGAGGTAAACCCAAATATTGCAAATTAAAGTGCAAAAAAGACAAGAGATTTGTTCACCATAGCTCGAGTTCCCACTTAAATCCTACGTCTTTGTTGAGGGAATAGTGATTGACCACGTACAGTGAAGCTTTTGCCTGGTTTAATTACACCATTTTCTTCGACCCACTAGTTTGATCTTTTCAATTTTCGGGGCAAGATCGAAGCCCTCACAAACTTTCCGCGCCTCTCCACGACCTTGGGTCCTCATCAGCAACTTAAAAAAAATGACTTAAAAATAACTTCAGAAGTTGATTTATTTAGTGACAGAGGGGGTGCTATCCTGTACAAGCGCGTCAGTTGATGGACAAGTATTACAAAAATTAAAATATGCGTCTCCGTGGCTTTCTTGATGAGCTACTAATAAATATTTTGGTGGGATAGTCCACTAAATCAATTCATTTTGTGATCTAAAACAACGCATCGTGTGTTGTCCTTTACACCGGCGGCATTTGTCAATCCAGATGAGCACTTTCACTTATTGATACTTTTACCTAGGGTCACTTAAAAAATGACTTAAAAATTGGCAGTTGATGGACAAGTATTACAAAAATTAAAAATAAATAAAAAAATCAATTCATTTTGTGATCTAAAACAACGATGTGTGTTTCCTTTACATTTGATTGTTGTGAGAGACTTTCACTTAAAAATATTGTTGTGAAAAATTCGAAATCATCATCTAATCGTGATTGTTCACGTGAACAGTAAACATGTGAGTGCGCTGGCCAGCTGGCCAGCCATCCACCAGCCAGCCGAACGCGGCCCTAGTCACACTAATTTGTTCAAGCAGTCTGCCTCAAACAAATGAAGTGGCTTTCTGTCTAGAGCCCTCAAACATTAAACCATCCCCCACTTGATTTGTTTTAATAAAACCTTCTGCATCAAAGAGAAGGAAAATAGTTCAAATCTAGTCTGAACTACACTGCTTGAATAACATGATGTTCTTCATTGAAACGAAACTTTCATAACAATAAGAAAACTACAGTCAAAGTCATATACTAATAAATACAATGAAAAATCATGTCCACCGTCCACAGCGTTACCTTTCCCTTGATCGACAGGTTGACCATTCATTTTGTGAAAGAGTGGTACATCTCTCAGTCAGCTCGTAGGCTGCCGAAGCGCTAAATTGATCAGATCAAAGTTGCTTGCAAACGCCTGTCCTGACCAAATCCGCACAACTAGGCTAATCTATCTCCCTGTCACCATCTGCCTTGTCCCTCGGTCATGAGGAGATCAGGCTGTTGACGTGGCATCTGCCTCTCAAGAAATAAAAGCCCCATATTTTTCTAACCCTCACCGTTTTTTTTTTTTTTTTTTTGTGGACGAATTGGTGGCTGCTCAAGTAACATGTGCCGCGTGTGACTGACAACGATGGCATTTGGAATTGGAACTGCAAGAAGCCGTGCGACCTTTGAACAAAAGAACACTAGATTATTCTCCCCTTTTCAAATGCTGAGCACTTTGTGATAGAGGAATTAGACTTTTGCATCTAGCCGATGTACTGTAGAATATTTTATCTTTCTTTTTATGGGTATGTACATGCAGGCCTGCATATAGAAGGACAGCCTGAACTTTGATAGTAAGATCAACCCATTTGGGTGCCTTTCTTGTTGTCGATTAGTGCTTGGTTGACACGGTAATTTTCTCCCTAATTGGTGGAACTGATTAATTACGTGATGCCCACAGCTCAACATGTTTGATTCAGAAGGGACATGCAGTTTTATTTTCGCCAGTCTTCGAAGCAACAGACCGAGCTTCACTGTCTGAAAACTGACAGCGCGCAGTTTTGTTGTGGATCTGGTAAATCCGGGGCCCATCATCGTGTGAAAAATCTTGAATCATCTTCAAATGCGTGCAATAATGGAGCCCAGGTCTCATCTGAAATTCTGAAGTCGGGGGTATATGTGTGGAACTTGGCTTATTGAACATGTCTCTGGAATCGGTGAGAAAATGAAAACTGAACAATTCCATACGTGTGTTAGTGTGTGCTGATATTTTTGTGTCAATCTCAGATACATGAAAAAATTAATTTGTGCTGTCGTAACTAAATAATCTTGTTTACTTGTTTGTCAAACATGTACACTCTTTTACCTATATATTGACCCAATCCGTTCTTTGCCAGACTCATTCAACACCCAGACATGCTTGTGACTTTGATCTTTGAAACGGAGAAAATCAGAGTGTGTAACTGGTTCATGTGACCTGAAGCCTGAACAAACGGGAAATCTTATATTTAGGTCAGTCAATCAGACTACAGAATTGGAGATATTTTTTTGTCAAATCCAGTCCAACAGCTGCGAAAAAAACAACTGATAGACGTCGTTAACAAATCGAATACGGTTAGCCGGAGTGCATGATTGCCCAGTCGTTGACATTAATACCCAAGTTCTCAACCATGTCCCCGTTCGGTTCTCTTATAATCCGTCTTTTTCAGCTTATTTTTTCAGCAGGAACAGTGTTTTTCTCTCACAACAAATCAGCCGGAACAGTGTTTTGACTTGTTTTTTTAGTGAAACGAACGGGACCCATGTATAGTGCGCTTAGAGTAGAATATACTTGGCATTAACGATGTACCAGTAGCCGTCATGATGTTCAGAAGTACATAAACATTTAGTTCAAACTTGTACGAGCATGGCAAATACTTCCTCCGTTCCATTCCGATTTACAGGTCATTTTGGTTTTTCTACGTACACAACTTTTCTGGACATATCGTATCTTTAGACGCATAAGAAAATAAATGTATCTAGAAATACCATAACGATCTATAATTTAGGACGGAAGGAGTACTTGGCCCACCGCGCTAATACTAGGATGATTTTGGTTTTGTAGATACATATATCTAGATATATAGTAAAAACACTGTATCTAGAAAATCAAAACGTCATATAACTTAAGAGTAAGGAGTAGAAAATATATAAAAGTTAACACATGGACGCTTATGTTAACAGCAACATGCAGTTAGGGACCTAGGGCATGTTTGTTTTAGCTTTTTGCTGATTTCTGCTACCTAGAAGTCAGATACAGTACTACAATAAACTGTCTAACTATCGAGCTGGCATTTGAAAAAAGAACTAAATTATGACGAAATAAAACAAAAGCTAAAAACACGTTGCGAGAAGCTCTCCTGACTTTTGTGAATTGCTAAGCTAAAAATTATTACAAAAACCAATATCATAAAGACCAAAAAAAAACTGTTGAGCCAAAAGCCCAGAAGTTACTGCTCAAACAAACTATAGAGAAAAAAAATAAATTATATAGTATAGGGGATATGCTGTGCTCCACCATATTGATAAAATTAAACCTCATCCTCGTTATTAGGTGGGACCCACATGTCGGTGTAAACAAATATCTCATTTTTGTCTATCTTCTCTCGTTTCTCTCCCTTTCTCCCATAGTGCGGGCGAGACACAGGGCAACGACGAGTGAGGCAAGGCGCAACAACGGTTTCCCTCACCGATGCGACGCAGGGCGCGGGTCTGGTCACGTTGCGATGGTGACGGCCCTGCCGGTGTGGCACGTCGCCGCTGGCTTGGACAAGCAGTGTGGGGCTGAAAGGTCAATGAGAGGGGGAGAAGGAGGATTGAGAAAAATCTCTAGTTCTTCTCCTTTCTTTGAGGAATCATGGGGTGGTTTTGAGGGATTGGTAAAAACTTTTTGAGAAAAAGGAATCCAATGAATCTCGTTTTTTTTTTGCCTTGAATGCCCTTTATTGGTGCTTATAGGAAAAGGGAAGTGTATTTGTTCAATCTGGTGGAGATGCTCTTAGGGGTTCATGTGTTTAAACTCTTGGTTTACTCTCTCATCACATACCTAATCCATGGTTGAAGGATAACCTGAGGTGATCGAGGAGACGGTGGAGCATCGTTGGCCACCGACAATGACTAAGTGTTGTGGGCAGAGCTAGGACTAGGCACCATGTTGACCCGTTAGAGGACGACGATATCAAGGAGGTGTCGGTAGGGTAATGCAGCACTGGAAATCGCTGACTAGCCTAAGAGGAGTTACGACAGAGTAGCTAAGGTGGATGATATGCTACAACATAGCTAGGTTGAAGGATGGTGCGCGAAAAAGAGGGATGCCACCGCCGAAGAAGAAAGAGAGAGATCGCAAGATTTGCGAACTAAAGAGTTGCTTGAGAACTCATTCTCTCCAACAATGTACCCTAGCCTTTATTGAATCTGCCTGCCTCAAGTAATGGCAAATATATTGCAACCTCCATGCTTATTAAACAGAAATGTGTTGTTGCCATTTAATTATCGTTTGGAAACTCAAACATATGCATATTTGATGTTTTAGAATTCTCAGGATAGATTATTGTTCAAAGGAAATGATCTACGTATCCTCTTTTTTATTAAAGATGATCCACGCTAATTAAGAATAAGTAGCTAATAAAAAGGAAGGTATGGAGACACGTAGACCATGATCTCAAGCTGATGTGGGTCCAGCCTGGTGTCAAATGACAACATCAAATTTTAAGGCAATTTTTGAAACCTAAAATATCATATATTTTTTGACGAAAGAGTAACATGAAAAGAGTATATCGATGAACGCATGAAAGACCCGCGTGTGTCATCCATGTTGGCGTGCCATCGGTTTTCCAAACACAATAATGTGGTCAACATTTCAGCGTACCATGTTCTGATTATCCCTTGCTCAACCAAGCGCACAGCTGAACACATTCTCTGTACTGAAATGTGCCGAGAGTTTGATGCAACAAATTTGGAGCTGACAGCGCGCATGCAGTTGAACACAGTGTTTCTGAAGTGGGCTCGATCTCTGCTAGAGGAGACCGGAAATTAAAGGAGATTAAAGAGCTGTTTTGAGCGGTTGAGCCTGTCATGTAGGAGTACTGTACACTCCTAATCTCTCATAATCTGTGCACAGCCCCGATCGATCAGTCTCTGAAGCCGTTCTAGTAGTTAGTAGTTTGGTTCCCTTAATTCGGAAGGTTGAGCACAATGCTTACATTGCAGAATATATAGGAGTAAAATCTAACGGCACCTACGGCGGAGGTAGTACCCCGTAGCTAGTTTCAGAGAGGACTGCTGCAGGGTATCCGACGACGCGGCAAAACTTGCACGCTGCCAGACACGGTGATTTGAGAGCTGTGAAAATTGCCTCCTCACCCGACATGTAGTAGTCTTGTCTGTGCACGACGAGTGGACGGTGCAACTTGGCTACTCTCCAGCAAGCTGCCTGTGACGATCGGTGGTGCAGGCTAGCTAGTTACGGGTGCAGCGCCGCCGCTCGCACTGGAAAGGGGCACGAGCTCAACTTGGCTTCTTCTGAAAACTACGACCTGTCAGGGCCGAGCTGTACGTGCAGCGTACCAACACATCTATAGATCTTCCTCTAGTATAGGTAGGCCTAGCTACTAGCTGGGCGCGCGGAAGGCAGCTGCGGCACTACTCCGGCGTGTTAACGGCGCACAAGGACTCGCCGTCGGCGTGGGGGGACTGACTACTGCTCGTCCCGGCGGCTGGCGTTCCTTCCGATCGGTGGGGGCGTGCGGCCACGGCAGCGTGGCGTGCGTACGCACGTGCTCGACACCCCGCGGCGCGACGCGCGACGGCCGGTCAAGATCTGGTCCCTCCACACGCTCGCGCGACGCGAGGCCGTCCTGGAGCATACAACAGTGGCGAAGATCCAGTACTACAGTGCCTACCTAGAGAGTGGTGCCGCCATGTTCATTCGTGTTCGTGGATGGCGTACCCTGCGTACTGCGCCATCGATGAAGGAGCCCGTGCGCCGTGCATGCATGCAACCAAGCAAAAGTCGCGCCACACGGGCGCGGGCAGGACAGCATGCGAAGAACGTCGAGGCCACACGCCAAAAAATGAGAGAGAGGACGGGACCCACCTAGCGTAGCCCAGGGCTTGTGGGGGAAGAAAAAGAAGGAGAGAGAGAGAGAAGATGCGCACGGCCTCCTCCGGTGTGCCAATCTCGCCTCCATCGGCGTCCACCGCGGGGTGACGTGGACGTGCACGACGCCCCTTGCCGCCTCCGGTCACAGTACTCCATTCATTCTTTACCCGCCACAGCTCGCACATTTTCCACCTACCGCCATCCTACTCCTCTCACTGGCGTGTGGAGCCAGAAGCCACCGGACCCACGGGACATTGTCTGAGAGCTCGGCGCCACGGGGCACGGCCTAGGAGAAGTACCCTGCTTCCTACGGAGAATCCGACGCTGTCACGCGATTCCATGCGGGGCCACCGCGTCCGGGGCCGCCGGGACCACGCCCACTACGGCAGCAATGACTTGAAATGCCAGCATTGCCCCCTCCTCCTCCATCTCTTTCCCTGGCGCGTACGAATCGTCCGGCCCACGATAAATGCGCCTCGGCGACCCCGTCCCCGTCCCAGTCAGTCCTGCGCCCGGTTCACGTGGACCTCGCCTGTCCGTCCTCTGCCTGCTCTTCTGCTCCACCGACCGCAGTGGATCGGCACCGGCACCGGCACCGGCACCAGCACCACCACCACCAGACACTAGCAGCCGCGGCAATAAACCACCGGCCCCGGCCGCCGTGATTAAATTAATCTAGGAGGAGTATATACGTGCACCGTTTATTACCGTACAAGTGCTTGTTTAGTTTAAAAAGTGCTGCAGAAGCTATCACATTGAATTTTGTGATACGTGCATGGAGCATTAAATGTAGACGAAAGAAAACTAATTGCATGGTTTGGTTAGAAATTGCGAGACGAACATTTTAAGACTAATTAGTCCATGATTGAACACTAATTGCTAAATAAAAACGAAAATGCTGCGGTAGCCAAATTCTCAAAATTCACGAACTAAACACAGCGCAAGTACCGTGTCAATGCATGCATTTGGATCCTCCACTTGTGTTGTGTCCCACTCCCCAGAAACACCTGCCGCCACGTCGCGCCATGTAGTGTTTGTTGTCACGCAACGAGCAACAGCGGATTACGGACGAAGCGAGGGCGTGGGCGGCTGGGCGCAGAGCGGCAAACCCGGCCCCGTCGCCTTGCGACGCCGAGAAAACGGGAACGCCCACGCGTGCCGCCAGCTCTGCGCCGGATCTAGCGGGGTAGAACGGTAGCCTCTCCTACCAAAACGACGGGGCCCGGCCGGGAGTTTCAGTCCCAGTACGGCGCCTCGCACGTTGGTGGGCCCTACTACCTCAGCTCGGGTGGGTCCCACCGGCGGGGCCGGACAGGTAGGCGGTGACGAAACGGACGTGGGGCCACATGCCAGCAGCGGCACGGGGGCACGCGCCGACGTGTTGTGGCCTGCCCCTGCCCGGAGCCCGCAGGAACGCAGGCGCGTCTGGCGTCACCCGAGGGGAGGAGGGAGCCGATACCGCGCGGAAGCGGCTCGATGAGCTAGCTAGCTGGGGCCGGGGGGCGACAGCTGACGAGCCGCGGCTGGTGGTGTGGTAGGGGGGTGGGCGGTTGAGGGATAGGTACGGGCACCTAACCCCCACGTCGGATTTGGATCGGATCTGGTCAGCCCATCCCACGCCGGCGGCAGGCCAGCTAGCAGGCCCGAGCGGAACTGCACGTCCAAGCCAAACCCATCCACCGCTTCCTGCTTCACGTGCGAACGGCAAAATAAAGCTGGGCGAGGGGCCGCTAAAATAATTTCAGCTATTTATTTACACTTCATTTAGTTTTATTATTCTTCTACGTAATAACGCAAAAAAAAAAACTAGCTTCGTACGTCTTCAATGAAGCTAGTTAGTTTGTTGATAGTGATCTTTTATCTTCGACCTTGCCTATCTAATACCCTTATTATGCTTGCTTAAAGTCTTATTTTGAACTATAACTATAATATAATTTGTCTCTATTGAGTTTTAGTGTTCAAAATTTATACAACTATACTCGGCTCTGTTATGAATAAACTTTTAAGATTCTTGAAAAGAACAATGTTACTTTGGAAATTACATATTTATCCCTATAAAAAAATATTTCAGCATGTAATTATTGCACGTTAAAAGTAGAGAAAGTAAAAAAACTACAACTAGATAGACCATACCTAAGTGAACTTATTTTAGGATACATTTTAAATTCTAGAAGTGCATTTATTTTAGCTTAGAGGTAGTATTTGTCTTCAAATTAGTTTCAAAAAAGAATGTGTCTGCTATATTTTGCATATTTAGGTATACTAAATAAAAATGTGTTGTTAAAGTAGAAGTTAGTGGTTGATTTTAGCCTATCTCAAAATATCAGTTTTGGAAGGAGTATTTGGTGACCTTTATATATCAGTACTAACTACTAAGTGTTTAATGACAAGTCCAGCAGTCCAGGATAAACATAGAGGGGGCTTCCTACTCCTTTTTCTTTTTTTTCCCACTACTTTTTTTTCTTTTATCTTATATATTCATTTATGCATAAAAGTTGTTGGGTGAGATGAGGAGCTGTGAGAGGCATCCTCAGGGAGGTGGGGCTACAGTGTTAGTTACCTGTAGTAGTGTTTACTTAACTAGCCCCAACGCTGAAACCAAGAGTTTTCTTAACATGGAAACAGATAAAATATATTTATTTTCTATGTATACTTTTAATTGTGGAAGCGTGGATTTTGGATGACTAATGGAAGCATCTACACTTACTCTTTTCAATAGCTTAGTTACCTGTAGTTCAAAGTATCTTAGATTTAACTAACTATATATAAAAAATATTAATATTTATGATATCATTATCATTAAATTTATCATGAGACATATCTTCGTATTATGCTTATTTGGCGTCATAAATATTAATATTTTACTTATATATTTGTTCAAAATTTAAACATTTTAATTAAAAATACATCTAGAATTGCATTTTTTATTGAGGTAGTGGCTTAGAACAATAGAATATGGTCCAAAAATTTTCTCTACCCTCTGGTTTTTATGAGGTTGTATTTGCACTTAATGCATTTACTTGTAGTTGTGATTTACATAGTTTGTAATTTTGTTAGTCGAGAACCACGTCTCTAAATGATGCAGAACCAATATAATCATGCACTCCGTTCCCCTTCGAACTTTTTTCGCCCGCATAAAATTGATTATAGCAAAATTAATGTATCAAAAAAATCAAAATGACTTATAATTTAGAACGGATGGAGTACTACCTGAGATTGTCCGTGGGCCCACCAGTCTAATTACAATCTATTTTAAAATTCACTTTGCAGAAAAAATAAACCAATATATTCAAAGTATCTTGAGTACTTGTGAAGTTGAGATGTGAACACATGGGGAGAAAATATTATCATCATGCTGAAAATTGTCTCTCATAGGAGCACCTCCTCCATATATAATCCCTGGTTACAAACCGATGTTTTCTATGGTGTAAATTCATTCCTTTCCATTCCAAAAAGAGAAATGGTGTGTGCAATACTTTCGTGGCCTCCCAAAAAAACTTGTCCTAGTTGTAGATAAGATAAGATGAGACGGCAGTTTTTCTTTCGTCGATCTCAACCAAAAAATACAGTGAGAGAGACCTGTTTTTCGTAAACTGTGAACCACACGGCCGTTTCTTCGTTTCTTCAGGACTCTAGCGACACGCCGTCCGGTACAGCAAACATGCTGTTAGCTAGCTCGTTCTTATCCGCCTGCTCTGATCAGTCCTATTCCTTGCTGTATTCCGGCAAACAGAGTCCCGTTGCCGGAAACGCAACAGCGCATGCAACGGCCAGAAAGACCACGCCGGATTGGGGTTGTATATGGACGTAACGAGCCTGCGTCCAGGTTTTAGGGCGTCCCCAACAACCTGAGTAAATCGCCGGCTCCTGTGTTAACAAGAAACAATAAAAAAACGATACAAGCTACTATGGTCCCGTTTGCTTCGCTGAAAAAACAAGCCGAAACACTATTCCGGCTGATTTGTTGTGAGAGAAAAACACTGTTCAAATTAAAAAAATAAACTGAAAAAGACGGATTTTAAGAGAAGCGAGCCGGGCCTATAGGGAATGCCGGTCAGTGACTCAGGAAATGTTGAGATGTGCGAGCTAGACGCTTCCATCCTCGCTAGCGCTGTAAATTTTCGTCCTCTCCTTCCGGGTTGGGTAACCCAACCGAGAATGGTCGCCACAGCAAGCCTTGCGTGCACATATGCATCTGGGAAAAAAAAAGGGAATTCCTCGTCCATGACATGTGGTGGGTCGGCGAGGGAGAGTTCCAAGTAGAAGAGACCGGACATGTTTGTCTGGTTGGCTGGCGTGCGCGGCTCACTCCATCGACCCAGCGCCCAGCGGGCGGGCGGGTTGCGTTGGTGCATGCCTCGTTCCAAGTCTCGATTCCTCGGCCCGCCCGTCGACTAGACTAAGCACGGATTGCGCACCACCACCGCGGCGTCGTACGCGAAAGCGACCGCGGCGTACGCGCAATGACCAAGCGAACACGCCGATGCCTGTGCGTCGTTTTGACCTCGCGCTCGCCTCGCCTGGTAAACAAGCCACCACAGAGGCACGCCGGCACGGTGTCGCGAAACATCTCTTCACTGCGAAGCATAGTTTGGTGTTGCACGGACCTGTTTGTTCTTTCCTCGTGGGACGTGCGTCGTCAACCACCGGCGGAGGGAGGTGTTATCGTGTTGTTCTCGTTCTAGGTAGCGGTCAATACGATTGATGTACACTGCCTGAGAGGAGCCTGCCTTCGATTGCGGTTCCAGGGACTCGCACTGCTGACAGCGGGAGTCAGACCTAATCAGGGCTCGGATTAGAAACTGCGATTTGGTTCGGGGTCAATTTGGTTGCTCCATGGTCGTCGAACCAACTCGGCAAATATGATTAGCGTTTGGTTTTGGTTGCTGTCACATCTTTGGTTTACGCCAATGCACACCAAAAGTCTAGCGCTCGATTTCACCGCCGCGCTTTTGCCGAGCCGCAGCTATGGCGTGGCGAGTCGACGGAACGAATGAATAGGCCCGTAGTAACTGAAGCAGCTATTGTAGCAAGCTAACATGACTTCGAGCCAGGCAAAGTAAAGTTTATCATAGTAGTGCCCTACTCCGACGGTTTCAAATTAAAATATAGGTTGTTTAAGTTTTTCTTCTAAGTAAATAGTTTTCCTTTGATCAATTTTACAGAGAAAAACGTATTACTCTATAGTCCTAAGTCCATAGAACAAAGACTTGGAAGTAGGGTGAACATTCAATTTTTGGTTTGGTTCCTTGACTCTTGAAGAAACATGGTTGCTAGAAAATAGGAACATACCAATTCTAGAATTATAGGAACCGAGCATTTCAGTGATTTCGGTTTATTTGGTTAATCGAGAGTAGGAATCAAACTTTTTTTTTAACAAAGTTAGAAGCTCTGCCGCTCAATTAAGTCGAAAAAATATTTATATACTAGAAGGTTAGCCAAATAAGATGTCAAAAAGACACCCGAGGGCTAACCACCCTACGTGACGTGGCTGAGCGCAAACATGGCACACCACCATGTGTCATCGTTACCGAGCATGGCAGCCCAGCTGCTAGCAGCTCCAACTTCCCATGGCAGGCCACCTGCAGCACACACACCCCGACAGGTCCGAAGTTGACGGCCACCTCATTTAGGCTTGTTTGACGTATAAATCATACTTATTCAGCCAACGAACAGTATTTTTCTCTCACACCAAATCAGCCAAACAGTAATATCGCTTATCAGCCAAAGCAAGCCCAAAAGCCCAAGGGCGAAGAAGAGCAGCTCCGAACCCTGGGGCCGCCGGATCTAGACGCCAAGCCCCGAACCCGACGCCCCATGCTGATGCCGCCGCCTCCGTCTTGACAGTCCCGGCCGCCACCGCTGCAGCAGGTAAGGCCGTGTGGGGAGGGGCAGGTAGAGAAGAGAGCGCCAGCATGGACCACTGCCGCCGCTGCGGCAACCGCCGTCAGCTGCCATCCCACCACAGGATGATTCGAGCGGCACCGGCCGCGGCCGCCGCCGCAGCAGCCAAGGCCAAGAGAGGGAGCATGCGAAGGAGAAGATGTAGCCTATCGTCGCCTCCAGGCCCCAGCACCAGCACCGGCCGCCGCTGCCGCCACAACCGCCGCCGGACACGCCGTTCGGCCTAGGAAAGCCAGATCCAGCAGGTAGGGCCCCGGATCCGGCACTCCGGGCACCGGATCGGACCTCCTGAGCACCGAATCGATAGCCCCGTCGATGCCACAGCTGTCAACAGGAACTGGAGATGGGAACACGCGGAGGAAAAGGGAGGAACCCCGCCGCCATCCCTGTGCCAGCCAGGGCACCAGCCGGCGCCGCAGCAACCGCGGCAACCCTCCCGGCCGAGCTCCACGCCGCTCGCACAGGGAGGCACCGCCATCCCGCTGCCGCGCGCGCCGCCGCACTCGAGGGAGGGAGGGCCTCGCCGCCGCCATCCCAGCCAGCCGAACGGCCTTGCCGGTGGCCAGCTGGCGGCGGCGCGCACGACTAGAGAAGGGAGGAAGAGGGGGCGGTGGCTTGGGTTACGGCTGGCCGCCCGAGTCGCCACGTGGGGGGACACGGGGGCGTGGGAGCGAGATTCACCCCTCCACTGGTGCTGGCATTCACCCCAATCTCGGAACCAAACTTTCTTGGCCCATTTCGGTTCTTTGCTATGTGGAACCAAGTAGCAAATTGATTTTTTTGGTTCCTCAATCTTTTAGTCTCGTTTCTGGTTCTTTTGGTTTGTTTGTTTTTTGTTACGGTTAATTATGCCCACCCCTATACTTGGAAGCAGGAAAGGAGAAGTTTTCATGCCCCTCGTCAAAACAATTAGGTGATTCCTGATTGGTACGATTAATGACGTAGCTAATGATTGAATACTCAGAACTGTATAGTTGTGAACAAAATTTGAACACCATAATAAGTCATTATATTTGTGGACGAAATGAAACATCCACAATACTGAATGAATGTAATATGAATAGATTTTATGTAAAGGTGTTGATGTGTCTTTATATAGATCGATCAAAATCAGATAAGTTCAACTTTAGGCAAAACTAAATTGACCTGTATTTCGGAACAAATGTAGTAGTAAACTATAGTTATCTAATGTCGTTAACTTGGAAATGTCTTCTGCTTCCTCTTGTCACAAATAAAACTTCATCTACGCTACGCTATGTCAAACTTGTTTTAATCAAGCAAATATAAGATCCTATATAGGCTGACAATATAAGATCAATATTGATAGGATTACTATGACCATGATACAATATAAATGAAGAGAGATGATTCTAGTTTCATAAGATGAATGAGTTTCATGTGCATAAAACTAGTATACACTGTTTCCAATAATGAGAGTATTAGAAATTGAGACATGAAATTCACACTGAGAGTAACCTTATAGCACGCTAGATGTACTAATAGAACGGCGTAGAGTAAGTATAGTAAAAGAATTTAAGTAGTTTTTTTTTTTGCTAAGGTGGAGGAGAGTGTGGACGATAGAGAGATAAGTACGGTGTAAGCTATAAGTTTATAATCAACATATTTAAAGAGAAGAGAAGTACGAAGTAAGCTATAAGTTTATAATCAGCTTATTTATAGAAAAAGAATTTTGTGAGATGAACAAGTGGCTCGTAGATAAGTGGGTTAAATGTATGTAAGGACTAGAGTAAGTTACTCCTATATTATTGGCTCTGTTCGGTTGGCTGAAAAACGGTGATGCTGATGCTGATTTGTTATAGAGGAAAAACACGATTATTTCGTTAAAAAGTACTGCCGTAAATTTAAGCAAACAGGGCCATTAGCTTGCTCTTTTACCGCGTCTTTAGCCCAGCTGTTCACCAACGTAGAAACGGTAAAACCGTACAAAGCACATAAAACTACCGCCAGCTAAACGTGGACCAGGGCCAAGCAGTCCCTTCACACAGCTAGAGCCGGGTAGCCAGATCCGAAGGCGAGCCGCTGACCGTTCGCCGGCTGCTGAAGCCGAACAAAGGCTAAAATCGCTGTCGGCTCAGCTCAGCTCGCGGACGCGAATCGTGCAGGCGCCGGACTTGAACCGCAGCTGATAGCGGACCCAATGAAAGAATCGAATTTAAATCAGGAAAATCGGGGTGGAAAATGGGGAAAAAAAGGCGACGATACGCCCGTGACGGATGGCCCCAGAATCCCGATCTCGACGCTCCCGCGCCGCTTTCGCGTATAGGCCCCCGCCATGATCCGTTATCCCTCGACACCCCCGGTTAAATGTATTCGCAAAAGTACCCCTGGGGCGGCGGGTCGATTCTTGGCCCCACCCGTTCGTTTTGCGCCGAGGTCCCTGGGAGAGCCCAGTTTCGCAGATGCTAGGGCGGTTGGGTCACATGCTGTGCTTGGTGCTTGCTTCGGAGCGTCGTGGCCTTTTTCCCAAATAAAAAGGTGGTTGGGTGCACACTACACGTACGGGTCGGGTGGGGTTGGGTTGGGCTCCCGGTGCCCCCGTGTCGCATCCCGACTCCGGTCATTGCGTACGGGCGAGTCAAATCTCAAGACACAGGGGCGGACACAACCCTTCAAAATGCAGAATTTACAGAATGGAACTGACGTAGTACTATTTTCCTCTTGTGAAAAATACAGCCATGTATTTTTTTAGTTTGTAGAATTTTATTACTGACTAGTGTGTGTGTGTATATATATGCATGCCATGGCGAAAAGTTTGATTTGAATTAATGATAAACTTGTGTGTATTTGTAAGGTTCAGAACCAACTTGTTTCTTAACGGATTTTGACCCTGTAATGTCCGCGCCAAGCAGGCACGTTCTGGAAATCTTTTCAGGTGAGAATAATAGACCTTTTGAAAAAAAAATATATATATATATAGCTGGATGCACCTCCTGTTCCTAACTAAAAAGAGACCCGGCCGGGCTAAAGATGACCACCACTAACCAATATACAGCCAGCCAGCCAGATGGCTTTTTCAAAGGTACGTAAAAAACAAACCGGTGGCAGAAATATCGAAGGAAGGAGGAGGCCGTCGCCGTTCAAACACCACACACGCCCTAATCCACCACCCATCCAGTCCAGGGCGTGGACAAAACAGGCAGGCAGGCGCGGTCGCGGACGGAGACATGGCCACGCCCCGCCCCGCCCGCCCACGCGACCCGGCCTGCCCGGGTCTTCCAGATGGCGCGCCTCAGCCAGGCAACGCACACGCACACATCACAGTCCCCGTCCGTCCGTCCGTCCGTCGTCGCGGCGCAGCCCCCCACACGGCAACCAAGGCCGTGTTTAGTTGCCCCGAATTGGCGCCGACTGATTCACTGTAGCTACAGGTTCGAAACGTTCGCCTCGCAAAGTATAACTAAACTGTGTAATTAGTTTTTTATTTCGTTAACATTTAATACTCCATGTATGAAGTTTGATGTGACGATAAATCTTTTCTTTTATAGTGTCAAAATTAAAAATTTGGTCGAACTAAATATGGCCCAAAAGCTAGCAAACTAACGAAACGAGGGAAAGGAGAAGACTAGGAGGAGGAGTACGTAGTGCTCGCTGCACCACCACCGCCCGCACGCACTCGCGACCAAACCAAAACCGCGCGGGCGGGAGAATTTTGCGGAAACACCCCTGCGAGAGCCGGCGTCCGCACAGCCGCCCACGGGCGGGCAACGCTATATAAGGAAGCCCCCAACTCGGCGACGCTGCGCAAAACACCTCGCTTTTTGTACTCTTGGCGTCTTTGCCCTCGCGTTATCGCTGCCTCGTCTCGCTCTACCTTGCTCGGCGTACGTGTACACAGCGAGAGAGAGGAGGAGGAGCAAGAAGAGAAAAACAAAAAGTCGTTCCCGTTCGTTTGCTCATTTCATGGAGAGCTCTTCTCACAAGCGGGCGCGGGAGGTGGTGGACCTCGCCGCCGCCGGAGAGGCCGCCGCGTTGCCGGAGGCAGCCGACGCGAAGAGGCTGCGGCCGCAGGACCTGCTCGACATGCTCGATGACGACACCGACGCGGCCGCCGCCGGCGACTTAGCCTCCGTCATGCGGAGCCTGGAGGA
The DNA here is from genome assembly GCA_904845875.1 of Miscanthus lutarioriparius. NCBI lineage: Eukaryota > Viridiplantae > Streptophyta > Magnoliopsida > Poales > Poaceae > Miscanthus > Miscanthus lutarioriparius. The sequence continues at coordinate 95,282,182 of CAJGYO010000006.1, forward strand.
GGAGATAGCTAGCTTCGACGAGGCCGTGGGGGCGCCGCCGACACAGCAGCAGCAGCCGGAGCTGGGGTTCCTGCTGGAGGCCTCGGACGACGAGCTGGGGCTGCCGCCGGCGGGCACCTCCGCCTCCTCGTCCGACGAGGCCGGCGGCCTCGCCGGGGCGCCGCCGGAGTCCGCCCTCGACGGCGGCCAGATCTGGGGCTTCGAGGACGAGATAGACGGAGGCGGCGGCTTCGGCGGCGGCTACTCGCCGGAGGCCCAGGCCGCGGCCGTCGCCGCAGCGGCCGCGTGGGACGACGACGGCTTCGACGCCGGCCTGTTCGCGTTCGGCGAAAACGACGCATACGGGCCGTCGGATCTCGCCGCGCTGCGCCACGAGACCATGCCGGCCGTCTGATGACGATCCCCGGCCGCAGCCAGTGGATTAGCCTTGTTTTTCTTGCTTTTTGTTTTACCTTTTGGCTAACATTAGCGAGCAGGGGGGCACCCTTTTTTAACCTGAATGTAAAGTTTTTAGAAGGGTAAAACAGGGGGCGTGGAAACTTGGGAAGGAAGGTTCTGAGCAGGGAAAAGAATCTGAAAAAATGGTTTTCCTTCTTTGCCCTTGGAATTTATTTCTCGCTTATTAGTAGAAAAAAAGCAAATAAGCAAGCGAGTATATAAAGTTATTATTACTATTAAATTAAAAATAATAAACAGTGAAGCCAAAAGATAAAGAAGACCGCCACGTTGGTTGCGTGGATGGAGGTGGGCGATTACAGCGACACATGTGGATGTGGCCGCCGGAAGGACGCTGACCTACTGACGTGACAACCCCAAATCTTAGAAAAAGAATATCTTGGACTGATGAGAAAAAGGATCGAAATACATGGAAGGTTCCAGCACTCCTAGTTGGAACTTGGAAGAATCCGTGAATTTTCAAAACCTTTTTGTTTTTATTCTAAGGCGATAGCACGCATGGAGAGAATAGTTGTGGCTGGTACTGTTGGCCTGGTACAGAAAACTGTTTACATTGCCTGGGAACGAGATGTTTGATGCTGGGGCTAAAGTTTAAGATATGTCTCGTCCGAGAGATACTAATAAAAAAATAAATTACAGAATCCGTTAGTAATTCATGAGATGAATTTATTAAAACTAATTAATTTATTATTAGAACATGTTTAATGTAGCACCACATTGTCAAATTATGGATTAATTAGACTTAAAAATTATCTTGAAATTTAATTTAAATTTGTGTATTTAGTTTCGTAATTAGTCTATATTTAATACAACATTCATATATCAAACATGTGATGCAGCGACTGTGGAACAAAAGAGCGTGAGCCTCCGGCTGCTAGGATTTGCCATTCGCCGTCGTCGTGAGGTAATCTCGCTGCGCTGTGCGCACACTGGAAACGTTGGCCGCCGGGAACAGGCTGTGGCGTGGAGCACTACCGTTGTCCCAACCCGGCTACCCCAAGTCTTGACGTTTCCTCCCATTAAAAAAAATCTTGACTGCTTCGTTAAAAAAAAATTAGATGTCAAATGGGAGGAATAATTATGGGCCCATTAGCTCTGGTGGATTTATCTAGCAAACTCATAGTTTGTTATCATAATAACAATGGACTAATTCTTAGTCCTAATTAGATCTCACCGCCTCTTAGAGTTGTCAAAAGTTTTACTACTGAACATATAGGATTCTTCCCAGAGATTGGTCAGTGCACGATGCAAACGGGACACCTGATTTACGTGATATTATTGACTGTTTTTTTCTGTATACCATTATGCGCATCAAACACGTATATAAAGACGTGTCTTTTTTTTTGTCTCCACTCATGACGTACCATGCGTTGGGAAAATGTATGGTAACTACTCCTTGAGAGGGGTCTTCTAACTTTGTGATTTTGTACACGTCAGGAATTTCTTCACCCGCCAACGCTCGGGATTTCTTCTCCGTTATATATGCTGTGGTTGATTCAGATTTTTCAGAGAGGAAAAGGTGTTGATCTGAAACCCAAGCATCGGCACCAACCGAAAGGGCCCAAAGAAACCCGGCAAAGACACATGCCGCGCGCCGTGAAGGCACTCCGAGGAGCCCGTACGAAAGGTGGGCACGCCACGCACGGAACGAACGACATGGGGCATCCCGTCTACCACCTCCCTTTTCGTTTCCCCTCGCCGAGACGAAACGGATCCAGTCCAGTCCAGCACACAGCACCGGACCGAACCGGCCGGCGCATGTGGTCTGCTGCTTCCCGGGCCGAGCCAAGTTGCCGCGGCGTGCACGGCCGATCCATCGCCACCCGCAACGTACCCCGGCGGGCGGGCGGTACGCGCTGGCACAGCACGCCCGGGCCCCCACCACCGCCACCACAACGAGTCGCCGCTCTCGCGGCACCAACTGGGCCATTCAACTGACCTGTCGTTTCTCCACCGCTCCCTTCGTCCTCGGCCAACGCGCTGTTCGCTGGGCTAACGAGGGCAGTCCCAACGATGTATCGATGATTTTATCCTCATTAAATAACTTGCCACGTAGATAAAATGTTGATATGACAACGTAGTTAATAAAGAAAGAGAGCAAAAATCATAGAAATGGTTTTCTCATGAAGAAATCAGATCTTCTCTTGACCCAATGCACCAAGAAACCATGAAATCGCCATTGGAAAAAAACCACCAGTTTCTAGGAGACTCGTGCCGCACTTTTATTGGAGGAATGAAGATAGAGTTGGGAGAGAGAAAGAGAAAATAATTATTACTCATAGAAACCATGGGTTGGAAAACAGTACTTTTTTGTGCGGTATCCTATGTTATAGAAACTACTAGTTTCTTTCATTGGAACTGCCCTAAGCTGTACTTTTTTAGCCAACGAAAAATATTTTTCTCTCACAACAAATCAACCAACGGTGCTTTCAGCCATGGCTTATTAGCCAAGCGAACGGGGCAAGTTGGCGTTGGCTTTGCCGTCGTGGACGATCACGCCCAAATCATTCGATTCCCTGCACGGTGCCGTTCGATTGGGCTTGTACTCGGCGTCGGTTGGACTCAGAGAGTCGCCGCAATAGCCGAGGAAGGTTACGCGCACGCACCGGCGGGCGGCAGCGTTGGTTGGAAAGGTGGTTGGATGGGGTCTTGTTCGGCTGATCTATAAGCCGCTTGGGTTGATTGGTACGGTTGATTTGTTGGGTTAGAAAAATACTGTATCATGATTAATAAGCTGGCTTATATGAGCAACTGAACAAGGAGTTGGATCGGGGTAGAGGAGGCGGGCGAGGCGATCACATGCGTTGCGCACGACTGGCGGGGGCCGCCCTAGGGCTTTTTTAAATGCTAGGGTAAAAGTTTAGGGGTGTCACATCAAGGTGTCACGTGAGAGTGTTCGGATAGTAATAATAAAACAAATTATATAAGTTCTCGATACTCCGTAAGATGAATTTATTAAGCTTAATTAATCCGTCATTAGCATGTGTTTACTGTAACACCATATTGTCAAATCATGAACTAATTAGGTCTTAAAAAATTCATCTCACAAATTAGTCACAATCTATATAATTTATTATTTTTTTAATCTATATTTAATACTCCATACATATATCAACATCCATGAGATAGTAACCAAACGAGGCCCTAGAGTGGTGCTGTGTAGCAGCAGAAGAGAGGTGGCAATCAATTCGTTGCGAAAGGAAATAAAAGGTGGTGGTGGTCTGGTGGACTCGGGATCATTGGGCACCTGCACGCCTGCCTGCCTGCCCGCGAGATCTCGGGGACATGCGTGGCTGGTCCTGGCAGGTGCAGCGGCAAGAAGCAGCCGCACATGGAACTGATGGAAGAGTGGTGATCCGCTGGTGGTGGTCGTTGGATCCGAACTTAACTGACGCGCTCAACGCCTGTGCAGTAGTTGTTTGCCTTCGCGCTCCTGCTCCCCCGCTCGAGAGGTCGGTGTGTGGGTGGCATAGGAATATTATGAGCCTGTTTGGCAGGCCTGAATTGGCCGGCTGGTACCGGGGCCCAGCCTGTCAATTTCAGCCGCCAGCCATTTTCAGTAGCAAGAAAACGGCTGATTTCATAATTTTAAATTCAAACTGATTATTAGCGCCAACATGTGGTTTTCATATAATGGCGCCAAACCACAATGCATATAAGGTTGTTTACAACACATTTGCAATACATAATTCACAGTTAAACAAGTTACATGTTCAACCAACAATTCACAGTCCATTTGTTCCATCCATACAACACAAAGATCATACACTACAAATACCACAGTAGGCATATATGCAGCACAAACATTATGGCCTTCATGATCCCACTAACCAAAATGCACGCATACCTGCAACCTGCATGTGCACATAAACCACCCGCCTTCGAGATGCTGACTGTCAACATAGCAAAGGCAGCTACACAGCAGGGCAAAAACAAGCGGTCATCACAAAATGGACCGTGAATCTGAGCTTCTTTGTGCGTGGCTCTAGTTGTCGGTAAAGCCCCTCCGTGATCTACTTTATATTTCAGGCAGTCAGGCAACTCCAGTTAAGTTTCAGAAAAAAATTGGCATGGATTCAAGAACAAATACTATATTTTCCATCATACTGTATGTAGTAAAGATATAATTTCCATTAAGCTATAACCAATGTGAGCCTAACTAATGTCTCGCAAATCTAGCCACAACAATGGAAAGTCCATGTATAGCTGTAAACCTTTGGAAATCCTACGGAAATGCAGACTAATTGGGAAGTGTGAACACACATATGTATTTTCTCATGCAAAATATTTTTAGAAGTTAAACTTAGTTTGAGATGTAACATTTTCAAGAGAAACAACGAAATATTTCAACTTTTTTTTTCAATGTGCTACTGAGTACTGTAAACAACACGCAGATATATAGGAAGTAGCTGTATTACCTCAACTTTCCTAAATCAGATACCACTCCACAACCATAGATATCAACTCCCTAACTGTAGAGGTTTTGGTTCCCCGATTTAGCTCAACCCACTCCGGCAGCTCATACGAAGGTGGATCAGCTCCGTACTTAAGCAGCCACAAGTAATTTTCTAATGCAAAGCATGAAATGATTATCATAGCCTGCTTCTTCCTCTTGCAGTACGGCACCCCTTTCAGAATATGCCAACGTTCTTTCAAGCCCCCAAACCTCCTTTCGATGACATTTCGCAGCTTCACATGAATGTAGTTGAATTTTTCCTCCCGCTGCAACCGATGCAAATCTACTCCCCCTAAAATCGTTCATATGATACCTTGTGTTTCTGAAGGAAGTCATGTAACCTGCCATGTCCATGTAACCCGCGTCCGCCGGGTAGTACCGACCTACAAGAAATGACAACAGATCACTAATTAGTCCTACTGGATGAGGAAACACAACACAACATATGTCATTGTGGTTTGTACTCACAACAGAAACACCTAAAGACAACTCTGGACTATGAATGCGGCAAAAAATAAGTAATCCCAGTTGCATCAAACTAACTTATACTGAGCCAAAAGGTACAAACATTTAGGTATCAACAGAATAATTTTCACCACACATGTATTACTGCACAACTAGATAGCAGCTTTTCTCCCCTGAGATGCTAACTCTGGCTCCTACTGTATGTACAAATGTACTGATCTTAACAACAGTATTCAATCTACAATCAATATCTACGATCTCATAAGGTACTGTGGAAATCAATGATATGTTTGCAGTTTGTTTGTTTTTTAAAAATAAAATAAAAAAGGAGTGTTGAAATGTTTGTTGTCAATTGACCAAAATCCAACCAACAGGTCCTAGCTACAGACAGAGTTTGGATAACAAGCCTATGAATCCAAAGTGCATATGTATATCATATATCAATCAATCTTAGCATTTCATCCAATCATCTCAGGCAATACATGATAAGAACAAACAACAAGCAATCAAGGTCCTTGTAACCTATGCAAGCATTGTCATACACAAAGCTATATTTAAGCACTACCAAGTAAAAATCAGTGCCAACATGATGGATTTTTTTTGCCAGGCATCACGAACCTGCTGAGGGATGCGGGAACCAACCGTCGTCCTGACAGTCTTTCAACATTGCCATGTCATGACATGCCCCCGCCTTTCCGGCCCCCACGTATGTGAAACGACCATCTATATCCATAATGGCACAAACATTAATTGTTGTTTCGCCTTTCCTATTGAAGAAATCAACCTTTGCTTCACGGTTAACCTCAACCTTTATGTGCGTGCCATCTATAGCACCTATGCATCCATCAAACCATGGTGCATATGCAGCAAGTTTATGGCTTACGCGTGCGTACTTCCTATCTGTGGGCACTAGGATGGTCTTTGCCCACCTATACATGACCTCTGCAACTGCTGTTAACTTTCTGCTAACTGTATCTAAAGACCTTTCAAACCTATGTTTGCACTCTCTACTGGCAGATTGGTGGGCACAGGTCCAGATGTACATGCCTAAAGCTTCTACCGAGGTACACTTATCTGTTGATGGCAGGCCGAAAGGAAGCAGGGTGTCATGCAAATGCATGAAGGCATCACGCGTCATGCGCAAATTGTCTATACATTTGATTTGGTTGGCAAGGGTAAGCTGCATCCATTGGGCTCTAGATAGTTTAGGAATGGGACAAGGAGGATTTACCTCAGGTATTTGCTACGACATAATACCTTTCAACCTCCGCAGCACGACTGCTACCTTCGCCAAGATCACAGTGCTTGGGCCATCACTGGAAGTGTCGCTATACAACGACTCGTCAGTGCTGCTCATTGTGCTACCTGCAAATGGGCACATATCAGTAAGATGCTGATGCATATATTGGGAACAAAACATTTACTAATAAGTGAACATGTCAAGTTACCTGAACTAGGTAGTTGGCACGACCACCTTAGATAAATTTATGTAAGGAATGAACAACAGAAAAGTGATCCATGCATAAGGTCTTACAACGCTCATAGCACGACACATATATTTTATTCAAAACACGAGACAACGACATGCACTTAGTTCTCCGCAATGGTCTTTATTAAAACAAACAAAACGAACATAACGAAACAACGAACATAATCAACTCAACATGCACATGGTGGAAAACAAAAACAGTAGAAAAAACCGCAGTACGAACAATAGTGTTGATCACTAGGACTTTGTGGAGCACACGAAGTCCCACGACACATTGACTCAGTTCAGCCAGCCCTCTTTAGTTTCCAAATTAATAAAAGCCCAACGATGGAGCCTGTTGTTGCAAAGGTTAAGGGTTTGCGCGAATACTACATTAGTCTCGCTATAACCATCTTGCTTCAGAGTCGGATGGACTCGGGACAACTCCTTAGCATTTGTGGCCTGACGAGACTTCTGAGACCTAGCCTCCCTGATAATGTGCCTCAGGTCTTCAAAGCGGTCATCAATGGATGGAGTCTTGCTACTATTCTTACTACGAGGACTGTTAATGGAATGTTCGCTATGGACTCTCTTCGAGGGCTGAGCACCACTACATGGTAGGACCGGCTCGTCCGACAAGGCCGGAGGAGTGCGAGGGCTTCCACTACTAGGTGTCTTATCAGGTTGATGGCCCCCGCTGATACCAACTCGCCCCTGTCACGTGGGGTGCGTCCCAAAATCGTGATCAGTTGCTCACAGCATTAGGGGCGTCTGAACTTCTCACGAGCGGGTTGGCTACTTTCCTGCACGTGTTCCAGGGATGGCGAAGTTAGTACTGAGTTAGTAGGAACTTAATTGCTAAAAAAATAGTCAAGGAAATGTATGTAGTTAGTACCCGGGGCTGGCGCCGTACCACTCGAGGTCAGCTGTAACCTCTCCAGTAAGCGGGTCACGGCCTAGCCTAGTATGGGTTTGACCGTCGCGCCAATTGAAATACAAACGTTTCAGCTCGTTGTACTTGTTCTGGCACTTTTCTTGTTGTACCCGAGCCTCATGACTTCGTTGAAGCCATGAACAACATTGGTCCACCCTAGTGAGGTTGGCGAATTGGCGTTCCAGTGATAGAGGTCTTTCTGCTTGTTGATTAGGTCAAGAAGCAGAGAGCAGGTTCTATCATCCCAGCTAGCACGTTCTTGGCTCATCTGATGCAAGGATAGACATTCAAAGGGATTATATACATGGATGCATATCTTATGTCATACGGAGGGTAGTTCCAGTACGCAAAGATGAGAGTGGGCGACAGAAAAGAGAACTTGCCTTTCCGAACCGCTTGCGGTGTTTTGAGCGGTGGTTGTAATGCTTGCCAACAGGTGGAGAGCAAGATGAAGTTGACGACGCTACTAGTTTGGGCACCGTTGATAACAAGCGGATGAAATATCCCTAAAATCTCTGCAGTGTAAACATAGAGCATACTTGTAAGATGTTCAATTAAGAAGTGTTGACGTAGCTTATAAAGTTATAGTAGCCTACAGAATGGGTGTAGTTGAAGGATACAAGCTACATGGGTTATACTGACAAAACTATAATGCATGCATATGGCAGAGAAACCAATAGCCCCTGCTATTAGTGCAAGAAGGGTCACCAGGAATAACTACGATATAGACAACTTCTCATATTGCATATTGTAAACACGCATTTGTAGGCATACAAACATGTGAGATCACCAAGATTGCATGAATGTATTCATGTGAAACCCCTAGTACCAACAAATCAACAGGTAATGGACAAACCCCCAGTACCAACAAATCAACAGCTCTTAGTGGCTGAAAACTCTCCATTCTAGGTACACTACAAACATACTGGTACTCAAGTAAAAACAACCTAGAATCTGAAGTAATAGATGAAGCATTTGAAGCCAAAACATAACCCTGGAACCTGTAACCTATCATAAAAATTGAACATCCAACTAGAAATGGCTAGGCTAAAGCCTCGTTTGTCAGTGATTCCCGATTCCAGCATCACTCCAAGAGCACATATAGTAAGCGGAATCAACATCCTAATCTAAATTAATACCTTGGGTACCATTACCAAGGTCAAGCATTTCAGTGTAAACAAAAGCATTGTAAGTAATTCCTAGCCTATGATCAAAAAGCAAATAGTGAATTTGGAAATGATGGGGTAAACCCTAGCACCCCCAAGTGCAAGAGCCCCAAACTGATCTTGCCACAAATCCTATCTGATTAGTAAAGCCAGCTCTATAAAAGACCAGCTGCATGACCTCAAAATTGATAGTAGCCAGCTCCAGAACTGAGTGCCAGATCCGGGGGTACCTTGCTAGAGCCAGTAGGTGTCGATGCAGACGAGGCCATGCAAGGACGACGACGGCTCAGAAACACCTGGAAGGAGCAGACATCGACTGGGTCCTGGCGGTGATGAGGGCTGCGGCATGGGGGTAAACCTACAAGACGAGGTAGTGGGGCTCAGATCCGGCCGGGTGAGATTGAGGCGGCGTGGGATCCGAGGGGTTACCGTGCTGGAGGGAGTCGCCGTCGATGGAAGCGGGGTCGGGGAGGGAGGCGAAAAGCACTGTCATTGAGGCCCGATGAGAGTGCGAGGAAACCCTAGCCGCACGGGGGTCAACCTACAAGACGATGAGCTAGGGGTCAGAGGCGGCCGGGTGAGAGGACAACGATGTGGGATCCGATGGTTACCTTGCTGGACAAAGGCGACGTCGATGGAGGCAGGGTCGGGGAAGGAGGCGGAGGTCATTATCACCGCAGGCCCGGCGAGGAGGACGGCGTAGGGAGGCAGGCATGGATGGATCCGGTGGCCACCGACGCGGCCAGGAGACGCGGCATTGACGACCTCCAAGAATCGGGCGCTGAGACACGGACGAGCGGCGAGAGTGGGGAAACCCTAGCTGCGCAGGGTGAAGGGGAAAAGAGGACGCAGGGAGTGGCACGCAGTGCCCGGCCGTCGCTTATCTCCAGCCGTTCGGCTAGGGCTGAGCTATCGAACGGCTGGGATGATAAGCCCCGGCACATTCAGCCCTGCGAGGCCTGTCGAACAGGGTGATAGTTGGTCGAGCGTGGCACGGATGGGCCGGCACGGGCATGAACTTAGCCCTTAGGACTGGTATGGGCACGACATGAATTTTGCACTCGCACGATGTTGCTTGATCTTTTCTAACCGTTAGATAGCTTTAAGAAACTCACAACCGTTGGATATGGATGAGAGAGCATACAAATGTCCCAAACATTATCTCCCAAACACCAGCTCTTATCTAGCCGTGTGTTGTTTAATCCCGGACTCGCGTGCGGCGGTGCCCCAGACGCACTCCTGGCTCAATGCACGACGCGTACTCCTAGTTGTCCGCACAAAGGTGTGGAGCCTGATCAAGGAGTGGCAGCGCGTCGTGCTCGGCGTGGGGAAGTGGCGGCGTGATGGCCTCGCGCGAGAGGCGCGGTTGCGTGCCGGCAAGGTCCGCGATACCTAGGAGCACGACACGGCAGGCGTGTCGTTCCTAGGCCTCGATCTGGGCACGGTGACAAGACATAACTAACCCGCCGTGCTCGATAGTAACGTGCCTTATCGTGCTAGTGCCATGTGGCCAGTTTCTCCATCTATACGTAAGAAAATATGGCGAGGATATCGTCCCTCACCTCATGGGTCCTTGATGTTCATAAGAAGTTCATAGTAGAGCAACATACAACATTCAATTTTTTCGTTCACAAGAGGCTTATCACTGGAGAAAATAAATATGGTCACATCATGACTAACAACAATGTAGTATGTGACACGAGTAGTAGGCGATATCATCACATTACTACTGGTGCAAGGTGATATAAAAAATAAATTAAGAAGATGATCAAGGATCTAAATAATTTATGAGATACTTGGACAATAATAATTTTATTATGAATGGAGCTAAAATTGAAACTTACCTGGATTTTGCACCACAAGAATAAAAACGACAAAAAGAATATAAGAAAGAGAAATCATTTTAAGCCCAGAAATTCATCGACAGTAGCTATACGGAGAGAGAATCAAGATAATCACATAGAGGAAGAAAAATATTTAGAAAATATATTTGCAAAGAAGAAAACATAATTGTTATAGTAATGAAACACTAGGTGTCCTTGCTAGTGCGAGACTCTTATTTCACGTTTATTCGTTGTTAAGATTAGCAGCAAATGAAGTCCATCAACCAAGAAACTGATCAAAACAACGAACTAATGAGATATATTAATGGACATTCATGTAATGGAATAGAGATTAAGAAACTAACATGTAAGAAAAAAATGTATGTCCTAAGATAGAAAAATGGGAATTGCTGGCGCCGGACATCTGATAGGATATGATTCCATCGGACGGTACCGAATGACCCATCACAAACGTGTCGCACTCCCACTGCATCGCTGCAGTCCTTCCCTGTCTGCCTCGTCCGCCCCACATGCGCACCCCACCCCCATCTGCCTCGCCACGCCCCGCGCCCGCCGCTCCTTCCCCTAACCCCCTCCTCTCTCTCCATGCGGCGGGATCCAGAAGCCGGGATGAGGACGAGCACGTCCCGTCCACAGGACCTAGACATGCCACGCGCCCCATCTCACGACGTCCAGGCCGTACCCCAATGACTCTATGAATATACTTTTGAAACACAAAACACTTGCAACATGAAAACACTTGAATGCAACATACGTCTGAAGCAGATAAAACATTTGGAACAAACACTTGCAACTTGCAACATAAAAACATTATTAGAACGTAAGATTGAAATAGCTGAAACATTTTAAACATACTCTTGCAATATAGGTCTGAAATAGATGAAACATTTTGAACAAACGCTTGCAACATGCCTCTGAAAAACTTGCAACGTGCCTCTAGTCCACTTTAAAACATATGTGACATCCCGATCTACTTTTCAACATCCATATAAAATATTTGCAACGTACCTCTGGAATACAAAAAAATACTTGAAACATACGTTTACAACATGCCATGTGCGACACTCTAGTGGGAGGCGGCCACCATGTCGTCGCGTTAAGGAACTCGATAACTGCCTCGATGGGCAGATCAGGGCTAGGAAGTGGTGGAGCAAAGAGCACCACGGGCTTGGCTGCCGCGAGCTTCTACCGCTGGGGTCACCGGGGCGCGCGGAGCCTCGATGCGAGCGCGAAGTACGGCACGGCCGCGACGCCCATGTGGTCACCTGCCGCAGGAGTAGGTGATGAGGAGGACGTTGGCGCCGGCTCCTGCGATGAGACAGGGGCGGCTGGCAGGCGCGTCTCCAGCGGCACAGCCTGGCGTCGCGGAGGCTAGCGAGGGCCCCGAGGCGGAGGAAGCGGAGGTGGTCGCCGCTGGAGAAGGCGAGCGGCGAGCGAGTGGTAGGAAACTCCGCGACGGTCGTGCTAGTTGAGAATGTCGCCATGTTTTTTTTTTTGAGAAACGGTGAAAGAACAAAGGTAAAGGGAAACAAATTTATTGGGCTCGTAGTGCGCAGCCCAGAAAATGCATCGTTCGGATGGTCGGATGCTCGCACTATAGCATTAGAAAAATTAGTTGTGCAACAAAACTAACCAACTATTAAAAGAGTTGTAGTTGGAAACCATGCCTTGTGAATCTGAAGTGGTGCATGAGCGCAAAATAAATATTGTGGTTTGCGTGGCCTATCTTCTCCTTTCTTGAGATTAAAGATTACTCGAGTAATATCTTGAGTTGAAACACAGTGTTTTGCAGTTTCTTTCCTGGCCACTCCCGTACATGAAAGCACTGGATGAAATGAATGTCGGGGGGCACCACATCGCAATGACTCGTACGGTGTTTGCAGTAAATACATGGCCAATGGTTTGGCTGTTGCCGTAACTGCAAACTGTCCGTCTGGTGCCATTAATCTGCCGTGCAATCAGCAGAAATATCCGGTGACAGGCTGATAGCACACCATCCGTAGATCGGTCCGGACCATGCAAATCTCCACAGTATTTTTGTAAATCAGCTCCTTTGACTATGATGAATCAATCACCACTGATGCAAGTGCTGTTACAAAGTTTAGAAGAAGGTCATACTCGGGTCCCCATACAGATACTCGCATGCAATTTCATGAACACATCGATTACAATGTACGTACAATTACAACGTCAGCAAATATAAAATCGAGACTCATAAAATTCTAGTGTCTCTAGCTCCAAGATTGTGAAAATGGTATACAGCCTAAAGAATGATACCACGGATATTTTGATACGATGGCACTAGCCACTCGCCAGTAGTGATCTCTGACGCTGGGCCTAAAAACAAAGAGAGATTTCTGACCCTGAATCGGTCCCTCGTATCCTTGGCAGAGATGGGCCCAGTCTTTACTGTACCCGTACTCCGGTACAGACAGGCAGGCCCAAATACACACACGGCTCTTTTCCTCAATTGTGGGCTTATTATGGCCACACAAAGCAGGTGCCGACACGTGGATCGCCCACACAGGCCTTGGCGCCTTGCACGGCCCGCATTTCTAAACAAGAACTCTGAAATCAGCATGTGAGAAAACCCCCGTGTTCTTCCCGAATTTTTATGAGCAGAAGAGGAGGAGAGACCTAGGGCTACTCGTAATCACCAGCTTTCACCTTCCACGAAGGAGAGCAAGCATCATCATAGTCGATGAGTTTCACCATCCCCATATCGGTATCACAATGACTTCAGTTACAGATTAACTAACGGTAATCACCGCCTGCACGAGGCCCCGAGGTTAGCCAACCCCCTCCACACACCGCCCCCATACGGCCGTACCACCGTCGTTATTTTACAGCGACCTTTTTTTTTTACCAGTGCCGCACATGGGCGCACGTTGCGTGCACAGTCGCAGCACGCCCGCACCGGTCGGGGGCCGTGACTTTGCGCGGGAACCAGCCACCGCTTCCCGCCGAGCACGAACAGGCCACACGACTGGACGACAAAAAAAGGATCTAAACAAATTAGTGGTGCTTCGAGTTGGTGAGGACTCTACTAAACAAATTTTGCAATAGTGGCACAGAGAAAAAAAAAGGCTTCGTGCACGAGAGCCGGCGGGCGGTCCAAGTGCGCCGCAGCTGCGCCGGTGTAACGTGGCAGGCATGCGACCGGCGTGCGCGCATACGTGTAGCTCGCCGCCGGCGTCGCTCGCGCCACGCCCATGCAAACCTTTTCGACGCACGCACAACCGCCATGTCTTTAGCATCCACCGCCGCTACAGTTCGTACTACTTCGTAGGGGAAAAGAAATGATTTCTGGAAAATATCTGGCCGAACAAAATAAATATCGCACGAGCCGTTGCATCCCAGTCAGGGCCCCAGCAGCACGGGCACGGGCACGGGCCACGGCGGCACGCCTCGAGAGTGCGGAAAGGAGGGAAAAAAAGATATCCGAATAGTCAATTTGGGCGCACCAACCGACAACGACTCCGCCGCGGCCCCCACAGGAGTCTACTGTCATTATTTCCCGCGCTCGCGTGTCGCGTGACCCGCCGAGCGCGCTCTGCGGCCTCTGGGCAGGGGCACGCGCCCTTGGTCTGCGTGGCGGCCGCCAAGGGACGCGTCCGCACGGGCACGCATCTCGGCGAGCCAGCCGCGCCGCGCGGCGCAAGGGTCCGTCCAAGGCCGGCCCGGCGGCCGCCAGCCGCGCATTGCGTCCTGGCTGTTTCCACGTCCGAATTTTTTATTTTTCAGCTTTTTTTAATATTCACAGATAGATCCAGCCGTTTTGATTTTCGTTTATGGATCATGTCCTCGGCGCCATAGCTTTTTGCGTCGAGGAAACATATCTCGACGTCATGATCAATGGTGTCGAGGTCTTGGCAAGACGTCGGACGTGATGGTGACCTAGTGCCGACGTGGACAAGGTCTTGGCGCCATAGATTTTGGCGCCGTAGATCTTGACGCCGAGCTATTACCCTATAGATCTTTGCGTTTGAAATAAAACAAGTATAATTGTTCCGAGAAATATACAACAACGTCATTGTGGTTCAGCTGGTTAGCACGCGCGCGACTTAGCTCAAAGGCAGGGTTCGAACCCCAGCGCTGAATTTATTTTTGCTACGTTTTTATAAGCAATAGAACAAGAAAAATTATTTTGAGAAATATGCTATATCTCGGTTGTGGTCTAGTTGGTTAGGATGCTTGACACTAATATGAGACCTAGGTTCAAATTCAGAAGGCAAATTTTGTTTGCTGCATTTATTAATCATTTTTTTGCTTACTTGTTATTACTGGGGTTCCACCAAACTTTGTTATTATTAATATGAGAGAATAATAATTTGTAATTTGTTTTGGATGAAAGATACATCTCAAGGTACATTTATTTATATATTATCTAAATCTAAATCCTCCTTATATTATCATAATCATAGATGTATTTATTTATTTATTAGTTTAGATACCTCGGTTGTAGTGTTTTTCTTATGAGGGGAGATCCTCCACCGTTTCTCACCAAACTTAGTTGAACAGTCAAAATGATGATAATATGGAGCTCTTAGTTAATACATTAAGCCCATTCTTTTTGTTAATTCTATTTTATGTAAAATATGGAGGTATGCAAATTAAAGAGCTCAACACTGAATAGGGAAGCAAAGAAAATTACACTTACTTAATGTAAAAAAATTCTTTTATTTATTTACTCCTCGTCTCGAAAGCCTTCAACTTATATATGATGACAAAAACCATATGCATATAAGTAAAAGGACGGCCAAGCAACCATATATATATAAACACGTCACTCAACTCAACTTGATCAAGGTACGTAATGTTTCAAAATCAAATAAAAAATAAATAAAATGTACAGTGTATGGTGAAACAATGGAACAATAATATACTGTGTGCGGTGAAACCTAGGACACTAATAATAAATGAATAATATTTCTTGTTGTAATTGCATAAAAAAATAAAAAAATAATAAAAAATATTTGCTGCTTGGGTTCGAGCTCAGGTCTGTGGGTTGAGACCCGTGCATCCAAACCAAATGGACCACAATAGGGTCATTGCATGTTCTTTGAAATAATTTTTCTTGTTCTATTGCTTATAAAAATATAGAAAAAAAGATTCAGCGCTAAGGTTCGAACCCAGGTCTTTAAACCGAGTCGCGTGTATCCTAACCAGTTGAACAACAATGACGTTGTTGCATGTTCCTCGGAATAATTATACTTGTTTCATTTCAAACGCCAAGATCTATAGGGTAATAATTTGGCGTCAAGATCTACAGCGCCAAGTTCGACGTCAAGATCTATGGCGCCGATGCCTTGTCCACGTCCGACGCTTCGCCAAGACCTCGGCGCCATTGGTCATGGTATCGAGACGTGTTTTCTCGGTGACAAAAGCCATGACGCCGACATCAGCGTACATAAACGATAATCAAACCACTGTAGGTATATTTGTGAATATTTTTTTAAAAAAGCTGAAAAATAAAAAATTCGGTTTCCACGTCGCGTTGCCAAAAGTCCGTCACCCTTTTCCCTTTCTGCCCCCCCGCGAGCTCCATCTTCCCAAGTGCCCAAGTGCGGCACGTACGAGCAGAGCATAACACTCGCCATGTGAATCCCAGGCACGGTGCACTGGTGCAGACATGGCATCCTTGGATTCCGTATCGTACCGGGAGGAGATGAACTTCACAAACTGATGTTAACATTTAGGACTCTATTTTCTTTGTCACGCATCAGGGTTTTTCCCCACTAGATGCTCCTATTTATCTTTCGATAAATCCATGATAATGCTACGACGGCATCGATCAGCCAAAGAGAGAGCGTCAAATGGCGAGATACCAGCACAAACTTGTACACGTGTCACATGCGGCACCTTAAAAAAGCCCAACGGCACCAAATCCCCCCGTGGGCCTTTCGTTTGGCTTCGCTTTTTGGAATGGAAAACAAAATATTCCATTCTGTTTTATCGCTCCTTTTTAGGGCGTGTTTAGTTCGAAAATTTTGGCTTTTTGGATACTGTAGCACTTTCGTTTGTATTTGGCAAAAATTATTCAATTATGGACTATTTAGGCTTAAAAGATTCGTCTCACGATTTCTCGGTCAACTGTGTAATTAGTTTTTTTTTCGTCTACATTTAGTACTCCATACATGTGCCGCAAGATTCGATGTGACGGGTACTATCGCAAAATTTTTTGAATTTTGGTGGAAACTAAATGGGGCCTTAGTAGCTTGGCCCTCAAGGATGCGTGAAAACTATCCCAGCACGGTCACGTCCACCTCTAGCAACCCGTTGATGCTGAAATTTGATTTATGCTGATGCTTATCCTGAAATATTATGAGAAAAAATATTATTCATTATTAAAAAATAGTTCTGAATAAGTTCGAACGAACATGGCATATATCTAGACCAGGACAGCTGGACAGGTTAAGCACAGCTTTAGCTGGGCTGATGAAATGGAGCCATGCTATTTATCCCTACTGGAGTAGTTATAATATAATCGCCATTTATTTACCCCCGTAAAATTGTGGCCTCTAAATGTGGTAATTACTGTATTTACAAACTGACGGTCTTGGTAAATGCTGAGCGGGTCACGCGGGAGGTGAGGTGTGGGATTTCAGCCAGAGGATCGGAATCGCAATCCCCTCCCCTCGACCAACGGAGGGAACGCATCGCCCGGATCCGGAAGTCATGGGCTGCTCGGTCCGCAGTGAAGTGGGCCCAATAGTCTGTGGGTCACAGCGGTCAATGAGAGGGCAGGATATTCGTGCGAGGCGTGTAGGCGAAGGTTTATCATTTCCATTGCCGTCCTCTCGTCGCCCATTCACATCTCATAAACCCCACCAAAACCACACCATTAGGCTTCCATCCCTATCTCAATGATAGGTGGGGACAAAATAACATGGGCCCACATGTCAGGTTCAACTCGAGCAAGTTTCCAAGCGATGGCACGGAATAGTCCTTCACTAGGAAAACCAGCACGTTCCATACTGACTGTGGGGCCAACAGTACTCTGGGTCCACAAGTCACTGTGTGCGTAACAAACAGCATTCGGCAGATCTTTGTAGTACGTCCCGCGCCAGCGTATTGCGGCCGTCCTTTTCTCGCCTTTCCGTTGATCAGATAATCATCAATGAATTGTTTCAAAAACATGATAATCATCAATGACGCGTGGGTCCAGGACAAACTTGGGTCCGTTCGGCAGTGTGTGCGGCTGGATCCGGACGCGTGACGCGAGGTCTCGCGTGGTGCGGCGGGCACTACGTCCTGGATGTGGAAGGGGATTAAATATCGGCGGCGGAGGCGTGGCCAACCCCTTTCGCTGCTCTCGCCGCTCTGGGTTGGGGTTTAAGCGCGTGTGAGGGAGGCCGGAGGCGACGACGACGGGCGCCGGCGTCGGAGAAGAAGCAGCAGACAACACACGTATATGTCTTCTTGCCCCTTTTCCGATCTGGTGGTGGTCGTAGCGCTCATCGTCGCCGTCGTCGCCGTCCTCCTCCGCGCCCTCGCCTGCTCTAGCCGATCTATGCGCAAGGGGCTCAACGGCTGGAACAAATCCTCGTCGATGCTCAGGTCTATGCCCCCTTCTTTTCCCCCCTCGTTTTTCACCCGCAAAACATTCATGTTTTCACCGATCTGGGAGGTTTTGATCGGTTTTTATGGCCCGGTTCGTCCAGATCTGGGGAGTTCTTGGCTGGTCTTTTCATGGGGTTTTGACAAAAAATCTCTTCTTGTGATGGCAGCGACGGGTTCGGGGTGAAGTATTCCGGATTCCTCCACATAAGGCCTTGCGGCTTCTGTCGAGGAGACTGACGGATTCGACCGATTTGCGCTCGGCTCCGTCAAATTTTTGCACCCAGAGAAAGTTTCTTGTTTTTCTTTAGAAGTTTTTCCCCTTAGTTTTGGCAATTTTGGCAAGAGTTCTCTCCGGCTGAGAGACAGAGAGATGGCTCCGTTGAACCACCACCAGGTTCTTATCAAGAAGGCCCTGGCGAAGAAGCCCAACACTACCAAGCGGATGTCCGGGTTTGGCCTTAAACCCTCAGCTGCCATCCTGAAGTCCCGGCCGCAGCAGCTGCCGCCGGCGACGGTCCAGCCAAGGCGCCGCGTCCGTGTCCTCTTTGAGGACCCTGACGCCACGGACTCGGACTCCGACGACGAGGAGGCCTGCGCCCCTACGGGCCCTGCAGGAAAGACCAAGCGCTTCTCTTTTGAGGCGTTCATCGGCAAGGCTCCATCCAAGCCGGTTCTTCCGGCGGCCACAGTTGCCGCGTGCACCAGCGGCGGGGCGCCGGAGAGCTACCGCGGCGTGAGGCTCCGCAAGTGGGGCAAGTGGGCGGCGGAGATCCGCAACCCGTTCACCGGCAAGAGGCAGTGGCTTGGCACCTTCGACACCGCCGGTGCGGCCTCCGCGGCCTACCTCTCCGCCTCCCGGAGCTTCGCCGACGAGAAGCGCCGCCGCCGCGGGCAGCCCGTGCCCGCCGCTACCTCATCACCAGCTACTTCGGCAAGCGCTACCCCGACGGCGTCCTCCTCGTCGTCCACCTCGACCCCTCCATTCGCGCACCCGTCGCCGTCGTCCGTGCTCGAATCCACCAAGGCAGCAGCGCCGAACCCGCAGTCTCCAGAGCCGGTCGCAACACCAACGCCCGTCGACCTGCCGCTGCCGTCGACTGAATCCGCGCAGCTGCCGGACGACCCCGAGTTCTACCAGGACCTTCTGCGCGGCCTGCAGCTGCCCGACATCGACCCGATGGACTTCCGCGCCGGGCTGGACGCTCTGGACGTCTCCGATGCGGCCTTCTGCCTGGACGACGAACAGGATCTGCTGCTTGGGGACTTCGGGGATGAGGAGCTGGAGATTGACCTCGACCTCGACGACATCAACGACGTCTTCCCGGAGTTGTCCGGCTGCGACCTCGGCCGCGGCATGGACGACTTCCTGCAAACTGTTGATTTCTGCGTGTGAATTAAGGAGTGAGCTTAATTTGTGTTAGGGTTGTTGGTTTGATAAATCGGGGCCTCTGAGTGTGCTTGGAAGGTGGATTATCTTGGGTTTTTTCCCCGGGCAATTCAATCTGCTCGTGCCCAAGAGATTTCTTGTTCTCGAACTGCACATTAGCGGCCGGAGAGAGGTAATTTTGGTAGTAGGTTACATTATGATAAGTTATAGTGGCTGTGTTCGGTTTTCCTGTGTTATTTGGTAATGCTTGTCGAGACATTATAGTGGACAAGTCATTGAGCTGTTGCTACTAAGCTATGAAAGAAAAATAAGTTTCGTGATATCTGTGCGCATCGCCTCATTTACTGTGTTTTGGTTCGAGTGCTTAAGTGGTTCCGAGCTTGTGATGGACTGATGGTAGTGCGATTGCAGAATGGAGGTCGTGCAGCTGAGTGTTGTTTGACTAATGCGGTTGGATACTTATGCCGTGATCGTGGTGATAATCAAAGATTCCTTTTTTGGGCAGGGCGTGGAACAGTAAACAATAAATAAATTGATATTCTATATAATAATCTAATCTATATAGCATGCAACTAGATCTGATGTGCCATTGGACTGGTTCTGTTCCTGTTTGTTGTTAGTAATAGTAGTTTATGTGCAGGAAATCGTTTGTGCACGGGCGTGGGTGTAATTGTGTCAACACACTTGTGTATCTAATAATTAATTATGTCCGATGCATCGTTAGACTTTGCTCTATGTTTTGTTTTAGCACTACTAGTGCGTTAGCCAGCACTAGTATCTGATTGTGACAGGTTGGCAGGCAGCACCTGCATTGTGCAGGGAGTCCAGATTACCCCCGGCGCGGCGAGAGCTGCGTGACTCGGCGTGGGCTCAACCTGAGCGCCACCCATGCCGCGCGCTTGTCGCTTCCGAGGTGTCCTTTCGTTTCGGCCACCGCTGGAGGACCGGTGGGCAGGGCAGCCGGCAGCCTGTTGTGTTGCGCTCACGAGTCCCCGCGCTACGCACAAGATGAAGACCGGCAGGCCACGGCCAGTCGGCCAGTTACCCCACACGACGAGAGAGACGAGCGAGCGAGTACGCGCGGATACGCACCCACCCCCACCCTGGCCTCCTCCGCGCCCTCTCCACCCGGCGCGCTTTTGCCCCCGCTCTCGTCCTACGGGGCATGCCATCATCCTTGGCGCGGCGCGCGGGCAGCCGGTGTGTGCGCGCGTGGCGCAGGTGCCTCTCCCGCGCGCGCTGGAGATAAGGTTCCCGATGAGGCCGCATCCTGTGGCTCGGTTCGCCTTGGCCGCAAGTTGGGGACGGAAAAGGGAGGAGGTGCGTCGTCGATGCCGCCTGCCGCGGTGGCGTGGCGCTTTCCGATCGGATCCCGTGCATCCCTTCCCCGGCGTGGCACGGCACGACGGGTGGAGTGGCTATCCTATTCTAGGACCAGCCGGGGCCGGGGCGGGCGGTGGTACACGCACGGCGGCACGCTGTTGTACGCCACGATGCGGACGTTTAGGCTTTGTTTTTTCGGTCGAGCCTGCCGCCGCCGGCCGTGCCTACCACCCCTACCCCGTTTCTGTTCGGGCCTTTCCGCAAAGCGCTCGCTCGCCACCGGACAATATGATGCTGCTGCTACGACGCTTTGCACTGCATATTTTGCATGCACTACTGGCCTGACTCCTGAGGCGTGCGTGTCTAGGACTGCACTGCTGCTGACTGGGCTGGACCGGGGGCCACGCGAGGACGCGAAGGGACAGCTGGTTGGACTGAACTCGCTGAGAAAATGAATGCGGCTGCGCGGTTGCGGGTGGGGTGGGTGGCGGAGGTGAGGTCGCGGCCGTCTGTCAATCCGAGCCCTTGGAGCACGCGATGAGCGTGCCGCCATTGACACGAGCTGTGTGGCAGTGCAGCGATGTGGCTGCTGTTGCACTGGCACACACAAGCTAGCGCCTAGTGCATCTGTTTTGTTTAGAGACACTAGGATGGATATCACAAATTGTTCATGTTTTCTGGGTTGGGGTGGTTCCATTTTGCTTATTGATATAGGGATATGGTCTTTCTGTCCTTTTGTTTTGCTTAGAGGCATAGGAAAAAAAAAGATAACAGTAATTTTGGTGCAGCCAGTAAGGGTTCGTTTGGTTCGAGGACAAGGTTGGATAGGATATGGCCATCCATGGATTTCTGGATATAGTTATTCATACTTGCTGTTTAGTTAGATAAATGGGACGGGTCATTTTTTTTTGGTTGGATGGATATCTGTCGGATGGGATGAGACCAGACGCGTCATTTTTCTATTTGGTTCGATGGAACAGGATGGATAGGTTGATGATGTCATGCGGGACCCACTTGTCATTTATTTAATTCTAACCAAAATATAATCATCTGAGATCTTGTTTTGTAGATTTAATTGCAACGAATACAACTATGTAATCATATCATAAATCAGATAAATAGTTTAGTAGATAAAATCGTTTGAAGGTTGTTTGCATTCATTAATTATTGTTGCCACGTCGGCCGCAGCCATGCCATCCAAGTTGGATGAGCAGATCCGGTAGATTTTTTGTATCCACTTGCTCCAACATCTCGTGAGAATATTTATCTCTTGTGGATATTCCTATCAAACTCATCCATACAACCAAACACTACATATCCATGGATGGCCCCATCCTATCTGTGGATATCAAGCAACCAAACACACCCTAAATGATTATATGTGAGCGGGATATTTCATCTATGGATCCACGTGTCATCCTACCTATCTTCTCCTAGTCCCTACCTCTGCCCTTTGCCCCCGTACACCGCAACCGCTTGCCTCGTCCACTACCCACCCCTGCCACGTGTATCCGTTGTCCCTCAGCGCCGCTTGCATCAGCCGACCACACTATCGGCTTGCCCCTTATGCCTCAAACCGCGCCTGGAACGACCGACCTTGTGATGACAGCTGACCTCGCTTGGAGCGGCCACCCTCACCAGCTATGGATGCTTCTAAGCTAGCCACCACCCTTCACTTGCCCTACCCATTGCCTCCGCCACCCTTGCCCAACCGCTATTGCCCTCACTTGCCTCCGCGCCGTTATGAAATCAAAGAATACCAAAAGAGATGTGTTGTTGGAGGAGTCGTTATTGCGGTCATCGAGTTCAGTCGCATCATCGTTATCACGTGCGCATACAACAGAGATATGACAACTTCGAAAGAGGACATGCATGTTCGCACGTTCTCAGGGGGACAGGGTCCCCTCCATTTGAGGGTGTATTCCCGATATATTTTATAGAGGAGTATATTGACCTAGCTTTACCAAAAGCCATACTCAGTTACTCACGTGGAAATGGGATGGACCTAGCCATCCCTCGTGGTACCTAAACCAAACACTTATTTGGGTTTTTCAAGCATAGCTCCCGCTCTTGCTTCAACAACAGATTCAATGAAGGGACCATAAAAAACACTTCAAAAGGAGCCATTTTTTATTCAAGGAAGGGGAGCCGTAGCTTTAATTTGTAGCTCCTCCCTCCAACTCCTTTGGAGAAGCACCTTAAGGAGGAGCCATCCCCAAACAGGCACGTGCAACTATAGTCTATAGACATATCACTGCAATCAACGCTTCTGTTCATGAATGGTCGTTGTGCTCAAGCACTAGTTGTGTGTGCACGTACCATTGGCCAGAGGTTAGGGCCAAGTCATTCCTTACCCAGTGTTGACATATAGGTTTCGACTTTTTTAGACGATCTAACCAGAGAGCTGCTTCGCTCAACTAGAAAGGAGAATGCAAACCCAGACGAGTATTGTACAAACAAGAGTCAAAGTCTAACAAGAAATAAACATAAAAATAACCCAAGCGGAAAAATGTCGTTGGAGACATGAATGGTATTTTGCTCTCTGCTACAATTCAAAGACCCCACCCGTCGGTGTTTTCGGACCACCGACGAGTAAATTTGTATTTGCGCGTCTAGCTCGGATGGTGTGCTCGGAGGACACAAGCGTTTATACCAATTCAGAGGGAACGTCCCTACGTCTAGTTCGTAGCTACTCGTGTTACCGACACTTGGTTTGCAATAGGGGTTATAAACAGGCAAGAGAGGGAGAGGATCCTAAGTCTCTGGTGGAAGGAGTGAACAGGTGCTGAGAGCTCGCTTGCCGCTCAGCCGTGTGCTCGTGTTGTGCTCTTGTGTTTAGATCTCCCCCTTTCGTGGGGCGCCCTGCTTCCCCTTTTATAGGCGAAGGGAAAGCGCGGGTTACAAAGGAGGAAAAGGAGAAGAACGAGAGAGAAGAAGGCTTCCAGGGTTACCGTGTCCTTCTTCTCCTTCATGCGGGTCCCACCAATCCTGTAGATGTCAACAGGGATGACTCCATGTCGTAGCCCTGTTCGTCACTGGCGCCATGCGCAGGCGTCATCTGCCGGTCATGGCGTTCCACTCCGTCTCAGCGAACGTCGTGGTGAACTAACGCGCCTGTCAGCGTCCGTACGAGGATTAGGCAGAACAGCACGGGCACACTCGACACTATTCTTGATGTGAATCCCTAGGTATGGCCTGTCATGGCCACGGGTTACATCGTGGCGTGCCAGCCTCTTTCCTGACGTCAGAGTTTTGACCCAGGCCCAAACGCTTGGACCTAGAGTGATTGGCGGCGGTATGGGTCCCCGTCGGACGAGGCAGGACCCGCGTCCTCGAGGTCGGGTGAGACGGAGCCTGTGACCTTGGGCGAGACAGAAACCGCGTCCTTGGGTTGGGCGAGATGGAGCCCGCGGACTCGAGGTCGGGCAAGACGGAGCCCGCGGCCTTAAGGTCGGGCGAGACGGAGCCCGCGTCCTTTGGGTCGGGCAAGACGGAGCCTGCGGCCTCGAGGTCGGGCGAGACAGAGCCCTTGGCCTTGGGGTCAGGCGAGACAGAGCCCGTGGCCTTGGGGTCGGGCCAGACCTTTTAATACATCTCGAGTCATCCAGGGAAGTCAGTGTGGACGCTAACTTCCTTGCTTTGGGTATCCCTAATATCGATACCCGACAGTAGCCCTCGAGCTTGCGGAGGAGTAGAACACTCCTTTGGAGGCTTTTTGGATGGGAGGACTCTGAGGGCCTTAACCTTCTTTTTTAGCCCGCGGCATGTCCTGGTAGGACGGTGATTCCCTTTTGTCATGATTGGTCTTCTTGAGGGCATGTAACCGTAGGATTCGGGAGGTCGGAAGATTTTTCTTGATTCCGATCCCCTAGGATCCGACCGGTCCGCCGTCGTACTGCAACCGCACGTTCGGTCTCCTTGCGAGTCCAACTTCCCTCGAGCCCCCACGCGTAGCAGGGGTCCGATCGAGGGTCGGCTCATCTTTGTGATTGTCATCCCTCAAGCGTTTTTTTTGATAAAACAGAGGGACTGAGCCGTGCCACGTTTTTCCTCGATGGATGAAACATGGTGCTCGGTGAGTGTTAACGGGCTAGTCCGAGTGGGGCCCTGTCTTCCCGTTCGCGGGGGTCCGGCATGGGCTAACTAGTGATCGACTCTAGACTCTTGGCTGCCAATCCATATAGTTCTTGGGTCCATTCGTCCGGTCCCAAGGGCTCGTTGCCTTTTTTCAAGGAAAAACCATGGACTAGAAACCGACCAAGACTCGAACGTGGGCTAGGTTGCCCGCGGTGTTTTAGCTTGGGTATTGGCCGCTAGTGGGCCCATCCCTTTCCACCCCTCTCTAAAGGTGCCCCGGAGCGGCTATGAACCTCTCGGCGGGCCAACCTTCGAACTCCTGGTCCTAAATGGGCCCTAGGAATGTTTTCAGCTCTGTGTCCCTCCTTACCCATGACAATTCTTGGCCCATCAACCGGGTGAACCGTCATCTGGCGTGTCCTTCAAGGCATGGCCAGAGATAGCGTGCGCACGATCTTCGGAGGGAGGTGACGTGACGCGGCGTAATGGGCGCGTGAACCTAGGCGGATGGTTCGCCTTCTTGCCCCGCTCCGTCCTATAAATAGCGGCCTCCCCCTTCACGTTTCTGCACACCAAAACCACAGCCTTACCTTCTCTGTTTCTCCACCGTCACCGTTCTGATCTGCCGTGCTTGCTAATCCGCTGTCGGAGCCCTTGATCTATAGTTTTGCTTCTTTGCCACTGCCTTTGCTTCTCCGTAGCCGCCTCCATCCCCATGGATTCAAGGTACCGCTCTGATGTTACCCATGTGCGCCGCGTGCCACCCGACGGCTACGTTGTCTCCTTCGCGCTCTTCCACGAGCGCGGACTCATGGTTCCTCCCCACCCGTTCTTCCAGGGTCTGCCGCACCACTATCAGATCGAGTTGCAGCACTTGAACCCCAATAGGATCAAGCACATCATGGCCTTCATCGTGATGTGTGAGGGGTACCTAGGGATTGAGCCCCACTTCGAGCTATGAAGATACTTCTTCTCCATATGCTTGATCAAGAAGATGGAGTGAGGCCAGGAGACCCCCGGTGCCGATGGGATGCACGGGCATCCACCTCCGGGGCAGCGGGCGTCCGAGTACATGCCCTGTCAGCTCTCCTGATCTAACAAGGGGTGGCACTCGCATTGGTTCTACCTGAAGGATGACCCTGCCGCTCCCTTACCAGTCATCTCCGGGCGCCTGGTCGAAGAGGTACCGCCGTCATGGCCATTGGGGTCACCCGTCAAGGAGAAGAAGAGGATGCATGACTCCTTGAGGCCATCGTGTTCCTGAAGACCCACGGCCTCCGTGAGGCTAGCATCATTGGGGGGTATCACGCGAGGAGGGTGGCACCACTGATGGCGCGTGTCCTCCCGCTGTACAGGATGACGCCCGGTGCGTAGCTCATCGGGACGATGCTCGCCTAGGGGCTGCTCCATGACAGCGAAGTCGCAGCAGCGCATCAAGGAGGCCACGGGGGAGGCCAACGCCGTGTTCCCGATCTCGGGGCATCCCGTGATGCGACCAGACACGGGCTTCATCGAGCTGACGACGGGGTTAGTCTTTCGGGACTCTATCGCGCTGCTACCACAGCACGCGACCGTGAGGGTGGCAAACCATGCCGTGGATGAACGAAGGAAGAAGAAGAAGGAGAACGAGGAGAAGAAACAGCGGTAGAAGCAGGAAGCAAAGCTGCAGCGAGGAAAGCAGCGTCAAGGTTCGTCGAAGAAGAGGAGGAAGAAGAGGAGGAGGATGATGGCTCTGGTTCACCCATCCTATGGGATGATCTGGTAGCCAGGGATATGGACCCACCTTTGTCGTAGGCGGGGCCCTTCCTACGGCATGCCACGGGGCAGGAGGGGGAGGACGCGCCCCCAGAGCCGACGGAATCAAACCACCCCGCCCCGTCCAGACCTTCGACAACGGCCTCGGAACCAGCGGAATCAGGCCACCTCTCCTTGTCTGGGCCATTGATGGTGAGCCCAAAGCCGACAGAAACAGGTCCCCACTCTGTCCGAGCCCTCGGCGGCGCCTCCGGGGTCAGCGGGAGGCGGCCGTTTTGATTTGTTCGAGCCCTCCGAGCCGAGGGAGGGCTCGAAGCGGCAACATGCCGATGAGGAGCAGCCGGGTTTGAGCAAGTCGGCCCCAAAACATCCTCACCGAATGGCGTCAGGGTGAGTCAAGAGTTTTTCATCCTTTTGTCTTAATGAATTTTTGCCGCGAACTGACCGCCATGTCCCTTCAGCGTCGGAGGACATGGGACTCTCCTACGGCTCGCTCCGAAAAAGATCCTCCTCTGGCAAACGCGCCAAGACCCGGCTGGCGCCGCGCCAGTGGTGAGCATGAGTGGCATTGGGGCGCCCATGGCGCCGACCGGGGAGGCGCAGCCGATGGCTGCGTCCATGGGAGAGCAGGCGGAGGAGGGCGCGTCCGGGGCGCCAATGGCGGGCGCAGGGCGGCCGGTCGTGTCCTCGATGTCACGGGCGAAGGCGGCAGGGCCGTAGCCATTGTCTGTGCAGGTGGCCTTGTCCACGGTGGGGCGGACAAAAGGGGGCGCACCCGAGGCATCCTTTGCGGATGTGGCGATAGGGCATGCCTTCGTGTCTACGCCACCCGCCCCCTCTATCGCTAGAGGAGCCGTTGTGGAGGAGCTGCTGCCATAAGAGAGGTCGGCGCCGCTTGAGGTTGGCGCGGGGACATCCCAGTCTCTAGTCCGGGTGGCTCCCCTCGATGAAGCAGCAGAGGAGAGGGAATGGGGGAGCGTCCCCACGGAGGTTAGAGACGCGGTTCGTGCCCTGACCACCATGCTGAGCTCAATGCGCGACATTATCGCCCGGTTGGCTAGGTATGATATAACCGTGCTTCTGACCCTCATGTTCTCTTTCTACGCCTCTAAGTCTTGTCTTCTTCGTAGATCCTTATGGCCCACAGCCGGGAGAAGTCCCACTTCCTTGTCGAGGAGACACGGTGGAGTGAGGGGTTGGCTGCACAGCTCGCTGCCGCCTGTCAGGAGGTTGCTGAGCTTGCCCCTGCCGCCCGGGAGGTGGTTGACCTTTGAGTCAGGGAGACGACGCTCACAACGACGCCCATGAGGCCAAGGAGAAGCTCGCGGCCCTGATCGAGAGGGTGCGCACGGACGCCGTGGTGGCCGAGCGGCTACGGAAGAAGCGGGATGATTTACTCTAGGCCATAGAGGAGCTCTGCATAGGGATTGACCCAGATCGCCAGGAGTGCGCCAACGCTCAGAAGCGCATCATCCACCTCGAGGATGAGCTTCAGGGGGAGAGGGACCTAAAGGTTGCAGTCGAGGGTGTGTCTACCGGCCTCGCCACGGAGGTCGGTCAGCGCCAAGAAGAGGTCCGACGCATGGAAGCTGAGGTGACTCGACAGCGTGATGAGGTGCGCAGGCTTCGGGAGGATGAGGTGTGCAGTCTCCAGTTTCCCTTGTTGTCTTTCTCCCTGGAATCCAGTGTAAGCCTTTTGACACGGTCGGTACATGACTTGGGCAGGTCTCGGCGACAAGCTCGGGGCGGAGGTGGTGAAGAGCCATGGCCTGGAGAAGGAGCTCGGTGAGGTGAAGGGCACCCTCCAGAAGGAGAGCGACGAACATGACAACCTGTGCGTCACCATCTAGCTGGTCTGTGACGAGCTCGAGCTAGCCCTAGAGCAGGAGACAAGCTCGCTCATGGTTCGCGTCACCTGGATCACGGATTGGGCACGTGATATGGCTAGGGGAGTGCTCTGCTTTGGCCTTCACTGATCATTCATGATTGCCTGTTCTTATTACGAGAACATCGATCTGGCGATGATGAGCCAAGGCTTCGTGCCCGTCTATGCCGACGCCGAGCTGGACGACATCGAGAAGGAGGTGGCCCCCTGGCACATGACCATTCTGCCAAGATAGAAGATGAAATCATCCCCCCGAGGGGTTAGTTTAGTCAAATAGGTCAAGTGGCGCATTTGTAATAAGTGGACAAGTTCCAACCATTTTGTTTCGTTCAAACAAGCTTGTTCTTTTGTTTCGGTTGAACAAATTTGTTCTTTGTCCCTTTTTATGTGTAAAAAGGGTTAATGCATTTCGACCCTTCCTGTTGTTAAGACTATAGAGCTCAAGGTGTGGGCAAAAAACTCTGATTACGCTAGTAAGCTAGAGTGTCGTAGCGGCTGGGGCGTATGTTTCTTGCAGTCCGACCAGTTTTACTCAGCGTTCATCTCCGCAAACCTTACGTCTTGGTTTTTAACGTGAGAAAGGGTCGGGCACGACGACTGTTTCAAAAAGGATATATATACCCATATCATCCCCCGAGTGAGGCCCGACCCCTTGCCATTGCCGGGGTCAGGTCTCACTAAAGATCGAGGAGATGATAGCGAAACTGGTAAGAGAAAGCGTTTTTTGTTTCAGAAACGTTATTCTTAGTTTTTGTATGTACCCCTCCCTAGGATCCGAGCCATCATCCTACGACCACACATTTGGTCTCCTTGTGAGTCCAACTTCCCTCGAGCCCCCGCACGTTGTAGGGGTCCGGTCGATGGATCAGCTCGTCTTTGTGATCGTCATCCCTCAAGCGTTTTCTCTCTCGATAAAACGAAGGGGCTGAGCTGTGCCACGTTTTTCCTCGATGGATGAAACATGGTACTCGGTGAGCTGTTAATGGGCTAGTCCGAGTGGGACCCCAGCTTCACGTTCATGGGGGGTCCAACATGGGTCAGCTGGTGACCGACTCCAGATTCTCAGTGGCCAATCCATATAGTTCTTCGTGGAAAAATCATGGACTGGGAACCGACCAAGACTCGAACGTGGGCCGGGATGCCCGCGGTGCTCGTGTGCCCGGGTACTAGCCACTAGTGGGCCCATCTCTTTCCACCCCTCACTCTAAGGGCGCCCGTAGCGGCTGTGAACCCGTTGGAGGGCTAGCCTTCGAACTACTGGGCTTGCCGGAAGAGGCTTGCCGGAAGGCACGTCGGAGACCCACTTGCGCGTGGGGAAGGCCCGAGGCTATTCATGGAGTTACCCGACCGGGAGCTTGGCCCTTGCGAGGGATTCTTTGCGAGGGGCTCCAACGAGGACTAGGGGGAAGCTTATGCACTTCTCGATACCTCGGTAAAAATACTAGAGTCGTCGATGGGAGTTTGCATATCTCTACCTTGCTCTTTAGCTTCCACATTTACATTGATTGCATTACTCCATTTGCGGTAGAGATAGCAACACACTAGCAAAACTGTAGTTGCACATTTAGATAATTTATCTTTTGCATAGGTTTTGCTAAGGTTAGAAAAAGAGGCCATAGTTTAGAGTTAGAATTTTAAGTTGCCTAATTCACCCCCCTCTTAGGCGTCACGGTCTCCTTCACCGACCCTTTCCGTCGTTAAGGCTGTAAAGCTCGGGGTGCGGGTGAAAATAACTCTAATCACTCTTGAGAGCAAAAATGCCGTAGCCGCTGGGGCATATGTTTCTCGCAGTCCAACCAGTTTTACTCAGCATTCATTTATGCAACCCTTGCTTCTAGATCTTAACATGAGAAAGGGTCGGGCATAGAGAATGTCTAACGGATAGATATACTCTTTAATGCATTCCGACTCTTTTCCGTAGTGAAGGCTAAAAAGCTCGGTGTGCGGGCAAAAACTCTGATCACGCTAGTGAGCAAAACACCGTAGCCGCTGGGGCGTAGGTTTCTTGTGGTCTGACTAGTTTTACTTAGTGTTTGTTTCCACAACCCTTGCTTCTAGATCTTAACATGAGAAAGGGTCGGGCATAGAGAATGTCTACCAGATAGATGTGATCTTATCATGGCATAGAGAATGTCTATCGGATAGATATGCTCTTATCAGCCCCCGAGTGAGGCCCGATCCTTGCCGTTGCTGAGGTTGGGTGTCACTAAAGATCAAGGAGTCGATAGCGAAACCGATAAGAGAAAGCGTGTGTAAATTAAGGATAAAAGCGACATAGCTGTTCGATGTTCCAAGCATTGACGAAGACTTTGCCGTCGATGGTCTTGAGCCTATAGGTGCCTGGTCAGAGCACCTCCACAACGACGTACGGTGGCTCCCACGGCGAAGAGAGCTTGTGGCGGTTCTTGTTGCTCTGGACAAGGCGAAACACCAGGTCCCCGACGTTGAAGGCCCGACCCCGTACTCGATGACTGTGGTACCAGCGCAATGCTTGTTGGTACTTGGCTAAGCGGAGGAGGGCAACATCTTGCGCTTCATCTAGCTGGTCCATGGCATCCTCGAGCGACGCCTTGGCTCCCTATTCATCGTACACCCAGACCCTCGGCGCTCCATAATATAGGTCGGTCGGGAGGATAGCCTCAGAACCGTTGACCATGAAGAATGGCGTGTAGCTGGTGCCCCAGCTGGGGGTCGTCCTCAAGCTCCAGAGCACCGTGGGAAGCTCCGTGACCCATCGTCTGCCAAACTTGTTCAACCGATTGAATATCCTAGGCTTGAGGCCTTGTAGGACCACGCCGTTCGCGCGCTCGACCTACCCATTCATGAGGGGGTGCGCCACGGTGGCCCAATCGACGTGGATGTGGTATTTATCGTAGAATTGGAGGACCTTTTTCCTGCAGAACTGCGTGTCGTTGTTCATGATAATGGAGTTTGGGACTCCAAACCAATGGATGATGTCAAGGAAGAACAACACGGCTTGCTCGGACTTGATTGTGGAGATCGATCGAGCCTCTATCCACTTTGTAAACTTGTCTACGGTAACAAGCAAGTGCATATAGCTCCCGGGCTCCCTCTGGAGAGGTCTGACCAGATCGAGCCCCCAGACCACGAATGACCACGTGATGGGGATCGTTTGGAGTGCTTTGGCTGGTAGGTGGGACTGCCGAGCGTAGTATTGACACACTTCATAGGTGCGCACAATCTGTTCAGCGTCGGCTATTGCGGTCGGCCAGTAGAAGCCTTATCGGAACTCATTTCCGACTAGGGTCCTAGGTGTGGCCTGGTGCCCGTAGACCCCACCATGGATATCACTCAGCAACCGCTTCCCTTCTTCGATGGAGATGCAGCACTGTAGGATCCTGGTGTGGCTTCGCCTGTAGAGCTCGCCCTCAATAACGACAAAGGAGATGGCGCGATGCGCGAGCTACCGAGCCTCTGTTTTGTCCGTCGGTAGCACCTCATAGAGGAGGTAGCCGAGGTAAGGCGTCCTCCAGTCGGCCAGAGGGTCGGGCTCTATCGCTGGATCCTCGTCAAGCTCTATGACTTCGAGGTTGGATGGAGCCGCTGGCTGGTTAGCCCCCGAGCCCAGGGTAGGCGTCCTATCACTGGTCTATTCTGACTCCTTGTAGCGGACTGAGGGCTTGTACTAATCGCTGGCGAAGACGCCCGTCGGCACCGGCTCTCGATCGGACGCTGTTTTTGCCAGTGCGTCGGCCGCCTCGTTGAGACGCCTTGGGATGTGATTGAGCTCGAGACCGTTGAACTTATCCTCTAGCTGGAGGACTTCTCAGAAATACACAGCCATCTTGGCATTATGGCAGCTTGATTTCTTCATGACTTGGTCGATGACCAGTAGAAAGTCGCCCCGGATGGGAAATGGATGCGAACCATATACCTCATGCGTACCCCGAGCGGCGAAACAAAGACCAGCCCCGTGCCGGCGCCTTTCTTCTTTAGCGGTCCATCGAAGTACATCGTCCAGTACTCTTGGTCGGTGACTGCTGGCGGCATTTGGATCTCGGTCCACTCTGCAATGAAATCAGCCAGCACTTAGGACTTCATGGCCGTCGAGGGGCATATGAAATGCCTTGACTCATTAGCTCGAGTGCCCACTTTGTGATTCTTCCTGTGGCATCCCGGTTTTGGACGACCTCGCCGAGAGAGAAGGACGTCACAACCTTCACCAGATGCGACTCCAAGTAGTGACGCAACTTCCACTTGGTGATAAGGACAACGTACAGGAGTTTCTGGATTTGGGGGTAGCGAGTCTTGGAATCGGACAAGACCTCACTAATGAAGTACACGGGACGCTGCACTTTGAGGGCGTGTCCCTCTTCTTCTCGCTCTACCACCAGGGTGGCGCAAACCACTTGCATGGTGGCTAAAATGTAGAGCAGAAGCGGTTCCCCGTTGGTTGGGGGGACTAGGATCGGGGCCTTCGTCAGGAGCTGCTTGACCTTATGAAGTGCCTCCTAGGCCTCGGGCATCCATTCGAAATGGTCGGCCTTCTTCAGAAGCCGATAGAGGGGGAGACCTTATTCACCGAGGCTCAAGATAAAGTGGCTAAGTGTGGCAAGGCACCCTATAACCGGCTGTACCCCCTTTATATTCTGAATCGGGCCCATCCAAGTGATGGCCGAGATGTTCTCCGGGTTGGCTTCGATGCCACGCTCAGAGATGATAAAACCCAGTAGCATACTCCTCGGGACCCTGAAAACACACTTCTTGGGGTTGAGTTTGATGTCATTAGCTCGGAGTTTCGTGAAGATCTGTTCTAGGTTGGTATGACCTGGTCAGCCCGTTTGGACTTGACCACGATGTCATCCATGTAGGCCTCAGTGGTCTACCCGATGAGATCCCTGAAACACTTGAGCATGCAGCGTTGGTACGTAGCCCCCATGTTCTTCAGGCCGAACAACATTGTGACATAGTAGAACGATCCGAATAGGGTGATGAAAGATGTTGTGAGCTGGTCTGACTCTTTCATCGTGATTTGATGGTACCCGAAGTACGCATCAAGGAAGCAAAGGGTTTCGCACCCTGAGGTCGAGTCGACTACTTGGTATATGCATGGCAAAGAAAACAGATCCTTTGGACACGCTTTGTTGAGACCCGTGTAGTCAGCACACATTCTTTATTTCCCACTCTTTTTTCGTACAAGAATGGGATTGGCTAACCACTCGGGGTGGTATACTTTCTTGATGAACCTGGCCGCCAAAAGCTTCACAATCTCCTCGTCGATGGCCCTGCGTTTCTCCTCATCCAAGCTACGCAGGCGCTGCTTGACCGGCTTGGAGCCTGGCCTGATCTTCAAGGCGTGCTCGGCGACTTCTCTCAGAATGCGTGGCATGTCCGAGGGTCTCCACGCAAAGATGTCTCTGTTGGCGCGGAGGAAGTCGGCAAGAGCGCTTTCCTATTTGGAGAAAAGTGTGGTGCCGATGCGCACCACTTTGCCGTCGGAGCCGCTGGGGTCTATGAGGACCTCCTTGACGCCCTCTGTAGGCTTGAAAGACCCGGCCGACTGCTTGGGGTCCGGCACTTCTTCGATGACCTACTCCCTGATGGCCGCAAGCTCTTTGGGGGCGATAATTGTCGCGCCGTGTTCGCAACACTTGACCACGCACTCATAGGCGCGCTGGAAGGAGGTGCCGATGGTGATGACCCCTCATGGACCCGACATCTTCAACTTCAGATAGGTGTAGTTAGGGACGGCCATGAACTTTGCATAGCATGGACATCCTAGGATGGCGTGGTAGGTCCCGTGGAACCCGACCACCTCAAAGGTAAGGGTCTCCATCCTATAATTGGTTGGATTCCCAAAGGTGATGGGTAGATTGATCTGCCCAAGTGGCATGGCCTGCTTTCCAGGCACGATGCCATGGAAAGGCGCCCCAGTTGGCTGGATGAGCGATCGGTCGATGCCCATGGTGTCGAGCATTTCAGCGTACATGATGTTAAGGTCGCTGCCTCTATCCATCAGCACCTTGGAGAGCCGCTTTGTACCAATGATCGGGTCGACCACGAGCGGGTATCTTTTTGGCTGCGGGACGCTTTCCTGGTGGTCGGTCCGATCAAAGGTTATGGTGGACTCTGACCATTGGAGGAAGGAGGGTGCGGCCGGCTCGGTCGTATAGACCTCATGGCGCATGGATTCATAGGCCGCCGACCCTCCGAAGATCATGAGGCAGCCATCCAGCGTCGGAAATCCACCATCCTTCCCTCGGCGTTGTCTGCGGACGGCTTGGGCTCCTTCCTATGCTCCCCCTTGTTGGAGTCTTCGGATAAGAACCGCTTTATGAGGACACATTCCTTGTATAGGTGCTTGATGGGGAAAGCATGGTTCGGGCATGCCCTTCGAGCAGCTTCTCGAAGTGGTCCAAGGTACCCTCGATGGGCTTCCGACCCCCTTGCGGTCGGCAGTGGCCACGAGCGAGCCCTCGCGCTGCTGCTTGTTCTTCTTCTTATTAGGGCGGTTGGAGGTGCATTCGTTGACGTCCTCGTCCCGCTTTGCCTTGCCCATGGGGCGGTCGAAAATCGCCCCGACCCCTCCTCGATCGAGGCATGGCTGGCGGCGATGTCGAGGAGCTCCTTGGTGGTTCGCGGGCCCTTATGTTCTAGCTTGT
The DNA here is from genome assembly GCA_904845875.1 of Miscanthus lutarioriparius. Lineage (NCBI taxonomy): Eukaryota > Viridiplantae > Streptophyta > Magnoliopsida > Poales > Poaceae > Miscanthus > Miscanthus lutarioriparius. Next base: position 95,317,584 of record CAJGYO010000006.1, read on the forward strand.
GAACCGGGGACTCACAGGTGGTCTCGGATAGGAAAGCTTCTATGACATCAGTGTCGGCGACGTCGGGTAGCTCGTTGCACTGCCGGGGGAAGCACCGGATGTACCCACGAAGAGTTTCCCCAGACTTCCGTCGTTAGTTTTTGAGATCCCACCAGTTCTCAGGACGCGTGTATGTGCCCTGGAAGTTTTCCACGAAGATCTCTTTTAGGTCCGCCTAACTTTGGATTTGGTTGGGCGGAAGGTGTTCCAACCACGTTCGCCGAATCGGCTAGGAACATGGAAGGTTGCGAATAATGAAATTGTCACTATCTGCTCCATCGGCTTGGCAAGCAAGCCGATAATCCTCGAGCCACAGTCTGGGATTTGTTTCCCCAGAGTATTTCAGGATGTTGGTCGGTGGTCGGTACCGCGGTGGGAAGACGGTGTTGAGGATGTGTCGGCCAAAGGCATGAGGTCTCGGCAAGTCGAGGCTCGGGCTTCGGTCCTTGTTGCTGTCGTAGCGTCCACCACGACGAGGGTGGTAGCCATGGCTAGCCTCCTCCCTCTCATCGTCGTGGGCATGCCTATGGGCATCGAGGGTGTTGCGCGCGCATCACGATGGAGGCCGAGACGTTCATGCACCAGGGCCACGACGCGTGACCTGCCACCTCACGCCTGGTGGAGTGACACGTCCTTGCCGGGTCGCTATGAGGGCGTGCGCTGGCTAGTGTTGAGCTCGTGTCATCGGGACAGCGAGCTCTCGGCCTACTGCACCGCCGCACGCTCGAGTAGCATGCGAATCTCGCGATGGGCCCAACGATCGTCAGGTGTCGCGGGCTCTGGAAGCCTCTGGAGCATGGTCGCCGCGACAGCGATGTTTTGGCTTGCTCGGGTGAAGTGTAGGAGGGCTTTGTCATTCTCGATGATCCTCGGTTCATATCGCAGGCCACGGCACGCGCACGCCCACCGTCTCCATGGCGCTCGATCTCTCGCTCGAGCTCCATGCGTTCCTGCTGAGCTGGAGTCGTGCTTCTTCAAGGTCTTGGTGCCGCACCCTCAGCTGCTCTAACCACAGGCGAGGTCAGGCCCCTGCATCCCTCTCGACCTCGTCATCGAGGTCGTCTATTGGGGTAGCCCATCCCTCATGGATGCTTTCGATGTATCCCTCGGGGGTACCTGCCATGAAACATTCTCGCGAGGGGTGATGGCTCCCCCTGCTGGAGTCAAAGTTGGAGGGCGACTCTGATTCTCCTGTGAAAAGGTCGTGGAAAGATGCCACGACTTATTCGGTCATCCCCACAAACTCATCGTTCGTAGGGGATGGGGGCGTGCGCTGCGCCACAAGGTGGCCAATGGTCTCTGTGGCGTTGCGCAGACCTAACGGGAGTGCTGTCAGGGCGCTCTAGATGAGGTATTCGGGGGAGAGCGGCTCTCCTCCGGCCAGCTGTGTCATGACATTGGCGAACGAGAAGATAAGGCGGCGCAGGTCCTCTCGGGACGGTTGGGGTCCCAGGAAGGCGCCGAGCTAGCGCTCTAGCATCCCATAATCGAAGCCGAGGAGCTAGTCGCTCCTAAGGGCGCGGGCCTCCGGTGCGTGCAGCTGCAGCTCCTCAAGCGCCTCGGCGATCGCATCAAGGCGGCGGAGTGGAGAGCCTGGACGATGGCGGGAACCTGCGACAACGCTCCATCCGTCGTAACGATCAAGTCCAGGTTCCCGAAGCACACGTGCGTGCCCGGGACCCAGCTGACGCCGTGAATAGCCATCCGAGGCCTGATGTGGACGTCGAGAAGCGCAAAAAGCTCCTACCTGGCGCGCCAACTGTCGGTGTTTTTAGACCATCGACGAGTAAATTTATATTTACGCATCTGGCTCGGATGGTGTGCTTGGACGACACAAGAGTTTATACTGGTTCGGGAGAAACGTCCCTACGTCCAGTTAGCTGTTGCTCGTGTTATCGGCACTTTGGTTTGTAGTAGGGGTTACAAATAGGCGAGAGAGGAGAGGATCCCAAGTCTCTGGTGTAAGAAGTGAACGGATACTGAGAGCTTGCTTGCCGCTCAGCCATATGCTCGTATCGTGCTCTTGTGTTCAGATCTTCCCCTTTTATGGGACGACCTGCTTCTCCTTTTATAGGCGAAGGGAAAGCGCGGGTTACAGAGAAAGAAAAGGAGAAGAACGAGAGAGAGAAGAAGGCTTCCAGGGTTGCCGGGTCCTTCTTCTCCTTCATACGGGTCCCGCCGATCCTGTAAATGTCAACTAGGATAGCTCCATGTTGCGGCCCTGTTCATCACTGGCGCCATGCGCAGGCGTCATCTGTCGGTCATGGCGTTCGACTCTGTCGCGGCGGACGTCGTGGTGAATTGACGCGCCTGTCAGCGTCCGTACGAGGATTAGGCGGAACAGTACCGGCACGCCCGACACTGTTCTTGATGTGAATCCCCAATTATGGCCCGTCATGGCCACGGGTTATATCGCGGCGTGCCAACCTCTTCCCTGGCGTCATAGTTTTGACCCAGACCCATACGCTTGGACCTGGAGTGGTTGGCGGCGATATGAGTCCCCGTCGGACAAGGCGGGACCGCGTCCTCGAAGTCGGGAGACGGAGCCCGTGACCTTGGGAGAGACAGAAACCACATCCTTGGGGTCGGGCGAGACGGAGCCTGCACCCAAGGGGTCAGGCGAGACGGAGCCCACGGACTCGAAGTCGAGCAAGACAGAGCCCGCGGCCTCGAGGTCGGGCAAGACGTAACCCGCGGTCTTGGAGTCGAGCGAGATGGAGCCCGCGGCCTTGGGTCGGCTGAGACCTTTTAATACGTCTCGAGTCATATGGGGAAGTAAGCGTGGACACTAACTTCATTGCTCTGAATATCCCTAATATTGATATCCGACACCACGTAATAATTTGATTTTCTGCAGAGCTCACGAGTTTATCGCTTCTCCTTTTCCATATCTCTCACGTAATTACGAAGACTAATTATGGACGCCCCCTTATGTGCCATTGATTTCGATGTCTTTGCCGGTGATCTTCGCGAGCGGCGTCTATTACGGAGCACCCAGGTCCCAGGGGCATCGCAGCAGTACTATAGTCCAGTGCTGCTCTAAAACTCGAAGCTTAGAAGAAGGTTGAAGGACCCGGAGGAATTGCATTTGAAATTTGGGATTTCGGATAGTAGTCTAGATTTTGCGTTGAAGAATATCGGACCTGTCCTTTTGAATGTTTGTGAATGGAGTTGAACGCTGAACCTGAGTTGAAAACGTACAGTATGTTTTTTTAGTCAGAGGAAAGTGAGGCTGGCTGTGAGAACAATGACCGGCCAGTATGCATTGTGCAAACCAGACCACTGGAGCGAGCCTGAAATGGATGGATGGATGACATGGCATGGCACGCTTGGCGCAATTGTAAGCAGCCGAAAAACAGTTGGTGGCGGCGGCGTCAGCAGCGCGGGTTGCGTGTTTGACGAGTAATTGCCGCCGGTCCGGTCCGTTGAATCCTCCGCCCCAGCCCCTATTTGCCGATGGCGATCCGAGGCCCAGCAACGCGAAGCACTCGCACCGCGCCGAACGGGCGATCGACATCGGGCTGTTGGTTGGGTCCTAAACGATCGTGGATTATAATTAAACTTCGTATTTTTTTTTATTTTTTTACACCAAACCTAACCAGCGATAATAATGTACGATCGTTTCAGCCGTGCTGTTGCTTTGCTTCCTATCCTATCACTGCTCAGCTCGGTGCCGATCACAACAGAAATCGGCCGGCAGCGTCACGCGCGGCACAGCGACAGCGAGGACTGAGCAAAAGGATGCAGTAGTAGTACGCTCCTGCACGTCACAGCTCACAACAACAGGCTCTGATGATGAACGGGCGCGGGACCTTGAAGGGATCCAATGCGATGACTCGTGTCGTGTCCCCGGCAAGTAGACAGTCCCCATCGCCGGTGACATCCCAGTCCCGTATCGAACCCGTACAAAATTCCACACAAAGTCGTGGCTCGATCTTCCAAGCTCTTTCCACCTGTTCGGAGTTTTTTCGGATGAGGTGAGGTGATGGACGACGGATCTTGAGCCGGCAAAGTCGACTCTAAACTAATGCCGATTTCAAAGCGGTTTTGAGGGGGTAAACTATGGAGTAGTTACTACCACTACCGCATATATACTAGTACACTGATGATAGCTGGGCTGATACTATGACGAAGAAAGGAAGGTATCGAAATCACCAGCGTGCGCTATGCTACAAATGAGGACAAGTACTCCGAAGGAACAAGGACAAGCTCCAAAGAAACGAGACCCATCCAGGTACATCGCCTCAGGTCAAGCTCGTGCGAGCCGGGACAAAGATGTTTTTCATCTTCCACGACAGGCGACAGCGTCTGAATCGGCAGCTGGCGGACATGGTGAACTCCGCCCGGTTTCTCAACGTTTTCCCGGGGAGCCGCTGTATGCTCAGTGCCGGTCGCTCTCACCCACGCAACCACGTGGGCAGCGGAGCGGATCTGCTGAGCAGAGCAGTGTGAGCCAGTGACACTGTGACAGTGAGCACCACCTCGCTCGCTCTCGCTGAGACGCTGACGCTGTGACCCCGACCCCGGGGTCAAAAGACCGGAGGCCCGCCGTGGCCAGCCAAGTTGGACGATGGATGGGAGGACGGGACGACGAGTGGAGTGGACGAGTGAACACCGGAGATTTATAATTTTATATAAAAATTATCTTTATTTAATATCGTAAAAAGATATGATTTTTCTAAGATATATTAATCATATCAAATTATATTTTTTTACGAAATTAAATAAAGATAATTTTTATATGAAAATTATAGATCTCAACGAAATTTACAACTCTCTAATTTTTAGTTTTTTCATGTTAAGATGCTAAAAAAATCAATGACATATTTAGACCTAAGGATATTTTTGACTTTTCACACCTGCGTAGTTTGACACCGTTAGAACTCAATTTAACGGCAGTGACACGGAGGGTAAAAAAAAATTTAAAACAGTGGCGCTGAAGTCCACTGAACTTTTTCAGTGGCTCACAAAGAATTACAATATTTTATAATGGCTAATATGGAATTCCCTCTTTAGTTTCATTCTTGGGAATGCCATCGCGGAAGACCATTTCAGAAGATCAGGAAGGGAAATCAACGTATTAGTGCCAACTCCTATTCGCCTCATGCAGTGATGCTACAAAACTGGCCCCTCATCGTTCAATTTCATTCTTTGTTTTTACTATTTACTATGATCGAACAATTTCACATAAGAAAATTTAAGGGACGTCAGGTTGGATCTTCACAGCTCAGGAAATGCAGATTCAGAATTCGCCATTCGCTGATTAAGATGAGGAGCTTGGTGTACAAACAATTTTGCACGAAATCAACGAATTTTGCGGTTTATATAAAGAGCTGGCCGTACTCCAGTAGGAGCTTACACGGGTAATGCGTACTCCGTGCTTTACAACGGCAGTTGTAGAACCGCTGTACATCACAACCCTTGGCCAGCCATCGATTTTCAATCGAACGGTTGCCAGAGCTCACACACTGACACGTGTGGCGTCATCACGCCATAAACAGCCCCAGATAAAAATTCGAGGAAAAACATTAATAAACATAATAATAGTTCGGAAAAGGGGGGAAAAGGTGGGTCGAAAGCGATGCACAGTTGGACGCAGCGCCTGTTGGCCGCGGCGACAACGGCCGGCGTCCTCCTGGCCGCCGCCTGCGCGGCCGCCTCCGCGCTCGACGCCTTCCACGCCCCCACCGTCCAAGCCCAAGCTCATGTATCGATCTCATCCTCTCCTCGCTTGTTTAACTATTCTGAACTTGGTGCGATTCGCGACTGAAACCCTTGCGGCGAAGGGTTTCGAGGGTCTTTCGGGGCGATTAGTGTGGTAAACTGTATAGAAGTCATGGATTCTAGGATATTCGTTGATATCATCGACTTATTTATATGCTATAGCTGACTGGATTGTGCAATTGTTTGCTGGATCAAGTATCTAGACTTCTAGACACTGATTTCAGTAGATAACCTTTGCGAGCGAATATGATTCTGACAGTTGCAGAAATTGTAAAGCTATTCTCGCAGTATCATTTACACCAATGTAGCTATGCCTATGCTCACATACGAATCTCCTTTTTTGGGCCGCAATTCTGCATTGACCACATAGAGAAACATGGTTCAATCAACATGCTTGCTTATTGTGTTATCAGTATTCTTATGTAACTTATCTTGTAGGTTACAAAGATCAACCGGTTCCACAAACAGATCAATGGCAACGACAAGGTTTGTGCCTGGTGCTGATCTAATTCCAACCATATTTCTCATCCAGAAAGGTTATGATCGAAGCATGATTCTTTCATCTAGTTAAGGGTTAGGTTTACAGATATCAAATCTACTGCTTAAGAGCGGTCTCATATAATAAAATAGCATACCAGCATGTTCTATGTTGTTGCAATCTATTTGTTGTTTGCCAAATTGTTCCATACTTATCCTGCAAGGTTTAGCCCTCTTCTCATTGTACAGAAATCTTGTTTAAGAGAATTAGCATGATTATATTTCAGTTTTATGGGATAAATTGCACACTGCAAGCTTAAGCAAAGCAATTCCCTTCAATTTTCCACACTGATAATTAATGGGCTTTTCTAGTTCAACAAACTTAAGCAAAGCTTACTTTCTCCTTTCCTTGTAAACCTGTATTAGACTCTGGAAACAAGAAATATTTTCTAGTTGATAAGATGTGAAACTTTCTTGTACATGATGCCTTTTCTTACTGAATGCGGGCCATTTTTTACTTGTTCCAGTCACCTATTGAACAAATTGTCAAGTACTAACTCCATGAATTCTACTGCATATCCTATAAAATAATAGGTTTTCAAAACCATCTATTTTTCTCCAAGATATCAATTCTTATCTCAAATGGAGTCATCCGTACCATTACAGGGATATATTTCCTTCACACATGCTGCAATCAGATGCATCACATACATATTCTATTCCACTCCAAATGACAAACTTGTAAATTTGTCTTTCAGGTGACATTGACTTTCAATGTATCTGCGGATTTGGAGTCACTATTCACTTGGAACACAAAACAGGTGATACTTTGGTTGTGGTGCAGCACGGAATAGCAAACTATCTCATGAATGTGTATAAGCACAAAATTGAGCACTTTTGCTGCGGGCCCACTAAAAAATGATGAGTGTACGTTTCAAATGAAAATTGCTTACATGCCTATGATACATTTAGAACGACCTTAACAGTGAATAAAATAGATGCATGTCAAATCCAAATGCTGTTCATGTGACAAGAGTGTATAATTGCTTGAGTTGCTACTTTGCTACTACATCAGTGCTACCAATTTCTCTTGCAGTATCTGTGTTACACTCCACACTATATTCATGAATATTTCTAACTACATTAAGGTTCCATGAAACTCAGCGTCAGTAAATCAAAGTGCTGGTGTGCTGGAGGGAGCATCATATAAGAAAAACTTCTAGTTGTGGTCCTCCCATACAGAGGCGGAACCAGGATTTTTTATTAAGGGGGGCCGAACAATATGATAACACCTCGTAAATGTGATAAATATATGTATCAAGTGTATATCTCAATAGTTTTTCAATACTTTTACATATATATTTAGTATTCATAGCAAAAAATCACAGTATTATCATAAAAAATGTATGAAATCATAATTTTTATGCTATATATTATATGCTATTAAACATTTTTCACTGTGTGTTAGGGGGGCCACAGCCCCTGCTGGCCCCCCCTGGTTCCGCCGTTGCTCCCATACTGTTGTATGCCATTATAAACCTTTTTTTTATCTTTTCAGTTCAGCAACAAATAATGATTTAAAAATTTTATTGGTGATATCTTTTATACTAAAATTGCTGTGTCCAACAAATAATGGTTTACATGGGTACTAGAATGTACCCATGTAAATGAAAAGATTAGGCATATTTGAGGCAGTTTTTTTTATTGAACAGGAGAACTGCATGTCATTTCATTAAAAAGAAATATTTGAGGCAGTTTATAAAACATATTTACTGAACAATTTATGTAGCAATGCTCATTCAGGAACACTGCCAAACCACATATCATTTCAACAATCACTACATGCTGTCATGTGTCATGACTATTGCCCTCTATAGACAGACGGTAATTGAATTGTTTTCTTGATACAGGTCTTTATCTTTCTGACAGCTGAGTACGAAAACGCGAAAAATTCCCTGAACCAGGTAAGCTGCCATTCATGACTTACCATTTTCGACATGCATCCTGTCTGTATAAGTCTTTTTGAGAACATAGAACTGGTTGGAATCAATGATTGCTTGAATCTTGAAATCTTCCTTAGTCACCTTAGGATAAATTAATAACTTGTACGTGGGTGTCCATCTTGGTGTTTAGTAAAAATGTAGTAGCATCTAAGCATCACTAAATTGTATCACATAATTAACTAATGTACTGGTCTTTGTTAGATGCTACTGGCTTTTTTGTGAACATATGTTCCTGCTATCCAAGTTGGGCAAAGTTCATTCAGGGAAATCTCCTTACCATGAATGACAAGCGACAGTCTGACATGAAAAATTCAAGTTACTGCTTGTCTTGAGATGGCGGTGGGTGATTAGTGGGTGGACAATAGCATAGACAGTCTTGCGACGTATCCTTACGTGGCCCTGGACCTCTAGGCTCTAGGCCGTGGTTTGGGGGGCAGCAATGGCACACTGTGACCTGGAGGCAGGAACAGTATGAGGGAGGATAAGATATATTCGATCTATTGCCTATTGGTTAACTTATCTAAATGCTCACAACCTCCATTTATAGGCTGGGGTACACAATCACACGGATCTGGCGAACCTCCTAACAACCAATAGTTTATTTATCTAAACTGAAACTCAGTTTCCAAATTGCTTACTACTGCACTAACTCTGAACGACCTGCCCTTGCTCTGAATTTCTCTTTCGAACTGAACACCAGAATTGCCCAGAATCTGTCCTGCTTCAGCCACTTCCCTGTGGTGCAGCTGCGTCAGGGTCCAGCACAGGCTTGCGATCCTTCCTCTTCTTGCGCCTCTCATATTTGAGCCCCCACATCACAATGTGGACACTAGTGCCATACTGTCATGTTTGGTCTATAGTTTAGGAGGGTCTCTTTAGCCCTGTCACTAACGTTTTCATTTTTGTGGAAATTGCCCTGTTCTATGTAATATGCCAGACAGTTGACACTAATATGAGCATGTGGCTGAACTCTTGTGATAATCTGGCACTTGTATCTAGTTTGCAGTGACTGCTAAACAGTAAAATTTCTTATTGAACTATTCTAGCAAGTCATTTCTAAAACTATTCAGGGTTTGTTTTGTTTGTGGAACGAAGTATTTCATTGTCATCTCACTCTTTTGTTTTTTGTTTGGTTTGTGGAATATAATGAGTTGATCCATCACCACCTCATTCCTCACAAGTATAATTAGTATACTAGTATGAGGAATGGGGGTCATTCCACTAATTTGAGGAATAGGCTCATGTGATGCATCACCTCAGCTAGAATGAGTTAATTCCACAAAACCAAACACTCCATTAGTTTTTTAGGTCATCCTGAGGCTACGTAGTTGAATATTAGATCAAGTACTCTGGTTTGTATTCGAGTGGCTGATGGATCAATGCTTCAAATTAATCTGTTCGGCAGGTTTCGTTGTGGGACCATATTATACCTGACAAGGACCTTGCAAAGCTGCAACTAGAGGTGAAGAGCAAGTATCCCCTGATAGACCAGGTAAAGTTTTTTTTTTTTCGTATTGCTTTTCATTGGCTTGCGCCCTGAGCTGAGTTTTTCTTGACAATACTATGCAATTCCTCACCTCAGGGTAGCAGTCTGCGCGGGAAGACGGTTCAGTTTGTTCTGCACTGGCATGTTATGCCCAATGCTGGTGCCATGATCAGAGATCGGATGGCGCTCTCGGAGTTCACACTGCCTGACTCCTATACCTCTTGAAAGAAAAGCTTATTGATCTGGGAAGAACCCTCTAATTTAACCCTTTTTCTAATCCGGCATCCACAATTGGTGCCTAGACGAACGCAGGTCTGATTCCAGTAAGTGCTGACAGCTGCATATGAAATATTTTGGATATTCGATCAAGCGCTGAAGCATTGAATGAATATCAGAGGGTGGTTCGGAGTTACAGATGACGATTATTTTTATTCACCCATGCTCGATTGAGCAGGGACGCTCATACATAGATGATAGATGGATGGAAGCCGCGACGGCTTATTGATGGCGTGTAGCGTGGAAAACATTTGCGTGAGGTGAGCTAGCTCAGGAGGCCGTGCCGAGCCTAGTTCTTCTTGCATGGTGGGCCGCACATGCCGAGGAAGGTGTCGGTGCACTGGAACTGCTTGACGGGGTACTTCTTGACGACGGTGCAGACCTTGCCGACGGGGTCGCACTTGCCGACGATGTCGTCGCAGGTGTAGAGGCCGGAGAAGGAGAAGTTGCACTTGGTGCAGCACCCGAGCTTGCCACCGTTGCTCTCCATGTTGCCCTTGCTCTCGCCCACGGCAGCTGCATCCACGCGTTTGAGTTCACATCAGTTTGAATCTCGTTCATGCATGACAATCTTTCTCTACCTGCTCGCCATTTTTTTTTATCGTAGCTGCACCTAGCAAATATGCGGCGATCTGGGATAGATGTTATTTGGCGATCTCTATTGTTTTCTAGTGGTGCCTGGTGCGGATTGCCATCTACAATCAGGTTCAGGATGGTACGTTGGATCCAATCATGCTATAGCCTGGGTTTGTTTGCGCATAGCAAGTGGAATGGCAGTGACAGTGAGTGGTCCACCCTAATATGGCAAGATCTGTTTGGTTGGTGTATAAGCTGTTTTTGCTGATTTGTACAGCTGATTTGTTGGAAGAGAAAAATACTGTACCATGGCTGATAAGCCGGCTTATAATGGCAGCCGAACAGAGTCTATGAAAAACTGATGGCCTTACCGGCTTAGGGCTCGTTCGGTTCTTCAGTAAGGGTTCCTAGAACAATTCCTTGTTAAAATGCTTTACTAATTTATATAATCTCGGTAAGCTGGAATGATTCCTATGGCCAATCCTAGAAAACCGAATGGGCCTAAGAGAAAAATCTTGAGGGTATAATCCTCTCATTGGTCATCCCTTGAGCTCTAGTGCATTGCATCAGTGCAGAAAAATAGCGTACCAAGGACAGAGGTGACAATGCGCCATGGGTTATGTTTGTGTTCTGTCTGGTATAGTTGACAAACGAGTTACCAAATCCAGTTTTCGTAAGTCGTATGGTTATGATTCCAATGCGAATTTGGCAGAACTAATCTAACTGATGCACAAAACATCTGATCGTACTTTTTAGTTGTTCCCATAGACACATTGTTAAAACGCACGAAACTACAGACCATTGATCTCTCACTCTCAGGGAAAAAAAGAAACGAGCGAACTAATTGGTAATCTCGGTGAAAATTTTCAGCATCTACACGTACCGTTTTCTTTAGCCACAGCTGCAAACATTCCAATGACCAGAACTGCCTGGAGAACCAGGATCACAAACAGCGTGCTGCTCTTCATCTTCACTAGTTGTACGTAAGACGTTTTCCCCACAGCTCTCTGACTTTGTTGCCTCTACTTGTAGAATGGCCCCGTTCAGCTTACCCAGAAATCGACTTATTCGGCTTGTTTTTTCAGCCGGAACAGTGTTTTTCTCTCACAATAATTCAGCCAAAATAATGTTTTTTAGTCAATTTCAGCTAAATTTCAGCAAACCGAAATGTTTTGTGTTGCTGCTGGTGGCCAAAGCACGGTATATATAGGCGTCCAGATAGACGGGAAAATGGCATCTCACCATACCATCGAATATCTTTTCGGAAACACCAGTTAGGCGGCCGTTAGAGGCGGCTAGTTGTGGAAGGCATGCATCTATATCATTTAATTAATGCTGGCCCTACGTCCTCATCAGCATGGTCCAAGCCAAGCGCGCAGCAGTGAGCCAGCCATATCTATTAAGCCTAATTAATCCACGGTGGCTACCAGTTATGTCAGATTTTATTGAAGCCTTCCATGACAAAGCAGTAAAACCATAATCCCCGACTTGCCATAAGAGAAAGGCTAATAATATAGCTGGTTGATGGCTGTAAGGATCTTTACAGCCTCTAAGCCCATCATATATAGTTAGCTCTTCACTATTGAATACATAATCAACTTACCTCTTTTATAAGGTTTCTTAGTTTTTAGGTCTAAGCTGGTTGTATCAACATCAACATTTAGCCTACTTACAGCCGGTTATTATACTTTTCTAAGTGTTTGTGATATTGTGCCGGTGCCTATCCCCATTCCGCTACCTTGAAAGGAAATCAAAACTTAACCTGAAGCTCGGAAGCTGTTAGGTTTAGCTCCACTGAGCTCATCAGTGGTGTCGAAATCAAGATGGCGAGCGTACATACGCCGTGCCGGTAGGCCGGCCGCTCGTGGCTCCGTCGCCCGGCCGCATTAGGCCATGTATAATGCAGAGCTACTTGTGCATACGCTTAAAGAGAGAGAAACAATAAAAGAGCTTTACTCTACAACGCAACGGACTCTTACTAACTTTTTTTTTTGTTTAAACCGAGATCCTAGGGACGTCCCCTTGCATCAGGCGCCTGGGGCGTCGGCCGCTTGCACGAGCGGCGATGTCGGGCTGAAGCGCCTCCCTATCCTCCACCGTGGCATAAAAAAGTCTCAACTGCTCATAAGCGCCCTGCCGTGTGTGTGCGTTGTACAAGCCCTTACATGCATGATGCATGAACGCGACGGCCCAACCACGCGCTGAAATATGTAAGGCCGCGGGCGACGGAGCTCCTGGCTCGGCAAACCCTGCGGCTGTGTGGCACGGGTGCCTCGTGCGGCCGTGCCCGCATGCAGGATGCAGGCACGTGCACGCGCAGGCAAGCCGTTTGCTGGTGTGGTGGCGCCTGGCATCTCGCCATGTCAAGCCATTTGCTGTACTCCAAACTTTCTCCTTAATGAAATCGGTAGTGCTAGCGCTTGACATCCGGATGGATGCCCGCGCGCTGCACTCCGTTTCACGTGCTCCACGCGGGGCCCGCGCCACCCGAGCGACAAGAAGGGAGGGGCACAGTGCCTTCGATTCAGAAGGACTCGGCCGCGGCGTCATATGGATGCCCTGTCGGCGTCGTGAGGAGGACACACTGAGACGATGCAGCAAAATGTGTGTGTGTGTGGGGGGGGGGCAGGTGCAACACCTGATCTACTTTTAAAACATCCAAATACTACAGTTGCAACATACGTCTGAAGGCATTTGAAACACTTGAAACATGTTTATGAAACATTTGAAAACCATTGCAACATCCAAATAAAACGTATGTGTGAAACATATGCAACATACAGATAAACACAGATGAAACATACCTCTAAAACATCTTAAACACTCGAAACGTACGCTTGCAAGGTGCCTCTGAAACAATTGCAACATGTGCAACATCTCCTGATCTACTTTTACGACATCAATATGAAACAATTACAACATACATCTGTAACGCCTAAAACACTTGAAACATATATATGCAATATAGGGAAGGGGAAGGCTGGGCCGATCGATTCCGGTCGTCGGGGTCGGAGACGGCGGCGAGCGGCTACACGTGAGCACCACAGCCACCAGAACCGGGGTTGGCTCAGCGTCGCCGGGGTGGGAGGAGCTCGGTCACCAGGTGAGAGGGCGCCATTGGGGGTGGGGAGGCGTCGCACCGGGGTGGGGGTGACCCGCTCACTCCTCTGTAACACTGCAGCGCTACCTCTATGGATCTTGCTCGTGCTCTATGGATCTCACCGGGGCAGGGGAGAGGACCACCGGACCCGCAAGCGTTGGGCACTCTCGGTGGGTGAGAATGCTTTGGGGGGGGGGGGCGTCTCCGAGGTTGGGGAGGAGCCGCTGGGGTGGGGAGGAGGACGCCAGGGTAGGAGAGAACACATGTCGGGGTGGGTGAGGGCGTTGCCGCCGGCCAGGAAGGCAGCCATGGCCGCACGTCGAGGTGGGGTGGGGCACGAGCGTGGAAGGGAGGAGGAAGTGAGGGATTAGGAGGGAGAGTGACTAGAGTGAAGCGTCCGTCCGGACGTCTTAGTTGGAGTATTATCGTAATGAAATACACGTGCAGCTCACGTTCTCGAAAAAAAAACGTGCACGCCGAGCGGCGAAACGACATATTACGACTTGCGAGTACCCAATCATGTATCTATCCACGGGCCACGGCTCCGTAGCTACCTAACAATCATCGACATCGATCGTCCACGTGAACGTTCGTCGCACGTCATTCTGGTTAGCATATAATTTTTTCATTATTTGAATATACAGAAAAATATAATTTTTTCTTGTGAACCGTTCTTTTAGTTATATTAATTTATTGTGTAAGATTGTTTTTTTTAATAAATTCTTACAAAACGGGAGGAGCGCAACGCCAGGTGCTTTCGTGACTCATCAGCCTCCACGAACGTGCTTCTCTCCAAATCATAAAGGCTGAAGCTGATCGTTGGATCGAGGCCGGAGCTTGGCGGCGTTAGCGGCTTCTTAGTCTGGGTTCTAGTTCTGAATCCATGGTTGTTATCGTTCAAGATGTAATCCTTTGTAAACACGGCATTTTTGTATCATAAACTTTCTACTATCTTAATACAAAGATATGCACATTCATGTATATCGAGAGAAAAAAAATTCTTACAAATTCAAACACTTGAAATATAGCAACTATGTATATATTATATATTATTTATTCTGGTTAGCTGCTAGTAATATTATTCATTCTTGGTCCGACGCGCATCATGCATGTAGATGGATGATCATTCGGGATTAGCTAGCAGGCAAACGAGTTCATTTGTTTTCTTTCAAAGTTTTCTAGGATTTTTATCCTCGTGGGAATATCATATTCATAGTGTGTAGTGTTCTTTGTTATCTCGAGTTGTAGTTTAGAAGAGATTGGTTCCGTGTCTCTTATTATATACACCCTCTATCCTAAAATAAATACACATCTCACATTTTGAAAAGTCAATTAATCTTAAATTTGACCACGTATATATAAAAAAGTACTAATATTTATGATACTAAATAGATATCATTAATTAATTAGATTAATCATGTTATATATTTTCATAGTAAGTCTATTTAGAAGTGCAAATATTAATGTCATTTTGTATAAATTTAGTTAAACTTGAGATTGATTGAGTTCTTGGAGTCAAAATGTGAACTTATTTTGGAACGGATGGATTATATATATATATATATATAAGGGGAAAAAAACTCCAGTGTCCACGCATGCCCATAGCATCACCATTTTTGTGAATAACTTTATTTTATTTATTTATTGCAAACAACGGCTTATTGTTGGCGTGCAACGTCATCGAGAACAAGAATCGAACACACAAACCCACAAGCACAATGACACACAGTAGGTTATTCATGCACCGGCGGCGAAGACTGAATGAAGCATTCTTCATTTCTTCTAGCAGTTTGGGCCGCACATGCCGAGGAAGGTGTCGGTGCACTTGAACATCTTGGCCGAGTAGGTCTGCACGGCGACGCACTTCTTGCACACGGGGTCGCAGTCCTTCTTGACGTCGTCGCAGGTGTAGAGACCCGAGAAGGAGAAGTTGCAGTTGGTGCAGCACTTGAGCTGCCCCGGGTTGATGTCGATGGCCTTGCTCTCGCCCACGGCTGCATGCAGGCACGCATCAATTTTCAATCCATGCGTCATAATAATCATGC
Source organism: Miscanthus lutarioriparius (assembly GCA_904845875.1). NCBI lineage: Eukaryota > Viridiplantae > Streptophyta > Magnoliopsida > Poales > Poaceae > Miscanthus > Miscanthus lutarioriparius. Next base: position 95,333,310 of record CAJGYO010000006.1, read on the forward strand.
ATGGTAACACATGCATAGACTCATTCAGATCAGTCAACCAGTATATGATGATTAGAATCATAAGATCGTCGATCAAGGAACGCACCATTTTTTCCCTCAAAAAGAAGAAGAAGGAACGCACCATTTTCTTTAGCCACGGCGGCGAAGATCCCCATGACCAGAGCGGCCTGCAGGCACAGGATCACCAGGAGCGTGCTGCTCTTCATGGTCTCGGTCGGCGACGTGGTCGTCAGACGAGCTGTTTTTCTTTTTCCTCTCTGCCTCTTCTCGTAGAAGCAAGCTGTGTTGCTGTGTTAATTTTGCTGGTGCCAACGACAGCGCTGGGAGAAGCTACTTATAGGCGCCGAGATCAGAACATGGCATTGCCGCCGTAGTCCTGCAATCGCATTTTCTTTTGGGGACGATGGATGGATATGCTTCCAACTCGTGCATTTTGTTATTTGTTAGGCGAAACTTTGACTCATGGCTGCGAGTCGTATGGTATAACAACCCATTTCCTTCTCATGATCATGTCCAGTCATCCTCGTCAGCATATATATATTCGGTCCAAAATGGACGGAAGTGATGACGTTTACGTATATCAGCATAATTTTGTGGCTAAGGCGCAGCTGGATTATAGTAATACGGTATGCATTAATCCTAACCTTGACCGTGCATGCTATTTCAACAGGATGTAAATTAATGGTATAATCGGAATATACAGTAATGTATATTCATATATCTGCAGTGGTAAGAATATGTTACCACTGCAACAGTCGTGTGTAGAGTTGTACGTGCCCTAAGAGCATTTTCAGCGGTAGGAGAAAATCTCAACCCCAAAACTAGTTATTGGGGGAGCTATAAAACTTTTTTGACGGTTCTCAAAGGCACCATCTCCAGCAGAATGAGAAAATCTCATCCCCAATATATTGTATGATGTGTGGGGTACACTTGTCATTCTAACTTCCCCCACCGCTTCTTTCTCTCTCCCTCCCCACTCCGAGCGACCCACCGCCGCGACTCCTCCAAGTGATCCAACACCGCGACTCCTCCGCCGCACCTCTCCTCGCTCAGCTTCTTTCTTTCTCCCTCCCACCCTGATCGACGCATCCACCGTGACTCCTCCGCCGCTCCTCTTCCCATCCATGGCGCCCGGCCTCGGCCCCTGGCCATGGCGCCCGCTACTCCTTCTTCCCTGCCCCCGGCCACCATCCCCTGTCCCTGGCCACCATCTTCACGTCGTCCTTGGCGCCGGTAGTTGAGCTCCCGCTAAAAATCTCAAGTATTGCTGGGAGGGAGGTTTCCCTTATCTTTGAGGGATTGGAACATCGATTTTGAGGGGCCGAGATTTTTTTTTTCTCATTGGGGTTAGAATGGAGATTTGCTGGAGCTCTCAAATCCCTCAAAATACAGGTTTTTCTCATTGAAGATGGGAATTGGGGGACTGATGGAGATGCTCTAAGCAGCTTAAGCTGCTATTGGTACATTTGGTATGATTAGGGCAGAGAAAACTGTCAAATTCTTTCAGACAAAAAAGCTGTCAAGTTGGGGCATCACATCTATACTCTTACATTCTCTAATCAGGCACATACTGCCTTTTTATTTTGTTGGACCAAATTAAAACAACCGACTTGTGAAGACTGACGTGTCCTAGTAACTATACTAGTTAGCTTTCCCTAAAAAAACTATATATTACTGTACGGAGATCCTTTTTTTTCTGTTGAGTAGTAGTACTCAATTGTCATATAGTGTCTCTTTGTTATTGTTGATGATTGTACTGCTCAGTTTGATCTAACTTTTACTTCCTCAACATAAAGGTAGTTTCTTGGATCTGCTCTTTCTTTCTTTTTTTTTTAAAAAAAGGGAAAAAGAATGGAGTATCTTTTTTTTATCTGTGAAAATAAATGATCACTGGTTCTGTAAAAAAAATGGTTACTGTTCAGTTAAGTGCAGTTACTTTGAGTCCGTGACACTGAGACAGCACAGAGAGAAAGGTGCTAGGGAACAAGAACAAAGGAACATGCGGATGGATAAGCATGACACGCCGAGCGGCGGCCGTCGCTCTTCCCGGTCTCCCCTCCCCTCGCCGGCTAACGACGAAGCGTTTTCACACTGCTGCGCATACGAATGCACGATTCAGCAGTAGCTGCATTCATTTTGGTCGCCTTGTGGACCTGGAGGCGGCTATTGGTGATGAACTGATCCAGTTCAGGAGGAAATACACCGGTTTGACGCCGACGACGTGCGTCGCGTGAACGGTCCAGCCGTCCAGTGGTTGGTAGCGAGTTTCGAGGTAGACGAAGCAACGAAGCTTCACTCACTGTCGTCTCGAGATTTTGATGTGGCGCTCATATCACAGTAAGCACCGGATGCTCAAGTTTTGGATTGGCCAGGGCGCTACGACTGAGCCTGAGCGGCAGGCCGCTTTCTTACTTGCCATTGCCACTCCACGTAACAGGCCGGGCCGCATTCACCGGTTGGGTAACGGGTCCGAGCGCTCACTGGCCGGCCTCCATGGGCCTCGGATAACGGCGCGAGTGTTCGCCGCGATTGGCCCCGCATCAATTTCCACTGGCCTCGTCTCCGGCGGCGGGGACGGGGGAGTTCACGCGGCGAGCTCCCTTGTTCCCCTCTCCGCGCACCGAGGGGAAGCTGCGTGGCATCCGGCCAGGAAGATGAAAGAGGCAAAAGGCTGAATTAAAGACGGGTTAAGACAAAAAGGTGTATAAAAGGAGTCGATACACATGAAATCCGTAAGATAACTAGAGTGTCATAGGACCTATTTTGTAGATCGATGGAAGGAGTGTTACCACCTAAGGAGCTACACAAAAAGGAGCAAAAATACTTTAGTACTACCCTCCGTCCAAAAAGAAAGTCTTTATGCGTGTAAGTTAAACTTTCTCAACTTTAACTAAGTTTGTAGAAAATACGTGCAACATTTATATCTTTAAATAAGTTTATTATAAAAATATATTCAACGATCTATCTAATAATACTAATTATGTATTATAAATATTAATATCCTTTTATATATAATTGGTTAAAGTTTAAAAAAGTGGACTTCTCGAAAAACGAGAATGACTTCTATTTTACGACAGAAAGTATATGACACAACTTCCACGTTTTAGTATAAATGATAACAGTAGGAAGAGAAGCATAGCCAGAAAAGGCTGCAGTTAAGCGTATCGTTTAAAGGTTTTGATTACTTCGTGGCGGCACAGAAAAACTGGGTGTATTTTGGAGGAGAGGAGACCAATTAATTGCAATATAATTCCATACGCGGCTATTCGATTATGGTGGAATCCAAAGAACATACACGGTTTTCATCACGTGCTGGTTACCAATACGGTCCATGGGTTAGATCGTCTTATAAGTACTAATATATAATATGATTCTAAGCAAATACAATCAAATATACAACGTTTCTCTTGATCTAGAGGCTAGAGAAAAGGCACATCTATCTACATCGAGTGGTTATATAGTAAGGGTCCACTAAAGGCATGGTCCCAGTGGACAATAAAATTAAATATACTTGACCAAGACAACTAGCACAATTATTTTGCAAAACACAAGCTAAGTATATGTGGAAAAGCGAAAAGTAAAGCTTAACACAAATATCTGCAAGATACAAGCCAATCGCTTACTACTCAGGATGAAAGTCTTTGGACGACAACATCTGATGAGACTGCTTACTTCCTTTGAGGTGTCCTCCTGTGCCTCTCTGCCCTACTCTAATACTAGTGCTTGCTGTCGAAGGCTCTGTTCGGCAAGACTTATTGCTGCTGCGACTGATTTGTAGGGCTAATTTGTTGTGAGAGAAAAACATCGTTCCATGGCTAAAAAAGTAGGGCTGATTCTGGCTTATAAGCTCAAGCGAACAGAACCGAAAACCCTAATCACTTTGGGTTGACATCATTATCTTCCAGAAGGCTTCGCTAGACAATTCTGCATCTCCTGATTGGTTTTGTTGGAGCTTTTATTTCTTTTCTTTGAGTGGTTCTTGTGCAGGTGCTTCTAAGTTATAGTGTTGGAACGACGATCATGACAAAGTTGTTGTCCCGATGTACTTAGGTTGGTGAAGTTGTTGAGTAGAGATATTTTATAGCCATACTCGTTTGTCTCCTTAGACAGGTCGTGGCACCGAGCAATGAGATCGTCAGCCTAGTTGTTTGGTCTTTGGCTCGGATTTATGTATCTCTAGTTGTACGATCGGTGGACTCTATAGTTGTGCGGTATATGGTCTCAAGTTGTGCGGTATTTATACTATGAGCTTGTCTACTGTACACATGTGTGTTTTAACATAAGCCAATACATGGTTGCTGGCTATATGTAAAACACACAGATTTCAACATAGAAAAAACCACGTGTTTTTGGACTAGTTAGCACATGGTTGTTAGATGTCTAAAAAACACACAAATTGAAACACCGAAAAAAACATATATTTTAAGAGAATGCAACACACAAATTCCATCAGGCAAACAAGGCCCACAACTATCGTTCAGCCCAATAAAGACGTGCCAGAGAGGCCCACTAACTAAGAAGACAAAGAGACCCAATATCAACAAAAAGTAGTTCAGCCTCTCACTAGTAGCACCGAATTCATTGGTAAATAAAATACACACTAGGGCAATTCTGATAGATAAAGCCTAAAAATACTCAAAATCCCACATTCCACGTCCTGCTAAATTAGTACGGCTGTGCGTGATGCAGTCACTCATCTCGCTCACTGCCATCATCAGAGGCTGCTCGGATGATATACACCTGGGAGACGAATTCATTGGTAAATGAGCACTGAGCATTATAAATGAAAAAAACATGCTTTGAACTACTGAAAAACAGTATTGCACTTAAAGCATATAGTACCTTGAAGGTCGTGGGCTTAATCAACTGAAAAACAGCTGCATCTACATCCTGAATCCCATGGCATAGTGCAAAACCAGCCCATCCGCCACTTAGCCCCTTCTTGTAGGAAAGGTAGTTGGTGTCGAATTAGGTGATAATGGCATCTTGCTTCGGCATGTAAGTGTCACAGAAATGGCTCGGGAGACCCTTTTCGATCATACATACAGAAAAACCAGCACATGGCATAAGTTGCTAGGGAGAGCAAACGGGTGTCGAGCTGAGTACTCACCAGCCAAAAACCTCGAACCACATGTGAATGCAACATTGCCTTCACAAAGGATGGGATGCCAGGGTCAAGCTGTGATTCTAGCTCCTCGTTTTTGTTGCCTCCAACCTAGCTTTCATGGAAATTGTTCCACTTCTTGCCATGTAGATGAGGTCAGCTGGTTTTCTAGGAGACCTACGGAAGAAACGGAACAACAGGATTGTTACCTAAGAGGAGCAGAGCATATGTTTATAGCTCCTATGGTCAGGCTAGGCAGCTAGCAAATGTCCACATACCTTGTCATTCTATCTGCAGTGTGTGGTGCTATCTATTGGCAAATACAACTTGTCAGTAAAAACAAATGGTTCAAATTTATAGTTCATGACATGGATGCTAGGCAAAATGGCACGATGTGCCATGTTACATTACAGGATGATTATCAGAAGAAACATTTGTAAACCAATGAGTTTTGAAACGATTTTGTAAGAAAAAAAATCTGTTGCGGCACACAAATGTTCAACTTTTCAGTTGCCTTTACCAAAATCACATGGTTTCGTAAACTGAACAGATTGTGCTTTTTTTTATGGCCACATGGGTTGGTACACGCCACAATGTTTCAATTTAAGAGCAGAGAAATAAAATGTTGCTCTGTTTCCGGTGGAAAGAAATGGGAAGCCTTGAGCTCAAAATAAGAAACTACCATGTTCATTGGCCACACAAACACGTCTGCAAATCACTAAAATAATAGCGAAATATGTGCATTTATTAGAGCCCAAAAGGAAAACGAGAGCAGAGAGCAGTAAAAAGAAGGCAGATACCTCGGCGTACTTGACCTCGGGGAGTTGCATGCAAGACAAAGCGAGCAAAAAGAAGACAGATACCTCACAGACTTGACCTCGGGAGTTGCGCAAGCCGGCGGGACCTCCTAGGAGGCGAGGGAACCACGACTGTGTCCTCGATGATCCTGCTCCTCTTCGGCTTCTGCTCACAAAGGGTCAGTCAGACTAACGGCGGTGCATATAGCAGGTGAAGACGAACGAAGGAGGCAGAAGCAGGCGTGGCATCACACCAGTGGGGAAGGGGTCTTGGGGGCCTCCTTGATGACGGCGGAGAGGTGGCGCAGGTTGAGCGCCTCCATCTTGCGCTTGTTCTCTCCTTACGCCTCCATCCTCGTTTCTCATGATTGCTGCTAGATTTTGCACAATCTTATATGCAAATTAAGTGTACTGCATTATATTGATGAAATTACTACTGACACAAAATATTTACTCACACATAATGAGATGTTCTCGGTGAAAAAATACACAATGAATATCATCTTCAAATATTACAAAACAAGAATGCAAAAATTGCACATTTCAAATAGTGCAAATACTACATGTTGTTATTGCAATTATACTGTATATGTATATAAATACATAATCTACCTCAATAAATCACTAGGTAACTAAATAGCTTGGACGACATCTACACCACTAATCCAACCTGCTTAGAAAAGTACTAGTATTATTACTAATTTAACTATGGTGTGGGCTAGCACAAATCACAATAAACAAAGAAAAAGTTGTGGCCCAGTAAGACATTACATAATTGTAGAAATGTGAAAAACAGACAAACTATGAATCCCAAACCGCTCAGTTCAACTATACCATGTACAACCCACTACACAAAACCCAGATCAAAAAAGTTGGAAGGATTCTCGTGGAAGAATGATTTCCTTACTAATAGTCAACCCTTGAAAGTAAAAAGGGACATATTGCATATCCTCAACACTAAAATTGCAGTTCTCAATAATTGCAATTTACGGCATTATTGGTTGCAATTATTAAGTAACTGAATGTTTTATTTGTTTTTTCGTGAATAGAACAGATTAATAGGAACACAGCACTGCGACTATTATGGACAAGAACAATAAACGCCACTAATCCATTAGTGGATAGGCATGAGGAGATACTATATGTTTAGAGCATCTATAGCAGTCTATTCACATGCCCGGGAGCATGCAGCAGCAGCAGCAGAGCGCGGCCAAGCTGCAGATCGGACGCATTGACAGAGAAGATTTTAGGATTTTGAGTAAATCAACACAAACAAAAAACAATGCATACAGGAGGGTAGAAGTTTACTGGAATTTTGTCAAGGTACTTCTCTCTGAACCGGTTAGCTGCAGACTGCCTCTTCTCTGTAACAAAAGGCCAGACAAGTAAATGGTTTAGTTATGTAACATGTTAACAGATTTCAAGATATGTTAGCACAAATCATAAGTGATAATTTTTTCTATGAAAGGAAACCCACATCCATGTGGCCACATAAAACCAGAACAAGATGGGGCTCGCTACGATGGTTCCTGATAAACAATCAAGGGGCACTAGCAAAAAAAACCCACACAAATGACCACCACACTAACCACACAATTCCGCACTAGCCCCACAACAATGCTCGAACCACCTAAACCACATGCTGCTGGGCAAAACGGCATGGAGGCACAGGCTCCAAAAAGCCCTCGCCACTAAACGAAAAAAAGAAACAAGAACAGAGGTCCCATCCAAGGAAAACATGTAGTAGATATGTTTTCACCTAGGTCACTAAGAATCAGAGCAAACATTTCAGCACAAAGGCTCACACATTTTCCCCGTTAAGATCAGAAACTAGTCTAGTAGTGATGAGGCTAAGTGTTTTTGCTGAACCTGCTCCAAAGAACTAGTTCATTGTGACAGCATACAAAAGTTATAGCAAATGTGTTTCACCTTGGTTACTGAAAATGAGACCAAACATTTTAGAACAAAGGCTCACACATTTTTCCCTATTAAGAAACTAGTCTAGTAGTGATTAGCCTAACAGTTTTTGCTAAAACTGGACAAAACAACTAGTTAATTGTCACAACGTACAAAGACGATCCAAAGAGCTTACCTCTAACAAACTGACAGTCCCAGTCCTAGGCGCAGCCGAATTAGGATGGAATGGAACCAACCTGTTTAGAGAAATAGAACATGACCAAAGTAAGACCACAGATGACAAAAAATGCAAAATGTGTTTGCACAAATCACAGATCCAACAGCCCCCACATCTTGTCCTACCTCCACCATCCTTCATCTACCACAAACACAGATCACATAAGACAGATCATAGATCAAAGATTACAAGAGACAATTTATTTCTATGGAAGGACAATTTACAATATTTTTCCTTCATACTAGCACAATCACAGAGAGAGAGGGGGGGAGTAGTAGCACAATCACATATTGATAACTATTTTAGGCAATCAAAACAATATCTTATGCATCTGTTTTGTTTTCAGGTTCTGACAACATGGATGGGCACTCGCTACAAAATTTTGACCTCTGACAACACAAGAAGGGATCAAGAAATGACAAGAAGCCTTGCAGTTCATGTACCAGACTAACCAGTATACATTTCCAAATCCTATGTTGACAACCCCCCAGATCTTCTCTACATCCACCCTCCTTCATCTAACACAAGGACAGAACACATATTACAAGACACAATTTTTTTACTATGGAAGGATAATTTATAAAAAATTGTCCACATATAAATACAATCACAAGCATAGAGGGGGAGGAGCAGCACAATCACAGAAACGACAAACACAAAACAAAAACTACAACCCCCACCACTTCTTCTACATCCAGCATCCTTCATATATCACAATCTCATATCACAATTTAACCAAGCTCTAACAACCAAAATAATGTTACCTATTGGGGTGGGCAGAGACTAAATCACTAATGCACTCCAAAACAATGACAAGGTGGCTCAGTCCTCTCTATAACAGATATCAAATAATTGCAAATATTCAGCACCATAATTGCAAAAATTAAAGTATGCAGTCTATTACTAAATAATGTGCGGTAAATAAATTGGAAGTATGGGAGCCACAGATAGATGACAACCACAGTTAAGAGATATAACCTGAACTTTTCATTGCCTTGTGCCATGATAGGATGGACATCCAACACCCACCACCTCTTCATCTACCTCCAGCCTCCTACGACAACAAACTCAGATCATAGATCACAAATCACAAAAGACAATGTTTTTCTATGGAAATAACAACTTACATTTTTTTCACCATAGTACCAATTGTTCGGTCTTCAAGCCTACACAACAAAAAAAAACAAAGACAGTTTTAACCCACATCCTTTACTAGGGATTGGGACCTGCTATGATGGACCATAGGCGAAGTTAAAAACTTTTAACAATCAAATAAACAATAATATATTTATAAAAAAATATTACAAAGCAATCAAGAATCATCTCAAAGTAGACAAGAATGCATAAGACTTTTAACCCTTATGATAATTTGTGCACAATAAGTAGCATATAAATAAAAGTTCGATAAACATTAACAATTTTTTTCTATGGAAGCAAAATCACATATCACATAGAGACAATTATTTTCTATGGAAGGACAGATCACAATTTTTTTTCCGTGGAAGCACAATCACATATCGCAATTTTTTTCTAGATAGAGCATAACATAAATTATATAAACTCCAAAAGGCACGAGAGAAAAATATAAAATAAATCTAAATCATGTCATGGCAACTGAAGTAAGCACAACTAAATTAGAGTACTGAAACATACATGGAATTATCTGAAGAAAGCACAGAAGTGATGTAATAGTTTCTGAAGGACTTTTCCAGAGATTTCAGAGCAGTACAGAAAGCGCCCCAACCCACAACTCCGCCCCACCCGCTTCCTACCACAGATAACCTCCGCCCTACCTGCTGCCTGCACGACGACATTCGCCCCACCCACAGCCAGCGGCGAGGACACTACCTACACCACCAAGCGATGCAGAGAGGATTGGGCTGCAACCAAATCCACAGCCACAAACCAAAAATCCCCCAAATTCGACACAAATCCAACCTACACATCAATGCCAAACAGAATGTTCGAATCCCCCCGGCTACATCCCAAAACCCGCACTCAAATCTCCATCCATCAGGAAAAAGATGAGGCAAATTTTATATGAAGGGAGAAAAGCGGTGCACACAGGTACATCAGAGCTCTAGCAATGGTAGACGACGAGCAAGCAACCGATTTTGAAGGCGGGGCGATGCACGGAGACAGGGCCCGATGGAGCGATGAGGTCGCCTCTCCAAAAGCGTCCGACCAGGAGAGAGTCGGAGGGGAGAAGACGATGGGAGAATTGGGAAAACCAGACAGGTGTGACTCCCAATTCGAAACAGAACACTGTGGGGGTATAAACCCCCGAGTACCACAAGATGGTACATGGGCCGCACCAACCGAGGTGGCCCGGCCTGCAAGATCAAGTCGTGCATCGCAAGGCTACAAGCTGTACTAGATATTGTAATAGTACCAGATGGGATACTCTACTTGTAACACTCCTCCTCCTCCAAAGTATATAAGGAGAGGTAGAGGTCCCCTAGAGGACAGATCAATCTAGATCAACACAACACAACACATACAACAGATCATACAGATCTCAATCCAGATCAATACAAATAACAGAGCACAGGACGTAGGGTTTTACGCCATACTGGCGGCCTAAACCTGTATAAATCTTGTGTCTTGTGTCTCTGTAATCATCTGGTTCCTGATTACACGCATCCTACCGATAATCTACCACCACGGGCACCCCCCTCGGTGGACTGCCGACCATATTTCATCGATAAACACTCAGAGGTGGGCCTGGCAAATCAGAGTCAAATGGCAAGTTGGCGCGACCAGCCCTCGATTCTTGATCCAACGCACACAAAATTTGTGTGCCAACACACAAAAAACACATGGGCATATTAGGAAAGGGGATCCGATACATGATGCAACAGATGAGGAAGACATGTACAAATAAGAAGAGAGAGCAACCACGCACCAGACAACATCCCTAGAGCTACTCTGTGAGAGCTCCAATAGCGTCTGGTTGAGACATTGCCTGAGCAGACTTTAAAAAATCAGGAAACTAACAGATAGGGAAAGTGTGGCTTGATACAATGCCTGAACAACTCATAATTTCAAGCATAACCACATTTAAGAAGTAAAATCTAAACATGACAAAATCCAACAACAAACATAATTCACAAATATGAGTTGTTATAACACAAAGGAAATAAACAAAAAACAATTCTTTCTATAGTTTCCTGGTATGTCCTTACACATAAATACAATCAATAGATTACAAATCTACACTCTATTAACACAAATACAATTAACCATCTAATTCATAAAAAATACGAAAATTACACATTGCTATTAGTGCAACTATTACTTTTCCATAGTGCAATTTTATTGTATATGTATTGTAAGATATGTTATAACCAGATCAACTTCATCTAAGAACTACGTCAGAGTACAAATATTACAATTGAGCATGGGATGGAGTTGTTCTAACCTGGTTCTTAACTGACTCATTGCATTGATGGCATATTACATCTTGCTGAACTCATTGCACATTACAGACTTGTGATAAAGGCTAGTGGCCTTGTTTTGCTTCTTTGTTCGTTTGTCAAGAGGACCACCGCAATCTCCTTGCCACTGGCTAGATAAATGTCATGGTCTTCTTGTTGGCAAGGCCTAAACTTCACCAACCAGTGCCACTGATGGCATAGAAAAAGTCAAATGGACAGGCTGATAAACATACTCTAACCAAAGGGATTGTAGGTGAACATTGTATAGACTATTGGGCTCCTTGATGAACTGAAACTTGGCATTGCCATTGCCAAACAAGTCAGGGGACACATATGTGCTCCAGCATACCAAAACAGGTGGTACATGTGAAGCATGCTGTGAGTAGATTTAATTCGTTCCTATGAAAAGAAACACATAGAGAAACATAGAGATAATGACAAAACCAGATTTGTATTGGCACAAATAAACTTAAAAGTTTACAATTGTTTATATACTCACACAAGTACAAAATATTGGTTGCCTAAGTGATGCGTTAGAATAATGTCGATAATTTCAAATGCATCCTAGGTGTGATCAATAATTCCTGACCTGAGCTGCCATTTGCAGAAGTCCTGAGAGCAAGAAACACAAGTTAACACTTAGGAATAATTATCATCAACACCTGAAGACAACCTGTAGGGAATCACCTAATGTTTTAGGGTAAAATCAAAACACAAATAATATAACAAGCTCATACAACCAAATTGCGTATACTCAACACTACAATTGCGATGCTCTATAATTGCAATTTACATTATTCATATTTGTAATTATTTAACTGAATATTTTTTTAGTTTTCATGGACAGGAAAGGTTAATAGGAACGGAGCAATACAACTACTATGCACAAGAACAACTTGGACGGTCATTCGCCTTGGCCAGCAATTGATTGGCTCGTCAGTCATAGATCACTAATTTTTTCAGTGGACTTGGGAGGCAGTCCTTGGGTAGAGATCGGATGGTTAGGCAGTCTGATATCACCAATGCCAAACACAACAGTAACAATCTATGACAGCAAGCATATATTATCCTAGTGTATATTTCCACATCAGTTCAACACCAATCCTACAGAGAATCCTAGTGTTCATTGATAGCACCAAAACTACAATAAGTGAAATCAGAGGTCTCTGAGACGCATCTTATGCAGTTCTACAACAGTTAGACTCATGACTAAACCACAAATATAGCAACCACTTGAAATGAAAACAATGCCATCAACTATCCAGAGCCTCCTAGTGTAAATTGGCAGGAACAAGACTACAACAACTCAAGTTTTGAAATGTGCAAATACTTTGTTCTACTAGAGCAGTGAGCTGGAATGTTATCAGTGTCATACCAGGACTAGTGTATTCTCTACTCTGCAGTTGTCAATCAAACAAAACTGATTTGCTGCATTTTGCTGACTGCACGCAACAGGTACCATGTCTAAGCAGAACTGATGCACAATCAAGAAAATGATACGAGCTGCAAAACAACAAACAAGTGAGCATCAGAAATAGGCTTACAACTAGAAAGAGAGGCTCATACTATCCCATACTGTATTATTCAGTCAAGTCAACCACCATTTGTTTCGTTACAGAGACAAACTCGAACTGGTGACGACTTTACTTGATTCAGTCGAGTCACTTGGTCGACCAATCCCAATACAACAACCGACAAGGAAATACACACAGAGAGAGTGCATTTCTTGTAACTGTGCATTTTTAAAATATTCATCGCACTTTGCTAATGGCAAAATGAACAATGCAGCAACATACAAAGAATCACTAGATAAGGAGATGACAAAGCTCATGGCGATGACCTAACATGAGTATAGCAGAGGAGACCTTCTCCCTCAGCTGTTCCTGTAATGTGTCAACATCACAAAAAAATGGCACAAATTTATCAGCATGGACAGAGTACTGAGAAGTAACTGATCTCTATACATAACAATTGGACAATAACGTGAAAGAAAAGGAACCTACAGAAACATGGAAAAATTAAAATGATAATATTAAAAAGGAACAAAAATTGGCTTTCGACTAGTTTACCTTTCAAGTTTGAAGTCAAAATCAGAAGGTGTGTTGGAATATAGCTGTGCGGCAAAACATGTGAAACAGTTAGTTTACTGACTAAATATGAGTTCATAAAGTAACAATTAGCAACCAAAGTACATGTCTCAAACAACTTGATAAAGGATAAAAGGACTTGTCATTTGGGTACTAGTTTCAACAAAACAGAACATGCAATTGTTAACCTAAGTATTATACAGTATATTGAATTGGCCTCGAATAATGGTAACTATCCCTAGTGGAGGTGCAAATCCATTTAAGTTGAGCACCTTGGAATTGCACAAAGCTTATTGAGCTGGCCATAGGGAGTTGTAATTGCGAAGCTAAGAAAAGTTGAGGCAATTGTGTTGCTAAGCTGAGCAGAGCTTGATTCCTCGATCATGGGTCTATAAATAACAAACAAGCAACTAGGAGGAATTGCTATAAAAAAAGTGTGTGATAAATTGTTCATACAAGGAAACAAGCACTAAGAATCAGTAAGAACAAATCTAGCAATTATGTGCACACAGAATTATGTCAGTGGCAATGGCTATGGGTTGGCCATACCAGTGACCTAGACCTCAACTTTAGAATTGTACAGAGTGAGTAAATTATAAATCACTACTACTAGTACTAGTGAGTACTACTCGAGATAATAAAGCTAGAGAGCTGACACACCATGCAGTTTGCTTGTTTGATGAAGAAACAATATTGACTGAACTCTAATGTTCAGACTACACCATCACCATCACCACTATTGAAAAAGAAAAAGAGGGAGCAAAGCTGATAAGTGAGTGCTTTGCAGTCCTGCATTATGCTGCCAGATCTATGTGGTTAGCACAACCTAATAAAGCCCAAGGAGGAAGAAAATGGTCGGCTGCAGGCTGCATCATAGTACAGGATTCCCAATCAGAGAGCAGAGGGAGCGCAAGAGGTTAATCTAGCAGAACATGCATATCCACAGCCACAAACCAAATCCAGAGTCAGTCTCAGAGGGCAGAGGGAGTAGAGGGAGCTGCAACCAAATCCACAGCCACAAACCAAAATCCCCCAAATCCAACGCAAAGCCCCTGTCTACATCCAAAATCCCCCACCCAAAAATCCCATGCCAAAAACCACCGTGCTAGCTCCGAGCGTAGCAGCAGCGCCGCCGGTCTCAACACCGCTGGCACTGGCACCCGTTCGCTCAACCTCTCCCGTGGACGCGAAGAAGAGACGGCACCCATGGCCCGCACAGACGTCGCCAACACGGACGTGGGTGCCGCGGCGTCGTCGTCTGTGTTGGTCCTCCGATCTCCTGCCCCCATCGATCCCCGCAGCCCTCTTGCAAAAATCCCCCACCAAAATCACAAACAAGCGTAGAAACAAGGGGAGCAAGCACCAAACCAGGTACCTCCAGAGCTCTAGCAATGGTAGACGACGAGCGACCAACCGATTGGTGAGGGCGAAACGACGGGCAAAGACGGGGAGGGGCGGAGCAGCGACGTCGCCACTCGAATCGCCTTCTCCGACCAGGAGAGCTGCCGGAGGAGAAACGTGATGCGGAAATGGGGAAAAGCGCGACTCCCGATTCAAAACAGTACCGTTCAGGTGGGCCCATTAAAACAGCGTCACATGGCAAGTGCGAGCGACCAGCCGTCGCTTCTTGATCGAGCGGCCACAAAATTCGTGCGCTGCCGATGACAGAAACACACGCGTGACATATAGCATTCCTCTTATACTATTGGTTGTATGGTTTTGGGCCAGATTTTCTTTGTAAATTAGTTAATTCTTTTCTGCTAATAACATTCACAATAAAGCAAAAGATTTCACCGTACTTGAAAAACATACCTATGGACATCGAAATCTCCCCATATCCATCTCCTTATTATTGAGTATAAAAGTCGTCAGGTATTTTTATTTTGGGTATACATTTCGTCTTAGGCTCGTCCAACCACACGCGTATCAGCCATGGCCCTCGTGGAGCAGCCCACGGGTGCTATAGTGATCGACGATTACTACACGTCGAACACATGGCTCATTGATCTCTCTATGGCCCCGTTCGTTTCGCTGAAAAAATAAACCGAACACTGCTCCGCCTAATTTGTTGTGAGAGAAAAATACTGTTCCGACTAAAAAAAAGCTAAAAAATACGAATTATAAGAGAAGCGAACATGACCTAGGTTGCATTTTGCCAAGTTTTCACCACGTCGTGTATAGTACTAGATAGTATTGGTAGCGTGCACAGTAGTAACCACTATAGCGTAGCGGCCCCTACCGCTAGGCTATAAGGTAGCCTGTTGGAACTTAGGGGCAGCTGTTGCACTTAGCGCGCATTCACTATATATTGTTATTGTTGGGCTGTTATTCGTTGTTCAGTGTTATTAAAATTTTAAGATAGTGATTTGGACCATGATAAAGTAGGATGGAATGGTTAATGATATCTTTTTCAATTATTACGAGAACTTAAGATAATTGGGGCGTTCGGCTGACCCCAAAAAGCACGGTAGCGGTTGAAAGGTACTGTTTACGGCTGAATCTGTGAGAGAAAAACACTGTTTCGGATAAAAAAAGAAGCGGATCAAGCCGAGTTTGGGATCAGCCGAACAAGGCCAATATGTGTCCACCTATTTTCTTTATATTTTATTCATTTGTGTGTTTTTGGGTTTTAATGTCATTGAATATAATAATTTATTTAAAAAATTCTTTTTTTAGAAAAACATGATATTAGTATTAGTATATGCTTCAAATTTTTAACTATTTTTAATATTTTTTATTAGACCTTAGTATCCCAGTACCCATTATATATGATTCACCGCGTAGACAATCTAGGGCGAACCCGGTATCCGTCATTTACTAGCTTGTCACGGGCCACGGCGGCGGCGAGAGAAACCGCTAATAAAAGTACCCAGATGATATGTAACTGAAACCACTAGCACTACTGCAACTAGCAAGCTGAACTTGCATTCCGTGGTAGGGCCTTGTTTGGATTGAAAGAAATTTCAACCCGATGGATAGTAGCATTTTCATCTTATTTGGTAAATATTGTCCAATCGTGGACCAACTAAGCTCAAAAGATTCATCTCGTGATTTCTAACTAAACTGTGCAATTAGTTATTTTTTTACCTACATTTAATGCTCCATGCAAACGGCTAAAAATTGATGTGATGGAGAGAGAGTGAAAAAACTTAGAATTTTGAGGGTAACTAAACAAGGCCTAGGAGTATTACAAGTACTGAAATAGTACATGACAGATGCGAGATTGCGAGCACGGTGCCGACGGCCGGGACTCTCCCGCTGCAACTGCAGGCCTGCACGCCACCCTTGATGAGGCTCCCTCGAACAAGCATTCCCCACAAGCACATGGGCATACTTTGATCACACTCCATGCATGCCCCGCCAAGCAACCCGTAATCAACAACAACACAACCAAAAAGCGCCTCCATCCGATCCCATGCCAAGCAAACAAAAGGGATCTTTTAAGGAAAAAAGGCCATTGTTCTATCATTGCCACCTTTCCCTGTCGTGCACCACCCATTCTCTCAATTTAATTTGATCATAATTTTTTTTCTCGATCACACAAAAGATTTACGCGTTTTTGTATTATTAAGAGAGAATTGTTTGTTTACAGCACGTCCTTGAGACGCTCTAGGGGGCGAAATTGTTTTACAACTTAGTATTGGCTCTCCCTAGAATAATACAAAGGAAGCTAGGCGACTACGTAGAAGACAACCTAAGTTCCTTGCGCCTGCTTGCGTCCACAGCTCAGGAACAACCAGGGCACAAGCCTGCTCAAGCTAGCCCGAGCTGAGCAGCAAGTTTTCTTATAATTTCATATATATGCAAGCATGGCTGTAACTTGTAGCCATGCACATTTGGAATGCGTGCGTACGTTAATTCACAAGCTCTTTGTTTATGAGTTTCATTGGAAATTGTTCACCATATTAGCTGGGCGCCAGGCCAGGCCAGTTAATTAACTCTAGAACTCCCTACTCTTCTTGGTCCTGCTGTGGCTACAGTCACAAAGCAAGTAGCTGAGCACGTTGGACACACTCGTGCCGATGAACGACACGTTAAGCACCGGACGAACCCTAACACCACCATGGCTACCACTACCGCTGCTACCTTTTCTGCTACCTCCGTAGTAGTAAGCTCTTGAACTACCAGTAGCTGCCCCTGCGCCGCCAAACTTCTTGTAGTACTGATGATGATGGGGCCGGTGGCCGGCGGCGTCCGAGACGACGGCGTCACCACCCAAGGCGGCAGCGGCACCATCCCGCGCCACGGACGCCGCTGCGGAGCCGACTGACCAGCTGCGCATCAGCGGGAACGGCGGACAGCCGAACTTCCCCGCGGACCGCGGCGCGCCCGTCGTCGTCGTCGTGCCGGAGTTGACGCTGCTGCTGCGTGAGAACGGGGACGCCCACGACGAACCCGGCCGCCTGATCTGCTGCTGGCACGCCTGCTGCTTCGCCTTGACACGGCAAGCCTGTGGCTTGCACGGGGTGGTGGGCTTCGGAGCGGGCGGCGGCAGCGGCGGCATTGGCAGCAGCTTGCCGCCGGCGAAGAGGCGGTCGGCCGGGGCGACGTCGTCGGCGGCGGCCGCGACGACGGCGTTGGCGAAGTCGAACTCCGGCTCCGCCGGGAAGCGTAAGCGTGACTCGAGCAGCGACGCGTCCGACCGCCGCCCGGCGAGGGCTGCAGCAGGCGGTGGTGGTGTGGCGACTAGGTCGTGTGAGAAGGAGATCCTGGGGCTGATCAGCTCCGGGGCTTCCTCGTCTTCCATTGGCGGTGTCAGGAATGTCAGTGGGAGATCAGTGAGAGATCAGAGGCCGGCACGGAGGAGTTGGGACTTGGGAGGGAAACGGCCATAAATAGAATAGAGCTGCCGATCGAGCCGAGAGACCGGTCCCGGACAGGTTGGGACCGTGGTCCGTGGGGTACAAATTTCGCACCCGAATTCGCGAGGTTGATTCGATCTCACTCGCGCCCGGTCCCTTGGTCGGTCACCTACCTACGCTACGCGAATGGCAGGTTCCTTTGCCGTCTTCTCGTCCAGTCCTCCTTCCACCAGACGTGAAACTTCCAGTCCTCCGGACCGGCTTGCTTTACGGTGCAGGCGTGTAGCCACCAGTCAGTAATCGTGCTGTAGGATCAAGAATTCGATCGATCGAAATCTTTTTCGCAACCCCATCAGACTGCTTGAAGTACGCAACGGCGATGGATGTGATGGGTTCGGCTTCGGCACCGTACGGAGCTCAGTTTTTTTTTAACCGGAGATAACCCCATTTCCATTATCACTAACGGAAATACAGCATTTTTGAGAAATATCAGAGTAAGAAAGAAAATAAGCAAAAGGCAGACTTACTACTGTATCCTATTACAGACAGTTTTGGTCTAGATGATTGATAGGAAACGAAAACTATGCCATCTTGGCAGGACATCAAAGCTAAATCCAGCTCTAACGCAAGGTTAACTACTTGAGCCACCTTCAGAAAGACATTGTGAATACTTAGTTCCCAAAGATCAGAGCAGAAGGACCCGTCATCCCTGCTTGTTGTCATCACCACCATCCTTCGACAGCAGTTGTCCATCCTTGCCCAGCTTCTTGCCCAGTAGAGAAGCTGCGATCTTCAGCATTGTGTTTGCTCCAGCTTCAAGTGCTTCTTTGTTGATCTCCATGAATAGACCTGCCCAGTAATTCATGAGGGCACATGCATGGCATATGATTGATATAGGATTTATTAGAGGTTTCCCTTCAAAACAAACTTTGTTGCTGGCTTTCCAGATGTACGGAGCTCAGTTGGCTTCGATGTACGCAAGAGTTCTTTTGAGCTGAAAAAGAGAGAGAGCATTGCCGTGTCTGATACTCAGATTGCTTTCATATATACCAGTATACCACTGTTTACGCTGTATGGCGAGACGTCGACAGGGATTCCGAGTGAAGCACTACTGTAGTTGGGAGCAGAATATGATGGGAGGGGCCTCTCTGGTCACTATCTCTCAAACTCGACGGATGGAACCAGCGCAAAAACACGGGGGGATGGGAATGGGAGCCCCCCATGTTTCGGCTCAATCTCTCTCATGAACATTGGGACCAGCAGGACCTCCAAATCATGGTACTTGTCAGACATACAGCCATGGCAGCATGCAAGAAGATCCAGAAAGGAAGCTCTACCCATTTCCCTTCAATTCCTTCTCCCATCGGCGAAAAGGATAGCGACGCAATACAATGCGAGAGGAGCACTCAACTGGAATATCGAAAAGGCGCACCGCAAACTACTGCTAGTTCATCGTGGCCTATACGGGTGAGAATGAGATCGAGAACTCAGCAAGGATTCATTTTGATGAAATCAATGGATCGGAGCTGCTACTTGTGTAACGGAGGCTCTTCATCTTTCTCTGAATGTGACGTGTCGTGAAAATGCGCAACACATCATAGTTGCTGCCTCGTGGACACGCTCAATTATTCATCCATACGTGCCTTCCTTCGCTTTTCTGCAACGCTGGACCAGATCAATGGACTGCGAATTATTGTGCGCTGCAACTGTAATGCATGCAAAATGATTTGGCCTTTGCATCGATGTCAGTAGCAACATTTTGCAGTCAGGGAGAATGTCGTCTCACTGGTGGCTGGTGTAGTGTAAATTCAGGTAACTGATATGTCAGTCAGTGTTGCCCAGTTAGAGTGACACCTGGTAGGCTGGTACAACTACATCCATCATCTTGTTATGTTAGCAGCATCCTGAATTGCCCATGAAGACAAGCTCGGCAAGCTAGTAGCTAGGGCACCAAGCGGTAGCGGTCCAGGACGAGGAGTAGTAGGGGGCATCTGGAGCAGCACCGTCACTAGATTCCAGTTACTAGCTAGGGGGGGAGCATCATGCCATCAGCCAGCCCATCATGCATGATCTGAAGAGATCAGCAAATGGTTGGTCGTGTGTATGGATGGCCAACGGGCAGCCCGGCCCGGCACGGCACGGGCCCGTGCCAGCACGGCCCGATAGCCAACGGGCCGGCATGGCACGCCGTGCCTCACAGGGCCACGGGCCTAGCCTTCGGCCCAGGCACGGCCCTATGGGCCAATTTCTGTGCCGGCCCGGCCCGAGAAGCACAGCCATTTTCACAGGCCATGCTAGCCCAAGGCCCACTGAGTGCCGACACAGAGAGAGAGGAGGGAGGAGAGGGTAGGCCGGGTCGCCGGGACGCAAGGGTCGTGGAGGAGCGGCGGGGGCTCGAGGCCAGCCACGGCGCGGGGGCCTTGGGGGAGGAGGCGGCTACCGGCGTGCTTCGAGGCTGACGTGTGCGCCGCGGCCGCGTGGGGAGGCGAGGAGGAGGTGGGCGCCGAGGCTGGGAGCAGCGAAGCTCTGGATCTCGGGGGCAGGAGTTGCGTAGGCGGAGAAGATCCAGCGTGGCCAGATCCATGGCGGAGAAGACCCAGCGTGGCCACGGAGGCGAGGGATGGTGAGGAGGATGACATGCGTTACAAATCTGGTGTAGGCGGGATCGAGGAAGGAGGCAGCGGCACAGCGCTGTGCTTGCCCAAGCTCGGACCTCGGAGTGGGAGCGGCCAGTGAGTGGGGACTGGGGAGCCAGCGGCAAGCACCTCTCGCGAGTGGAGCGTGGGGAGGGAGGGACGTGCGACTCGCGAAGTCGCGATGCGGCGCAGAGAGTCGGGGAGGGAGGGCAGTGACCGAGGGAGGCGGGGATGGTAGGCCACGCTGGGCCGTGTTGGGCCTTGGGGAGGGGAGGAGGAGTGAGGAGGCCGAGGGGGGATGCCGGGCCGACCGTCGAAGGCAGGGGCCGTGCCGTGCCAGGCCACGGGCCTGAGCAGCGGCCTAGGCACGGCCTGCTCCCTCGGGCGGGCCATCCCGGGCCCGCTGACCATCGGGTCGTGCCGTGCTTGGTCCGGGCCAAAATTGCGTGCTTCGTGTCGGACCGCCGTGCCTCGGGTTGCATGGATATTTATAGTCGTGTGGTGCAGTCGTCGCTAGGCCTCGTAGACACATACTGTTCCACCGCAGTGTTGCTCACTGTTCTACCTGGCTGGCGTATCTCGCCCGTGCTGCTTCTGATTGTGCTTGCGTGCTCTGTAGTTATGGGGTCCGGTCGGTTCCTGAATCCATGGTGGCCTTTGGCACCTTGTACACAATCTCTCACTGTTCCACTTGTCACGGAAGGAACAAGGTAGGGGCCGTGGATTGAGTGGTTGAATGGCAAATGATTCAACAGATAAGTTTTGGTTTTGGAAACCATCTGGACACAGTAGCAAAAGTAAGCAAGACCTGTATTTTTCTTAGATAATTCTCTCTCGGTTGGCTCGTGATCATCTGCTTCGGCTTTAGTCAATAAGTTTGGGCTCAGTCTTAGCCGAAATTGAGGGTGTTTTTTTTTAAGACAGACACATGCAAATGTTCATGCAGCGGCTCCCCTTTTCTTTCTCAGCTCGTGTTGTTGAGTTCTAGTGGTCATGGCGTGTGGCGTGCTCTGGGTCATGGGATGGCGCGATCAGCTCATGGGGCGTGCTGCGCGCGCGTGGCGTTGTGTTGCCTCCCTACGGTGTGACCGATGCCTCATGATCAGTCGACACTGTCATGAACTCGGCATGGAATGGCTCCGAGCCTACGGAGCTTGGGCGGCTCACCTCCGGCTTGCTCCAACCTCATGATCTCTTGCCTCTTTCGGACTCCACGTCGCACGAGATGTGGATGCGCTTGGTGTTCGGGTTGTAGAACCTGCATGCCATGGAGCTCGACTCGTACCCGATGAACACCATCGGTGTATTGTAATCATTGAGCTCCTGCTGATACCCGTCGGTGATCTTGACATGCACAACACAGCCAAACATGCAAAAGAAGTACATGGGTGGCTTGTAACCATACCATCCCCTCGACGCTCCTTGTCGGCGCACGGTTAAAGATGAAGACGACTACCGTGACCGCCTCCCCTGAATACCAGTCGGGCATGCGCATTGCCTTGAGCATGCTCCGCGCCATGCCCAACATGGTCTGGTTGCGCCGCTCCACTACATCGTTCTATCGATAGCCCGGCGACGGGGCAGCAGGTGAGGAGAAAAGAACTAGAGGTATTAATAGCATTGGAATCATAGTGTTTGAGACAAACAAATTGAACCAACAATTCCTTTGCTCATGCTCCTATTTTTGAAATTAAATTGTTTAAGTTTTGTCCTAAATCGAACTTGTCTAAACTTTGATCAAGTTTACAGAAAATATATAAACATATACAATATCAAGTAAATGCACTATCGAATATATTTCATATTGTATCTAATCAATCTTGTTTTATGTTGTAGATAAGTTAGCGTTGTTTGACACAGGAGCCAGTAAGGACAGATCTAAAATTACTTATAATTTGGAACAGAGGAAGTATAAGCAAGGCCATCCCAATGCAATTCTGATTGACAATATGTCTAAAGTAGATGCAAATGCGCAGTCGGACAACAGCATAGCAGCCAAATGAGCTGAGACCATTCATGTGATAAACCAGGTCATAACAGCTTGGCATTTCAGCATAAACTTTCATGTTCAGCGGGAAACAAAACAGTACTGCTGCTTCTACCCAACTTACTAAAATATTGTCGGAGAAAAATGATTACAAGCGATGTGTTTTCCTTGGCGAAATAATGATGTAAATGATTGACAAACCGACTGGAGATTGGAGAAATGTAAGGCAGTGGAGAAAGATTCATGCATGCCGCCAGCCAAGTCCAGACTGGATGACACAACAAAATTCGGTGTAGATGCTATGTGTAGGATCCACTGCAGCACGGTCTGGAAAAATATGTACCTGGGCTTCAAAATTTTGGCAGTTCCTAATCCTGACCTATCTAAAGTGATTTCTACTACTGCCGGTGCTCTTTTTAGTACTAAATTTGTCTAACTAGCTGCTGTATATGTACTTTATCGTGCACTGGAGGACGGGCAGAAGGCTTAGGACTTGAAGAGTGAGCAGAGTATAATTGTCTAGAGCTCTTAAGATGATCAATCCCTTGTCTTCTAAGAGCATTTGGATTGACACCTGCCTTGTGAGCAGCAATGACTCCAATCGCTTCCCAGTAGTTCCGGACATTCAGCTGAGAAAGCATTCAAAGTTACCAATAATTGCTTAGATCTATGAGCTTATCAGAAAGAGTCAAAGAGAATGCGACAGAACATTATGGACGTATGTTGTGTACCGCTTCTATGCCGAACCTGTCTGGAGTATCATCAAGCACTGTCTCATTTTCCTGTACGGTAATGATTAAGGGCTGCAAAAAAGAAGAAGAAGAAATGAGTAATTTAGCCGACCTAGTTAATTATGACTAACACTTTTTACAATTAGCTCCAATCATGATGCTAACATAACTTGCATTGAGGAACTTATCTAACACACTGTGCAGTCAAAGTGGATACATACTTCATCTTTCATCACTAATTAATATGGACATTATACCTTGTTCTTTCTTGCAGCTCGAGCAAAAGCAAGTGTACCATCTCCTCCACAAGAGTCTTTGGGAAGAATAACACTGTCAACATCACCAGCCACTATGCAACCATTGTCCAAGGTTCCTTTCCTCATGACATACTGTGGAGCATTGCTTAACCCAGCAAGCACACAAGGCAGAAATGTATATCCAATCTATTTGATGAACACATGAATAAACAAACAACATATAGAAGTAATAAGCAATCAGGTTAAAAAGAAAAGGAAAAAGTACTAAGTTTGACATAGGACAGGATTTATATCTATATATATGACCAAAGAGGCAAAAAGGTGGCTGAAAACGTTGTAACTAAAAACTGAACACATAACACTAGTTTAATATAAGCCTTGTAATGGTAGTGTGATTGTGAAACATGTCACTAGTAAATTGATAATTACTTAACTAAGTTATGCACGAGTACACATGGCCATATACCTCTTCAGCAGCAGATCTAGGGCATACTATTGGGCTGAGTGGTGGGGGTAACACTGCAGGAGCATGTGCAGAAGGGATTTTGAATTCTTTCACAATTAGATGACTGATAATTGCTTCAACTCCTGCCAATAGATCAACACCCTGCAATGAAATATCAGTCAAGAACATAAATGGCGTACCCAGTGCAAAGAGCTCCCGCTCTGTGCGGGGTCTGGGGAAGGGTGTCAGTGGCAAGCCTTACCCTCGCCTGTGCAATGCGAGGAGACCGCGACTCGAATCCGGGATCTTCCGGTCACAGGCGGTAAGACTCTACCGCTTGCACTAGAATGATGAAAAATACAAAAACATTCACTACCTAGGAAATGAAGAAAAATGAAAGATACACTTGCCAACAAATGATAACCTCAGCGTACTGTTAATTGTCATCAACTCAATAGAACTCAGACCCATCAATATACAGATCCAGTGCCATAAAGGGGCAATGACCTCCATGTTCTAGGGGAATGATAGCAGTAGCTCTCTATTCACTAAACTTTAGACCAGAATCCGTGTAGCTATCATACTTCTAAAATTGAACGTCTAGACTCGATTCTCTATAAAAATGATTTGATGCAAATGTCAATGGTACAAGACATCATACAAATAAAAATAAAACGAACTACTTGAGCAGACAAGAGTTTACCTTTCCTTCCCGGTAACAATCTGAATCTTTTGGGTCATCATCTGGAAAGCGTGCAACTACCGCCACAGCATTCACATCTGAATGATTCACTAGTGCGTCAACTGCTCTCAGAAGAGAATCAGAGTTACCAACACTCCCTGTCGACTTCCCACACCTGGGATCAAACCATGTCTTGATCTACACCAAAAATGGGCATGCCCCAAGTAAACATCAAGATTATGCAAGCAGTTAATTATGCTTACAATAACAACTGCCAGTACTAGTATCAGAACAGAGTGTGCACCTCCAGAGGAGCATCTGTGACAATGTACTCCACTACAGGCAAGCCAAGAGAAGCCCTAGTGGCATCTGCAACCTGCAAGTGGCGCAGCCGGAGGTCTTCCTCGATTCCAGAATCCAACACCAAGCCTACCTAGGTGTGATCAGTTACAATGTGTCATTGGCTATCTCTTTCGGTAACAAACTAACAATAGTGTATAGCAGCACTATAGCCAATCTGGATGTTGGTGGGAGTAATCCCCACAGCGAGGGTCAATGCAACACTAACCTTGTTCTGGTGAACAGGTTGGAGTGCCCAATGTTAGTTGATCTCCACCAATAGGCCAAACGGTCTATTGGGCCCTTGTCTCTGCTCCCTGATCGGGGGAGCCCAACCCTAATACGGTTGGTGGGCCCTGTCGCACAGCACACATAAAAAGAAGGTGGGGATCAAGGCTCGGACTACGAGGTTCACTGGAGCCTCCATCCCACCTACAGAAAACCCTAATCCGATCCTAAAGAAGTGCTGTCAGCGACGGGATGTCCTACCGCACCGCCGTCGCCCCTGCAGGTCTACACCGGGCCACTGGACTTCACCTCCTCGCCACTACGACGTCTACTACACCGCGGCGTCGGCGTCCACGCTTGCCGATGTGCCTCAACAGAGAAAGGCGAGGAACCTTCCCGGATCTATGGTTATAGAGAGGTACACCATCGATTCTAACAATGGTACCAGAGCCATGTTGCCTCTGTGTAACCCTAACCCTAACCGGGTAAAAGCAAAGCGAAAAGGGACCGAGGGTGACGGACGTCACTGGAACCTCGGTCACCACCGCCACCGCACGGGGAAGAGATGTCGCACCTCCGTTCTCACCGAGCGCACGGCAAGAACAGAAAAGATCCATGTTCGGATCAGAGAAGAGAAAGGGGAAAAGGATCTCAAGAACCCTAACCCTAACCCGCGCAGAAAGCTCGGAGAAGAAGAAGAGTGGGTCCGGATTTGGCCGAACCCTAAGACCTAACCCCAATTTCATCCCCATCCCAATCGGAATCAAATCCGAAAAGAAAAGAAATCAAAGAAAAGAAAAATCCAAAGAAGAGAAAAAGAACAGGGGTCGGCACATGAACCCTAACCCTAGATCCCGATTTGGATGAACTCCAAAGAGGAAAACCGAATCGGTCGAATCAAAAGAAAGAAAAGGAATCAAAGAAACCCTAACCCTAATCCCCACCTCCGGTTCGGAAAACAGAGATCAATCCAAATCGGAGAAAGAGAAAGGGAAAGGGGATGGGACAAACCTCGTCGTGCGTCGGGATGGCCCTTCGCCGACACGGGAGAAGAAGGGCCGAGCCGGGGGCGGGCTGTTCGCCGGGCTCGGCCAAGGGGGCGCCACGGCCAGGCCGCTCGACGGCGGCGTGCTCACCCGTCGGGGAGCACGCGCGCTGGCGAAGGGGCCGACGACGGCGCCATGGCTGCCTCGCTCCACTGTCCGCTCGCTCGCCGTCTCGCTCTCGGTGGCTCCTGTCCTTGCACTGAGGAGAAGTGAAGAGGGGAGCCGCTGCGGCTGAGAGAGCGAAGAGATAGAGAGTGGGAAGGGGAAAATGAACTAGGGTTTCCGGCGTTGGCGGGTTTTTATACCACCCGAAATCGACGCTCGGCTGTCGGATCTGCGCGGACGGCCGAGATTGATCAGGCCGTCGCCGGCCCAGGCGGGCGCGAGCGCGCCGCGGCACTTTGCCGCCCCAGGCCCAGGTTGTGGCCTGGGTGCGGCCTGTGCGCGCGCGGACAGATGGGTCGGGCCGGTTTTGACCGGTTTGGGTCGACACAGGAAGAACAAGAGTCCAGTTTCGTTTTTTTTCTTTTTCTTGGAAAATTGAAAATGCAAATTGGCTCAAAAGAAAAATAGAAAAGTAATTTTTCCCTGTGGGTAAAATTCAAGGAATTGAGTATACGTTTTCCGCTGCTAAAGAAAAAGTATATTCTCCAGTGATTTTGAACCGACGTGATATTTAACTGGAGAAAAAGAAAGGTTTTCCAGTAAAGGTTTATTTCCTGCAAATTGATTAATGGATTAAAGGAAATAGAAAAAGCAATTTTCCATGTGGGTAAAATTCAAGAAAAAGAGAGTTTTTCCACTGCTAAAGAAAAGTTGTTTATACTCTAGTTATTTTGAACCAATGTGGTATTTAATTGGAGAAAGAGAGATTTAACATGATTATGATGTTGTTATTTTTTGACCAACGTTGTTAATAACAATATCATAATTTTAATGATTTATACATTAATTCTACTTCTATCCAACGGTGATGTAGAATTAGTGTATAAGAAGAGTTGTAAATTTTAATGATTTATGCATTAATTCTACTTCTGTCCAACGGTGATGTAGAATTAGTGTATGAGAACAGTTGTAAAAGTTAATGATTTATGCATTAATTCTATTTCTGTCCAACGGTGATGTAGAATTAATGTGTAAGAACAATTGTGAAAGTTAATGGTTTATGCATTAATTCTATTTCTGCCCAACAATGATGTAGAATTAGTGTATAAAAATAGTTGTATGTTTTGATTTTGACCAACGTTAGAATCAAGGCATGCAAATGGTGTTATTTTTATGATAAGAAAAGTTTTGACCTAGTTTTCATCTTGTCTAAGGTGGACTGGGTAGTCACCTCACCGTGTTCCACTGAGTTTGTGGCACCAGTGAGAGAGACAAAAGAGAATGATGTCACTTGGGCAACTAAAGAGAGGGATTTTGAATCCCAAAAGATAGTCCTATGACTTTTATGCATAGAAAGTGGGTCACTGTCAACAAGAAATGTTTTGGCTGTGATAAAGAACATGATTAAACCTGCAATTGTGGGCTCAATCCCAGAGTGTGACACAGTCACCGAGTAACTCGATAGAATAAAAAGTCAGTTCACTGGCTCTTCAAAAACATATGCTACCCAGCTGATAAAGCAGCTAGTGACAGAGTGTTACTTTAGAAATTATGGCATAAGAGAGCTTACGATGCGTTGTCGAAATTATGGCACTGTCGTTTAGGCCATATTTCGTGGGGAAGAATAGAAAGACAAGTTAAGAATGATATTCTATCTCCATTAGAGCTCTCAGATTAAGAACAATGTAGGGAATGCATAAAAGGAAAGTATGTAAAGAAGATTAAGAAAGATGGCAAACGAAGCGTAGGAATTTTACAGATTATTCACACAGACATCTGTGGTCAACTTTCCTGTAAAGAGTGTGGATGGTTATGATCCGTTCATAACATTCACAGATGATTACTCCCATTATGGCTATATTTATCCAATCAAAGAAAGAAAAGATGTATTGGATAAATTTAAGATATTAAAGATTAAGATAGTCAGGTCTGATCGTGGGAGAGTACTACGGTCGGCATACCCTAAAAGAATGGCATAGTAGCCCAGCATTCTACACCAGGTGAACCTCAGCAGAATAGAGTAGCTAAAAGAATCAATCGCACCCTGATGGATATGGTGGGCAGTATAATAAGTTACTCCACCTTACAGTTAAGTCTGTGGATAGAGGCGTTGAAAACGGTCATTCATATTCTCAATAAAGTATCAAGAAAGTCGGTGCCCAAAACACCGTATGAGTTGTGGACAGAAAGAGTACCCTCACTAAACACTTGAGTGTGTGGGGGAGCCCTGCTGAAGCTAAAGTATTTAACCTAAACATTGAAAAATTAGATCCCAAAATAGTAAGTTGCCATTTCATTGGTTACAAAGAAAAATCAAAAGGTTTTCGTTTCTACTGTCCAGAGTGACATACAAAGTTTATGAAAACGATACACGCTGTTTTCCTAGAGGATGAAAAGATGAGGGGGGCATGGTAGCTCGAGAAATTGACCTTGAAGTGAAGCGGGTGTATGCGCCCACTCTAATGATTCATGAGCCAATTTTTTCACTATATGTTGTCGCTGCACCGACAGTGCAAGAAACTATGGTGTCAGCACCTGTTGTTATTCTCACCTGTGGCAACAATGAATGACGACGAGGAACCTATTCTTCAGGATTCTATAGAACCTATTGCCACACAAGAGGGGGAGCAACAACAGCCTCAAACAGAAGATGTGCTAAAAGTGGAGGCCCCTAAAAGGTCTAAAAGAGTTAGAAAATCAGCTACTCCTGCTGATTATGAAGTGTACAACACTGAAGAATTTCAAATGGAGGATGATCCCATCTCATTTGAAGAAGCCATGAGAAGTGATCATTCATCAAAGTGGCTTGAGACCATGAAAGATGAAATGAAATCAATGAATGCCAATAAAATTTGGGACTTGAAAATAATTCCTAAAGGAGCCAAAATAGTAGGCTGTAAATGGGTCTACAGAACAAAACTTGACTCTTAAGGGAATATAGAGAAATATAAAGCGCGACTTGTGGCAAAAGGTTATATGCAAAGAGAAGGGATTGATTACAATGAGACATTTTCTCCAGTCTAATGTAAAGTTTCCTTCAGAATCATAATGGCATTAGTGGCACATTACGATTGAGAATTACATCAAATGGATGTAAAGACGACATTTCTCAACGGAGACTTGGAGGAAAATGTTTACATGGCACAACCGAAAGGTTTTGTCATGGAAGGAAAAGAACGAATGTGATGTCGCCTAAAGAAATCCATTTATGGATTAAAACAAGTTTTAAGACAGTTGTACTTGAAGTTTGATCAGACAATAAATTTTTTTGGGTTTTAAAGAGAATGTAGAGGACAATTATGTCTATACAAAGTAAAGAGAATGTAGAGGACAATTGTGTCAATACAAAGTTTAAGAATGAGAAGTTTATCTTCTTTGTCCTGTATATAGATGATATCTTACTTGCTAGTAGTGATGTCAGTCTACTACTGGAGACAAAGAAATTTGATATGAAAGATCTTGGTGAAGCCTCGTTCGTTCTAGGGATCGAGATTCACCGAGATAGAAGAAAAATGATATAAGGACTGTCACAAAAGGCATACATGGAAAAGATCTTAAAGAAATTTAGTATGCACAAATGTAGTCCCTCACCTTCTCCTATAGTCAAGGACGACAGATATGGAGATTTTCAATGCCCCAGTAACCAATATGAGCTCAATTGATAAAGTGAAAGTGGTTCCATATGCTTCAACTGTCGAAAGCTTGCAACATGCTCAAGTATGTACGTGTCCTGACTTGGCATTTGTTACCGGGTTTTACTTGGCAGATTCCAGAGCAATTATAGAATAGAAAATTGAAATTAGTAAAGAAAGTCTTTTATTATTTGCAAGGAACGAAAGGCCTCGTGATGACATATAGAAGATTTGATTCATTTCACGTAGTGGGATATTCAGATTCTAATTATGCGAGAGTGAATACATATCCAGACGTGGATTTTCTATCATCTCGTAAAGGGGAGCTATTTCATGAAAAAACTCAAAGCAAACTGTCACTACATCGTCCATAATGTATGACGGTTTGTAGTGTGTTAAGAGGCAATGGATAGGTGAACTGACTAAAGAAGTTCATATCCGGTTTGAAGGTGGTTGACGACATCTATAGACCACTTAAGTTATACTGCGATTATAATATGGCAGTACAGTATGCTCACAACATAAGTTAGGTGGTGCTGCCAAACACATTGACATAGAGTATTATGTTGTGAAAGATAAAGTCCGGGATTAAGTCATAAGTCTTGAGCATATATGTACAGAAAGAATGCTCGTAGATCCGCTTACAAAAGGCTTACCATCCAACATGTTCAGAGAACATGGTATTCAAAGAACATGTAGCTAGCATGGGTTTAAGGAAAAGCCTAAAATTTCTAGACAAAAGAAGACCCAAAAATAAGTATCTATTTCAGAATAGAGTAGTGTGTTGTAGCTGTTAAGTCTATCGGCAATGGACAGTGACGATGAGACATACTCTATGCGCTAATCTGTAATGAAATAAACAAAAGTAAATGATATGAAATTGAAAGATGGAATGAGATCAAATGGGAGAATGTTAGTTGATCTCCACCAATAGGCTTAGGGCCCTTGTCTCTGCTCCCTGATCGGAGGAGCCCAACCCTAATACGGTTGGTGGGCCCCTGCCGCATAGCACACATAAAAGAAAGGTGGGGATCAAGGCTCGGACTACGAGGTTCACTGGAGCCGCTATCCCACCTACAGAAAACCCTAATCCGATCCTAAAGAAGTGCTGCCAGCGACGGGATGTCCTACCGCACCGCCGTCACCCCTGCAGGTCTACACCGGGCCACTGGACTTCACCTCCTCGCCACTACGACGTCTACTACACCGCGACATCAGCGTCCACGCTTGTCGATGCGCCTCAACAGAGAAAGACGAGAAATCTTCCCGAATCTACGGTTACAGAGAGGCATGCCATCGATTCTAACACCCAGGTTCCGTCTGCGAGGTTTGTCGAAGCGATACCCTTCCACGTAAAAAGTGTACCTGTCAAGCGGCAACTACGGCCTGAAATTCCACATCTACGAGTGAGCAAAGGCCTTGTTTAGATTGCATCCGTAAATTCCAAGTTTTTTCACTCTCTCTCCATCACATCAATTTTTGGACGCACATGGAGCATTAAATGTAGGTAAAAAAATAACTAATTAGCGTAAATCAGATCTTTTGAGCCTAGTTAGTCCATGATTGGACAAAATTTGTCAAATACAAACGAAACGTGCTACAGTGTCCAGGTTGCAAAAATTTACAATCTAAGCAAGGCCCAAATTCAAATGGAGAAACATCAACATAAGTACAGCAGCATAATGTTGATGACGGGCTCCATGACATTACGTTTGGGTGGGATATGACACAGTCGGCGACGCCGGTGACGGCCCGCGCAACCGGAAGGGCGTCGCCGGCGAAGCCCCCGACGACCGCGCCGACGCCCGTGGGGACAATTAGAACAGACGTGTAGGGTCTCCTGAAGCACGCGGCCCGCGCATCGGCGGACGGAGAGAAAGAGCGGGCCCGGGTGCGCCTGCGCGGGCCCGACGCCTGCGACGGCGTAAAGCGCGAGGTGAGGAACGGAGCAGAGAGACGGAGCGCCATTGCTTTGCCGGGACAAGGCAAAGCCAACGACAGCTGCGGGAACGAAAGCGGATAAGGCTACGCGCAGCTCCACAGGATCAGGGCTAGGCCCACATGAGCCGGCCCAACACGGTCCATATTTTTTCTTGAGTGGGCTGGGCTGTCAGTTCTCATTCCTGGTCCCACCTGTCAGGATCTCGGATTAGGGTCGAGGGCCCCTCCGCAGTCCGCACCGCAGCCGCTGGGCAGACGAGGAGAAGCTTCGCGGACGCCATGTCCTCGCCGTCGCCGGTGTGCGCCGCCGCCTCTCCTTTGCTTCCGCCGCTCTTCCGCTCCGGTATCCGCCTCCGTGGCGCGCGCGGCGCCCACCGTCTCCGACGACCTCGTCCTCCGCATCGCCGAGCAGCTCGAGGACTCGGTGACCTCCACCTCCCCGCTCCTCGACCCCCTCCGCTCCGCCTCCGCGCTCTCCCTCCTCTCCACGCCCTGGCCGACCCGCCGCTCCAGCGAGGCCTTCCGCTTCACCGACATCTCCTACCTCCGCTCCCTCCCCATCTCCCTCCCCTCCCGGGAGCCCGACCTCGCGCTGCCGTCCTCCCCTTTCTCTTCACACGTCCTCTTCTCGGATGGAATCCTCCTATCCTCCTCTGGTGCCCATGTCAGCACCCTCGCCGATCTTCCCCCTGGCCGCGCTCGGGACCGCGCCGCCGCCGCGCTCGCCGCCTCCGCTGAATTCGCCCACAAGGACCTCTTCTACGACTTCAACGCCGTTGGGGCGAGGGACGTCGTTGTCGTGCACGTGCCTGAGGGGGTCAAGGTGGCTGACGACCCAATCCACATCATGTTCGCCTATACCAATAGCGGTGCTGAGAGTATGCTGATGTCCAATCCAAGGGTTCTGGTCGTGGCCGAGAAGGCAGCAGAGGTGGCCATAGTGGAGGAGCACTTTGGGGCTGGAGAAGAAGGTGGTTGCTATTGGGCCAATCCAGTGGCAGAGATTATCAACGACGAGGGCGCAAGAGTGGTTCATTCATACGTGCAACATCAATCATTTGCTGCAGCACATACTAAATGGACAGTCTGTGAAGCAGGTGAGTCTGGATTTTAGATAAATAAGTGTTGTAAGATACTTGTGATTGCAGTTATGAATGAGTGTTATATGCTCTTGAAATGGGATAGGATAGTGATGATAAGAGAAGCAACTCTGATCAAATTATGGAAGAGATTGTTGGAGTTACTCAGATTGATTCTGAGCTGGGGACATTTGTCATTCCAGGGTCCCATTGTTTGATCTACCTCATGACTCAAGACAGTTGCCTCCAATTTTCTAGTGATAATAGTCATTGTCGGTGTTAGCATTGATCAATGAAGCTTAGTTGAACAGGGAAAATCAATTTTATTTGTTCTGAAACTTCTTTTTTCTTTTTGCAGGATACAACTAGTAAATATGAGTTTGTTGAGGTCAGCACTGGAGCAAAATTGAACAGGCACAATCTCCATATCGAGCAATTAGGTCCTGAGACAGAGACAGAACTGTCAACACTTCACTTAACATCTCAGAATAAGCAGATACATGATCTGCACAGCAGACTGATACTTGATCACCCTAGAGGTTTTTCACGACAGCTCCACAAATGCATTGCTTGTAGCACAGGAAATAGCATATTTGATGGCAATATTAAAGTCAACAGGTATATTTATCAGCTTTTTTTTTTCTTTTTGTTGTTTTGTTCTTCCTGGAGAAATGTTATCTATTCCGGTCATTTACCTGACCAGCATTGCATAGATTTCTAGTTTCATGCCTGTGCCATACACTTTTTTATTGCTCAATATTTCACAGTAGGTGAATATATGGCATCCTGATATTACATATTTGTTCAGAATAGATTTAAGTTTTAACTGAAATCTGGAATATAATATATAGTTGCATAACACGTATGATGTGTTTGTGGCATAAAAATATTTCTAGTTTCATGCCTTTGCCAGAAACCTTTTTATTGCTCGCATTTCACAGTAACTGAATATATCGCATCCTAAGATTAAATATTTGTTTTGGATAGATTTAAGTTAACTTGAAGTCTATAATATAGAATGAGTAGTTGTATAAGGTGTTTGGTGTGTTTCATGACAAGTTAGCAGAAAGCCACACAAACATTACTTATTACCTTGTACAAAGCTGCTTTATCATCCTTCTGTACTTACGACCTATTGACTGTTGAATTTTGTTTCAACTATAGTTATATTGTTATGCAGTTCTGTGTATTACTGATTCGCCAGGGAGGCGCCATACCTGTATCTGTATGGCGATATGGCGTGATACACATATCACCAAGTATCAGAAAAACTAGATATATCGTTTGGTTTAGCTCGCGATACGGCGAGATACGCTGTGCCCATACGTGCCAGCCAAATAGTAGTACCTCATTTTACAGCCGCAAGCCCAACAGCATGAGCCCATCCATTCTCAAGCCTCACCCCAGAACACCGGGTGTCTCATCTCCACCTCCCATCTCTTGCTTCTTGACGCCGCCACGGACAGGGAGCGAGGATTGCCACCTTGCACGGTGCATTTGCTGCTAGGATGTAGTGCTGCCGCCTCACTAGGAGCGCATGCTGTCAGAAGCTAGCACCACCACCTTGCTGGGAGCCATGTCGCCACTGGGTGTGCTCGTGCCCCCGTGAGCGAGTACCCACCAATTTGGATCTGAAGCTCTGGGACTTGGGAGATTGTCTTGCGCAGCTGCTGAAGGTTCAGAGATAGGTGCGCTCTAGCTATGGTGACCTGTCAGTTCCTGCCTGCTTGTTCATTTAGATCCTCTCTTTCCTTCGTACGTCTTGTTGAAATTGATTCATTCATTTAGATTCTCTCTCTGAGGGCATGTAAATGCAATTATTTTAATTGGGCGCATCGGCTTATCCTTGTTTTTGGACAAACGCTGTATTGCCGTGCCGTACCCGTACCCGTATCGTGTATCGGTGATACATAGATGCAGTTATATAATTCCTAGGACGTCCACCATCTTTGTTTTACTCATGAGTCATGACACACCTGTGTCTGAAGCTGCAATCCTAGATTTGCATCCTAATATTGTGATGGTCTTGATTCACAGGTATGCACAACAAACTGATGCGGGGCAAGAAACCAAGTGTCTTATCCTATCACCAAAGGCGCTTGTTAATGTCAAACCAAACCTTCAGATTATTGCTGATGATGTGAAGTGTACTCATGGTGCCGCCATCAGTGGTGAGCTTGATCCAAATGAGCTCTTCTACTTCCAGGCAAGAGGTATCAACGTGAAAACTGCAACAGATGCCCTGTTATACTTCTTTGGAGCCCATATGATAAAGCGCATACCGTTTAAGCCCATAAGTGAGAAGGCATTAGCACAGTTCAAAGAGTTGCTTGTTTCATCCAGACAAACAGCGGGCGAGGCCCTTCATTTGTAATATTGTTTCAGTTAGTTTGACACATTTTGGTGAGATGAGAAAAATAGCAAAGGTTAGAAGTATTTCTGTCAAATAAGGGGAGGCTCTATAACCACATTTTGAAATGCTGTAAGCAATACTATTCTAGCTTGCAAATGCAGTTTGTTTGCAAACGGCTTGTTCGTCTCTAGCAAGGGAAGATGCTGTTTACATCAGAGCAGATTATTGTTATTGCGCATGTTACATTCGGTCTATTCGTTGGTTGGTTTCTGGGCTGATAAGCCCGGCTGGTGCTGGTTTTTGTGAGAGGAAAACACCGTTGGCTGGCTGATAAGCCCTGGCTGAAACCAACAAGCGAACAAGCTGATTATAATTGAGTCAAATCTGTACTTGAAAATTTTTTTGTAAAGAAATACCACAAAGTGATGCAGCTCAGTGGAACAAATAAAGTTTTTTTTTTCTCTAGAGGAGATTTGGTTAGTAAAGACGCAGGTATTTTTTTTTCCGAGTTTCCAGTTGTTCTGTCTTATTAAGTTTTCTGTAATATTTTTTCCTGGGTAGAACATGACGTTTGTGTGTGCGCCTGCTCGACTAGCCGGCAGAATGGTAGATGTAGCTAGATATTGTTGTACACTGACGTAGATCCATGAATAGTAAAGATTTAAATTACCTAATACAGTTGCAAATTACCTAATAGAGTTGCTTTCGTAGCTCAGTTGGTTAGAGCACCCGTTTAGTAAGCGGGAGGTCTAGACAATTATTTTCCCTTTTTGCAAATTCATTCTGTAGATACCTTTTCAATTTTTCCCCTTTTTGCAAATTCATTCTGTAGTTTGGTCTTGAGTTCGACTCTCAACGAAAGCATTTTTTATTCTGTAGCCAATTATTTTCCCTTTTTGCAAATTCATTCTGTAGCTACTTTTTAAAAAAAATTCCTTTTTGCAAATTCATTCTGTAGTTTTCCCCTTTTTGCAAATTCATTATGTAGCTATTTTTTTTATTTTCCCCCTTTTTGCAAATTCATTCTGTAGCTACTTTTTAAATCTCCACACTCACTGAACCAATAAATATAGCTACTTTTTCCCATTTTACAAATTCATTCTGTAGCTACTTTTTAAATCTCCACACTCACTGAACCAATATTTTATTGATTTTTTATCTGTAGCCAGCCTTTTAAAATGTCTCTTCACTCATTGAACTAATATTTTATTGATTATTGATCTGTAGCTAGCCTTTTAAAATGTCATGTGTTCACCCTCTTTCTTTTTTCAATTTTCTAGCTATTTTTTCTCTTTTTGCAAATTCATTCCTTTTTGCAAATTTATTCTGTAGCCAAACTTTTTAAATCTCTTCACTCATTCAACCAATATTTTAATGATTTTTATCCATAGCCGGCCTTTTTAAATGTCACACGTTCGCCCTTTTTTCTTTTTGCAAAATTGTAGCTATTGTTTCCTCTTTTTGCAAATTCATTATGTAGCTAGTTTTTTTTTTCGAAAGGTCTGAGTTATTGGCTTTCATTTATAAGAGAAGAGCATAAATTACAAAGCCTATAAGCGGCGCAAGCTACGTCAGCCCTTTTTTTTTGTGGAGTTCAACTTTATGAGTCCCATGCCACCCTAGTTTTACAGGAAATCTATTACAAGTAACCCTGTTCATGGTTTGGTTTTTGCGGCTTTGAACGGGTTTGCAACCCAACCCATTTTCGTAGCACACAGAGTTGGTCCGGTTTA
This sequence comes from Miscanthus lutarioriparius, assembly GCA_904845875.1. Classification (NCBI taxonomy): domain Eukaryota; kingdom Viridiplantae; phylum Streptophyta; class Magnoliopsida; order Poales; family Poaceae; genus Miscanthus; species Miscanthus lutarioriparius. Next base: position 95,370,865 of record CAJGYO010000006.1, read on the forward strand.
TGCGGCAGACAGGCGGCTAAAACCGATTTAGTACGAGAGAAAAATAGCGTAGATTGTAGCTTTCGGCTGATAAGTTCAAGCGAAAATGCCGCGGTGGACCCGCCGCTCGAGCTCACGCTAGCTGGTGCAGCTCTCGAGCTCGCGCCCGCTACTGCCGCGGTCGCTGGTACCGCGCCCGCCGGAGCCGTGCTCAAGCTCGCGCCCGCCGCCGCCGCGTCCCCGTCTCCGCGCTTGAGCTCGTGCCCGCCGCCGCCGCGCTCACGCCAACCGCCGCCGGGCTCGACACTGGCGTGCTCACCGCCGCCGCCGCCTCGCTCGGAGTTGCAACCCGCTCGCGCTAGATCTGCGCTGCGGCACCGCCGCCAGCGGATTTTTTGTTTCCCCGGGTTTCGATGAGTTTCGGTGGCGGACCGGATAAGGCTCCCAAATTCCAGCGCTGGGTACACGGGTTGCAACTCAACAGCTTGTTCGGCTGGCTGGTCAGCCGGTTTTTTTTTTTTCCCCAGCGGGGGCAGTGTTTTTCTGTCACACCATTCCAATATAAATAGTATTTTCTAGTATGAACGGTAAATAATCCAGTTTTGTTAAGCCGTGATGGTGGTTTTCTCTCCCAACAAGCCGCTCTGTAACCGTGATGGTGATTTTCACTGGGCCGGTTACGGGCGGCAGCCGGTTTTGTTAAACCGCTGAACAGGGTTAATTACAAGAAAACAAATAGCGACTTTGGTCCTGTTCGCGTGCCCTTAAATCCGGCTTGATCCGCTTATTTTTTTATCCGGAACAGTAGTTTTTCTCTCATAAATTCTTTCAGCATTCCTCCAAACCATCTAAATTCTCTAAAATTCAGACAAGCGAACATACCCTTTATAGTCAACGATCTACTAGACATACACAACTCCAGCCTAATGCTCTGGAGTCAGACAGTAGAACTCCTAGCCCCTTGTTGCCTGTGTAGCTCCACAACCTTCGTCTTGTATTCAGTGCACCACTTGCTGGGCAGTCATGCATTGTTTTCGAAAGACACGGTTATTTCTCTCTCTAGCGTCTTGTTCAGGAAATCGGAAAACTAAACATGGTCTTAGTCGCTCCCAACTCCCAACTTTGGCACTATGCAAAAAGAAGATTTCTCGTCACATCAAACTTGTAGTACATGCATGGAGTACTAAATGTAGACGAAATCAAAAACTAATTGCACAGTTAGGTTGTACTTTGCGAGACGAATGTTTTAAGCCAAATTAGTCAACGATTGAACAATTATTACCAAATACAAACGAAATGCTACCGTGCTCTACAGGCGCATAGTGAATCCGAGGACGGCGAATTCAGCCAACTAAACAAGGCCTAGATCTCTCAGGTCTTGTTTGTTGTGTTGCACCAGCCGCCGTCGTCAGTCTTTTTAAATCTCTTCACTCATTTTGAACCATATTTTATAGATTTTTAATCTGTAACCAGCCCTTTTAAATCTCACATGTTTACTCTTCTTTTGCCAATTTTGTAGCCAGTCTTTTAAATCTCACATGTTCACTAATTAAACCAATATTTTTTTTAATTTGCAGCCCACATTTTTAAATCTCATCAAACGTTCACCCGTTGAACCTTCCATCCGGCTTCATAAAACCTTTTCACTAAAACTATAATTACTACTCCCTCTGGAATATAGGGAATCCAAATTTGTCTTAAATCAAATTGGGCAAAATTTTACTAAACTTACAAAAAAAAGAGTATTAACATCTATCATATCAAATATATAAATTATGAAAATATATTTCATAATGTATCCGATGAAAATTTAATATCATAATTATTATTATTCTTTTCTATAATTTTAGTCAAAATTCTCACAATTTAACTTACAATAAACCCTTATATTTCACGATGGAGAGAGGAGCATGATGATTGACACAAACAGCTCGGGTAGTTAGTACTTTTTATACTACGTTGGTCGATCTTTTCTCCCATTCAATAATTTGGATAAAAGTTTCATATACATCCAATTGAACAATTGTATATATACACTTAATGTTGCCTTTCTTCCTTAGTTTTTTAAAGAAATGAAATCTTTTGGTATAGCCATGAATTATTTACTTATTGTTTGTGTCGATCAATGATCCAAGTCGAGGAAACACAATTGGATCCTCAACGGCATTGTCAATAACAATGTATTGGAGAAACTCGACATGTTTACATCTTTTAACACTATTGTATAGATAGACTAATGGGTATAAGAATTCCGAAACTGCAAAGCTGGGAGTTTAAACACAAAAATGTCACCTTCCTGTCATTCTGAAAAGCAGATGTACATGAACTATACAGTGAACAGCAATAACTCGGTTCCATTCCCCACAACAGTAAACTTTCCAGACAAAAATCACTTCCACTTATTACAGATTTGCAACTCCAAGGATTTCACATTTCACTACTTCGCAACAACACATGAGCTTGAAGGACCTTAGCTATGGTTTGCAGCCTTCTCTGAACGCTGAAGCAGTACCATTCAGATCGCTCACTGAAGAACAGACATATTCACGTCAGAACCCAGAAGCAGCAGCAGATCAGCAATCGGTCATCACTCATCTGAAATCCGAAGCGAGACGCTTACCTTCTCCTGGTGCGTGTCGAACCCAGAGGCTGTTCTTTGACCGACGTTGTAGAAGAGCACGCACGAGACCAAGCTGAGCGCCAGGGAAGCCCCGAGAATGGCCACGATGGCGAGAATCCTTGCGCCCCCGTCAGGCTGCCCTTCTGGACCGCCCCCTGACGCCGTCCTGGAGACATTGCTGTCGCGCTGCCCCTGGACGCCGACATCGTCGGCCGTGACATTCCTCACCCACTCCGGCCTCTGTCCCGGCGTGGTGCGGACCAGGTAAGTGAGGAACCTGTCGAGGGCGACGTTACCCCGACGAGCCTTGGCACGGCCGCACGGGCTGCGGCTGTGGCCCCGGCTTCTTCCTCGGGGTCGGAGATGCAGCGATCAGGGCGGCGCTGCTTCCTGCCACGAGAAGGATGGCGGCATGACGAGGATGCCCGCGTCGCTTCCACATCCTTCGACTCGGTGTTGTGATCGTCGGAGCACGACTTGTCAACCGCAACGTCAATCTCTGTCAGATGCGTTCGATCAGATGCATCGCAAAGACGTCAAAGAACGAATGCGCTCGGGCTATGTACACCTTACCAGAGCGTCTCGTCGCCGTCGAGACCATCGCTTCGTTCTTGGCGCCATGCCCGGCATTGGCCAATGCAGAGACACCGGCGGATCGCGACGTCGCCGACGTTGAGCCGAGGCTGGCGGTGGGCAGTGGGCCGCTTGCTGCTTCTGACGTGCCAGGATCATGAGCATTGGCGATGCCCGACGCCGCGTCTCCCGCAAAGATGAAGCGGGTCGGGCTGTACTGCTTCCTGCTTCGGAGTGGCAGGCGGCGGTAGGACGACGGCGGCATCGCGTGCGCGACCGCTCGCCTGGCCGGTCGAAACCCTCGAAGCTCTGAGAAATCCATGGTTAGTTAGAAACCCAGAATCAAGAAGACAAACAAGAACAGGGGAGCACTTCGGGATGTGACGGAAGCCTTACCGAAGTAAAGGTCTTCGTTCCGGCCACTCCCCGTCCCCGGCGCATTGCCACGACCAGCATTGCTCGCCGGAGCGACCCCTTCCAACTCCTCCGTCAAAGCTTCCTGTTACAACGAACCAAGAACGAAATGAAGAACGGGGCGTTCCGGGATGCAGAATCGCTACTCGCCTCACCGAAGTAAAGATCGCCTCAACATCCTCTTCATCGTCGCTCTCCGATCCAGCAGCGGCATGGTAGTCGTCATTGCCCGCCCCCGAGACGCCCTCCTGCTCCGATGACGCGGCCCCGCGCGCCAGGCCGCCCTCGGCACCGGCCACCCCGCCCGGCACCGGAGCACCGCCTCCCTGCTCCTTCTCCTTCCCCTCGGGCTGGTCAGGGACCTCGCGCTCGTCTTGCTCCATGGCGATCGCGTCGTCGGATCGTGGGTTGGGTGAGACACGGAGACGAGGAGGGAAGCGTGGAGTTCGAACGAAGCAGAGCACGGGTGGAGGAAGAAGTGGTGGTGATGGAGGGACAGGGCGCGACGCGAGCGGTTTTGGACTCTGAAGTCTGAAGCGGTTGGTTGCTTCAGAGCAAAATTCATCAGGCGGTTGCTGCTGACTGCTGCGATGTACGGGGACCGGTAGGGCCCAGCTGGCAGGACGAGATGGTGGGAAGTGGGAACCCAGGTTTGATATGCTCTGAGATTCGTATAAAATGCATATTTGTGAGATTCAAGTATAAAGTGCATATGAAACCTGCTTGGATTCCTTGGAGAAGGGGATATTATAAGGCATTTGACCGATTCGTGGATTTCAAAAAATAATTGTAATATTTGCTAGAGGCGTGTACTGATTGAAGTGTATAATTTCTCAAGAAAATGATTGAATTGTATAAAAGCATACTGCGTGACCTCTGCCATCCATGTGAGTAAGAGGTTAATACAAGGCAATGCGCGACGGAGAGGCGGAGGCGCGTTCGCTGGGACGGGAGGAGGCCCGCTTGCGGCAACAAGACGGGAGGACGCCGCCATGCACTTTGGGACACGCCGCCACTTCGGCCAAGAAGACGGGCTAGCCGGGGGGCCAGGAGGAGAGATGGTGATGGGGCGAGGTGGGACGGGGTGGAGTGGGGCAATGACGCTGCGTGGGGAGAAATTGTGACGACGGGGAGAGAGAGGACGGTGCCTTTTTCTACTGGAAGGTTCAGGGGAGTTCCTAGGCCGGTGATGCGCCTGTGGCCGTAGATGCGAACTCGAATGGACATGAAGGTGGTGATGTGGCCTCGCGAGGGAGCAGTAAATGGTGTTGAGAAATAAGGGTAATGGTTAGATGTGAATTATTTGACTGTATTGTGAACGTAAGTTATTTGAGAAATAAGGGTAATGGTTAGATGTGAATTATTTGACTGTATTGTGAACGTAAGTTATTTGGTCGATGGTTTCTGCGACTGATAAGCCGACTGAAGCTGATTTATTGTGAAAGAAAAATATTATTCTATGTTTGATAACCCACTCTGGTGAGTTCAAGCGACCAGGCAAAGAGGATCAGTTACTGTGGCCAACCTAGCGAACGACACAAACCGCGACTTGCTATTCGATGTTGCTCGTTGATGCCGCCGAGGAATCCGTTTCATGCAACAGCAGAACGCAAGCACCGAAGCACGCAACACGGCAAGGACAACAGTAGAGATCCGTTTCACGTAAAAGGTGTTGTTGGGTTTGTCGCATTACAACACGTCCAAGCAGAGAAGGCACGCAGGCAGGCCAGAAAGGCCGAAATCAGAGAAGAATCAACAGTCGGTCAGTCGCATCGCGAAAGCTCCCCGTGCTCTGCATCCCATGTGGGCGCTGCCGGGCCCCCACATGGCAGCAGCGCCCTTGTGATTTGTGAACATTCGAACCTGAGACTGGCTGGCTGGCTGAGACGTCCAGAGTCCAGACCAGCATGGCACCATGCATCATACATGCTGACACGGGGGCCCCAAATCCTAGGGCCCACGCGTCAGTGGCATCACCCGCACGCCGCGTCGTTCCGTTCCCGTCTCCCAAACCCGTTGGCCTTCGATGATGCATACAGGGCTACAGCGACACAAACGGTACGGGGCGCTGCGTACAAGCGAAACCAACATGTGGGGCCAGGCAACGCCTGTTGTTTCCTTGGTCCCACATGTCAGCCAGTTCGTTGGGCATCCCGTCCGGAAGTGACGGCGTTATTAATAAACGTGCAGGTGGTTGTGCTTGTGCGGGGCGCGCGCTCGCAGATGGATCCGCAGCTCGCGTTGCGTGTGGCAGTGACAGGCAGCGCCAACTCAGCCAGCGAGCGCCACACCGCGCCGGCCAGCCGGCCACTCGGCCAGAGCATAATAGTAAGGGCTTCTTTGCGTACAAGACCACGGTACTTTGCCAACAATCATCAAGGAATCCTCTCAGGGGCATATCGCTTTCCGTCATCATACCAAGCACGCTCTCTTTTTGTTGCGTCCTCGATCTATTCATCCAGGGCGGCTGGTGTTACGAAAACAAGCGGCCGTGGCTAGAAATTCTTGCACCTTACACGAGGAAACCAATACTACTATGAGTAATCCATGTAGTACTGTACCTCTACGTTATTAGAACATTGTCCCTTCCATTTTTTTTTCCATTTTGATGTGCTATATGCTACGCTTGTGCCTGGTAAGTAATAATAAGAGACATGCTTTGCTAAACTTTACGTGTCACGATGGTACAAAAAAACTTCTTGTGTACACCAAAACCCACTTCTTTGTTTGTGAGTTGTGACCAATAAATGACCAACAAAGTCCCTCTGCGACTAAATAAACTTACTTGCAATTTCTAAAAAAGATAATTAACATAAGCAAGGGAAAAATGATAACACATAGAATTCTAATAAAAGAGTAAATGTTACAATGTAATGAAGCCAAAACATCATAATGTGACTCGAGCTCTACTTCGACATGTATTCCAACTTGCTCATCATCTTCTCGTGACCTAATGCTCTCGCATTGCTTCCCTTTTCTATCTTGTATCTTTCTATTCTTATTATCAAATCCTCTATTACTTGCTTCCCACGCTAATAATATGCCACCAACGATGCGTGGCACCTTAGCATGCCACACTACACTTCACTATTATTGTCGTTGAGTAAACCTGGCTCCTTAGACGATTTTCCCTATTTTGGAAAGATTCTATAACTCTAAAACCTAATCATCAAAATTAAAATCATCCTTAGCATGAAACTTATACTACAATATTTTTAAGAAAAAAAAGTCTAAAACAAAGAATAGAAAAACAAAGAGACAGCTGCTGAGTGCAACTAACCGTCCATCCAATGATCTACGTCAACATCAAGAGCACGCACCGGGAAAAAAGAAATGAGAGTATGCATCGTCTCATCTAAAATCGCAGAAGCAAAAGAAAATGATAACAACACTGAAATACGAAATGACCGTCAAGCCCTCAACGCACACGCCCTCAATATTTATTCATCACCAACACCCACTATTCCATCTATTTTTCCTTTCCCCCACACTTTCATCGCCGAGAGCCGAGGACGAGCCGACGCACCTCCCTCTCGTCTCGTCTCCTCGCCTCCTCCCTTCCTCCTCACCACGTCCCACACGCTCCTCTCTACGCCGCAGCCCGCCGCCGCCAAGGGTTGCTCCCGCATCCGAGCGCGTCGCAGCCACGTCGCCCACGGCCATGGTGATCTCGGCGGAGCCGCCCCCGCCGCCTCCCCCGGATCCCGTCGCCGCCGACGCCGCGGCAGTGGAGGCGGCGGCCGCGGCCACGTCGAACGCCCGCCAGGCCGCCGCGTTCTCCGCGTTCCCGTCGCTCAAGACGTGGGGGAGCCACCGGGCCCTGCGCTGCGCCCACGTAAACCGCGCCGGCGACGCCACCGCCACCGCGAGGCGCTCCCCGGGGAAGCTCGCCGTGGTCGAGGAGAAGGCGGCGCTGAGCCATCACCACGAGGCGGAAGCAGGGAGCAGCGACGCCGCCGACGCGGACCACGTGGCGGCGGCGGAGGCGGAGCCCGCCGCCCCCGCCTTGCCACCGTGGAAGCTGCGCACCCGGCGGCGCCCCAAGCCCAAGGTGGCGGCGCCGTCCGCGAGCATGTCGCCGCCGCCGCCGCACGAGCGGAGGCCGTCGCGGGCCTGCGCGGAGGCCCTGGACCGGGCGCGGTTCTCCGTGACGCTCACGAGCGAGGAGATCGAGGAGGACATCTACGCCGTGACGGGCGCGCGGCCGCGCCGCCGCCCTAGGCGGCGGCCCCGCCCCGTGCAGAAGCAGCTCGATGTGAGTCCCCGCTCCCTCCCTCCGGCCTCCTCCGCTCCGTCCCTTTGCCCTGTTCCAGGGACCCGTTTGTAATTTCGTAAAACCTTGCGTCCCCAGATGCTATTCCCCGGCTCGTGGCTGTCGGAGATCACCGCCGAGACCTACCGGGTGCCGGACGACCGGTGAGAAACTGCGTCGTCGCCGGCCCATGAATCAAGCACCGTGGAGCCGTCGTCGTCCCGTCGACGAGGGCGCAGGAACCCTGAAGAAAGGCAAATTGGCCAATCACAATCCGGTGCTGTTCATTCTTTCTTTAACTCGTCTTCTGCTGGTGATGTTACCATGAGCTAATCAGCTGCTAGTAGCTATCAGTAATTGTTAATTGATTGAATAGGATGCTAGTAGCAGTCGCAGGAAGCAGCAAGTGACTGTAGTATCAGCTTGTTATCTTCTTTAGCAAAAGTACGTAAGGGATAGTTTGGTAACTTTTGTTTGGTGCGTGCTGGTTTGCCCTCGATGGTACGGTACCTTTGTTACCATCTGGATTCTATCTAAAATGCTAATGCTAATCTTTCTCCTCACGCATCGATGTTTCGTGCCCATGAAGTTGCAACGTTGCATGCGCAAAATTGGCGAAAACTGACTCATACTTGCTATATATGTTCATTCATCTGTGATGTTGATGCTCCTACATTGATTCGTAGTTTTCTGTAGTTTTGCTGGAGATGATTAATATGACAGTGGTGGTTTTTGGTCACATACCGGGTGAGGTTTTACCGGCAACGGCTAGGGGTGGTATGGGTTACGTTACTGACGGGCCAGCCACATGGTAATGGACTCAAGGCACGGCCCCTTTGAGGAGTCTGAGGTTTCTTTCTTCTCAGGCAAGGCAATTTACAGCGCTGAATACCACTTGGGTCTTGGCTGTGAATGCCACTTGGGTCTTGTAGTAGCAGTACGACCGCAGGGTGCGTGGTTGACTTTCACATCCACAGTTCTACTGTTGCGCTTTTTTTTAATATATACAGACAGAAAAGTCTGCATCTATGCAAAACCTTTGTTGTACTATAATCCAGCTGAAGGAAAGGAAGGCTAAGATGCGTCCTATTTGCTTGGCTTATAAGCCATACTTTTTCAAAATAACAAACAATATTTTTCTCTCACAACAAATTAGCCAACAATATTTTTACTATGATTTATCAGCCAAACGAATATGGCACAGTTGAGTATGCACGGCAAAGTGCATACATCTTTTTTGTAACCCAAATCTCTTGTTTTAATTGGCTCAGAGACAGACAGTCAGACTGCGACCGAGATGATCCTAAGTATGGGTTTCGGAGACGACGGCACGTGCTAAACTCCGTCTCGTTCCATGTTGTACCGACGGTACCGTGGCGGCGGGATGGCAAATTTATATATTACTATTACACGTTGATTGGAGAGAGAGTGAGTAATCAAGCGGACATGGTCAACACGCTGGGTCGGGTCGGGTCGGAGTGCAGGCATGCTCGCGTGTCGCGCGCTCGTCAGCCAGCCATGGTCCAGGATAAGAGAGCTCCGGCCTCCGGGCCCGCTCGCCGCGTCTGGAAATTTGGAAAATACCGGACCCAGGACAGCACCGTTACCGACTTACCGTCCTCTCGTGTACCGGAGTTAGGGACGAAAACACATCGGATATCGACGGATATTATCGATATTACATTTGTTTTCATATTTTTTTCGGATTCGGATTCGAATATGGACAGTGTTAACAATGTTGGATAGAATACGATTGGATATCAACATTATAAATATGCGATTTGAGCATTCGGATACAGATACGGTATCGGATGTTGAATATCCGGACTTGAATATGGACAAATTTGAACCCCTCTAAACAAATTTGATCTCGAATACGGTCAGAAAATATCTGTACCATTTTCATCTTTAAAAAAGAACACAATTATAGGTTCTGGATTCAAAGCTAGTTACGTTTTTTTTAAGGAGGGAGTAGTACTCTAGAAAACAGTAATGTGCTAACCTTGTACTTCCCTTCTCGGCCTGGCCGGCAGGCCACAGGGGTGTCGTCGTCTATATATGTTGGGTCCAATGATGAATCAATCATTTGCAGCAAGCATGATCAAACCTGCTGTACGGGCTTCTGGCTTCCCCGAACCGGCATATGGCTCAGCTATTAAGGTTTACATAATACTATATGAGTAGTTTTCTCAAGGTCCGGATCAGTTTTACAGGAGTATATGCCAAGGGCGGCTAGCTAGTAAGGGCATGGCCACCATGTCCGAGTAGGCAAGGACGAGAAAATGTTTTCAGCAATCATTCTTTTGCGCGAGGGGTGAAAAGCTGGGAGGACCGGAAAGATTCTATACCACCATTTAATTCACTGTCGTTCCAAAAAAAGTTAGGTTTTGACATCTGAATTTGTTTGATTGGATAAACTTGAGTCGAGTCAATCACCTAGAGAAATCGAAACCTTACACACCCTACCTCTAATCGACCAAGTAGGCAAGTACACCCCCCCCCCCCACTTCCCCAAGGCCAAGGCTCATGCATATACTACGATCACATCATTATCCTGTCATTTCCGTCCTTTTTCATTACGTCGGCAAGAAGCTTTGCTCGAGTGCAGTGGCGGAGCTTGCATGAATGTGTGTGGAGAGGGGGGGGGCAATTCAAAGCTACACTGCTACAATATTACCAATAGTAGTATAGACAATTGGAATTCTATGAAAAATCTTTGTTTTTTCAAGTTCTATCTATATAGACTGCAATGAACAATTGAAATTCTGTCAAAGAAGAATGAACAATGTGCGGATTTACATACTTGTAAGTTGTGATTCGCTCATCAGCAGCAACAAGCATGGTACGAGAGAGGCAGAAATTAATTGCATGCATGCATCGACATGCAAACCTCCAGAGTGATACAACCGGAGCTAGGGGGGCCAGGACCCGGTTTGGCCCCCACGTAGCTCCGTCCATGCTCGAGTGACAATATCTGCGTCACACGTTTCTGATTGAAGAAAAAGAAGGCGTGAAAAAAAAACCACGTTGCGTCCACAAACACAGGCCATGCAGGTTTCGAGCCAGGTATGTTAGGTAGTGTTTGGATTGAGGGTTTAACTGGGTTGAAGCGGGTTCGACCCAGGTCAACCCGTGTTTGGATGAAAAATGAAGTGGGTTGGGTTCGACCCAGTAGAGAATATGCTGTCCAGATACGGGTTGAATGGATTCCTCCAAAACGAGCGGACCACGCGGACCCGCATCACTTGCGCCTGGCGTTGGTCACCCCCGCACGCTATCCTCACCCCCGTGGCTTCGTTTCTGCAAGGCGAAGCGCAGAAGCCGGTCGCCGCTCACCGTTCGCCCTCCTAGATCCGGCGGCGCTAGCGCCTCCTAGGTCCGGTGGCGCCAGCCGTCTTGGCCTCCCTCCCTGCTGCCGTTCGTGCCTCCCATCGCCTGGTCCTCGCTCCCCCGCCGCCCTCCGTTCTTCCATCGCCGGGATCCGACGCCGCCCCTCTCTCGTCACCTCCACTGCATGGTCCTCCCTCCCCTCCAGCCGATCCTCCCTCCCATGCAGGCGTCGCCCTTCACGGTTGGGCCTCCACGAGCCGGCCATCTCGTCCCCTGCAGCCAAGGTAAGAAACCCTAGCATGTGAACTCATCTCTGTATTTGGTAGAAATTGGAACCCATGTTTCATCTTGTGTGGTCTACAAATTTTAACTTATTTGCTAAGCGATTTTGAACAGAACCAATGTCATGGCTGCATTATTGGTTTAAAAACCATTCTTGTATTGTAGATGGATAAGAGGACCAAGATTGTAACTTTTGCAGCTGTTGCATACATGTTGTTGTCGATGATGGCCTTGATTATTCAGACTAGAAAACATAAGCGTGATGTAAGAAGGATTGGTATTACCTATGGGCCTATGGAGGAAAGGGATAGGATTAGACTAGAATATCTAAACAACAAAATTTGGAAGGATGATACAACTTGCCTGAACATGTTAAGACTTAACATAGACAAGTATTTTCGGTTTTGCAAACTTTTTAGAGATCGTGGTTTACTTAAAGATACCATCCACTTGTGTGTTGAGCAACAAGTGGGTATGTTTCTAAACACTGTGGGACATAACCTTAGGAATAGGTTAGTTGGAACTAATTTTGATAGATCGGGAGAAACAGTGAGCCGCTATTTCAACAAAGTATTACGCGCTATTGGTGAGCTACGAGGGGAACTAATTAGGCCCCGTCTATGGACATACCAAGCAAAATTACAGGGAGCTCCAGATAGGATCCTTACTTTAAGGTGTGAGGCTTATACTTGTTTTGTTTTTTGGAGATTTGAGATTTGTATTCATATGGTCCCTAATATAAACATATTGAAAAATAGGATTGTATTGGAGCAATTGATGGTACACATGTGAGAGCATCTGTACCTAAGGATATTGAGCATGCCTTTCGTGGTAGGAAATCCTTTGCCACACAAAATGTAATGGCAGCCGTAGATTTTGATCTACGATTCACCTATGTCTTGGCTGGTTGGGAGGGGACAGCACATGATGCTCTAGTTTTACGAGATGCTTTAGAACGTGAGAATGGCCTTCGTGTTCCACAAGGTAATAGATTAGCAGTCTCTCAACTTGTCCATACAAATTTTTGTATATAGACATGTGACCAATCTGTCCATCAAATGATAGGAAAATTCTACCTAGTGGATGCTGGATATGGAGCCAAACCTAGATTTTTGCCCCCTTTTCGTGGTGTCCGGTACCACTTGAATGAGTGGGGAACTAATCCAGTGCAAAATGAGAAGGAATTATTCAACCTTAGGCACTCATCTCTTCGTGTGACAGTAGAGCGTGCTTTTGGGGCACTAAAGCGAAGATTCAAAATTCTTGATGATGCTACCCCGTTCTTCCCTTTTCCAACACAAGTAGATATTGTTTGTGCTTGCTGCATCATTCACAATTGGGTCATACAAGATGGGAATGATGAGTTTTTTATAGAGGATGTTACTTTGCCTAGCTATAACCATGCTTCAACACGCATTGGCCAAGCAAATGAGCATGCTGCTATAGTTAATTTCAGGCAGCAATTAGCAGATCAAATGTGGGCAGACCGGCAAAATAACAATGTTAATTAATATTTGTTCCTAAATTGAATTTATATGGACATATTTGTAGATGAATTCCACTTGTAAGATCATATTTGTTGTTGAATTCCATTTGTAAGGAGGTATTTGTGGCTGAGTTCCATTTGTAAGGACATATTTGTAGCTGAGTTCCATTTGTAAGATTATATTTGTTGTTGAATTCCATTTGTAAGGAGGTATTTGTTGCTCAATCATGTGTAATGTTTGCTAAAATTCCTATTTGTGGATCTCATCTTGCTGATTTTGTGTTTGTATGGCAGGCAATGGAGGATGCAGTTGAGGGAGTTGGTGGAACTAGTGGCCATGCTACATGGACATCAACAATGTCTGCTTTCATGCTTAGTCACCTGGCCGATTTGGTGGCTAGTGGTTTGAAGACATCAAAGGGATTCAAGAAACATTTTTACAATGGTTGTGCTAGGGCTATCAATGAGAAGTTCAACACTATTTGCACCGGTGACCAAGTCAAGAATCATTTAAAGACATGGCAAAAAAAGTGGCCAAAGATACTTAAACTTAAGAAGTTGAGTGCTGCACTGTTTGATGAAGATAACTGCATGATTACACTTGATGTTGAGCACTACAATGGCCATGTGAAGGTAAAGTTGTTGCTTAATTCTTTTGTAATTGGACTCTATCATTTCATATTTTGACTATAATTTTTCCTCCATTCTAGGATCATAAGTCTGATGCTGAGTTTTTGAACAAGCCCATCTTGCACTATAAAGAGATGGAGGCAATATTTGGAAATAGCATGGCTACATGAAACTTTGCAAAGGACTCAAGTGTAGCACTAGGTAGAGAAGATGATGAGGCCGATAGCCAAGATGAGGAGGAGATTACTGGAAATGGTTTGAGTGATGGTCATACCACTCAAGGTGCAACATCATCTACTAGTAGACCATCATCTGCTACTAGACCCAACAAGAAGGCCAAGATTGTTGACATTGAGGAGGAGGGGCTGATTGCTGTATTCAAAAGTGTAGGTGAGAACATCGCTGAAGCTATAAAAACTGCTGGCAAACCAGAAAATGAGTTGCCACCTGACCTATTTCAGATCCTAAATACCTTTCCTGGTTTTAATTCGATCCACGTATCTGCATACCATCTTCATTTGTGTTCCAACCCTACTATTGCTAAATCTTTCTATAACCTGCCAAATGAGAACCAGCTTCATTGGTTTTCAATGTTCATCAGTGATAAGTTTCCTGGAGTGTAAGAGTGATGTTGGATGAGTGGGAGGTTTCTTTTGGTACAACTTATCGAACCGTGTAAGCCTTGAACTTATATCATGTAAGGCTTCAACTTATATTATGCCTTGAACTTGCTTTATTTAAGTAAGGCTTGAACCTGATGTGTAAGGCTACATCTAATTATTATCATGTAAGGCTTGGACTTATGTAATGCCTTGAACTTGCTTTATAAGTAAGGCTTGAACCTGATGCATGGGATTCTATACGTGTCATTGCATATTATTTTCCTCTCATGAATATGCTTTGAACTTGATTGGAAGTGAAGATATTTGCAATGTGTGGTAATCTCACCAAAGAGGTGATCATATTCCCTGCCAACCCTCATCCCTCTAACCAAACAAGGAATGGAACCACTCGAACCCACTGTATCCTCCAACCAAACGAAAAAAAGGGTTGAACCCATCCCTGTAACCAAACAAGAGAGGTGTTGATTCGAACCCAGAGAAGTGGGATGGACCCAACCCATTCCATTTGGCTCCCAAACCAAACACATGCTTACTGGCCAGGTGAGCTGGAACTGGAGTTCTGTACCCAATAGCTATCATCGTAGTTCGTAGGTCTCACTCTCAGCTGTTGGCACTCGGCAGCCAAGTCGTGGTGCGCCTCGGGTTCCACACACGGACCGTGTCATCTGCCATGTAAGATTCCTCTTAAATACACCAGCAGAGCGGTTTTTAGCCCTGTTGCATCCCGTCGGACGAGACACGGGAGCAGCATAGCATACTTGATCAGTGATCACTGATCTGATCACCTGAATGAGCTGAACGTGCAGGCTGCAGGTAGACATTACGCCACCACAGGAATTTAGGGCGTAGAAGAAACAATCGAGGGCTGGAAGATGATGGAGTAGTGGCGTGTGGAATCAAGGGAAATGCTTCTACCAGTATGAGTACAGTTGAAGATGGATGGATGAGTTCGCTTTCCCCTTTTCGTTTCCTTCGTTTGCTCTGCTTTCCTTGTGCGGGCAGGTTTGTTGCCTTCTCAAGGCTACGCCATCGTGGAGGGCGAAGGTATGTAGTGTGTAGGGGTGCAAATACACCCTAAGAAAACAAAACAGTAAGTTTGATTAAAATTCCTATATGTATCCCTTATGAGACATGTCTATGCACCTCTCTAATTTTCTCTAGCTTTGCCATTGTTTTCAACAGTGTGAGTTGACACAAGGTCATGGTTGAATGATCTTTGCCCTGTTCGCTTGGCTTATAAGCCGTACTTTTTCAGCTAACGAACATTATTTTTCTCTCACAACAAATCAGCCAACGGTACTTTCAGCCATGGCTTATCAGCCAAGCGAACATGTCACTTTATTATACACTTGTACAATAATCTCACTTGTGCATGGAAATGGCATGATTTTGAATATCGGTGGATGGACATAGTTGACATCAAGTGCAACTTTCCCACTTCCTTATATTAGCGAGGAGTGGCGGGTGCGGTTTTTGTACTTTCCCTATATTAGCAAGGGAGTGGCAAGAACACCGCCAAACACAAGGACGAAGAAGACGAGCACAACATAGGGTGGTGAAGGCAAGTGTGTGAATGGGGTGGGGAGACGGGATGGATATATGAAATTATAGAAACAAGAGATTAACATGAGGCATCTTGGTACTCTATCTGTTTTAAAATATAGGTCATTTTATTTTTGTCATAACCCAAACTTGTATAACTACAACTAAGAAAAATTCACTGACATCTACAGTCAAGTCAGTTCCATTTAATTTGTATGGATAGTTCTTTTACGTGGTATTGCATATGTTAATGTATTTTGAGTAAAACGCTTGGGTGGTTCCTAAACTTGTCTCATGGTGTTATACAGGTACTGAATTCTCAAAATGTAATTTTCAAGTCTCTGAACTCGTGTCAGGGTGTTATCTAGGTCCCAAACTCTCAAAATATGAATTTTCAGGTCCCTGAACTCGTCACACAGTGTCATCCATGTCCAAACGGTGTTCGACTTGCTTTGGACCTTAACGTGGTATGCCATGATAGATCTCTCATAGCTCAGGTCTTAACTAGTGGGTCTTACATGAGGATAGGGCACACATAAGGCCCTCTGAGATGACATGGTGGACAGGTGCCCATGTCAAGGATGATGAGTGATTGTTAATGTGAAATGATCAAGCTTTAGATGAGTCTCCATATTTGTTTTGAGAAGCATTGACAAGCAATGGATGAAGCTAGACCGGACGCAGTGAATTACATAAAGGGAATGGCATGAAAGGATATGGACAAGATGCCAATTCCTAACTCATTGCAAGTTGGACTATGTGCAATCTAGTTGAGAGTTTCAATAACTGGATTAACAATTATAAGGCAATGAACTTGGATAGTTTGATGGATAAAATCAGACAACTGACAATAACAAAAGAATTTGAAGGATTAATTTTCCCACGCATGGAGAAGAGGTTAAAGGAGAAGAGTTCCAATTTGGAGATGGATGTGACTAGATGCTTAGATACTGTTGCGCAGAAGTTTGTGTGAAGGGGAGCAATGGCTTCAAGTGGGTGGTCAACCTACAAGACAAAGGCTTGCTTGGTTCATTTCTAAAATTTACCAAGCCATGATTTTGGCTAGTATTTGGTTGGCTATGAAAACTTGCCAGCTTCTCACAATTAGCTTGCTAAATCTTTGGTAACTTTTTTTGTCAAGTTCTAGCTGCTAAATCTTTGGCATGACAAATTTTGATCACGAGTCAAACAGGTCTAGGATTCAGATAGCCTAGCAGTTTAGCCCACAACCAAAAGAGCCCAGCTCAACATGACTCGCCTCCTTCAGGCCTTCAGGCCCATTGGCATTCTACTCTCCCTTTCAGTCCGACCCGTACTTCTGTGCTTCCGGCTCGGACTCACTGATAGATATTTTTTTTTTCATGTTCCTCCTTCCAAATTTCATTCCTCATCAGAAAAAAAAAAGAAACAAAAAGCTAAATCAAATCCTCTGGCCTCCGCGTTTCCTATCGTTTGGGTTCGGGGCCGGTGCCGTCGCCGCCTCCTCTGGACCGCTCGGCCGCCCCTTCGCCATGTCGTTGCTCGCCACGGCCACTCCCACCACTTCCTCCCACTTCCCCGCACCCCCTCCCTCCTTCCACATGCCCCGCAGGAACCTCACCGCCCCAGTCCACCGCATCCGCCGTTCGCGGCTGTTGACCGTCGTCGCCTCCGTCCCCGACCCCTCGGCGGGGCCTGTGGAGTACACGCCTTGGCTCTTCGCCGGCCTCGGCAACCCAGGCAACAAGTACTACGGCACGCGGCACAATGTTAGAACCGTTGCCACCCTTGTTCGTTCGTATTCCCATTTCCCGCAACTTCGGTATCGTGGTTCTCACTTCTCGCTCTCCTCCGTTCCCTTGTGCGCGTGCTCGTGTCATTGATTAGGTGGGGTTTGAGATGGTAGATCGCATCGCGGGGGAGGAGGGGATCACGATGAACACAATCCAGTCCAAGTCGCTGCTGGGAATTGGTAACTAAAACCCTTATCACCTGGATCGTGTGTGCTTAGGTTGTACGTTCCTTCTTTATGCTGTGTTCTATCTTTAGTTTCCTTACCGCATAATTTGGGGATTGACAGTGATGAAGGAAACATATGTATTGCAATCATTTTGCCATGCTGGTGAGCATTGTATTGGTATAATTGGACATCAATCTCGGTTGTACTCTTTGTGTAGTTGTCTATTTCAGTTGCTGCAAGTCAGCAACTTTAACTTAGATTTGAGCTGGAGTGTGGTGGTTGGAGGGATGAATCTGTGGAGATTTCTCCATGTACCTCTACTCAGCCAACCATTAGGTTGACAAG
Source organism: Miscanthus lutarioriparius (assembly GCA_904845875.1). NCBI lineage: Eukaryota > Viridiplantae > Streptophyta > Magnoliopsida > Poales > Poaceae > Miscanthus > Miscanthus lutarioriparius. The sequence continues at coordinate 95,388,880 of CAJGYO010000006.1, forward strand.
TTTTATTATTTGATTTCTCTGTAGAAACTTGTTTTGTGCAAGTTTTAGCAAAATGAACTTCAAGTTATTATTATTTGGTTAGATCGTATATAATGAACAAATTGCTTGGTGATATAAACTAAAAGTTTATTAAAAATGACAAATATAATGTTGGTCCAGAGAAAACGAGATATCTTTTTCTCATGTTCATTGCCATTTGGTTTCCATTATTGTTATATTCAATCCAGTGAGAAGCCATGCAGTTTACTTAGTCCTTATTGTACTACCAAGACCATCACAGGAAATGCCCTGATGTACTGGTTGAAATTTAAAACTTGGTCTGTCGATCATCCCATCAGAAAAGTACAATATAGAGATTTTAGGTATGCATAATGGCGTCTGTGCGATGTATTCAAAATGAAATAAAGCCATCTTCATAGATGTATGGGCAGTCCCGGAACATTTTCTTGTTGGAAGGATAAGTACAATTTGCAGGCTGTTTGACTGTAACTTTCACAATTGTGTATTCATGTTATTAATTTGTTTAACCCATCATTGGGTTGGATTTTAGTGCAGGTTCAATTGGTGATGTGCCAGTCTTGGTAGTAAAACCGCAATCATACATGAACTACAGTGGAGAGGCAGTGAGTTATTCTTAGTCTTTCTAGATGACATTATTAGCTTGTGAAATGTAAGGGGCAATGATGTTCTTTTTTTGATAAGGGGGCAATGATGTTTTAGTTACTTAAATAAATGCTTCTATGGGAGATTGATTACTTGTGGGGATAGTTGCATTCCTTACTGCTTAAACTTGCAATATATTTACATTCATTTCATTCTTTTTTGGTATTTGTAACCTTTGAGAAAGTAGTGGATACAACATGAGCACAATTGTGAACTTTTTTTTTTTGGGTAAGAAGGGCGGGCCTGGTGCAAGCGGTAGAGTCTTACCGCCTGTGACCGGAAGGTCCCGGGTTCGAGTCGTGGTCTCCTCGCATTGCACAGGCGAGGGTAAGGCTTGCCACTGACACCCTTCCCCATACCCTACGCAGAGCGGGAGCTCTCTGCACTGGGTACACTCTTTTTTTTATTTTTTTGGGTAAAGGAGTGGACATTTGATGCCCGTTGATACGAAATACTGCCTGTTAGGAGCATTAATATGAAGTGCACAACAGGCAAATTGGCTCTTTATATATTGGATTGAAGTTGAGGTTTAGCTTATTCCATTGTATGGATATATTATTCATTAATGAGAAATCATTTGTATCAAATGAGTATAGTTAGTTTGGTTGAATGCACAGTACAGAAAAAGCATGGCTATTATGTTGATAATCTTATGATTTCATCCTGACTTGCCTACACATACAATTTCTCGTTTCCCTCATTCTTGCAATCTTGCTAAAGCATCACACTTCATGTCTTGCAATGTGCTACTAGAAAATGTCAAGACTGTTAGATAATCTACTGCTACCTTATGTGAACACAACAAGGGAAGGCGGCGTCGAAAGGCCCCCTGCTGTGATACTGTAGCCGCTGCATGTGTAGGCGCCGCATGGCACACCTGCAGCACTGCAAGCACATGCAGAGGCCGGTGCAGAGTCAGCCCTGTATGTTATCTAGTCACTGTTGCAGCAGGGCAGCTGTACTGGGACTAGATGGATAGAGTTGTATAAATAGACTACCACGGCAACTCAGTAAAGAGAGTTCAGATTTGCCATCTCACAGACAAGGCTTCGGCCAACGCTGGTGCTTTGTATTGTGTGTGCATGCTCTGTTCTCCCTTCCTCTTCAAGCTTTAGCCATAGTGCGTAGGGACAGACAACGCTTGTTCGTGGTCGGCACGGCTAGTGAGTGCTCGACAACACTAGCGGGTGCTCGGCAAGACTGGTGAGTGGTTCACTCACCTGAGCCGGTGATCCTGTGGGCCAACAAGTGGTATCGGAGCCGTACAAGCGCCGTCGTCAGACTAATCGCTGGTGATGACGGGCGGTTCGGAGATGGGCGACATCAGTGGCACTGCTGTGTCTGCCTAGCCACGACCGGAGGTCGTTGTTCGCACGGTGCGGGAGGTCAGCGGCACCAGTTGACCGACGTTGACTCGCACCAATTATGGAGAGTGGTCGGTGACCATGAAGGTCAAGCTCAGAGTCCGACGGCTCTGGAATGCTGTTGACAAGGGCACCGACAATGAGGAGGATGACATGTCAGCGTTGGAGGCTATCCTCGCTGCTGTACCGGCGGAGTACAGGGAGCCGTTGGGGGCAAAGAGCTCGGCTAAGGAGGCGTGGGAGACTATTGCGGCGATGTGCGTCGGTTCTGACCGCGCAAAGAAGGCGACGGCCCAGCTTCTGAAGCAGGAGTACGCCAACCTCAAGTTCAAGGATGGTGAAACGGTGGAGGACTTCTCCCTCCGCCTGCAGACGCTCATCAGCTTGCTGATGAGCCATGGCGTCACCATCGACGAAGAGGAGGCGGTCTCCAAGTACCTCCACTCCGTGCCGGTAAAGTACATCCAGATCGCTCTCTCCATAGAGACGATGCTGGACTTGTCCACCCTCACCATTGAGGATGTGACAGGCCGTCTGCGGGCGGTGGACGAGCGCTTGAAGCAGGCGACAGCAACGGAGGACAGCGGGAAACTCCTGCTGACGGAAGAGGAGTTGGCTGCTCGGAGGAACTCCGGGAAGGCAGCCTCCTCCAGCCGCGGTGGCGATGGCAAGCGCCCTGGCAGGGCTTCTTCGGAGAAGAAGCAGGTCGACCTCAACGCCTGTCGGCGTTGCGGGAAGATGGACCATTGGGCACGGGAGTGCCTAAATCGCAAGCAGGAGAAGAAGGCTCAGGATCACCTGGCGCAAGCCGATGATGAGGATGAGGCCACTATCCTGATGGCGACGTTCTGTGCACTGCACGACGTCGAGGCCGAGGAGAGGGAAGAGGTGACGACGGTGGAAGGACCTGGGAAGGCCCTGAAGACTGTCAGCCTCGACGAACCACGCGCCCAAGTCCACCTCGGACGTGTGGGCGCCGACTAGGAGTAGCGGTGGTATCTGGACTCTGGTGCCAGCAACCACATGACGGGCTCCAAGGCATCCTTCTCCGAGCTTGACGACGATGTTACCGGTACGGTGAAGTTTGGTGACGGCTCAAGGGTGGCTATCCAAGGGCGCGGCACCATCATCTTCAGGTGCCAGAACGGGGAGCACCGCGCGCTAATGGATGTATACTACATGCCGTAGCTGCGTTCCAGCATCATCAGCATTGGTCAGCTGGATGAGCATGGTAGCGAGGTACTGATCAAGGACGGAGTCCTTAGGATCAGGGACCGGGAGCAGCGACTTCTTGCCAAGGTGAAGAGGTCCCTGAACCGGTTGTACCTGCTCGACCTGAAGGTAGAGCAGCCGGTGTGCTTGGCGGCAAGGCACTCCGAGGAACCGTGGATGTGGCATGCTCGGTTTGGACATCTCAGCTTCGACGCGCTTGGTCGGTTGGAAAAGATGGTCCGAGGGCTCTGTGTGACAGCTGCCTTGCCGGGAAGCAGAGGAGGCTACCTTTCCCAAAGACGGCCAAGTATCGCGCAAAGGACGGTCTCGAGCTCGTCCACGGCGACCTCTACGGGCTGATCACGCCTGCTACAAACGGTGGTCGGCGGTACTTCCTCCTGCTCGTGGATGATTGCAGTCGCTACATGTGGCTGCAACTCCTGACGAGCAAGGACGAAGCGGCGGCGGCGATCAAGTTCAAGATGCGCGCGGAGGCCGAGAGCGGCAAGAAGCTCTGCGTGCTGAGGACTGATCGCGGCTGTGAATTCACTTCGGTGGAGTTCGCTGCGTACTGCGCGGATCAGGGTGTGGAGCGACACCACAACGCGCCGTACTCGCCACAACAGAATGGCGTGGTGGAGCGACAGAACCAGACGGTGATCGGCATGGCCCGATCCATGATGAAGGCCAAAGGCATGCCGACAAGGTTCTGGGGGGAGGCGGTGACCACGGCTGTGTTCATCCTCAACCGCGCTCCGACCAAGGCTTTGACGGGCCAGACGCCGTTCGTAGCTTGGTATGGGCGCAAGCCGAGCGTGTCATTCCTCCGGACATTCGGCTGCATCGGCCACGTCGGGAAGACGAAGCCAAACCTCACCAAGCTAGAGGACAGGAGCACACCGATGGTGTTCCTGGGCTATGCGGAGGGTAGCAAGGCAAGGTGCTTGTCTCGCGCGACGTCGTGTTCGACGAGGAGGCGGCTTGGGACTGGAGCAGTCTGAGCACGGGGGAAGCTAGCGGCTTCACCAGCACCTTCGTCGTCGAACACTTGGTCATCCACGGTGGTGGAGACGTTGGGGAAGAGGTGCCGAGCACTCCGGGAGGAGTGCCGAGCACTCCAGCGGTAGAGCCGAGCACTCCTGGGGTAGTGCCGAGCACTCCGGGAGGAGTGCGGAGCATTTCTGGAGGGATGCCGAGCACGCCAGGAGTGGTGCCGAGAGGTTCTGCAGTGGTGGCGACCACTCCAGGACGGATGCCGAGCACTCCCGTGGCGGAGCCAAGACTTCTTGCAGTGGTGCCAACCACTCCAAGACTAAGGTTAGGCACTCCTACAGTGTGGCCGAACACTGCAGGAGTAATGACGAGCTGTCCAGAAGTAGTGCCGAGCACTGCAATCAGGGTGCCGAGCACTCAAGCGGAACAGAGAACTCCATCGACGCCGATCGAGTTTGCCTCACCTCCAAGTGACATCACTGAATTCGTGGACGCCTACCACGAAGGTGAGGAGGTGCGGTTCCGCAGGCTGGACGACATCATCGGCGGCACAGGACCCTCAGAACTGGCTGGTCGGCTGCTCAATGACGCAGAGCTGCTGCTAGTCAGTGCAGAGGAACCACCCACGTTCGCGCTGGCCGAGCGGGACGAAAACTGGCGACGGGCGATGCTGGAGCAGATGAAGGCGATCGAGGAAAACGAGACATGACAGCTCGTCGATCCACCTCCAGGATGCCGTCCGATCAGCCTGAAGTGGGTGTACAAGGTCAAACGGGACGAGCTCGGCGCCATTGTCAAGCACAAGGCGCGCCTCGTCGCCCGAGGCTTTGTTCAGCGCGAGGGCATAGACTTCGAGGAGGTCTTTGCGCCAGTAGCGCGCATGGAGTCGGTCCGTTTGCTACTTGCTTTGGCAGCAACAAAGGACTGGCGCGTCCATCACTTGGACGTTAAATCGGCCTTCCTCAACGGCGAGCTGGCGGAGACGGTCTACGTCAGGCAACCTCCAGGTTTCGTCGTCAAGGGAGAGGAGCACAGGGTGCTCCGACTGCGCAAGGCGCTCTACGGGCTGCGGCGGTCCCCGAGCATAGAACGCCAAGCTTGACGCAACGCTGGGCGAGCTTGGGTTTCAGAGCTGCGCAACCGAGCACGCGCTCTACACGCGGCGACGGGGGAAGGAGCTCGTCGTCGGCGTGTATGTGGATGACTTAATCGTCACCGGCGCGCGCATGGAGGACATCAACAGCTTCAAGCGCGAGATGGCGGCTCGTTTTCGAATGAGCGATCTCGGCGCACTCTCCTACTATCTCGGCATCAAGGTGAGACAGGGGAAGGAGGAACTCACGCTCGGTCAGAGCGCGTATGCCTCCAAGCTATTGGAGCAGAGCGGTATGGCTGAGTGCAAGCCATGCGTGACTCCGATGGAGGAGCGGCTGAAGCTGACGAAGACCAGCACCGCGGCGAAGGTGGATGTGACACTCTACCGGAGCATCGTCGGTGGTCTGCGCTACCTAGTCCACACGAGGCCGGACATTGCGTTCGCCGTGGGTTTCGTCAGTTGCTTCATGGAGGATCCCAGAGAGGATCACTGGGCTGCGGTGAAGCGACTACTGCGCTACGTCAAGGGGACGGTAGATCATGGGATCATCTTCCCAAAGACCGGTGAGAGTAGGCTGCAGCTCACTGTGTTCAGTGATGCAGACATGGCGGGGGACATCGACGGGCGACGGAGCACCTCTGGCGTGCTCGTCTTCCTCGGGTCGACCCCAATTTCATGGTTGTCGTTGAAACAGAAGGCGGTGGCGCTATCTACGTGCGAGGCAGAGTACGTAGTGGCGGCTACAGCGGCGTGCCAAGTTGTGTGGTTACGCCGGCTGCTGGGCGAGCTGACCGGCGTGGAAGGTCACCCACTGGCACTGATGGTGGACAACCAGCCCGCCATCGTCCTCGCGAAGAATCCGGTTCTGCACGACCGGAGTAAACACATCGACGTGAAGTTCCACTTCCTCAGGGACTGTGTCGATGGAGGGCAGATCGTCATCGAGTTTGTCGAAACTGGTCGGCAACTCGCGGACATCCTCACCAAGCCGCTCGGACGTCTTCGACCCACGGAGTTGAAGGAGATGATCGGCATGGAGGGGGTACAAGGGTTAGCAGTAGGATTAGGGGAAGATTGTTAGATAATCTACTGCTACCTTATGTGAACACAGCAAGGGAAGGCGGCTCCGAAAGGCCCCCTGCTGTGATACTGTAGCCGCTGCAGGTGCAGGCGTCGCACGGCTCACCTGCAGCACTGTAGGCACATGCAGAGGCCAGCGCAGAGTCAGCCCTGTATGTTATCTAGTCACTGTTGCAGCAGGACAACTGTACTGGGACTAGATGGATAGAGTTGTATAAATAGACTACCACGGCAACTCAGTAAAGAGAGTTTATATTTGCTATCTCACAGACAGGGCTTCAGCCAACGCTGGTGCCTTGTATTGTGTGTGCATGCTCTGTTCTCCCTTCCTCTTCAAGCTCTAGCCATAGTGTGTGGGGACGGACAACGCTTGTTCGTGGTCGGCACGGCTAGTGGGTGCTTCGACAACACTAGCGGGTGCTCGGCAAGACTGGTGAGTGGTTCACTCACCTGAGACGGTGATCCTGTGGGCCAACAAAGACCCGTTGAGATCTGTTATCATTTATAATGAGTTTACAGTTAACTATCCTAACCTGATCTGTTGTCATGTGAAGATTGGACCTCTTGCAGCCTATTATCAAGTACCATTGCGACACATCCTCTTGGTACTCATCATCAGTGTTCTTTTGATGGTCTGCAGCTTTCAGTTATTATCATAAATTCAAAAGTTGACTGCTGCAAGTTCCTTTATTTTTCAGATTTATGATGATATGAGCCTGCCCAATGGTGTACTACGGCTTCAAAAGAAAGGTGGCCATGGTCGCCACAACGGGTAGTCTTTAGATTTTCAAATCATTTGACCAATTCATATAGGCTACCTTATTAGTCAAAACTCAAAAGAAACATGCTGTTGTCATTCACATACAGAACACATAAGATTTGGTTAGCCACGTCATTTAGTGACACTCTTTGGTAAGAGATCAAGAAGAACCAAGTTGAGACATAGTTTAATGCACTAATAATTGTCCTGATGTATTTGCCGAATGTAACACATAGATTTACTTGCCAAATACTCAAATGTAAGCTGCAATACTTATCTTAATATTAATATTGGAACCTGTATGATCTGATAGATAATTTGTGTAGAGATGTTTATTTGGACTCTGAAGAACTAATAATTCAGTATTGTATCAAACTATGGTACTTGAATATGTGGGTGCATCGCTTATGTAACAGTCTTGAGTTTCTCTACTCAAGATTAATTTAATTGATTGTCATGGAACTTCATAATTTTGTCATTTTGTGATTGGAATGCTATAATTTACTTATGGACATAATACCTTTGAAGTAGCTGTCTCTATGATCACCATAGTATACATTCATTACCTTCACAAAAACATTTTTTCTTGAAACAGGCTACAGAATGTGATTGAGAATTTGGATGGTCGCAGAGAATTTCCTCGTTTATCTATAGGTACACTACTATATTCGTGTCCTGACTCTTCTATGCTTGATGGAAAATTCATGCCATTTTGTTGCTGGCTGCTGGAGTATAGGCATTGGTAGCCCACCTGGAAAAATGGATCCACGAGCTTTCCTTCTGCAGAAGTTCAGTTCAGAGGAACGAGTCCAGGTATTGACTTTGCTACATTTTTGTTTATTCTAAAGAAGATAGGACAAAATTTAAAACCATCTTCTGTTTATCTTCACTCGGCTCCAGCAAAAGAACTTCCACCATTTGGCTGAGCTATCATAGTTGGTGCATATAAATGTTGGCTATAGGCAATGCTAAACGTTGGCAGTAAACATATCTTCTATACAGAGAACAAGGACTTGGTTCCATGTTGGATAGACTCCACTGTTTGGATTAGTGCTGCAAGAGTCATTAGCGCAGAGGACTATCCTAATTTACATGTGCCAACAATACCAAAAAAAAAAGACCTACGGGGGTAAGACAGTGCCGGGACATTTTGCTAAGAAGACCTTCTCCATAGGTCAACAAAACCCTTGAACCCTGGCTCACCCATACACAGCAGCACCATAGCCCATGTGAGAACAACCACGACCTTGGGCCGGATCTTATACCTGTGCTTTGGTGTGGGACAGACGAGGAGATTTTTTTTAACTCCAGCCTGAAATTTGCTCGCACGGGGAGTTGAACCTAGGATCTGAGGAGTGCTACTAGAGCCACCTAACCAACTCAGCTAGAGGCTTGTCCGCAACAATACCAAATCAAACTGCTGTTAATAAGTGTGTGTGTGTGTGGGGGGGTGTTGCAAAGTTGGTTCTGGAAAAGAGAATATTAGGATTCTCAAACTTTACTTTATCACCCTAGGATAAATGTTGTTTGCTTAAGCCTCGAGTTACTCATTCTGTAGTGGTGCACCCTTTTTTAGTATGAACTATGTGATATAGCTGCTCTTGGATAGTTGATTTAAACCTGCTTTATAATTTTGATGAAGATCGACGCTGCTCTGGAGCAAGGGGTGGACGCTGTGAGAACCCTTGTGCTTAAGGGTTTTAGTGGGAGTACTGAAAGATTCAACCTTGTGCAGAAGTACAAGTTCCACAGGGTTTGAATGCTTGCGGATCCGTGAAATGGTTGGGTTTACTTCTGCAAGAAACCTGATACGCACCAATATCATTTGAAGTGTTGGATGTGGTGATTTGCAGTTTTGAACTACGCACGCAAGTGTACTTAGTTTCTTCCAAAAGGCTCCTGCAGTTTTGGGGATATTAAGTATTCATCAGTGTGTACATAAGGTAGTATTTTATCCATATTTTTCCTAACGAGAACATATGATTGACTGAAATTGGAATATATAGTAGGCTAATTGTGATCAAGGCCCTGTAAAAATATTCATTTTTTATGTAAGTTGATGATAAGGCATTTGAGTTTGATGTAAAATATGAAATATAGACCATTTTGATTCTCCCATTTTCTAACTCTGGTTTTATCCTTGGAAATACATACCATCTGTCCTTGTTGGTTCGGATAGTTTCCCAGCAAAGAGATAACATATCTATATTTTTTATCTCAGTCCGTACAACTCGTTTTCATCAACTTGATGTGGTAAAGTTGTTTAGTAGTGTGACATGTTATGGTTAGAGATGTCGAAACCTCTACGTTATGTCGTCCTTTAGAAAACTATTTTAGGAGATCCCCAGAACGTCTTTGATAAGGACATGAAAGTGAAATATAATTATTATTTTCTTATTCTTCTGGTATGCCAGTCTGAACATTTCTGGCAAAGGATTGAAAACTTGTGTTACTATTTAAAAGGCAGTATAACTTCTTGCATCTGTTAACCTGTACTACCATCTAGAAGAACCAGAGTGAAGTGCTGCGGTGATTAGCTTGAACAGGTTTTCTCATGGTTAAACGTACCTACAACAATCTTGCAATCAATTTATAGATTAACTTTTTAAACTAGGTCTTGAATTGTCTTGATAATCTAAGGTGGTGAAATCTGTTAGACTTTTATGTCCTCTGACAGAATTGTTGGACTTCCTAGTTGATAGAGCAAATGGTGGAGATAATAATTGGATCACCTTTAGATCTCATGCCTGGTTTACCTATACCTAAACTTATGTATATGGCTATGTGCTTATCTTCTATTAAATGCTAACAGAATATACTGGAAATTAGTTGAGTAGCTCTTGACCTGGGACCATATACTTTTACTGTCATGAGTCATAAACAGGAACATGCTTAGGTGTGGATTAGCACATGATAAGTAGCGTGGAGCCGTGGAGCATACATAATACTAGGTTGTTTTTGTAGGGCATTTGTTAATCATACTAGGTTTGGTTTGTATGTTAGATTGCGGGGTCTGATTTTCCTAGTGGTATGTTACCCATTTGAATAACTTTTTACGCTCTTCTAATTGTCACTTTATTTCGTATTGTTATTGAAGTTATATCTTGTTGTCATGTTATGTTAATGCATCTTTTCTTGAACCTTATGAAATGAAATACATGATTTATAATTTCTGTACATGAACTTACAAATTTGTCATTTCTGTACACTGTACATGAACTTACAAATACAGACGTTCAGAAAGTAAAGATGTAATGGGCTAATGGCTATAAACTCTTTGTTGATACTCGATACAGAGATGCAAAATATGTTTGAATCGCTATTATATATTTCTTTGAAAGATCTGCTTTCAGCAACAGTTTGCGAGGTGTTTTTGTCCTGTTCCTCAATCTTCTCCCATACCAGCACTAGGGACTACTATGTATTCGTGGAAGAGCTGTCCATAGGACAACTTCACGAGGGAGGGAGGAGTTTGAGTAAATAATCCACTGTGATCTGTACCCACAGAAGAGTTAACAAAATGAAATGGAAAGTAACTTACTCTGAGTCTCTGATTAAAGCTTTTCTACTAGACATCCAAGTGCAAATAAGGAAAACTAGTCTGAGTGCTTACTGACTATAATCTGTAAAAGCCAGAGATAACTTGTGCTGTAATGTCCAAATAACAGTAAGGTGGCTTGTTTAGTACATCAAACCAGATATGATGTTTGTCAAAGGCTTAGTTTTGACTTTAGTTTCAAGACCTAAAAACATCTAATAACCTCCAGCCTGTTCGCTTGCTCGTAAACAATCGTAAATTTCCAGCCGAAAACAGTGTTTTTCTCTCACACCAAACCAGCCAGCAGTAAATAATCCACGATACGATACGGCCTCCCGAACAGGCCGCTCACTTCCACTACTTTTTGCTGTTAAAAACTTGTGCCTAGTTCTTTTCAAATTGCCAAGTGGGCTCTAAAGTTTTAAAGATTACATTTATAAAGATCTTTCTTCCACCACCATGTTATCTAAACTCTTCGCTAATCCCTTTCTTAAAGGCATAACACAATGAGGGCGTGAAGTAATCATACATCTCCATCTGTTGATCACTCGCATACAGCGGTGTAGTAGTTTTTCCAAGTGTCGCAATCGTAGCTGTATTAGCTTATTCAATGCTTTGTACTGGATCCCTGTGTTCTAAATTATTCTCTGTGCTATTTAGCTTTATACATTCTAGACATGATTTTGGTCTAGGTGTTTCTTTAATCACTTGTTGCATAGTTAAGTATACTGGGGAATCACTTCACATGACTTTAAGTGAAATCCACCCAATCTCAAGTGCTTGTTTTTATGCAGTAGGTAATGTCACTTGGAGTAATAGAATATAGTTTATAGTCCTTGCCCACATTGCTTGGGTTTGTTAACTAGCTTTCAAACTTGTTCTGCAGGAAGACATCAGGCTCAATTATTAAGGCAACCTATTGTTTATTATCCTATGGTGGCCCAAAAAGCACTTATGGAGAAAATAAAGAGATATGGTTGCTGAATATTGTACATATGTTTTTTCTTAGCAGTGAAATGGGTGAGGTCACCGTGGGGATTAAACTACGCTCTAAACTATTGTCATCATGAGCCAAAAAGAAGGATTTTCCTTTGACAGCACAATTTTGTGCGGGCCCCTACTGGGATTCGGGTGATCTTAAATGCTGCCTACTTTGTGCTTGCAATCAACTAACAAAAATGTTGTCGATGTGACCAGGATCCTTTCTTGAGGTAATACAACAAACTCAACGCAAACTTGAGACCTTAGTGAGGAGCCTAACTTTTAATCAAATCAAGTGACGTGCTCTTGTTGCTTATCAGACCTCCATCAAGGTTACTAAGTAGTGATTTTGTTTTTCTTTTCTGTTGTGATTTAATGGCCGGTCACATGTGTTGTTGCATTAGGTACTTAAGGGTTCTGACTAAGAAGCTTTTTGAGTGCGACACTAAGTTAGCAACATGCTATCTATCTCCTTTTTATTTGCCTTACACACACTAAGAGCATTTGTGCAGTAGTTTTATCAGCATATTCAGAATCAGATCTTCAGAACCAGTTTATCTTGTTTTTACATGGTCACATAATCAGCATGAGACATTTTACTTTTCGAATTACAAGATGGTAACACATTGTGTCTAAGAAAAATAAAGTATACAATATGCATAGCTAGTTGCAGACAGAATATTCTTGACATAAATCGTAGAGTACATATTAAAAATTTCGCATAGAACAACAGTGTGGAAGTAAGTAAGGGTAGATGAGCTGTGTACCTTTTGCTCTGAGGACTAAAGAATGTCTAGATGAGGTACACTGCTGCGCAAGGTGGAGACCACTGCAGCAAGGAAAAAGTTATTGACCTATGCAACACCCAAATGAAATTGTCCCTTGGAGACTAGACCCTAATGTTTAATCAGGAGAACACTGGGATGGTTCACTGACCCTATGTTTGTTTTTGGTCATAGACTTGGTAGTGGCTAGTGGAAAGATACAAAAGGAAAACAGATGCACCTAGCATTTGATTCCTACATATTAGAATATAATCATCATCAAGAAGGGGCATATATATAGCAGCATGGACAGAAAACTGACTAGGGACTCCTATACTACTGGATGGTGGATGCAACGTATCGGATCCAGCATAAATTGCCAATATCTAAACCTAAAGCTCCATGACTAACAAACAATAAAAGCCAAATAATAGTGTTTCATTCTTGTATTTGGACTAATTCTGTCATTTTCTTTTCTAGCAATTTCTTATTACAATGATTACTTGCATTTGTAAGGATAAAAGAATAATAATTTGTATATGATTAGCTGGAAGTGTTATTAGTTTATTACAAGAACCCGATTTTTGGATTAGTACAGATTACTGAATCTATCATGTTGCAAATTGCAATGTTTCAAAAATCCATAAAAAGAGTACACATAAATTTAAATATATATGCAATTAATTCAGTTTGAAATTTGACCTAGATGTTACGAAACAAATCGACAAGCAGTCAATCTGACACTATTCGTATGTGTTGTCAGTAACAACTTGTGTCTTTTTTAATGTCAATATCAGAGATATATTTGAGATTTGATTTTTGCTGGTTTATTTAACTTTATGTGCACAACATACATGATTTTGTGACGAGTTTTCGGAATTCACAACTTCTTGTGTTAACTATATGTTGGCTAAAGGGGATGCCCAAACCCCAAGGCATCAATGAATTAGTGTTTTGGATTAGGACCATGTGCCTGTGTAGCTTGCTTCGTGACAATTTAATTGGTATATCAGAATAGCCAAATATGCATATAAATAGTTCAATAAATTACTTTGCAACTACATGTACTAGTTTTCGTTGCACTGATTCACTTTTTCTAATTAATATCTTTTGAAAAATTTCTGTTAATATCTATGTGGGTTTTTTAGTATTTGATGACTAATTATATATTAAAAGATAATATGCTTGAAACTCAAAAGATAATGCTTGTATATATAATGCTGGCTGGTTAGAGTGCATGTTAGATTCCTGGAGGGCATAAACTAATGAATAACTGTCCTTCAGAACTTGTATATATTAAAAGAAAAGACCATGTGCTTTGCTTCAAATTGCAGCCTGTGAGGAAAGCAAGTGTGATCCCTTAACCGCCAACCACTCAAGCTTCTGTAAGACAATTTCTCCTGGGATCAAATCAAAATATTTTTTTCCAAAAGAAGTTGGTATCTTTATGGGGTCCTAGAGTTGCTCATCCTATAAGGAAGCTTAGAATTGGAAGAAAAGGACAAGTAGATGACGACTTTTAAAGCTAAAGAGGACAAAGGTTCTTTATAGAACATAGCAACTTGGCTTCTCCATGTTTTGTATTTTGATGGCACAAGGTCACAACTAGCATGTGGGATGGGCTGGAACTGGTTCTAACTAACCATTAGCTTTTACCATGCATTACAAAGGATGAGTTCTTGTACTTTTTTTTACTGAGAAATAATTGTTTGGCTGATCATATGGAACATTGAATACTGTTACTGAATTAAAAGATAATTTGTTGCAGTTCCCCTTATTTTATTGCACTAAAGGTTTATATAACTTTTTTTTGCTACAATTTTACATTGGTGGAAATGCCATTTCTTTTAATTTGATATGAGCCAAATTGATTGACCCTAGATGATTGGACATTTAATTGGGACCAATTCTTGCCAATATTTTTCCTTATTAATCGAGGTGATTGGCATCTTGCAGAGCTACTTGCCCCATACTGAGGAGTCAAAATCACAAGAGAGCTTGAGACAAGATATGACTATAAATATGAAAGAAACAACTCAACTGCTTTGTTAGGGTATCCTAGTAGATGAGACGGATCCGAATTTAGTTTTGTTAATAGTTGAAATTTGGCCTATATATATGTAAGAGTGGAATCTATCTCAATTGTAGCATGCATGTTAGTCATAGTTGTGAACAACTTTCCTTCATCAAATGATTGCTGTTCTGAAATGTGCATCAAATCATGTGATTATTCAGACATGAAAAAAATGTAGCAACAGTTAAACGTCAAGTTCAAAAACCTTTTCTATTTTTTCCTGTTTCTCATGGGCATGTCATAATTCACGTGTGGGTCGAGCCTCAGTTACATAGTAACTACTCTCTTTCGGTGATTGTGCGGGAGCATGTTTTTCAAAGCAACTACTAATTCTGATACAGTAACTAATGGAGTCAAAGTTTGTGCTCACTGATTGAATTTCGCGGTCATTAAATTCTACAACTTTCTCCTATATTTGTAGGAAGATACTGACTCCATCTGTTGAGAAACTTTTAACCACAATTTAGACTTGGTCTGAGGTTGTCTGAGGGAAGTTTTCTCTTAAGTCTTTGTTGGTAAACAGTCTTGGGCACATGTACGCATGATCTTTCCTAGCTTGTTGGTAATAATTTGCTATAGTGGAATAATATACTCATGAACTTGTGGTTACTTTATCTGTGTCTAGAATCTAATATGTAGCACCGTCAACAAAATAGATAAACAGGGGAGCAAGATTGATTCCGTGCATGTGAGTTCTTATCAGTCGTGTCTACAAGTCTGTAGCTGTTGTTTTTCCTGTAATACTGTGTCATATACATATATAATAATCTATCCTAGTTTCTGTGTCTACACCTTGTGATTTAGGGTTATAGATAGATGTCAAAATCAGATGAAAGGTGGCTTCGTCGCTGTGACACGGGGCTATCAGCAGGTTGCCGGATCCAAAGCACCCACGGAAGCCTATTTAAATGATTCTTTGACTCTTGATTTGTTACGGGTGTGGCATGTTTGGAGAATAATAAAACGGTACGTAGTATAGGTCATATACTTTATGGCCACCAATGCAATCAAGTATTTGATCAACTTAGCTAACCTGAAACATTTAATTAGCATATATAAATGTCCATGATCTAAGCACAATAGTTAAAAAATACAGGGTAAAAAATTGTACCGGAATAAAGTCGTCATAGCGTAGTATAGATCATATACTTTATGGCCACCAATGCAATCAAGTATTTGATCAACTTAGCTAACCTGAAACCATTTAATTAGCATATATAAATGTCCATGATCTAAGCACAATAGTTAAAAAATACAGGGTAAAAAAATTGTACCGGAATAAAGTCGTCATAGATGACAGCTATGTAACCACGTCTCCTAGTAATAAACAAATGATAATAGATCATTCAAGATATCATATAGTTTTTATATAGCCACAATAGCATCCTGTAAGTCATGTTTTGTTATTTGAAAGGGATAGAAAGAGAGGAACAAATGGGTGTGCCAAGTTTAGGGACATGGTGGGCCTTGTTTGGAAGTTGGGGAAAGACTTGAGAAAGAGCGAGGAGAGAAGGGAATTTTGGGTGAAAGACACACAAAGAAGCTTTCGTGGATGGTGGAGATGAGATTGCGTTAGGAAAAGCTGCGAAATTCCAGCTTTCTCTGGGGTCAGTAGGATTTGGGGAGATTTCTTTCCAACCGGGTTGAAGCAAAAGTCTAACCGAAAAGTTTGCTGATCTGAACTCATATTGATGCTGGAGACGACACTGGCTTTGATGTGCTGTGCTGTCCCAACTCGTTTAGCCATGTGAAAACGCACCGAAGGGAAGAGGGTGATCTTTGCGCACTAGTTACAGCTGAGATCTGTAAAGGTCGGGCACCACTGATCTTGCTGGACAATACCAAAGTTGCACGAACTGAAATACTTGGTGGTTCCATTCGCGCCTTTTAACTTGGAAGTCAAACATGATATTCTTCTGAGAAGGTATAATATAGTTAGTGCCATTGATTCACTCAAAGCAGTGTGATGGCAAGTACAACGACAAGAAGACCATGGCATTGCGTTGCCCAGATGCATGTTTTTTTTCCCTGGGTAGACAGACTGATACAGAGTAGAATTGCACAAGAATATCGATCAGATGGCTCTGTCGTCTGTCCTTGTTGATCAGATGGCTCTGTCGTCTGTCCTTGTTTATCCTATATATATAATGATCTTAGGTGTGCAGCTCGGTGCTCACTAACTACCACTAGCTGATGTTCTACTCAAGTACAAAAGAAAGTCATAAAACATGATTGAGAAAATTGTCTCCCCAACAATTTTTGTCAGTCGGCACAATTTCCGCTGCTTCCGTACTATAGACCGATTTCTTAACCTGTAGCTTCTGAGCAGCTGTTATATTTAGATCTTTCATCGATCCCAGCTGTCGCTGTTGATTAATTCCCACTTCTGGTAGCAGTACAGTAAGTGGAACTATTTTCACATGAGTAGACTATCAATAATTAAGCACATCGTCACGTCATGTTTCATTACTTGAATGACGTGAAATGTTGATATAAAAAGGTGGATGATCAGTTAGTTTGGTAAGATATGTTTTTCATTTCTTATGCTTTAGCTATTTCTTTTTGTAAAGTGTTATTTTTGCCTTGTGTTTATATGGAGCATATAAATAATACCAGTCAGACTGGAAACTTACACATCCCAAATATTGTTGTGGCATTGTGATAGAAGCGATTTTTCATGTTTTACCGCAAGATTACAAGAATACACTAGTGTGCGTTGGAAAATGGTTGTAAATGAAAAGAATATCAGACACCGCGCAAATGGAATCGTAAGAACTGTTTCATTCATTGATTGTCACTACAGAAAAGTTTTTTTTCAAAGACTCATTCCTTTGTGGCTCTTGACTTGCAATCTTTATTTAGCACTCGTGAGGACGCCGCCGTACGGTGCTCGTCCACTCATCAGCTGTGTGACCTTGAACTGGAAGATTGTGGCAGCGTTCCTGATCCTGTAGGGGAGGTTCGGAATAGTGCACCAGAAGCGGGGCACCGGTGGCAGCTTCTCTCTTGTGACGATCCGATGATGGACGTTGGCTAGAGTGTAGAACATCCGGTGGCAATCTGCTACAGTGAGGTTCAGGCCCAAATGAGGCGTATCTGGCGAGAGAAAACCTCCAAGTCAGTCCGCAAAAGGCCGATCAAAAGAGGAGATGCTAGGGGTGATCCCTTCGACACTGCTCCGTCAAGAAGGTGGAGCTCGTCGCAGTGATCAACAATGTAGTCCAGGCTCTCGAAGCTGAGAGCCTGGCCGGGGTGAAGGAGATGCCAGCAGAGAAGGCCTCCTCGGAGAAGTGCACACCACCCTCGCGGGTGACACCTCTAGCTCCGGAGGCAATGGTGGCATTCGTCATTGTATGATGTGGAGGCGAAATAACATGAAATGAAAACCCTAAAGAGGCATTCGTCATTGGTTTCTCACATGTCTAGAGGCGCTTGTGGGACCCATGTCCCCATTTCTATCTCATCCTCTTAATATCTAGGCAGGTTGTGGTTCTAAAGCCATTCATCATAGAATGGAGAGATATTGTATGGCAAGCTCCAGCTGGCGCCATGGCGAGGGAGGACAGGCGGCTGACAGAGCCACAATGAGATGGAGTGGCGTGAGCTGTGGGATGTTGTGGGGTGGGCGAGGTGCCATCCCGACGGTGAGAGGGAGTCACGCCAGCTAGCAGCGCAAATGTGGGGAAGGCAACGTGGTGCTGAGCTCGGTAAGAGGGACGGCAAGGGCAAACAAGAGCCAACTATTGGATACCGAGAGAAGATGTGGCTTGGGAAGAAGAGATAAGATTTATATTTAATGGTTTATAATAATAATAGAAAAACTGACAAATGGAACTTGTGTTTTATTGGATAGTGTGGAACTACTATATGAGTGAATTCTTGTGTCATATCTGAAGATTACATAAACATCAAATAGCTAGCAAATTAGTTCTAGGTGCCATGTTGGTGGGTTTTTACTTAGTAAGAGCCTATTTGGTGCTGCTCTAGCTCTAGCTCCTGCTCCTGCACCGACGAGGAGCTGGAACTAACCGCATCAAACAACCGAGGGGAAGAAGCACTTCTTGGGATAACAAGGGAGGAGCCAGAGCTATTTTAACGGTACGACGTTGTACGATGGTGGAGCTGTGTTTTTAAGTTATGAAAGTAGGGGAGGGTGATTATAAAGCTACTACTAGTTGCATCAACGTGCAACAGTAGTATATCTATAACTACGTTAGGCTTGGTGAAGAGTTGTAGTATCCTTGTAGGTTTACAGTACTATCAGTAGCCTTAGTGAAGATATCGTTTTACCGTGCTCAGTCCTAGTCCTACGTGGTACTCTACACCGGTGTAAGCAATATATATAGGAGTATTGTTGTGTGAAAACGTTTCTGTCGGATCTTATATTCTTACATCATCATTGCCCCCTGTGGCTGATGACACCAGTTGGTGTTTCATGGCTAATTGGTCATGCGCTACTAATTAAGCAATGGTGGTGACGACCATTAGGATTTGAGCTTGTTAAATTCTATAGTAAATGCTTTTCGTTTTTTAACTAAATCTTTCTTGTGAATTATTTCTCTGTATGGAATTAGTTAAGGATATTTTGCTTCATTAATTAGGGCAAACCTTTAATGGATAATTTATTTATTTATTAGTTCCATATCATAGGGATTTTGAGGCGACCCCACTAATTAGCGAACTTTCACTCATTTCTAGATCAACGTTCCATCCGACACATCCCAGGAGTTTTATTTTTTTTTTTGGAAAAAAAAACGAATTTCCACCTCGTTCCCTATTTGGACTCAGCTGGTTCTCTGATGACCTAGCTAATCATCGATCCCACACCAGCCTAGCAACTTTTCTTTTTGGGGAAAAATTAGTTCTGCAACTTTCCTTGTATGAAAGTTACAAAGTTATACACATAACTTTTACGTATAACTTTTTGTGTAAAATTTGTAACCATATTTTCTTAGAAAGTTGCAAAGTTATGCATATAACTTTTATATATATTATTTTGCGAAACATAACTTACCAACACAATTTTCTTTTCTAGAAAAAATCATTCCTGCATTTTTTCTTTTTTGAAAAGTTACAAAATTATATATATATATATATATATATAACTGGTATGCATAAGTTTTTACGTAACAACTTATCATCATAATTTTTCATCATAACTTTTATTTTTTTTGGAAAAAATATTTCCATAACTTTTCATTGTTGGAAACATTTTACGAAAACAATGTATCATCACAGTTTGTCATCATAATTTTTTTACTTTTATTTTTTGGAAAAAATCATAACTCTTTATTTTTAGAAAATAACAAAGTTATACTCACAACTTATGTACATAGCGTTTTACGTGACAAATATCATCATAACTTCTCATTGTAACTTTTGTAGATTTGTGATCATAAGATTCAATTAGTAGATCGGAAGAAGAGAAAAAGTGAAAGAAGATAGACAAATGGTGAAAAAGGAAAAAATGTGGTGCACTGTTTTATTTTATAATACGTATACAACTAGTATATGAATACATATATGATCATGTAAAATAGATAGGTTAATGTATAAAAGATAAAAAAGGTAAAGGAAAAAAAGGAGAAAGATGGGCTCACTTACGATTAGTGTGCGAGCACTTGCGCACGTCAGACTCGAACGGCTCAGCAGCCTCCGCTCCACGTAATTGAAACATGCAAGGGAGAGATACATAACGCCCCGTTCGTTTCGCTGAAAAAACAAACCAAAATACTATTCCAGTTGATTTGTTGTGAGAGAAAAACATTGTTCCGGCTGAAAAAAATAAACTAAAAAAAACGGATTATAAGATAAGCGTACAGGGCCAACAACGGAAGGTCTACAGGGAGAAGGAGCAACGAGCGGCATGGACACATGGCGGAGAGTGTTATCATTCGCTGGATTGGAAACTGAGTGAACGCTTGTGAAAATGGAATTTGGATTTTGAGAGGTCCGTTGGGCACTTGAGGAGCTGCATAGTATACGGATTTTGTGTATTATTACCGTATATTTTGCTGTAAAAGTAGTATTAGCTAGTCTTAACTAGGCGTGTGTGTGGAAAAGGAATTCTTATTCCATGTCTTACCCGATGATATCTCAAAAGATATTCTGGCATGATTGGAATCATTAACTGAGCACTACGCCGCTATTATGGATTGACCATAGAGAGGCCGGGTCTTTCCACTGACAGTAGTATGCATATGGTTTATTCCTTCGGTCTAGTTATACTAGTTGTACGTTAACTTTTGCCGTACATGAATGCAAATGTATATACTTCCTCCATACTTAAAAATGAAGTCGTTTTGGACAGCGACACGGGGTCTCCAAAGCATAACTTTGACTACTTATTTTTATAAAGATATTTATCAAAAAGTGATATATGTAAATTTTTTTGAAAGTATTTTTCAAGATAAATCTATACATATGGTTTTCACATTTCCAAACTCAACGACTTAAAAGTTATTCATGATTTATATTCTCAATGTTTGATCCAAGCCTTGTCCAAAACGACTTCATTTTTTAGTATGGAGGGAGTATATACATAATACATCATACATGCAAATTACCATTCAATTAGTGTAAAAATACATACATAGGAGTAGGTGCTGGTCCATTTTTTTCTTTAAAAAATGTCATGTTCTAGGGTTCTTTTCTTGCTGAAGTATATAAGAATTTGCATTGCAAGAACACAATAATGGTTCCAGTGATGGGAATTACCATTCAATTAGTGTAAAAATTCATACATAGGAGTAGGTGCTGGTCCATTCTGTTTTTTCTTTAAAAAATGTCATGTTCTAGGGTTCTTTTCTTGCTGAAGTATATAAGAATTTTGCATTACAAGAACACAATAATGGTTCCAGTGATGGGACTACTGCAAAGGGATTCTTTGCCAAGGTCATGCATGTCGCTCCATCGTCATGAAAGGAAAGCCCCACACACAAGGGAACAAAATGTACACATACGTACATACATATACATTCCAGCATACACTTTAATAAAGACAAATACACAACCAATTTTGTATAGATGTTACTAAAGAGAACTTTAATAGTAGTAGTAGTAGTGTGTGTATATATATATGGTAAGGCTATTCTGCAGCTGGCCACAGAATAACTTATTCTATGACCACCTTGATTTACGATAATGTTTGTACCAATTTACGATAATGATAATACACATTTACGATATATGGGTTACTATAATTCAAGATGATACTTACCATAATGCTATAATAAATCACTTACGAGGGAGTTACCATAATCTCGTAAATTAGTATAGTATATATATATATATATATATATATATATATATATATATATATATATATATATATATATATATATATATATATATATATAGTCATGAACTTCTGCATCTCCCACACATGAGCTTTGCAACTTTACACTGTACTAGAAAATAATTACAACTAAGCTACTCTAATCAAGAACAAGCTAAGTGGGTGGCACTAAGCTCCTGCACATGCCTGCATATGGTCCCCAGCTCTTCTCTTTCTACATAGTACATGAACAATGCCAATATAATCAATCAGGCTATATAATACACAAACCTATACATATAGTTATATATACACATATCTATATATAACACCAAAAGAGCCTGCATTATTGTAATGCATTGCCTCGTCTCTACACAACACCACGGCGTTGTCAGGGCAAAAAAAAAGTATCGCATTACAGAATTTTTTTAACACTTTTTTATAAACTAATTTTAAATCTAACACTATTTTAATTTATTTTTCCAAAACTAACACTTTTGGCCGCGCCAATTTCCGTGGCGCGGCCAAACATTTGTGCTGCACCATGCATGATGGCGCGCCGAGAGGGATGACGTGGCGACGACCGAGACGCTGACCGGTGAGGTGGCAGGGTATGCCGCACCACCGATCTTGGGACGGCAGTGACGCGCCCTGATCGGTGGCGCGGCAGAGCCGGCTAAAGGCCCGTGGCCCAGTCCGGCTCGCCTGCCGCGCTTGGCCGCCTGTTCGTCGTGCCTTTGCACCCACCATGCCCGCCCGCCACGCGTGCCCGCCACTCCCAAGTGTTGTCGGCGCCTGGCCCTCTGTTGCCGCCTCCCTCCCTCCCTTCCATTCCCTGGCCGCCTCCCTCCCTCCTCGGCTTCGTTTAAGGTAATGACGCACTTTTTATTTTCATTTGAATGGTGGATTGAAATATTATGAATAGAAGTTAAGGTTAGGAGGAAAATTATGTTTGGGAACTATGGGCTATGGTTTGGAGGAAGATATTAGTTTGATTTTATCGATGTTAAGGTTAATTATTTAGTTAGAAGTATGTTTACCATGTATATTTTTGTTGCTATAAGTGTTGGTTATATTATTTGAGTTGTAATGCAAATGATTATATTTTACATTAATTTGCGTTATTTTGATTGATGTTTAATTTAAACCGTTTTATTAGATGGAAGATATGTTTCGGGAGCAGTTGTGGCGAAAACGGGGTCATCCTAGAGAATTGTACCCCGACGAGTCTAGCAAAGATGTCCCCGTCCCTCCTGACCTCCCTGTCCCTAACTATAACTGTGGTCGTCCGGCCGACGTGTTTCAATCGAGACATCCGGACACAACGGCTCGTTGCTTCTACAAATGCAGTCATTTTAATGTAAGTAATTGTTTCCGTATGTTTTTTTTTCTTTATTTGTATTACTAGGTTACTAATATTTTGTTAGAATTTTATTATGTAGGCCCATGAGAGGTGCTTTTTCTTTCAGTGGATCGACGGTGCAGACAAGTTTGACCCCAGGTACCTCCTTTTCGATGATTGATGGAGAGGGTGACATCCACGAGAGCACTTCGAGCGGTGGGTTCCACCTCCCCCTAACCCCCCTCCAATGATGGCTAAGGAGAAGCACTTAGCCACAGTTAGACGACTCGAGGAACCTCCTCTGTGCGATTGTGGAGATCGAGCTGTGATAAACCCTAAGAATACGTTGGAGTTTGTGTGTCCAAACAAGCATGAAGTAAGTGCAAAGTATGTGTTGAAATGTTGAGCTATATGTGTTCATATAATAATGTCACCTTATTTAGGTGTTTTAAATGGCGAAGTGTCGTTTCAAGGAGTGGTTGTATGGTCCTAAGAATCAATGGCTGGAAGAACCGCCAAAGGTTAAGGAAAAGAAGAAAGAAAGGGTAATTTAAAAAGCACCTCCTATCATGTGCGAATGTGGTGTTAAATCCAACTATGGCCTAGTCCCTTCGGAGCTTGGAATAGGCTATTATTGCGGCCATATGGTTGACTATGATGAGGTTGGTTATTTTTATGGTAAACATAAAATCGTATTTTGTTTCTTTTGCTAAGACATATATGATATAATTTTTCGTTTGAACAGAGCACTAGGAAATATAGGTGGGAATGTTATGATGGTCAAGCTAAGTTTTTGGATAAACTGAAGGAGAGGCAAGTAATTGCACGGAAGAGGGGATATGGACATGACTACGTCAACCTATTCGTTAAACATCACAAAGACAAGATGTGTGAGTTTGCTAGACAGCGCGGTATTCGTAACCCGATCGATGTTGGGCTTTATAAATGGGGATTGGAGAGACGGAGGGTGTTAGAAGAGGAGAGAGCAAGCAAGGAGGCAAAGGAGGAGACAAGAGTACATATGCAGGTCTTGAACGAGCATGTTGTTGCATTATGTGCCGGTGAGTGCTTGAAAGCTATTTTTTTCGTTGCCTGACTGTAAATGTAATATAATCGTGTTGCTAACTGATTGCATTTTATACATGAAGGGATTGGATGCAGCGAGGACCATGACGGAGAGGTTGCTCATGCAAGGTATGAGGAAAAGAAGTTAGATAAGCACAGAACACGAGCTGGTCGCACCGTTCAATCACCGATTGTGTTATCTGATGAGGGGGACGAGGATGAGGACGACACTGCCAGACTAAGCGAGCTCATCGCTCTAGCAGAGGCGTACTTGCAGGCGGAGGATGCTGAGGATGACACTGGTAGACTCAGCGAGCTCATCGCTCTAGCAGAGGTGGGCTTGCAGGCGGAGGAGGCTGAGGACGGCATTGGTAGACTGAGCAAGCTCATCGCTCTAGCAGAGGCAGGCTTGTAGGCGGAGGAGGATGACAACGCGTTCTTCACTCAGGCTGCAGAGGCCGTAGATGAAGCGAATGCCGCTTACTATGGGCGACATGCAAGTCAGAGCAATGCAGGTGAGCCTAGCCAAATGAATGAGGAGGAAGAGAACGTTCTTGTCTCAGACCACAGATGAAGCGGAGGCCGCTTACTACAGGCGAAAGGCAGATCAGGGCAATGCAGGTGACCCTAGCCACAGCAATAGGGTTGTGGTAGATGATTGGTACTCGGACGATGAGTTGCTTACTCAGTATGCTTCTGACCGAGGGTTTTTAATTACGCCGTCTGTTAGTTTCATGCTTTATTAATGATCAATGTAGCTATGTACTAGAACTTTCATTGTGTTGTCTTATTTTCCTTTTAAACTATTGATGTATTATACCCATGTATCATGTACTCCGATTACCCATGGTCAATCTTAAGTGATCCCATCCGTTTGTCACCCTCCGACCCATCCGTTTGTCGCTCTCCGATGCATCTAAGTTTTTTTAATAATAGCGAATGCGTTGAGAATTTCTAAAACGAACAAAATCGAGTGAAATTATTTCGAATACAGTTGGCTGGTATATATATCTTGCATGTTTCCCATGTATTTTAAAATAGTAGCGTGTAATTTATGTTATTAGCATCATATCAATGTAAAATAACAAGGCCCACGACGCGACATGTTTGGCAGATCGATGTTCTCGTTTGGCACGCAACCCTAAGCCTAGGTTCTGCTGTGCCATAGACCATGGCGCGGCACTGACTTGCTAATGCCCACGGCGCGGCAGGACCTGGACGTAGACAGAAGCCGACCAGCCTCAATTTCAATTGAACAGGAGCTGATGTCGGTGCTGTAAACAACTACAAGTGCTGCCGCGACGCATTGAAACAAATATGAAGCAAATAATTGGAGTCCGTGCGTAAGTTGATAAGTTGCGACATAACATTTTCATTGGTTCATGAGTCTGCAAGTTTCAGACGACAATATTCGTTCGACATAAGTTCGACATAACCAACTAAGTCCCAGGAGTGTAAGGATCCCTCGGACGTCTCTGTCTCTTTGGATTTGTAGGCAATATAGTGGGAGTGTAGCCAACGTCGGTGTGGGACCTTCAAAGGAGGCAAGGGCACCTCTGTGTTGGTGTCAGTCAAGAAGTGTGCTCGGTGTGGGTCGTCGTACTCCACCTCAAGAAGGGGGTACAACTGGTGCTACGTGGGAGGGGTCATCCTGTTACAAATTGATAAACAAAGGGTTAGAGTATTCAAATTAACATTATGTAGCATTGCAAAATTTGAACTTCTATGTATGGACCTGCTGCCCTCGTCTTCTATGCCTGCTAGCCTTGTAACCAGTGTCTTTGCAAACGGAGCAAAGATTTCTGCCACGGGTCTCGTTGAAGTATGTCCCTCCGTACATGTCTTCGTCGTACCCTCTCATAGCGTCCATGCCCCCCTTGAGTCGCTTCTTCTTTCTCCTACCCTTCCCTACCTTCATTAGATCTGGATGCGGCACGTAGTCATAACCATTATAAGGTGACCATTGTGTCGGGTCAAGGTATGGCTCGAAGCTCATCTCCCAAATACTAACGGTGTTCGAACGGAGATACAAGGGTGACATATATGGCAGATCCTCATAGTTGTACCCGTGAACCCTGTAGACCGTGATCATATGAGAGCAAGGGGCATGCATTATCTGAGGGACGTTGCAACTGCACTCTACCTTTTCAAGATCAACTCGGTAGTTTCGTCCACCATAATGTTCACCACCCAAGCTTGTGCCACCCTTGCTCCGTACACTAAAGATATGGCGGCGGGATCCATACGGCTCGGCGGTGTGCTGCTTGGCCAATTCCTCAGCCTCCTTCAAATGTTCTGCTCCGGCCTTTCCAAAACACCCCTGCTCAGCTATATTCCTCTACTCAAGTTCCCACCTCTTGATAAAATATTCGTTGCACTTATGAAAGGAGAACTCAACAATTCTAGACATAGGCAACGATCGAACTCTGGTGAATACACGGTTGAAGGACTCCGAGGAGTTAGTGGTCATGATGCCATACCTGAAACCCTCCTCGTCATGTGCTAACGTCCACTGAGCCTTCTGTTCCATCTGCGCCTCTAACCAGGCCTTTCCCGCTTCATTTACCATCTTGTCTAGTTCTCTCTTTGTCTCCTTGAACTGGTGCTCTGTATGTACACAACATAGAGTCTTTACCTTGTTACATACCTCCTGCTTCCTCTGACGTCGCCAGAAATTAGCGGCAAAGTGTCTTATGCACCATCTATGCACTAGAGGCGGGAACCCATCTATATGCTCAGCTGCAACATTAAGAAGCCCTGGGTGATGGTCCGAGATCAAACATATAGTGCGAGATGGGCCAAACACTTGTACACGTAGAAGCCGTATGAACCATGACCATGAGTGACGTTGTACGGCCTATGGTGATACACAGCATAGTCCTAAAGGAAGAGCTTCATCTCTAACATTGTATTGAATATCATCCCCTTTCTAAGAGTTTCTTTCTATGGTCATACAATGATTTCCTACACATCTGGAGACTGGTGTCATAAACTGCCATATCCGTCATGCTGACATCCCTATAGTTCGGAATGCCCCTGAAAGGTATGTTCATCAACCTTAGTTGCTCAAGCTCAGTCGCTGTGTAAGGTGGTGGTGGAACATACTGCTACGCTTCGCTAATTCTGCCCCATGAATCATAGGGGGTATCATCTACTGGCAAATCTGTGACTAGTCTACCATGAGCCTAGATAGCATGCAAAACCTCAGTTGGTACTAGTAATGGCATACTATGAACAGGTACTGGCATGACATCAACTGATGTGGGCATAGCATGTCTATCTACCTGGTCATCATCTGAATCGTCCGAATCACTGCTAACTACATCACCGATCCTGTCCTCCTCCTGCTCCTCCTCTTCCAGTTCGAACTTGTTCACATCGAAATCATTGCTTATACATCCTACTTGACTTGAATGAAACCGCTCCTACGTCAACTGACCGTCCAAATCCATGTTATCCTGAGCTGCTTTCCCTTCGACCCCCAATTCTTGCTCATTGCCTCCAACACCCTGCATCCTGTACCCATTCTCCACCACCACCTCAGCCATGGGCACATTGAAACCTTGGAGCACCCTAGTGTAGCGGGACCAGTGAGCAGGGTCGTGCAAGGGCATGAGGACATAGTGTGCCCTAGTCTTCCCAGTATCAAACCTCCCCTTTAGTGTGAAATCATCACCAAACTTTGCATTCAAACGGACACAAAGGTTGTTGAACCTAGGAGGTTCATCAAACCATTCCAATTCTTCTTTCATATCCTCAAACATACCATCTTCTCTCCTAACACTTCATCCATAAAAAACTCTAACACAACAATCTATCTACAAAAGCATTTCAAGAAACTTCATCAATTCATCTAAATCGTCGTACGTAATGTCCATAGTAACATTAATACTTATTCTAACTATAACTATACTAACTAATCTAATATTAACATCTATACAATGCTAACTACAACACCTAATGTATAACTAGACTCACTAACTGTACTAACTAAACTAACTAACTTTACTATCTATACTAACTTACTATATTTACTATACTAACTAAACTAGCTAACTTTACTAACTATACTAGCTATACTTTACTAATTATACTAACTTTATTTATTTTACTAACTTACTATACTAACAATGTTGATTCAATCAACAAATACACTAGGGGAGTACCTCGCGACGGTGGCGCTCGTCCTCACGGCGGCGGCGCGTGCTAGACCGGGCCGGGAGGTGCAGGCGCTGGCCTCGGCGGCGGCGGCGGGTGGACACGGGATATAGAGAAGGGCGTGCGGCAGTTGGGAGCGGTGTACTGCATGTGACATGAGAGGTGGCGGCGGTCGCGCATGCGCGCGCTATGATGGCAAGCGGTGCTGCGTAGTGGTGGTGGTAAGGTGGTGGCGTCCGTGGCGGCCGCCGTCGCGTGGCGGGGGGTGGCCTTATTTGGCGTGGTATGGCGCGGCGGGCGGCAATGGTGGCGGCGGCGTGGCAGCGCCGGCGTTCGTGTTGCTGAACCCTTGCACGGCGGCGGCCGTGCAGTGAATGGCGGCGGCCGCCCGGCGTGGCGGCGGCGTCACATACGGCCGGGCGGCAAAGCGCGACGGCAAAGGCCGCTAACGGCAAAGCGCGGCGGCTATGCGCCGCGTGGGGACGGGCCACGGGCCTTTAGCCGGCTCTGTCGCGCCACCGATCGGGGCGTTCGTTCCGCGCCAAGATCGGTGGCGCGGCATACCCTGCCACGTCACCGGTCAGCGCCCCGGTCGTCGCCACGTCATCACTGTCGCCGCGCCACCATGCATGGCGCGGCACAGACGTTTCGCCGCGCCACGGAAATAGGCGCGGCCAAAAGTGTTAGTTTTGGAAAAAAAAAATTAGTTTACAAAAAAAAGTGTTAAAAATAAAAAAATCGCATTACGTACGTACGCATATGATAAACAACGCTGAGCATCCATATCCTGCGGCAATCAGCCCGAGTAAACTAATCCGTCCCTAGTACGTATTAGTTGGCCACTTAATCAGTCTACCTAGCTCCTCTCACCAATCTAGCTAGCTAGCTGATTAATTAGGAGCTGAGGTTTTATTTCTTAGTATAAACCCGGTGGTGCGGGTGTCGATCGTCAGAAACCAACGAGGCCACGCACTTAGAATACTCCGCAACAACATGGAGCCCGGACAAGCGAAATCTAGACCTCAACGCTGTCTTTTGTGAATTCCCTGCTTCTCCTGTTCACAGTCACAGCAGCTACTCTCTCCCTCTCTCCTCTCTCTTTGCAGATGCAGTTGCACCGATCGATCGATCGTCCTTCTCTCTCTAAAGTGCAGGGGGCAAATAAACAATGCGAGCAAGAAAGGTGCTAGCACCACTGGAGACTGGAGAGGAAACATAGCCACCGCAAGGGTTATAATATCAGGAGCCTCTGTTCATGCATGTAGAGTATTCAAATGACTCGTTGAGCAGAGGCAGAGCTGATTATATCCACTCGGGTGTGCTGTGTGCCTCCAGCAAGCTCCAGGCTCCAGGTCTTATATATACTGCCCCTTCTCACCTGACACAGCTCCCTCTAACCCATGCACCTCCTCCAGCTTTGACAGTCACTTCCACTACTACCTCCTCTCTCCATCTCTCCTGCTGCAGTTGCTGCTAGTACTAAGTACTAGCTAAGCAGTCATGAAGATGACTAGCCCCAGGCTAAAGCTCTTCGGCTTCCACGTCTCCGAGGAGGAGCGGCACGAGCTGGCGGGCCGGGAGACGGAGGCGGCGGAAGCCGAGCCGGAGGAGGCGCCGGCGTGCGGTAACGGGGGCGGAGGGTCTGACTCGTCGTCCTCGTCTACCACCACGACCACGGCCACGGCGGCCGGCGACGGGCGGAGGTACGAGTGCCAGTACTGCTGCCGCGAGTTCGCCAACTCGCAGGCGCTGGGCGGCCACCAGAACGCGCACAAGAAGGAGCGGCAGCAGCTCAAGCGCGCGCAGCTGCAGGCCGCGGCCGCGGCCGCTGGCCGCGTCGCGGGCGGGGCCGCCGCGCTCTACCCGCGCGCCAACCCGATGGTGTCCGCCTTCGTGCCGCCGCCGCACCTCTTCGGCGGCGGAGGCGACGCGGCGCCCACGAGCTGGGTCTACTTCTCCCCGCGCGCCGCCGCCGTGGCCGGGGGCCCGCAGGGCCAGCAGTTCCACGTCTCCCACAACTGCGTGTTTCCGTCGTCGCGCGCCACCCCGGCCGCCGCCGTGACGGCGTCGCCGGCCGTGTTCTCCTACACCCCGGCGCCCTCCGCCGCCGGCGCCGCCTCGGTGCCCTACGTCACCGACGACCACAGCGGGCGGAGGGTCCACGTGAGCCCGGCGGCCGCCCTGGGGAGATACCCCGGCATGGCAGCTGGCCCTGGGATGGCGGTGGTGGCGGAGCCCGTGGTCACCGGGCCGGAGGACGCCCTGGGGCTGGACCTGCAGCTCAGCCTTGCGCCCGCCGGCTTGTGACTTGGCCGGTCGTCGTCGATGGAGATCGACGCGCGCGCGAGCGAGCTGCCACGCACTGTCGCCGGCCTTGGTAAAAGAGAATTCATCACCTACTAGTACTACTGCTGCTACTACTAAAAAGTACGTCTGTACTAAGATCGATCGTCCCTGGCTAGGTAATTAGCGCTAGTAATTATGTTTTAGTTTCTGGGATTCGGAGAGCTGCATGCATGTAAGCCACCTGTAAGATTCCGGTTCTAGCTAATTGATGTGCATGATGATGATCTCAAGGACGATGGCCATGCTGGCAGACCCTGTAAATTTTTAGTTGATCCGTCCATCCATCAGTCAATCTCGCTCTCTGCCATTTTCTTCA
The DNA here is from genome assembly GCA_904845875.1 of Miscanthus lutarioriparius. Classification (NCBI taxonomy): domain Eukaryota; kingdom Viridiplantae; phylum Streptophyta; class Magnoliopsida; order Poales; family Poaceae; genus Miscanthus; species Miscanthus lutarioriparius. Next base: position 95,419,908 of record CAJGYO010000006.1, read on the forward strand.
GTACTATGCATGCCGCCCTTTTTTTTTCTTTGGTTGCTGCTGTATTAACCCGGCCAGCTACTACTAGTAATAATATAAATTATTTAGTACTTAAAAATCAGCGATGAATGAGGCCGTGTTTGATTTGGTTTGCTGATCTAGGCGATGTGATGGGAATGAGAGTTTTTTTTTTTTGTATATAGGTTGAAGTTGAACATGCATAAGCCTCTCTCTCTCTCTCTACAGGCCAGCTGCTGCCGCCTTTAGTGCTCCATGAGTCATTTTCCTCTTGCCTTTGTGATGCCACCGTATATAGACTTTGTCACTTTATCTGTTTCCTTCAACTAGTTAACTAAGGGGCTAAGCATATTTTAACCCTCCAAATTCAACATGCATCAACGCATGTTACCAAAAAGGAGATCACGCCCCCCTCCCAACCATTTCTTCTTTGGCAATTAATTAACTACCACTGCAAAGCTGCTTTTCTACTGATGGTTACCCCTAGGGTTAGCTAGCTTAGCTGGTGATAGAGCACAGCACACGCACACGCAGCTGACCCTGTGTGCTGCGAGCCGCCTCCCTCACGTCGTCAGTGAGTGAGTCAGCACGCTGTATATATATGTGAGATGTGCAACACATGCCGGATTGCTACCGCCGGGTCGTTCTCGTGCGTGCGCCCGCGTGATTGGGTTTGGATTTGGACGCGGCAGCACCTGGCACGGCCGGGCGCACGGCGATCGGCGAGGAGGCGTCGTCTCGTCGGAGCGAGTGCGCGCACCAGTGACCAGTCACCAGAGAGAGGTTTCCGTATGGTGGGTGGTGTTCCGGGCGGTCCGGCGGGTACTCGTTGATCGGAGAACAGAAAAGCATGCATGCGCCACTGTGTGTGCCGTGTACTTGCCTTGCGGAGATCGATCCAAGTGACAGGCATGCTAGCCCTATGCTCGCTTTTGCTCGGTGTACGTACGCGGCGTGGTGCAGCATGTCCCTTCACTGTTGGGGCTTATGTGTCGACAACCCGGAACTACAGCTACAGGAGCTCTAGCTAGGGCACTGTACTACTGGTGGACGACCATGCACGAGCCTTTACATGATCCATCGGCTCTTACCAATTTTACATTTGAGAAATGCTAATAAACCTCAACCGATTGATTTGACCTCTCTTATCAACTAACTTTTGGGCCATTGGATCTTGCACGGACGGCCAGCAGGGGGCGCCGCCGCGCGGGCGCCTGGACGGGGAAAGAGAGGCAGGGGCGCCGCCAGCGCCTGGGCCGAGAAGGAGAGCAGGGGCGCCGCCGCGCGGGCGCCGGGGCGGGGAAGGAGCAGGGGCGCCGGAGCTAGAAAGGCCGCGCGCGCCGGGGCAGGGAAGGCCGCTGCGCCATCGGTTCTGTGCGACTATGGAAGGGAACCGAAGGGAAGGGGAGGGAAAGGAAAGGAAAGGAAAAAGGAAGGTATAAGGTTGGGAGGGTAGGTCTCACCATAATTTATGAATAATTTATAATTTTTTTGAAATTTGTGAATAATTTAGATATATTTCTTTGATATTTGTAATTTATAAAAATAATTTATAAATTTTTCTGCTATCCTCGTATTACACCACTGTTCAATAAATTACACTGAAAAAATAATTATAAATATAATAATAAAATAATGTAAATATAGTTAAAAAACAGTATAAATACATGAGAAAAATTAGTTGACGAGGGGCCAAAAACAACTGAATCACATGTCCTTACATTTTAGCAGGCACCATGCATATCGAGCTTGAAATGTTTATCTAAGGCCGGCCTACAGGTAATTACGTGACCAGCTTCTGCCATTCCAGTAGATAATCACTGACTGACAGTTTAGATGACGAAATTTTTTGCTTTTGACTAGTGTAGCATTTTTGTTTATATTTGATAATTAGTGTCTAATTATGGACTAATTAGGTTCGAAAGTTTCGTCTCGTGATTTTTCACCCAACTATACAATTAGTTTTGTTTTTTTGCCTATATTTAATACTCTATGCATATATCGTAAGATTTGATGTGACACTTTAAAATGAAAGTTTTTTTTAACTAAACAGGCGGAGTGACCGACGAGCTAGATAATCAATAGATAAACGAGTTAGTACGAGTACTTCCAATTAGTACAGTACGTGAAAACAGTGCCGTGAACAGAAGTGACAGAATTTTCTTTTTATGGTAATGGCGATTGCAAGTTTTTTCACTCTCTCTCCATCATATCGAATCTTTAACATATGCATGGAGTATTAAATATAAATAAAAAAATAACTAATTACATAGTTTGATTGTAAATTACGAGACGAATCTTTTGAGCCTAGTTAAATCATAATTGAATAATAATTATCAAATACAAACAAAAATACTACAGTATCATGCCGATTCCTAACCCCACTCTAAACAAGCCCATGTCCGGCGAATCCCTGCATCGAGATGCGCGCTGGGCCCCATGGCGTTCTGAACCGGTCCGGCCCGGGCCACGTTGGCTCCGCATGCATCCAAAACCGAGCGTCCACGTTTCGCGCCGCGGTTGGACCGTCCCAGCCAACCGGGTTTCAACGCGTGGCCTGCACTCCCCGCGCTCCCATTGGCTGCATCGGCGGTAGCAGCCACGTACGAAAGGCAGCCGTGCATACCAATAGGTACGGATGAAAACGGATCGAATACGGATAGTGTTAACTATGTTATGTCAGATAGGATATAACTGGATATTAAGATCATAAATATGTGATCTAAGTATTCGAATACGGTATCGGATATTGAATATCTGAATTTGGATACTGACAGATCTGAACTCCTCTAAACGGATCCGTCTGCGCTTTAGGCTAGGTTTTTTCTTTTTTACTGCTACTATATGCGACTAGTCTACTAGAGAGCAGAGCGAGGGCTCAACTGATAATTTTTGTTAATATAAATCCCTGCTGGAACCGTACCTAAATTAACAAGGATTAGTGAGTCAACATGTGCACAGTGGGTGGAGTGACCCCTAGCTCAGGAGGTGGATGATGATATAGATCATATATCCTAAGATTCGTATCACATATAGTATTAAGCGGGGGATTACCTGCTTTTTTATTTGGCGAGTTTTCTATTCGCTCCACTCTCGTTGGTCCCCTCTTTCCACCACCGTTCCCCGCCCCTGGAGACCGTATTATAAGGCACAATTGTCGGTGATAAATTGTGGGTTCCAGACATAGGTTAATCATCAGTGGTTACGTGCGCGCGCATAACATTGGCCGGCTTTCCTTATTCAATTTCTATAGTACAAGTATGTATGTTTGTATACATACACAGTCTCCGATCAACGACAACTTGACTCTTGCATAACTTATTATTTATACAAAGCAATCCCACAAAGAACTGAATTAATGTATATATCCCTAACTCCTCATCACTAACTAATACCAGACCAATATGTCGCGTCGACGGGCTGTTGCTTATCAAACTCGCATCGTATTCAGATCATATCCAAGTGGATTAGGCTAGGTTAGCTACGAACTGGGGCTAACCCTAGTCTAAGCTAATAAAATTATATTATGCCCTACATGGCCGGGTCATTATGGAGTCACTTCATTTGGCAAAGCATCAGGCATTAAAATAATCCATGAGTGTACGGGAGGCATGTAGAAAGGATTTAATAGGATGTCTCCAGACAAGCAACTAGCTTAGTTTAATGGCTAACGCAAAAGATTAACCTAATCGCGTCAATGTCATGTGGCTGCGCATGTACATACACCCACACGCAGCACCAGCTCAGTTGATCTAGTCGACAAGCCTATAACTGACAAAACTACAGATGCACGTCGTCTGACCTTTCCATCTCCATCTTTTTTTTTTTCTGCTTAATTCTTGTTGAATTTTTTTTTTCATCATTAAGTAGCACAGTATACGATTCAAATCATCAGCCTATCTATATATTATCAACAGTTTAATTGTGATTTCATCATCTTTTTCTCGAAGACTACTATTAGTTGGGCCTTTGCATGAGGCGATTCTTAAAATCTAGGCTTGCATCATCTTCGGATCATGTGTTGCTTGTAGGATTAGTTAATTAATGGTGGCTTAAGTACACGTAGGCATAAGTCTTTTAATAAAAGGACAAGTAGGTGACGCATGGCGAGACCTGTCTAGTGTAGAGTATTTTGTGGCAGGCATATGGGAAAGAAGCTTAGACGACCAAGCAGTGGGTTAATTAACTTGATTAGAGCCGGCCAATTTCAGTTGGCTTTGTTTGGTGACTAGAAATAGAGACAAGGGCCGGGTAGTATTAGAATATTTGTTGATTGGCACAAGATTGGGGATGGAGAAATTTCTAGCTAAGGGGAGCATGCAAGAGATAGCTGAAAGGGATGGCCAAACACTTCATTAACTTTCTTTAATCAGAAACTAGTCACCTTCTAGAATGTGTGGGGTTGACACCCTTCATATGGTTCGATTAGCCAAATTCTTGTGCTGCTGACGTGACATGAAAGGTGATGTAAAGCTACAAATTTTGATAAATAATTTTGTGTCGGTAGGTTTCTCTATGATCGTGGTGTCAACTTGGACTTGGACTCGTACCTAGCTAGCTTTTCTGTCTTCATTTTGGTATGCATGCGCGCAGTTAAATGTTGCACCGAATATATATTTGATACAAACTTATATATTCCAATGATCAGTAATAATAATTCACCCACTGACCACTGTAACTCGATCCGATCCTCTAATAAATAAAGTATATATATGAGTCTTCAGATATTGTACAATAGTTATCCTAAGACCTAAGCTAAGTATTTGATCACTATAACAAAAAGTATTAGCTAGAGAGAAGATATATGCGCACAATAATTTCCCGTTGCTTTAGGTTTGGTTTTTTTTTGGTACTCCCAATAACTATGAGCCCTTCATTTAATTAGATTAGACTTGCAATTCATGTGTGATGAAAAGAGGCGGCTCTGTTATATATACTTTCTTATTACAATGCACAGATGAACAATATGGTACTGATTTATATTCTAGTTATATGGATCACTTGTATCATGCTTGTCAGTTGTCATATACTAACTACAATTTGGTACTAAACATTCCTTTGTGAACCAGGACACTCAACAGACGAGAACAGTTCTTTTTTATTTGTTGTCTAGTTTTGTCGTTGCATGATCTTTTTCTTTGACAAAATGGTACGAAATGTTAAGGTAGTGCGTTCCCTTCTTGTCTACTACAGGCGCTACTAATAACTATATGTCTTGTTCTATTAATATACTCCATTCGTTTATATATAACAAAGCTGCTAATTAATTCAGAATCACCACACCGGAATGGAAAGTGTATATATTTTGACTGCTGATATTTGATCGCGGCTATGTGAAACATACAGTAGTATTCACCTATCTTGAAAAGGTGATTGCTTTTGAAAGAAGGTGACATAACAAACTGAATGACTACCGAACAGCATTTGTCCACAAAAGGTTTTCTTATACCACACTTGTTAAGTAGGACACCCAACCACTAGAAGCAATGAACTGATGAAGCATCATATTTCCCAACAAACTATAGCTAGCTCAGTTGATACCCTTACCACATGGCATCTAGAAATTTTCTTCTAGCTTACCGCCTAGGAGAGAGTAAAGGCTAAAGAGCTAATGCTAGCTAAAACCTTTGGCCTGAGGCCCATGTGAGTCACCATCACCAAGATGTCCCAACTACAAACAAGATCTTAAAAGGGGAGATTTGAAAACACTTTTGCTATGATCTCACTTGAGTCCTTGATGTAGTTTTATGTCAAGAAACCTTATCCCAAATGGAACGTGATTAGATTGTGGGCCACAGGCTGCCCCTTGTTTGTTTGTAAGGTTCCTCAACTTGATTATGCGCCGAAAGATGTCAGCTTGTGTGTTTTTGGAGAACTCCAATATGCTATAAGCATACATATATATATATATTTTTGTGGTCCAAGAGAATATACCAATTTTGGGCAAGCATGCGAGTTGGCATGCATCCTCTTGGTGGAACCAGGACACAATAATACACATCAAATTAGTGCTTTATTTTTTTGAGGGATCAAATTAGTGCTTTAGAAAAACTTGGAACCCTGTTTATGATTGTCCATCCAAGGAGTGTCCAACACGAAAGCTCATTTAGTCATAACCCTCGTCGTTTTAACTAGTGGTGTTATTCTATCGCAGTACGTCCAGAGAAACGGTAGAATATTTTCAGGAAATGTTTTTTTTCCTCTTTGCAAAGAATATTGAAGAACTATCCTAGGGAAAATTTCACCTATGTACCATGTATTGTTTTACAGTTGCAAACTGAGCGTAGCTCACCTCTTTTCCACCTGTTTAAGTTATTGACTTGGTGTGGGTGCTCGTATTTCAAACTCTCAAATTAAAGGTGCTCATAGAGGTAGCGGTTGCATGCATGCGCATACGCAAAAAAAAAGGTAATGATACCATAAAAATAACAAACTACTGCATCCATCCCAGAAAGAAAGAATGTAACTCTAGTATAATTCAAAGCCCTATTTGGATCAACTAAACTAAGTTGCTAGTTGTTAAAAAAAAGCTCTAACTGATCCAAGCAACTATTCAATTACCCAGCTTATAAAAAGCTATTACTGGGCCCCCTCCAGCTATTGCAGCTTATAAAAAAGTTTAACTGATCCAAACATGGCCTAAGTAAAATTATATCAAGTTTGACCAAATTTATAGGAAAACCTACAAATGTTTATCATACAAGATAAGTATATTAAATTGTTATTATGGAATATATTTTTATAATATAGATTTAAAATTTTTTGATAATGTTTTCTATAAATTTAGTCAAACTTAAGACAGTATGACTTAGACCAAACCTAAAGTTGTATCTTTTTTAGATGAATGTAGTAATAACGTGTGCAAGATATGTGAGACAAGTTGAGCCTTAACTTTTAGTTGTTAACCATATATTGCAAAATGGTTATTTTGCCTATCATTGAGTAGTTGAGCTAAAACGTTCAATGTAATTGTAAGTTACATATAAATGAAGTAATATAGTACTAATCAAAGCGTTACCTTTTTTTTGTCAAACTGAAACAGTTGGAACTAGTACACAATCACTACTGGAAACTCTAATTGTTGTGACAATGGGTGTTTAAATTTTTCTTTAAAAACGCATACAAAAAATATTATTATTCGCCGGTTTTTTTAAAACGCACACAAAACGCGACGCATGTAAAAAACAGAAATTACGATTTTCTGGATCCCGCCCCTCCCTCCCTCCCTTCTTCCTCGGCACGGCAGTGTGCCGCCTCCTCTCCCCCTCCCTTTCAAAATCCCGCGGCCGGTGCCACCCCCGACTCAAAAAAATTAAAACCCGATTTTCCGTGCATGGATGCGTGACAAATACACACGGAAAAATCTGCACTCATAGAGAAAATGCAACATCAAGGTGTCCTCGCTCTTGCCCCATCTATTAGGCGGAGAGGTCGAGCACCAGGCGTCAGCGCTCGTGGTTCTTTAAGCTTGGCGGCTCGCCAAGCCATGCAAACGGTGAGTGCCCCTCCCTCCTCCTCGCCTCACTTGTTTCGATTTGTTGTGTTGTGTTCGTAGATGTCAAAGAGAGAAAAAATATTATTATTCTATCATGGGTTATTTTATCTTGAAGAATCTCGCTCCATGAAACAGGTAGCAACATTTAAGAAAAGAGTCCAGGGCTCTCTTCATCCCTACTTTTCTTAAAAAAAATATACAGCATATATACACACTTACAAATCATAAGTCAAAATGTCACAAAAACCAGTCCTATCATCTCGTTTGTAATTGAGGTAATTGTTCTAATGCTGAAATTAATTGCATAAGATAGGCATATAACTGTCCAAACTTCCTAATCTGGAATAAGCGTTGTTGCTTTGTTGCTCGAATTCGGCAAGTTCCTCCAAATGAACCCTCTTTCATACTTATAGTAATCTAATTACCACCTTCGCACGCTCTCCCTCCCTGCCTTGTGACTTGTTTTGTACCCTTGAGTGGCTATGATGAATCAAGTTTTCATTAGAGAACACCTTTAGCACCTTATGATTTGGTACTCGCCTACCAAATTACAAGCCCAGTTCAATTCCCATTAGATAGAGAGAATTAAATTAAGTTCAGGTGAAATTAAGTTGCGTTGTCCCCCACTGAGCCATTTCTCGAGTTCCCTTGTTCCTCCTTGTGCTTTTGATATCCGCTCTCTAATGGATCTAGAATGACAAATAGTTTCTTTCTTTAGCCCATCCTCCGCATTGCTATTTGTGAAGAACATGATCCCGCCCTCGAAGCCCTTGTCCTACACCATATAAGATCTTTAGTTTTCTAAGTGCTTTTATTATGATGCAACTTGCTTAAGCATGTCCATTGCTCCCCTGAACTCCCCTCCCCTACATGCACTTCTTGCAGTCCGCTCCACCTCCACTACTCCAGCCTCCCAATCGGTGAGATCGGCACCTTAGCATGCACTTCCTATGAATTATCTTGATCTGGCGGCTTGGCTGGCCCCTCCCCTCCCGCCTCCCCACGTAATCGGTGAGATCCCAACTTGGCTCATTGTTGTGCCATTTTCCCATGAGCTACCTTTCTGAATATTTTGCCTCCAACTTAAGTATTATACAACTCTTGCTTGAAGGCACATGAGGTTAGTTCCCTCACTTTTTGAATGCCATATGGAATAGACCTCCGTGTGTCAATGAGGTCAAGTCAGACACATCAATTGTTTTTCTAATGTCTCTTTTCAAGTATTGAATTTTTCATATTCTTCTAAATGGTGTCTCCTCCGCTTATTCCAAAGAGCAGGCTAGTCTAAATGAATGTGTCATGTCCTTTGCGGTATCAAGGGAAAAAAAAGTTGTTGTTTTGTTTAGTTTCATTTTTTTTTGATTCGGTGTTTCAAATAGTGAATATAGCATTGAGTGAAATCCATTGCATCTTGTGCTCATGTCTCAAGTCCCCCCCAATAAACCTTTAGATCTTCGTTGTGGTTTAAGAAGGTTGGTTGGATCAGGGTTCATTACCTATGGGAACTATTCTAGGAGTATAATTTTTTCATACCCTATACAAATTATTGAATCATTTCAACCAGAACCATTCCAAATTTAGAAGACCCAATCTGAATGAGTTACCTTAGTCGGTATACCTTGTTTCCCCAAAAAAAAAACATTGATTGCATGCACTAGACGAAGAAATGTAGATTTGGGTCACCAAATTACATTTTGAGCTATGCCTAAGCTACTTTTCATCAAATAAGCACAAGTATAAATTTTTTCTCTCATATGTTGATATGATTCTAGTGAAGTAAATAGGTCTCTTGATTATCTTGACAACCTTAGCCAAACAGGAACGTTTTTACCAAACAGGGAAGATGCTATCTTGACAACCCTATCCAAACATACTCCTCGGGATACAAGCCAAATTTTAGCATAAGAATATACCTACCATCGCCACCTTTCCGGCGATTAGAGAAGCAAACAGCTTTGCTTCGTGTCCAGGAGTTCGTCAATCGCCTGACCACCCGTGATACTCTTTAGGGGTCATCCATCGAGTCTAGAAGTGAAGCAATGAAGTCAATGTCTCCTTTGGAATCATTGACAAGCCTAGGGCATCATGTTGAAATGTTGTTCCTGAGTTTCCTTGGGGTGGGTCTCGCCCCTGTGGCACCAACCAATCAGTCACAGATCAACAGGTAGAGCCAAGACTGTAGTGGCCCTAGGAGTGAGTGCTATGATTACAAAGAAGATGCCATGCTCGAGCTGACTCATTGGCATTGGGGTGAGGAGAGATGGGGGATAAGCCCGTATTTAGTTTAAAAATAACTTTCCAAAAATGCGATTAGAGAAGCAAACAGCTTTGATTCGTGTATCACATCGAATCTTACGAGTCATGTCTCCTTTGGAATCATTGACAAGCCTGGCATCATGTTGAAAGCTGATTAAATGTGGCACCAACCAAAAAAAACTAATTACACAGTTTGATGGAAAATAACGAGACGAATGTTTTGAGCCTAATTAGTCCATGATTGAACACTAATTACCAAATAAAAACGAAAGTGCTACCATAGCCAAATTTCTAACTTTTCCCCAAACTAAACACGCGCTAAAAAGTGCACTCTGGTGGACTGCTGATCATTTGGTCTGATGAAAGCTTACCCACTTTATTGGTATCTGTACTTCGCCTTTCACTTGGCTAACCAGTTTTCTGGTACTACTACTCTTTGCCACAGGCCACAGCTGCTGCTGTTCTTCTTTGCCACATGGCTTCCTTCAACCACTGATGACTTGATGAGCTCTGACTGGATGGGAGATCAGAGTATAGTAGTAGGATGGATTGTGTTGGTGCTATGTGAAGTGTGGTGACTAGTGAAGTGTGAGTTATTTTTCCTTTTCTCCATAAATTCAGTTACAGAAGCACTTTCACGGTGGCCTCCACCTAATCAGCACATTCAGAAATTTACAACTGGTGGATTGCTTTCCAATCTGATCCAAGATTAGAGCTCAATCCCCAAAACAAGGTTTAAAAAATATCTAGACACTGAATAGGCACGGTGTTCTATATTTGATAGATAGTCAGGCCAAAATCCTTTTAAGTGTACCACATGCTAAGCATATTAGGTCTGAGGCTCGATTAGAGGGGTCCAAACACTAGCTTAGCTTCTTAAGCATCGTTGGTATCTCATAATTGAGCTACCTAGCTAGTAATTTTTTACTGTAGTGTGAGCCAGAACGGCACCATGCATGCGCACTACTTAGCTATTATGCTAAGAATGGGCACTAGTTGTGTAGGTTTGTTAGTGATGAAATGTACTATGTAGCCAGCTAGCAGGCATCTAAATTCTAAAGTGGCTGTCGGAGCTAGCTGGCCGTTCATGCAGGTTGAGTTACTTGCAAGGCAGAGGAATGGCGGTGACGTGAGAAAGTGGAATCAAACGCTGAGAGATAGTTCTTGCTCCAACACAACACGAATAGGTAACCACAATAGAAAAGAAAGGGTTAATTTCTTTCAGAAGACAAAGAAAATAATGGACCAGAAACAAATATATGTTTCTTTTCTACTTCAGCTTCTTGCGCTTCGCCCTGTCGTTCAGTTTCCAGTGACTACACACAGGCGCAGACATGCTGGAAGACTGCAGAGCTTTGTCAGAGCAAATGGAAGATCAAATAATGTACAGAATGCTTAGTTTCTTTGGAGAAATGTACATATGTATACTCTTGCTTTTTTTTAGATTAGTTACTCGTATCTAACTATTACTAATAGAAGCTCTTTTGGAGCCTTCACATATTCCTCGTGAGACTAGCTAAAAAAAGATAAATAAAAAACAACCTGTCGTCAATTAGGTATACTAATAATCATCATTGATATAGCTAGTGTATCTATATTATATTTTCTAAAATAACACAATATCCTAAAGTAACATTTAAATCTACATCTAAATTACACAACTCTGCCATTATAAAAATAGCCTCAAGTAACCCATAAATCAATATCTAAATTACTTATCTCTATTATTATAAAATAGTCTAACTAATCCCCTAAATCTATATTTAGATTACCCACCTCTATAAGTACAAAAAAGAAGCTAAAGTAATCATGTAATCAGATGTAATAATTGTGAGTTAATAATCCTTTATAAAAAAAAAGTTAAGAAAAGAAACATATACCTTTAATTCATAGGTATATTTCATTTTCTAATCAAATGCTATCTCTGTGTGATTAATGGAGATTGGTTAATAAATAGCAAGTAACAATATGATACCTACCAAATTCTATGTCACTATTTAATGCAAAAATATTTCTTGTTCTCTAGAATCCCTTAGATTTGGGTATAAGTTTTTAATTCTCGAATGCACTATATTACATGATGGAGGGAGTATTTATCAACTAATGGACTAATTGTTAGCACCTCCACTTACTAAGCTATTATATTGGGCATGTTTGGATCCACACCTGTTAATTTTAGCTGCTAACTATTAGAACTAATATATCTAAATAATCTATGCTTAATAATAAATTTCAAATTTATTAATTCATGTTTATTCCAACTTTTCTTCAGGCCGTTCGAGCCAATTTGCAATAATGCAGCTGAGTAGCTCCCAGGCAAGCAAATTAAAAATACTCCGAAAAATAACCGGCTCTAGGATTTCCTACGGGTGAGAGCGGTAGTGCTGGTTCCCGTTGAATCGAGAGCTGTTTAAAGCTAAGCTATTGGGCCATGATTGAGATGTCCGTGCAATTGGTACGGACCGCCATAACATAGCTAACGCTTCGTCAGGCCCACGAAAGAACCCTGGGTTTATTTCCGCTGAAAACGTTTATTTTAATTGTGTGAACTAATATCGTAATTGGATTTTCTATTTAAACTCTAAACTAGATGTCTTATCTTCTTATAATTCTTAAAACCATTCAAATTTCCTCCCTATTCTGGATTGAAGAGATTTTGAAGGTGGTTTGGTATTTGTTTAGTTAATAAAAATCCAATGAACACTTGATAAGATTTTTAAACTTTAAAGATGTCTCCAACCTTCTTAAAATTATGAAAAAAATAAAGATAGATCTTTTTTGCACAAAAATAAGGATAGATCTTGACACAGCAAAACCAAATAAAATATTAGAGCTCATGAAAATACCTCTAGAAGCTTCACAAAACTAGATTTAGCTATAGGATAATGGAAAATTATTAAAAAAAAATCTAGAAACTCCAGTAGTCTAAGTATGTTTTAAAAACTTTACACGGCAAGAATATGATATGCATCCAACATTCCAACATGAATGTAATATTTATTAATTCTGAATGCATTCAAGATATGCATTTGTGTAGGTTACATCTTATGTTTTTATTGTGAAATATTTTCATAATGTGTTTAGACATCAATTAGAATATTTTGGGATTTTTCTTTGGATATTTTTGTTATTTTTGAGAGATAAGTTTATCTTTTGAAAGTCTCTATAGACATGTTCATGGGCTCTAAATATTTAATGTAGATTTTTCATATCCAAATCTATCTCTAGGACTTTTATTAGAATTTTTAGAAGCTTCTATGGTTTAGAAATATTATCAAGTACTACCTCCATTCCATTTTATCCGGCGCACACGCATATCAAGATTCAAACTTTAAAAACTTTGACCAATAATTAGGCTAATAATTTTTAACTATTATAATGCAAACTTTATATGATTAGATTTGTAAGGAATTATCCTATCAAATGATTATAAGTTTATAAGCATAAATAATATAATATAAAGCAAATGAATGGTCAAAGTGTAATCTAGGAGACCGTGTCACTCTAACTTGTGCCAGATAAAATGGAACGGAGGAAGTATTTATGAATTTTTTTAACTAAGGCAATAAAATCGCTTTGAAAACCAATTCTAATCATAACAAGAAGGTAATTTGCATGGTTTTTAGAGTTTCAAAATAAGATGTTTGATTTTAGAGTTTGAGTAATAAAAAGCAACTCTAACAACCTCTTTATATCCTTCCGTATTGATAGAAACATAGACTTTTGGTGAAAAATGTTTTCTAGTAGCTTCTTCAATTAGGCCTCCGAATATTTCCATTCTATATTTTTGTTTTTCGCTGGTCAAAGATAAAGAGCAGGACTGGCTCTCCAAAAAATATAAAGAACGATGTTTATCCAAATAACTCTCTAAATAATCATTTAGATGATTTTAGGAAAGATCGTTGGAGATGCTATGAACCAAGGAGAGTTCAGGAAGGTAAAAAGCCCTCCCCCTCCCCTTGCTTGGTTTTCGCACAAGATGTCTGCTCTGTTTGTTTTAAATTGTAAGTTATTTTGGTTTTTTTAAATATATAATTTTTTACTATAAACCTATATATATATATATATTATGTTTAAATATATAATAAATTTAAGAATCTAGAAAATCAAAATGAACGCGTGGAGTAGCAATCATTCTACCTCATATTTTTTTCCTTTTTTAAGCAAACATTCTACCTCATCTCACCATCTCTTAGGCTCGGGCCCATCCATCGTTTAAGCCCAAAACTGCTTAATTTTTTGTCGTGGCAGGCCACTTTCTCCTCTGGCCCACATTCAGCCTTGGTTGCCTCTTTGGAGTGCACTAACAAATATGTCCGTACACGTTGCAACGGGAAGTACAATTTATTATATATGATGCTCATGTTAGTGAGAATGAAATAACTTTCTTATTAGATTTATTAATTGAGTTTGACCTAACATTAAATTTAAAATGAAAGTCGATACCCTTAATAAATGGCAGCACTCCTCATCTACAGCTGAAGCCAAGCGGGGGAGCACGCACGTGCAAGAGACGCGGAGCGACCGATGAGATCTGGCCAGGGGAGTCACCTGCAGGCTCTTCCTCAGATCGAGCAGCGTGAGTTCGGTGGCCATTGGTGAGCTTGTGCAGACATTGGTCGCAAGCGGCGCGGCCGGTCCTGTATGTGGGCAGACTTGCAGGCAAGCAATCTCACACAAATAGATGGGAACACGACATCTCATATCTCCACGACTCCACCGGTTGTCGGCTTGTTTTTTTCCCAGAAGCACCTGAGTCGACTTGGATTATGTTCAACCTTTTGATTTTGATCCTGATTCACCGGTGGAGGAGACCAACGGGTGCAGTATGGTTAGTCATGGCTGCTTCTTGTATATCTGTTGTTTCCGTGTACATAAAAGCAATAGGATTAGGACTCGGAGAAAATTTCCTATCTGACACTGAAAAAATGTTGCTTTCTTATTTGACATCCAAACTTAAATTCTTTCGTATGTGTGACCGTCTTTAGTTTTTCTTTTCTATTTGACACTTCTGTTATAACGGTGTTAAGTCCTAGAGAAAATGACCTTGTTACCCCTGTTCAACAACATCCAAACCGGAACGACATCGGTTTCTTCGCTGCTCATCCATCTCCACCGTTTTCTGTCCACACCAAAAACACCAATATATCACCGGATCCAACATGAACAGACCTAACACTGATGCTAACACTACTATTGCCTTCTTAACTCTGTTGCTAACACACTACCTAACAAAAGGTACTCGAACTAGTTTCTTTAACGAGTATAGTCCACTACGGGTCTTCGAACTTGTTCGGCTGTGTTATCCTGGTTTCTAAACTTTCAAATTAACTGTTTAGGTCATCAAACTTATTCATCTGTGTCACCCGGTCTCTAATCTCGCAAATCACTCCTTTAGGTCCTTAAACTTGTTCAGCTGTATCATCTAGGTCCCTAAACTTACAAATCAACCGTTTAGATTCTCAAACTTGTTCAGTTATGTCATCTCGGTCCTTCAATTTTGTAAACTTGTAAATTCAATATATATTTATAGAACTATCCAAAAATTATAAATCTTATTTTGTTAGACTCCCGGTAACATGTACTTTAAATTAGAATAAAAGAAATCACCGTATACTTTCTATTTTTAACTCTGTAGTTAAATGACTAAATAGTCATGTATATTTTTATAAATCCTAAAAATGTACGTGCCTATTTAGTTATTGAACTGTAGAGTTAAAAATAGAAAGTACATGGTGATTTCTTTTATTCTAATTTAAAGTACATGTTACCAAGAGTCTAGCAAAATTAGATTTATAATTTTTGGATAATTTTATAAATATATATTGAATTTACAAGTTTACATTATATAAGGATCGAGATGACACAACTGAATACCTAAACGAGTGATTTGCAAGTTTAGGAACCTAGACGATACAGCCGAACAAGTTTGAGTATCTAAACGAGCAATTTGAGAGTTTAGGGATCAGGATGACACCGATGAATAAGTTTGAGGATTTGAACGGTCGATTTACGAGTTCAAGAACCAGGATGACACAGCCGAATAAATTCGACAACCGCCAATGTACATTACTCTTCTTTAATAATTAATTATTAGGATTAACTGGAGTGACGACCACACGAAGGGTGTCGCTGGAATCTTAGCGTTCCTTTCGTTTCTCCAGCCGGCGACTTAAGAACTGTGGCACAGTGCCGGCGCAACGACGGGCGCAGCAGCACGATGCTTCTGGCTAGCAAGCATGGCGTTGCTCCGACTAATCAAAGCATCTGCAGCACCGGCCTTAACCGCGCTCGGCCTGGCGGCACCCAGCATCTGGAGCCCCTCTCGGGCCACGCTGGCCGCCTCCGCAGCCGCGCCGGGCGCCTCAGACCCCGCGCAGGTCGTCCCCATGGCCGCGACGGGCACCCCCAAGGCCGCGGCGGCCGCCCCCGTGGCTGCGATGGCTGCCCCCGAGGCCGCGGCGGCCGCTTCCGAGGATGCACGGGCCACCTCCATGGCGGCGCCGGCTTCCGATCTAGGGTTACGGCAGGAGCCCGTGCGAGGAGTCACGGGAAGGAGAGAAGAGTCACGGTAGAAGAGGGAACACCCGATTCCTGCCTTCATTTCCTCAAAGGGTGTTTCAGTCTTTTCTCACTGCCCCACTTAGGCTTCATTCGTTAGAAGGCAGGAATGGCCTGGAACTATTCCGGACCCGGAACAGTTCGATAATTTATACTGAAGATGAACTAATCCTGGCCTTGAATGGCCGGAAATGCCAAACCAAACGGCGCCTTAGAGATTTAACGGTGCTTGCTCACAGAACTAACAGAAGTGTAAAGGAAAACTTGACACGGTGACAAACAGGAAAGAATTTGAGTTTGGATGTCAAACAAGAAAGCGGCATATTTTGTGTCAAATAGGAAATTTTCTCTTGTCGTTGGGTGCGTGCTCGGTAGGCTCGCGGCCCAGGCTTTCCGCAGGCACTTCATATGTTGCAGGCACGGGAGTTTGCGTACACTGACGGAAGCCGCCTCGCTTTGCTTTCTTTTCAATCGCACTACGCATAAAAACGCTCGTAGGCAGTAGATATACTCACCCATACATAAATATCCTATCCGTATAAACTTTTCCAAAAAAAAACTAAGCTATTAGACCTCGAGATTACAAATTTTACAAAACGCGTTGTTCTCGACGAGCATTATCACCCACCGTTGGGAAAATAACTTCAAAACTTAATTTCAACACCTGCCTCAAATCGAAAGCTTAAAACCAAGCGAGCTGACCACGAGTATGTTCACTTCGCTGCCGCGCTTTGCTTTCTGAAGATTGGAGGATTAACCAAGCCGTACGCTTTCCACTTTTCGTGTCTTTTTTTTAAAAAAATTTCCCCCCCGAACCCCTATTCCAATTTCCAAGCAACAAGTTAGATCCTTTCTCTTCCTCCCTCATTCCAATCCAAAAAAGGTTCTATCCATCCGCCTGGCCATGCCGCTGGATTGCTTGCTGCGACGGTGGGGAACAGGCAACCGATTGGTCCAAAGCCAAGTGCGGTACTGAAGGCGAAGGGGACAGCTACGCCGGCATTCCGACGAACTAGCACCTACACCGTCTGTCACCCATGCGACGCCGCCCATCATCATCTGATACTGCAGCCGACTTCAACCTGGACGCAACAGATGCTTACAACTTATTCGACGATATGACCGTGAGGTATGTATATCCTGGTGAATGCTAACAGAGCTTCTTTTTTTCTGTCTCTGCTCTCTTTGTGCTTTACAAAATGCAAGTTAACAAGACTGTTCTAGGTTCTGAATATTGATAGATTGATTCCACATTGGCGGCTACCATTTAGGTCAGACAACTATTGCTTGCATGTCTTACCACCCTTTTTCAGCCATACCGCGAGTGAAAACAGAGCTCGAACTCAAGATATCATGACTTGTGATCAGACTTATAGCCACTCATCGTATTACATACTGTTATTTGTTCTGGGTGATTCTGTACCTGCAATGCCTACCATGCCGCTTGATAGTGTACAGGATTATAGATAAAGTAAAAGTGATTATAGCTCGAGCTTCGTTGTTGATTTAATTTTTGCAAATAAGCAAAACATACAGGGAGCTACCACAACACCGGTCTTGACAGGATTGAACTTGACTCGAATTTTTTCACAGGAGAAGTCCCTGACTGGCCTGGAGGCTTACCGCTCAAGGCCATACACCTGAGAACAGTCTTCACTGGAGTAATTCTAGAATCCCTTGTTAACCTCTCGTTCCTGCAAGAAATAAATTTTGCCACAAACGAACTTGAGGGTACTGGACCTGGGTCGGCTCAATAGTCTCATGTTCATGGATCTGAGAGAAAACCATTTCTCAGGAATTATTCCTAAAGCCATTTCTAAGGAATTATTCCTAAAACATTCTTCAACATTTCCTCACTTATACAATTCAGAGTGACCAATAATGAGCTACATGGCATGCTTCCCTTCCCTCAGACTTGGGGGTGCAACTCCAGTACCTTCACCTTGGCATGAACCACTTTACAGCAAGCCTTCCAGCCTCTCTTGCCAATGCAAGTATGCAACAGAGATATAATTGTCTAGAAAGTGGGAATACAGGGAAGATACTGTAAACCAATTTTCATACAATCCAACAACATATGACATTATTTGAGCCTCTGATTTTGTTGCCTTGTGATTCAAACAATTAGTGTATACTATGGTAGCTTTGCATTTTGAGAAGTCATGCATAGGTGTACTTTTAACAGTTAGTTGACACCTTATCAAAAAAAGAAACCAAAGTTCACGCCATTTTTGTTTGCCCCACAGGTGTGCAATTCATGGAAAAAAGCACTAAATTAGTGGTGGCCCTCGTAAAGCAAGTGGTGGACTAACTGCTTATAGCATTTTTGGTTTTCTCTTCTCTCACACTGTAATTATCTCTGGATAATTGAACGCTGACTATGTTGACGGCTTAAGTTGCGCCCTAATAATATTGTTGCAAATGAGAACTGAGGATGTAATTGTTGCCATAAGGAAATTTACGGAGATCTATTCTGAGCACCTGGTTATGTTGGTTGAGCAATTGAAGCAGAATGAAACAAATGTGCCAATTCTTTAGCTTTTCTTAATCTAGGATTTTACTGTTGCACTTTGTAAAATAACCGTAACCATTTTCTATCCCAATTTCCTTGGAGGTGTGCATAACAATTATTGTAAGATTCCATATCTGCATATTGAAAAAAAATATTTGTAGCACTATACATTGATTAGCGTAATAGCTAGAGGTATCAGGCTGTTTGACCCCTTGAAATCATGACTGGTGAGCTCAAGGATGGCACGGCAACGCCGCGCCCTGGTTTTCTAGTAAAATTCAATAAAACCATGGACTTTCTTTTCATGGGGAAGTGCCGAAATTTTCTTCCAGTGAGATGGTAATGTTGTAAATTTTGCCATACGAATGTAGAACAATACTGTTCGTGCACAAGTCCAACCATCTAAGGATATAAGGATATCACAAGATGTCTGGTCACACATGAATGATCAAAATTTGCGAAGTACCAAAAATATCAGTGAAGGAAATTTATCAGGACAGACTGCATCATATCACGACTGCCTGACCAAATACAAGGAACAACGATACTGTTTAGCATGCTTCGGATCTATCCAGCATGGTCACAGGATCTAAGTAAATCATTACAATTTGTCTCATACAAAAAGATTGCTCTTCTAATCTCTCACGCTATAATCTCAATTCACAGACCCACCTCAAATCAGCGGATCATCAAGCCTTGCATCCCTTGTGTCCCTCTTCAGTGACTTTGTTAGCTTGTATTGTGTTGATAGCACTGGCAATGTTTCCCTGGATCATAGTTTTCCAAGAAATCTCAATCAGAAGCATAGTAAACATTATAAGGCCAAAGCACCATAGTAGGCTCTCTAGATAACGTGCTTAAATCAAGTAGCAAACTCGATGTGAATCAAGAGGTTACCCTCCAAACTCCAAGCTTTGTGCGCAGACCATGCCACTGTGCCATCCCAAAGATCCTCTCTGTATGCCGACTAAAATTTACATGGTTCAACATAAATTAACTAAAATAACAACATAACATCGAATCAACAAAGAAACTTGATCCACTGCTAAAAGACAAAGATGTATTATAATCGTGTACACGTGCATGTAACTGGGAATTGCATGGAGTGGAGGCAAGACCGATCTTCTCAAGGAGGGGGTTATCTTTCTACAGATGTATTTGTTGACATAGCTGAGGAAACATGGCATGCTAACCTCAATGTAGTCGATGCATTTGCTCCGGTAATGATACTGCTTTTATGATTTCTGTTTTACCATAGTTTTATTATCGAATAATCTCTGCTTAACAGCAAATAATGTTGAAAGTTTAGTTTCTGTGTTGAAAAGGAGTTTTCATGTGCAGTTGTTTGAAAGAATTTTAGAAATACCTATTGTTTGGCACAAAGGAAGAGCTACCGGTGAGGTACTTTGCTAAGCATGATCTCTTACATGTCCTTTTTTCAC
Source organism: Miscanthus lutarioriparius (assembly GCA_904845875.1). Taxonomy (NCBI): domain Eukaryota; kingdom Viridiplantae; phylum Streptophyta; class Magnoliopsida; order Poales; family Poaceae; genus Miscanthus; species Miscanthus lutarioriparius. Next base: position 95,440,171 of record CAJGYO010000006.1, read on the forward strand.
TGCTTGCATTGTTACATGTTCTTATTTTTTAAAACAAGTGCAGATGTGACTTCTCACATGCCCTGGATGAGTGGCTGAACTTAACAGGGTTTACTGTTAGCCACGCCAAGACACCAACCTCTCATGAAGCTTTCTTATACCATGCTTGACCATTTGGTATGCTTATTACAGGTGCATATTTGTATGTCAAAGGGTGACAGTTTTCCAAGCATTCATGGTCAGCTTGATGTGAAAGGTCTAGCTTTTCAGATATTGGATGCCCCATCATCATTTTCTGTACGTTTACATTTAAACCCATGTATTCGATGGAATAAAGTCTTTGGAAATGTTAGTGCTGGAAACATTGCAAGTGTGTAGTTACCACCCTTTAATAATAAGCCTGAACATATTCAGGATATAGTGGCAAAGTTATAATTTCGTGGTCAAAGAGTATTTCTGCACAATGCAAGTGGGTGGTTTGGTGACGCTCCAGTTGAAGCTTCTGGAGATTTGGGACTAAATCCTGAGGATGGAGAGTTTCATCTAATGTGCCAGGTACCATAAACTGTTCTAATTGCATACACGGTGTCATCTCATATACAGAGTTTCCTAAACACCAATGCTTACATCTTTTGGTAGCTTTTATTCTATTTTCAGGTTCCATCCGTTGATGTTAATATGAGGACAATGAAAATGAAACCTCTTATGTTCCCGGTATGACCTCTCCCTCTCCCTCTCCCCCTCTCTCTCTCTCTTACTCTCTCTATCTCCGGTACTCCCTATGTTCACTATATTTGTCCATAGCACACCATATGTGGCACAACCGTCTAATCTAATGCTTTCAAGAGTACTTGTCTTTCATTAGATACTAAGTACCCAAGAGAGGACACTAAACTATACAGTTCCGTCGAGCACACCCCAAGGGAGAACTCAAAAATCCATATTTTTTCATCAGGATCATAAAGGAGAGAATAAAGCTTACAATAGTCTCTTAAGTCATTTCTTACATCACTTTATTACAGTACCAGAATATTACCTCAATTTATTATAACAGTGGAATATAATAATGTTATCAGAGTTACAGAAGAAGCATGATTAATTTAATGACATGGTGGAGCATTAACATAGTGGATATTTTTATAAAAGAGATGCTAGCAGATTTTACATATTTTCTTATAGAAACCTTTCGTGAGGGTTATAAATAAATACTACGGTCGTAGCGTGAAATGAATCCTCTTTGAGCCCAATAGGAGGTTTCTATACACAAGAGTCAGCTCTAAGTATCCTCCGATCACCTGCAACAGAGAAATAAAACCCTGAGTACTCAATTGTACTCAGCAAGACTTACCCGACAGGGGAAAAATAAAAGACTCCAAGGATATACAAGGCTTATTTGGCTTGTGGGTTATTGCATTTGCAGGAAGCATTACTAAACGTATGTCCTTATATTCAATTTCATTAGCAGTCATCATTAGTTCATTAACTAACCGTTCTATGTAAACACCTATGCTACTTTCAAGCAGGTGGTAAGTAATCAGAACCATTTTACCATCTTTCATATTTTAGTTCTTACTACGGTGCTAGACCATAGCCAAGTCGTACCGTATCACACGGCGATTCGCGAATCAATATATCCCAGCTGGGTACCCCAGAACACACGCCCCGCTTGTACCCCAGGCACAAGCAAGACCAACCCACCACTCTCCTGTCAAGGGGTTTAGGTCCCCGTCCAAACTTGGACTTCAAACTTCCACTCCTGAGTCCCGGACTTAGTGTGGTGCTTAGGCATCCACCATCCCCACCCCCAATCAGTCGGTCCGGAAAGAGCTGGAACCCACAACAAGAGAGCAACGAGCCTTCCCGTTTTCATAAGCAAGTATGTGCTCAGGATAATAAGTCTGTGACCTGACTACCATCCACAGCAACGGACGATCCTTAACCGACACAGGCGGACAAGTGCAATCCGAGCCTCGCTCGAATGTCTACCCAAGTCCAAATCCAAAGTACCATTCCACCCGGTCTCCAATTATCATTCATATATATTCCATGTGATAGTAATATAATAACAACAATAATATCTTTCCTATCTCTCGCGAGTGACAGGTAATCACTCAACTTCTATCGGGTCCTATAGCATAGCAATCTACACGATCCTGACATACTAGTAGGACTCATAGGATAATGATATATATATATATATGCAAACGGTTTTCATTCAACTCCTTAAAACTTAATGCACAAGCATAAAATAAAGTACAGAATAATAGGGGTTATGCACCGGGGCTTGCCTGTGCAAGATGTAAACAAGGATTAGCATTCCATCATGGTGACACGATCATCAAGGCACCATCTTTCTGCTACTCCAGATGACTTCGCAATCCATCATTGTTCCTATTATGATATACGTGGATGCAACGCAGAAAACATAATTAATCAACGGCAACCCTAACTCTTAAAATACGTTGACGCCTCTCAAGCTAACGAGCTAGCTCTAATGGCTAACGCACCAGGCTACGTGTCCACATGGTCGAGTAAGGCGTCGTTTCTCGAAAAATATTTTAGTTCTACTATCCCAAGATGTTTCGATATTTTATTGATTAAATATATATATATATATATTTAAACTAGGGTTCATTTAGCTACCTTAGCAAACTAATTATTATGGGGCTACAAAAATTATAGTGAGCACCTAATAATGCTAGGAATTTACTGTGAAAGTTTCAGAGCCAACACTATCACCAATTTATATTTTAACAATATTAAGCATATCATAATTAGTTTCATAATTTTCGATTAACTACACAATTTTATATTGAATTTACAAGTTTACCTTAGAAACTAAATTAAAAAATACATTAGAAAAAGGAAAAGGGTCGGCAGTGACCCTTCTGGCCCAGCGTGGGTCACGTGTGCTCCGTGACGGCCTAGCACGGCCCAAGGCCGAGACACCCGCGTGCGCTCGCATTTTACAAAAGAGGGCTCGGGTTTTTGGATAATCACGTGGAGCAACAGAACACTATTACTACAGACTCACGCTTTGCATTAAAGACCCTGGAATGTGTTGCCTTTGCATGCAGTCCTCGGCATACCCGCGTGTGGCGGCGTGGCACATTGGCGGCAACGGCGGTTACGCCAGGTCCACTAGGCTCGCTACGATGGAAGTAAGGGGTTGACCACCATCTAAAGCTAAACACGCAAGGATGGGTGGCGGTTAGGAACTCGGAGGCACACTATCATGGGCTGCAGCGGCGAGAGGCTATCCACGGTGGCGGCGCAATTGTTCCTGCGACCTAAGGTTCTATCGGGATGGTAGGGATAGCGGGTAAGCACCAGTAGCTCACCGAAATTCGTGCTGTGGTGACGGTTGAGGAGGAGGAGTGTCGAGGTGGCCTGGCCATGTGCGGGACGCCGGGGTTACTGTGCTTCGGGATGGACACCCATGCGTCACTACATCTTCGGTAAGCGCCTTGGCCAAATGGCGCGAGCACCAGATAGAGGAGGTCAAGGCGAGCTCCTGGATACAAACAATTGAACTAATTCGGACCTTACCCCAATTTCACTGGCACGGTGGCGCACCTGGCCGGCGACAAGAAATACCAGAAATTTGCCACCAGTAGTGCTCGGTTGCGCCAAGGTGAGGGTCGGGCTGCTAGCTGGCTTTCCTGTCTAACTACGGAAACGCTTGATTGAAGTGTGGTGTCCCAAACCGCACGTATTTGTCGTGCGAAGCGGGCGATGCTGTCGGTGACAAGGGCAAGCGGGGGCGGCAGCTCTTCAAGGCTATGCCTGCTTCGGTCGAGGCTATGTTAATGAAGCAAGGGAGGGCAGTGACACCACGACACGGGCATTAGTGCGATGTGACTATAGAGGCAGGCAGCGTCTCAGCGAGTAGGTGATTCGAGCGGCGGACAGAGCGCCACATCGGCAAGACGAAGACCGCCGCGACATCGGCTTGGCCCCGCGCATGGCCTGGCCGGCAGCGCACACGTGGTAGAGACAGCGCCATCGGACAGGGCCAGGCAGCGGTGCAGGATTGCAGAGAGCACGGACGCGATGGCGACGGTAGTAGGGACAAGCCCACGTGTGCGATGGCGAGAAGGGCAGCAGCGGAGGCAGTAGCGCGACGGCCAGTAGCTGTAGGGCAAAGACAGCGGCCCGCTAGAGCCGGCCACGGCCAACCCACGGCCAGATAGGCCGACCGGGCTCAGCACCGCGGCGGACAGAACACGGCCAGCTGCGTGACGTCGAGGGGCCGCGCGAGGTGACCGTGCGCCTGAGCCAAGCATATGACATGCACGAATTTTAAAGTGCGGGAAAGGATGCCGATCATCTCAAACGAAGTTCAACCAATCCCACTAACCTAAAGTCGACACTACCAGCTAGCTAGCGGAGCCATCGCCATGACCCGAGAGCAACCAGAGAGGGAGATAGGGAGGTGCTAATATGAGTTCATCACGCTGATCACCGGATCACGAACCGAGCACCAAATCATGATTCACAGCGTGTTCTAAGGAGGTTTGGGCAATTTTAGAGCGGACAACGTGACATCCAACACAATTTTGACCTATGCCATGCTCAAGCACTCGCTTTGATGCAATCAATAATACCAAAACATGCAACTAATGTTTAAACATTTTTGTGAGAAATTAAATGTGAAAGTAACATTGTCTTACTACTTTTCCATACTTAGAAAAGTTAAGGATTCAATTCAAACTAACATCCATTAACACTTTTGTTAAAAATTTTAAAAGGCCTAAACCCTATTAACTGCTACCAACAAGTATTTCATGCGATAGTCCATACCTTATACTAACCCATAGGAGCAAAATATTTAAGCACCATTTAACTATTTTGCTCAATATAATTCGTCAAAAGTGGTATTTTAACAATAGTTCAAGTGTTTGTCGACTTAACAAAAAGAGCTTATCTTAACGTCAAATTTCATTTTTGAGCTCCCAAAACACTAGTTAACAACATCTATTTTCCAAAAGTTAAAGTTGCATTGTCATCTATAAAGTTTGTACTTCCAACTTTATTTAAGTATTACACACATGTTCTATAGTATTTTTGCTTAATAAAAATTGATTTTTAACCCTACTTGATACACATGAGCTATTGAATCAACATTCATTTAACATTTTTATTGGTTATTTTAGGCTATAAGAAATTTATCAGCACCTTCTATCACATGCATTATTACACAAACACGATGCTCGTGACATGATTTAGTAGTTGGTTTAGGGTGTAACACGGAGGGTGTTACACCATACCATAGACCAAACCATGTGGAAGTATTCTAATAACGATATCTTCTATGACAAACAACATGGAATATTTTCTCTCAAATGCTATGGACAAACATAGTAAACGGAGGGGAGTAATATCATATTCCAGTTCTGCATGCATCTGGATTGATCTCTTTTGACTCAATTTCTTGGTAATATATGGAAATGTCATAGATGGTTCAACTATAGTATGGTGGAAATAAAATTTAAATATAGGGACAATTGGCCACGGGACATGCCAAATGATTAAACTTAAAAAATGCGGACATTACACATGGTATACATGGACATATATAAATACATCACTTAGTCGTTCTTGTCATCGTTAATTCATTACATTTACTTGGACAAAGTGTTTCCACTTTGAATTGCCGAACACACCCTCGCGCCTCGGTTCTCATGGAAGAACGACCAAGAAAGGTGATGATTTGCCCAAATTGCCCTTGGCCCAGTCGTGTTGGTCACCCCCATTCTTCTTCCTCCCCTTTCTTTCTCTGTCGTGGATCTCACGGCCCGCCTCCCGCCGTTTGAAGGAGAAAGCGGAGGAGAGGGCATTAGCCATGAAGAAGCACAATTAAACCTTTCAAAGCTCGGAAAGTTGCGCGATTTTGATGCGCGTCATGAATTTAGGGGCAAAGGAGGCATCACGGAGCCGTTGCTTGTTCCGTATACAAGCCATCCTAGGAGGAGGCTTCATCGCCACGGCAAAGATAAAAGGGTTCACATCATTGCATACATCGCCCATAGAGTGTGAAAAGATGGCCATCAAGATAGAACCACAGGCTCTTCGCGCCGCCCATGAGGCCTAGAGGAGGTGAGAGTAGAGTAGAGTAGAGTAAGAGGAGTAGCTAACGCTTGCGGAGGAGGAGAGTAGAGGAGGAGTAGCAGTGAGATCGGCCAGTAGAGGAGGAGGCGAGTAGTGCAGCTTAGCAAAATAGGCGTGCCCAGGAGGTAGTAGCAGGACCGTATAGGAATAGATTAAGTAGAGAAATAGGTAGCACCACCACCAAAATAATATCAAATTTGGCAAAATTGGCAAAATTGCTTTAGCATGTGATCGCTTTAAAGGCAAGGTGCATCATCAAAGTGCCATATGCTGTAATTTTGTCACAAATTTCTTTTGCATCATAGGCAAAGAAAAGAATTGAATTCAAATGCAGCGCCGTCCATTCCAAAAGGAGGCCGTAGGAGAGATACTACTAGAAATTGCGAGAGAGGACCAATTCATCTCAAATTTCTCACAAATAGGTTGTTGGAGACAATGAGGCCAGTATAAATAGGTCACAAATTCCATTAAATATGGAAAGCGTCAACCCTATTGGAGATAAGCCTATAAAGGGATTGCCCGTGTTTCGACGTAATTACGTGACTACATATTCAAAGTTGCTTGGCATAATGAGCATATAATTTATAACTAAGCGAAACAGCCTCTAAGAGCGATGAAATGTAGAGACCCTAATGAAAATCGCCTTAAACACTAAGTTAATGTAAGAATTAGAAGCCAAGGAAAGCAGCTTTTGCATTTTCACAAAGAGATGAAACAACGAGTGGAACCTAGAGAAAGCTAGATAGCCGTGCTTTTATGGGGAAAATATAGTGCTTACTACAAGAATAAAGGTAACCCATGTTCTTGAGTTCCTTAATCATGGAGGAGTCAGCCGCCCGGAGTCAAGGCTTTGGTCAAGTGGCCTGCACGGGGAGTGAGGACGGGAACGCGGCGGCTCGAAGCAATGAGGACGGGTCGGCAAGGTACTATAGTTCTTACGGGCGCTCGGGCATGATGGGAGGAGGACGGGGACAGTGACCGGGAGGAGACGGACGGGGACGGGCTCCAAGGCGTGCGGTGATCATGAGGAGGAGGAGCTTGCGGCCGGAGCAAGGGTTCCGGGAGAGGAGAGGACGGGGGGCTGGCCGCCGCCACAACCCGCCACTGCGGCTGCCTCAGTGGTGGCATTTTGGCCACGCCAAGCATTGATTGTAGTAGTGGGAGTAATATCATATTCCAGATGCAGCATGCTGGATTGATCTCTTTGACTCAATTTCTGGTAATATATGGAAATGTCATAGATGGTTCAACTATAGTATGGTGGAAATAAAATTTGAATATAGGGACAATTGGCCACGGACATGCCAGCACCGGCGGAGTGGTGGCGTGTTTCCACGAATTGCCGTAATCTCGCCGCGATTTGCCCAAATTGCCCTTGGCCCAAGTCAGCCCACCGACGGCGGCGACGGAGGGGGGAGAAGGCGATTTGGGGCAAAGGAGCTGTGATGCGCCGATAGGGAGGCATGGTGCGGTCAGACGGAGGAAGCGCTGCAGCAGGGCGAGGCCATGGCGCAGCGTGAGCTCGGCCAAATGCAAAGCGCCGGTGGGTTCACCATGAATCAGCGAGGCTCGAGCTGCTCACAGCTGCGAGGACCGCCGCGTGACCGCTGGCGGATGGAATGGAATGGGTGACGCCCGGTTGGGCCAAGGGCAATTTGGGCAAATCATCACTTTTCTTGGTCTGAAACTGTATGCCGGTGGAGGTGGTCCGGCAATTCAAAGTGGAAACACAAGGTGTCCAGAAAACAACTTTATGGATTTGGGGTGTCCACCAGCCGTCGGTGCTCATTTGACATGTCCCGTGGCCAATTGTCCCTTGAATATATTAATTTCAATTAAGAAACAAAAGGCAAGAATTAGTTTTGCACTACCTTATTCAGTGTGAGAATTTACTTTTTAAAAAGTCATATGTGGAGTTAGCTAAATTGAACACCCAACATGTCTAGTAGAGCATGTAAAGATAAGATGTTGATATATTCTCTATTTGTATGGTCGTCATCCTATGGACAAATAGTTAATTGGGTAACCCATTTGGGTTGATATTGATGGTTGAATTCACTTATTTGTACAGCTACAGTTGCTATTCTCCACCTCAAAGAGAGAGACTGAGAAGGGGGGGGACAGCATATTGCTTTGGTTCTTAGCATGAAAAGAATTAACCTCTGGATGAAGCAAAATGATAGTTTAAATGATCATTGTGAGTTATGGATCTTACTTTTTTTATGTACACGATAATTTGGAATGGGCCTAGTTATGATGTAATGTGTTTCAACACCTCTATGCCCCATGTTTCTGTTTGCCCTTTTATGACTTGACCTCTGATACCACAACTTAATCTGTTCAATTGGCCGGTTCTGTTATTACTGTATTTAACTGTCAAGGACCCCTTGATGCTCCCGTATGCCGACAAAAATTTACTTGGTACAACATAAATTAACCAAAATAACAACATAACATTGAATCAACAAAGAAACTTGATCCATTGCTAAAACACAAAGATAGTCTGCTAAGTCTTAGCGACATGAATACCTGACGATGACAATCTGGTTAAGTTGGTCAACCTTGCAATCCAATATCTAGGATGCAATTGCCTTTACAATCCATTGCTCCACCTCATCATCATTGATCTAATGAGGCATTACAAAAGTTAATAAAAAATCTAGAAAGGTTAATAAAAGCTATTTGATTGAATGAACAGCAAGTAAAATGGACAATTTACCCTAAGTTCAACAGTGATTGCAGAATAGGGGATTTCGCCAGAGCAACGGCTGCTCAGATCGAGATATTTGAGTTCGCAAGGGGAAAAACATAGGCACTGGTCTGACAGAGAAGATACCATAATCTTTCAGCAAGGCAGAGTTTGCACTCTGAAACTCTAAGTAGGAATCAAGCCTCTTAGTAAGGAATATCTTTAGAAGCTCATAAACCAACTGATACTTTTCGTCCTTCTCAAGCTGTGAAACAGCTGGCATATTGAGCAAATCACACTGCAATTACAAAAAAGATCCATCAATCAAGCAAGCTGATTGCAAGTACAAACTAAAAAGCTACTAAAGGATTTTATGATGTGCCTAGACCACATTCATGGATTGTCAAGATCAAAATTTGAAACAACTCAATATATTCATTATTCACAGTTATCGCTGGCATAGATACACGAGATTGACATTATGGAAGAGTAGTTGGTTGAGTTGGAAACATACATGATCATCTATCTAAGCAGGATAATAAAAGAAGAAGAAAAATTGGAACTAAGAAGGACACCCCCATGTCAACTCTGCTAACTTATAATCACACAAGCTCAGGCCCGAGAAGATACTGAGAGCACCAACACTGGTTACATGTAAGCTGATGGCATTAGAGCATCTTTTGTCCGTGAAACTAATGCTAGCATTAATAACAACATACAACAGTAAACTCATTTGGATAAATGATGTAAGAATAGCATCCTATATTGCAAGAAGGCACTAATGAACAGCTAAGGGAAAAAATTATCCTTCTGAGGATTATATATCATGAATGTTTTTTCTCATAGAATCAATATTACAGATGCATGGACAGGAGTAAACAAGCACCTGAAAGAGATTAGACGATTTGACAAACTCAATGATCACCGCAACAGCCTCTTCCTTTGCATCACCAATTGTAGCTGATTCATCATCTGACCCTTTAAATGTGGCAAGTGTCACAGAACCGACCAATTTATAAGAGCACAAGTACAAAAACAATCGCCGAAACGATCAATCTCGAACTTGAGCCCATATAAACCCAGTAGTCAACTGAAATCTCGAAGGATTTCAGACCAACTTGCATACAACCAAGATCACAGTAATTCAACATAACATATCGTACGTTACAACATTTCACAGCCGTTCGCAAATAGATTATATCATCACAGAGTCATCGTTATTACAAAACAAGTCTTGTAAAACATGCGGAAGCAAATAGTTTAACTCACACACTCGAGTTCAAATACACATACTGGTTTGCTGATCACAGCCCGCAAAAGCATTCAGATAAGAGAACAGAGATCATGCCCATGATCTAGTCTTCATCACCCGCCGGGTGGAGACAATACTTGCAGAATCCCTGATATAGAAGGTCATCTGCAACAAGAGGGAATAAACCCTGAGTACGGGAATGTACTCAGCTAGACTTACCCGCCAGAAACCAAAATAAATGACACCAAGGATTATGCAAAGCTTAATGTAGTGGATCTGGCTAACACTTTCTTTTTGCAGAAAAACATAAGTAATAATGATTAACTCTTAACCTGAACTAGCAGTGACTTTTTAGCCATTAACCTGTCAACTATATTAGCACCTGTACTAAGCAATCATTTTATTAGGGTGCAAACATTAATAACCATATCAGGTATTCATTGTGGCAACCTTATCATCATCATCCATTTAACCATATCGTTAAATTAATTGAATCTACGTTGCGTTGCTCAGTCAAGTTCTCACTATCCAGGAGAGACGGCGATTCGAATCGATTCCTATCCAGCTGGAGGGGTATTCCTAAACACAAACCCTGCTTCTCCCGTTGGAGTCGCAAACAAGTCACCTTTGGTACGATTCAGGAGTCGCGAGTCCGATCAGATCAACATTCTCAGAGAACCACTCTGCCAAGGTTGTTCGGGACTCTAACCCGCCTTGGACTTATGCCAATGGCTTTCCGCACATCCTTACTACCTCCAGAATGCCGCCACTGCTCGCGTCCCCGGCCTGAGTCGAGCTACTAGGCTTCGCGGTCGGAACGACTTATCCGGCCAGCTAAGTGTTAGGTTGCGTTCAACATGACATGAGGACGTACAGCGTATCGGTCCTTAAACGACTCAGACGGAGTCACTATGTTCAAACCTACACAAGACTCCGCCCGGTCTTAATTCATTAATCACATGGTTCTTTTCCACGATAGCAAATATAGCCAACCGTGATCCACCTCATCCTAAAGCTCGAGGAGGTGTGAAATCACCTGACTTCTACCGCACTAAGCATGGCTAAGCATTTCACCCGTTCTTGAACTTAAATAGGATTCTAGTGCGATATCTGGACAAGGAAGGGTGTATAATGCAGCAATTGGTTCCAACCAATTCCTATACTTAATGCATCATCAACAATAAAAGGTACTCAAAGTATTTGTAAAAACATGGGAGGCTTAATATGCTCCGGGGCTTGCCTTTCAGGAACGAGGAAGGCTGGTGGTCGTGGCACTCGGGCAAATCCCTCATGGGCGATCGCTTGCGTCGGCTTCACGCACCTCGGGTTCCTCCTCCTGGTTGGCTCCCTCGAACTCCAGCAACATCACTCCCTCCGGCACACCTATTGCATGAATGCGCAAGATAAATATCATGGATGCACATGAACGAATGTCAGGGATGCTCGGGGAATGCACATGTTCGCTGTAGTTTGCATATTCCAACTTAAGCCCTATTCAAATCACTTTACTTACCAAGTTTATACAACCTAATGTATAATTGCTCATCTTCAGTTAATGACCTAGCACCTGCACCTAAGCATATTCTCAAGTTAGGCTAACCCCTAAACAATCAATGATTACATTGCAACAACATACACTCAAGCATTTGTATTTCAGCAAAATGAAGACTATGTAGCGGTACAGTAAACTAGCCATAACTGGAGATTTATAATTCCAAATGACATGAAACAAGACAATCTGGAAAGCTTATGAAATTGTCTACAATTCATTTTTAGACCTCAAAGCATGATTCGACACTTTACCAAGTCGAATTCATAAATCAACAGAACCCTGTCCTCACAAGGCAGAGAGTAAGCAAAACTGGAACCTAACTTTAAACAGCTGTAGTTTCTAAACTACTGGGCCAAATGCCCTCAAATTTTGACAGGACCTAGATACATAAATTATCTACAACTTTTGTATTCATCACAATCACAGAAAACCAAATTATCATAGGAAACTTTCCAAAGTTCCCAGATCTGTCCAGAGGGACATGATGCAAACAAATAATTGTTAACTTATGATATAAACGCTTAATTGGACAAAACCAACTTTACTGACATATCACACATATCACAAGAACACCAGAAAGTAGGGTGTCCATCACCAAAACATTTCTTTTAATACCTTTCTTAATTTATTTAATTAATTAGGGGAAATAGTAAACATATTTGAAAACTGCCCCATTAATTCTACAAAAATTACAGTAGACACTACATGCTCTAAGTAGACTACCATAAAAATTTCACACCATTTGAGTAAGTATAACAACCTACACAAAAATGGTAAGGCAGAATGGATTAAATTGGCATAATTAGGAAACCTTAGTGAAAAGTGTCAAGAAATAGATTTCATATTTTTCCTTGCATCCTTAAGGTACTAGGACATTCTCCAACAAATTTCATGGTCATTGGAATCATAGATAATTTACAACAATTCACCCAAGTATCTACCAGTGATAAAAGTAAAATCTATAACTCAAAAACTACACATGCAATGACTCTAAAATCTTAACCAGAGCTTCTACTATACAAGAATAGCTTACCCACAAAATTTCATAATTTTTGGATCACAGAAACTCAAGATATGATTCAAACAAGTTTGCATGCATTCAAAAACACTTTTCAAGTTCCTATTTAATTCATCCAAAATTTCTACATAATGTGCTCAAGACATATTTTTCTTAAATACTAGATCTAACTGTGAATCTAACAAAATTGGAACCATCCAATTTGGATCTACAAAACAGGAGATACAAACATATCAAATCAGCATTCAAAACTGCATTTTTGAGCTATCCATAGAAACAAACAGTCATTGACGAGTGGGACCCGGCTGTCAGCCGGACCCACCGGTCAGCGAGACGAAACAGAGGAGGCGCACGCGATGGAGCTTCACACGGTGAGGCTCGCCGGCGGCGGCTCCTCCGGCGAAATCGAGTGTACCAACGCGCTCCCCTAAGCAACCCTCACCGACTGGTACCAAGAACCTGACCTATTCCTAACCCTAGCCTTGCCGGCGGCGAGAGCAGCGGCGGTGCGCAAGGTACGGTGGTGCTCCAACGACGGCGGCCCGCCATTGTCCCGCTCGAGCTCGGTATGAGCTCTGCAAGACCATGGCGAAGCTTCCTAGGCGAACTATGGTTCCGAGGTGCAGTGCAGGTGCCTGCCCATGTGCGCCGGCCAGCGGCGGCGCTCTGGGTACGCCGACGAGGTCAGCCGCCCGGCATGAATACAGCGAATCACCGAACTACATCTAGAGGGTAGAAACTATAGCTAACAGGGAAGCTCATGCTTGTGCTAGCTAGAACGGAGACGAGCCAGGCATGGCCAGCGACGGTGAGCTCATGTATGCGGCCATGGCAGCCGTGGCGAGAGCGACCGGCCATTTCGGCATGCACACACGGTAGCGTCTAACGTTACTCCTACCCGAGCACCAGCAAGCTAGGAGGGTACTAGGATGGTAGAGATCTTAGCGAGAGAGGGAATAGGGAGATGGGGCCACGACGGCCGTGCGAGCGGCGGCGCTCTGGCTGACCTCCCGCTCGAGCGCATCGCAAAATGTGGCTCACCAAACGGGGCAACACGAGCGTGAAGAGGTGGAGATCTTGGAGGTGATGGTGGCGGAGCTATGGCCGTGATCAATCGGACAAAGGTGGTGAGGCAAGGGAGCTGGACGGAGGCGGAGCTCGCTCGGCAGCAATGGCGGGCGCTAAGCTCGGTCGCTGCTTGCGGTGGAGGCGAAGGAGGAGAAATGGAATGGCAGAGCGCGTGCGGAGGGCAGCAGGGCGCGCTCCACTTCAAGCCAGCCAGCGCGCGACGTGGTCAGGGCGAGCAAGGCGCATGGTGGCCACGCGGCGACGATGACTGACGCCGGTCGGCCATGGCCGAGTCTGAATTTTTCTGAATCGGCAGCAAACGACCGACTGATAGGACAATTTCAAGCGGTTATATCTCCCAATCCATGCTGATCTGGCTAGAGGTGTAGTTGACAAAGTTGGAGATCTAAGTGAGTATTTCAACTTTGTCAATTGGAGCTCCAGCTGGTTCAGCCTAGTTAAGGAGATACAAAGCTCCAAACATAGGTGGTCGAAACTAGAAAATCAGACATGACTTAGAAAATTTTTCAGAGTTTTGAATACAGCCCTAATTCTGACTTGTGGGACCTTTTTGAACATGTTGTGCACATTTTCATGAGATGGTCATAAAAGAACTTTTGTTCCACATATAATTCTCTACAACTTTGCTTTAGGTTGCTCAGACATGCAAACATCCTAAGCTACACTTTTTAAACAGTCAAACATAGGAGCTCTAGGGGTCCAATTTGGTCAACCATGACTTAGAAACCTAATTAGGCAAAATGATCAACATGAACATTGTTCTAAATGACATTCTAAGTATGACTAAGGTTCTTATAAGGATATTTAGCCACACCATACATTGGTCACACCAGAATCAAGCCAGGTATGTACTGAAACAATGAAAAACACATGAAATGTTACAATTGTTTCATAGTCATGTTTCACATGTTTCATGATCTTGTTGCATAGTACTAACTAACCATGTTTCACTAAAGTGTGTTGTATATGTTTGCACTTGAGTGTTGCACCCTATTCATTTCATAAACAAACATACATGATATATGACCATATGCTACAATGTTTCAAGAGCATGTTTCATGCAATATGAACTCATAAATGGATGAATGATGCTCATGTTTATGAAATGCAAGTGCAATTGTGGAAGCCAAACGCCTGGGGTGTTACAGCAAGGTACTTGTTGAGAAAGTTGAAGTACTCCTTAGCCATGCTGTCAATCATAAGAGAAAATGATTGAATTGTATTAGTGCAAAACCAAGCCAGGTAGTAATAGACAGGAACTTGATGACAAGCCTTAAAGAGTCACACATGTCGCACCCCTTTTGATCTTTGAGGATGCTGGTGATAGCAAGGTATAGCTCCCTCTGCTCCAAATTACCAATACCCCACTCACTGACAAAGCTGTCGATGTTCTTGAAAGATGGAATGATGTACTCGGCAGCCTTTCTAGCCGTGGCGAGCTCAAGAGCCTTCTTATAAACAAATGCCTTGCCTTAGGGGTTCGGAAGAAGATTGCACAAGCTGAAAAGACTACTGTCGGGTATCAGTATTAGGGATATCCAGAAGAAGGAAGCTAATAGCCGCGAACGCTAACTCCCTTGGATGGTCAAGAGCGTATCTTGGTCTCGCCCGGCCCTGAGGGCACGGGCTCCATCTCGCCCTACCTCAAGGATACGGGACCCGGGTCGCCTAACCTCAAGGAAACGGGATCCGGGTCACCCGACCCCAAGGATGCGGGCTCCGTCTCGGCTGACCCCTCGAGCGAGAGCCCCATCACACCCGACCCCTCAGGCGAGAGCCCCATCACATCCGACCCTGAGGGCACGGACCCCGCCTCACCTGACCCTGAGGGTGCGAACTCCGCCTCACCCAATCCCGAGAGCGTAGGCTCCGCCTTGCCTGACCCCGAGGTCCGTATCGCCCCAACCACTGTGGGTCTAAAAGTATGAGTCCAAGGTCAAACTTCTAACGCCAGAAGGGGAGCAGGCGCATCTTGACATGACCCGCGGCCACGATGGGCCATGTCTGAGGACGCACATCGCCAACAGCATTGGGAGTGCTGGCGCTGCTACCTACTCCCCGTATGGCTTCTAGTGGAGGCGTCAGCGAGCCATACCATCCGCTAGGATGGGATGGAGCGCCACGACTGGTTGACGACGCCCGCGTATGGCGCTAGTGATGAACAGGGCCATGATGCAGAGCCTTCCCTGTCATCATCTACAGGGTCAGTGGGACCCGTGTAAAGGTGATGGAAGACGTTGCAATCTCGGAAGCCTTCCTCTCCTCATCTCTCTCTCTCTCTCCAATGTAACCTGCATCTTCTCCTTCATCTATAAAAGGGAAAGCAGGGAACCCCAAGGAGGGAGGGCATTCACACACATCTAACACGTCTGAGCGGCTGGAGGCTTAGGCACTCGACAGTTGGTAGAGAGCTCAACCAGACTCACTCTTTTCACTAGACTTGGGACCTTCTCCCTCTCTCTCCTATTTGTAACCCCTACTACAAATCAAGTGCCGGTAACACAAGCAGCAGCAGACTAGACGCAGGGACGTTCCGCCTGAACCAGTATAAATTCTTGTGTCCTCCGAGCATAGCCATTCGGGTCAGATGCACAAACTAGAAATTTACTAGCCGATGATTCGAAACACCGACAGTTGGCGCGCCAGGTAGAAGCCTTTTGCGCATCTCATCGTCCACAACAGGCCATGGATGGCTAGCCACGGTGTCAGCTGGGTCCCGGGCGCGCACGTGCACTTCGGGAGCCTAGACTTCATCATCACCGCGGAGGGAGAGCTGGGGCGGGCTCTGCCCCATCCAACTTCTTCGCTCCACCGGCCTTGACGCAACCGTCGAAGCCCTCGAGAAGCTGCAACTGCGCACACCGGATGACCGTGTCCCTGAGAGCGACCAGCTCCTCGGCTTCAATTACAGGAGGCTGGAGCATAGCTTGATGCCTTCCTAGGAACCTGACCATCCCGGGAGGATGTACGCTGCCTCACCTTCTCCTTCGCCAACGTCATGACACAGCTCACTGGAGGGGAGCCGCTCTCCGGAATATCTCACTTGGGATGCCCCGACAACATTTCCATTTGGTCTATGCAATGCCACGAGGACCGTTGGTCACCTCACGGTACAGCGCATGTACCCGCCTCCCATGGATGACGAATTCGTGGGAATGGCCGATTATGTCGCGGAGTCTTTCCACGACCTTCTCGCGGGAGATTCAGAGTCGATCTCGACTCTAACTCTAGTAGGGGGAGCCATCACCCCTCACGAGAATGTTTTATGGCAGGTACCCCCGAAGGACGCGTCGAAAGAGTCCATGAGGGAGGGGCTACCCCACCAAACGACTTCGACAACGAAGTCAAAGAAGATGCGGGGGCCCTTTCCTCATATGCAAGTGGAATAGCTAAGGGCGCGGCATTAGGAGCTCGAAGATGCATGCCTCTAGCTGGAGCAGGAGCGCGTAGAGCTCGAACACGAGATCGTGAGTTGCGGGGATGGTGGTCGCGCACACGCCATCGCCCGTGATGTAAACCGGAGGATCATCGAGGATGACGGAGGTCTCCCACACTTCACATGGGCAAGTCAGAACATAGCTCCCGGAGCCCACAACACCCGAAGACCGTCGGGCTCACCACGAGATCTGCACACTGCTCGAGCGAGCAGCGGTGCAATAGGTGGAAAGCTCACTATCTCGGTGATGCGAGCTCGATGCCAGTCAGTGCGTGTCTTCGGGACGACATGGCTAGGACGTGTTCATCCACTAGGCACCACGCGACAGCGGGGGACTTGCCATGGTCCCGGTGCATGAGCGTCTCGGCCCCAACCATGATGCATGCAACACCCTAGACACCCGTAGGCGTGGACGGGGTGACAAGAGAAAGGAGGTCGGCTATGGCTATCATCCTCATCGTGGCGGGCGCTACGACATCGGCAAAGATCAAAGCTCGAGCCCCGACCTACTGGGGCCCTAGGCTTTCGGTCGACACATCCTCAACACGGCTTTCCCACCACGGTATTGACCGCCAACCAATGTTCCGAAGAACTCTAGGGAGACAAACCTTGGCTTGTGGCTCGAGGACTACCGACTTACTTATCAAGCCAGCGACATGGATAGAAATTACTTCATTATTCGCAACCTTCCCTTATTCCTGGCCAATTCGGCGCGAACATGGCTGGAGCACCTTCCGCCCAACCGGATTCAAAGTTGGGCGGACTTGAAGGAGATCTTTGTGGGAAACTTTTAGGGCACCTACACATGCCTTGGGAACCCCTAGGATCTAAAAAATTGTCGATAGAAGTCCAAAGGGACTCTTCATGAGTACATCTGACGCTTCTCCAGGCAATGCAATGAGTTGCCTGATGTCGTTGACACCAATGTCATTGGAGCCTTCCTGTCTGGGATCACCTACGAGTCCCTGGTCCACAAGTTGGGATATAAGGGCCCTCGGACCACCAAGGAGCTCCTTGACATCATGACCAGCCATGCCTCAGGCAAAGCGAGGCAGGACAAGGATGCGGGCGAGGCCCCTCTAATCGACCAAACAAGAAGAAGAACGAGCAGCAGCATGGGGGCTCGCTCGTGGCCGTTGTCGAGCAGAAAGGTGGTCGGGCGCCCGCCGAGAATGCTCATGACCATTTCGAGAAGTTGCTTGAGGGGCCGTGCCCAAACCATGCCTTCCCTATCAAGCATCTATACAAGGACTATGTCCTCATGAAGCGGTTCCTGTCCGGCGGCTCTGATAAGGGGAAGCAGAGAAAGAAGCCTCAGCCAGCGGTAGACGACACCAAGGTGAAAGATGGTGGCTTTCGATCCCCAGACGGCTGCCTCATGATCTTCGGTGGGAAAGCGCCCTCGACTCCAAGCACCACCAAAAGATCGCACGCCGCGAGGTCTACGCGGCTAAACTAGCCACGCCGTCTTTCCTTTGGTGGTTGGAGTCCGCCATCACCTTCGACTGACCGACCACCCGGATAGCATCCTATAGCTGGGGAGGTATCCACTCATGGTCGACCTGATCATCGACATGAAGCACCTCACCAAGGTGCTGATGGATGGAGGCAGTAGCCTATAACATCATATATGCCGAGACACTTGATGCCATGGGCATCGACTGGTCACGCGTCTGACCGACCGGGGCGCCTTTCTATAGCTTTGTGCCAGGGAAGCAAGCCATACCGCTTAGGCAGATTAACCTGCCCATCACCTTTGGGGATCCAACCAACTACAAGATGGAGACCCTCACCTTCGAGGTGGTTGGATTCCATGGGACCTACCATGCCATCCTGGGATGACCATGCTACTCGAAGTTCATGGCCGTCCCCAACTACACCTACCTAAAGCTCAAGATGACAGGCCCATGTGGGGTCATCACCGTCAGCACCACCTTCCAGCATGCTTATGAGTGTGAGGTTGAGTGTTGCAAGCAAGCTTCGACAATCATCGCCTCCGAGGAGCTCATGGTCATCAAGGAAGGGACCGCCCAGGAGGCACCCAAGTCCAAGCGGTCGACCAGATCCTTTGAGCCCATGGAGGGCATCAAGGAGGTCCTCGTAGAGCCTAGTAGCTCTGAGGACAAAGTGGTGTGCATCGGCACCACGCTTTCCTCCAAATAGGAAAGCACGCTCGTCGACTTCCTCCGCGCCAACAGAGATATCTTCGTGTGGAAACCCTCGGATATACCAGGCATCCCAAGGGAAGTCACCGAGCACGCCTTAAGATCAGGCCGGGCTCCAAGCCAGTGAAGCAGCGCCTACGCCGCTTCGATGAGGAGAAGCGTAGGGCCATAGGCGAAGAGATCACAAAGCTTTTGGCGATCGGATTCATCAAAGAAGTGTATCATCCCGAGTGGTTAGCCAATCCCATCCTTGTATAAAAAAAGAATGGGAAATGGCGAATGTGTGTTGACTACATGAGTCTCAATAAGTCGTGTCCAAAGAATTTGTTTTCTTTACCACGTATAGATCAATTAGTCGACTCGACCTCAGGGTGCGAAACCCTCTGCTTCCTTGATGTGTACTCCAGGTACCATCAGATGACCATGAAAGAGTCCGACCAGCTCGCGACTTCTTTCATCACCCCGTTCGGGTCATTCTGCTATGTCACGATGCCTTTTGATCTGAAAAACATGGGAGCTACATACCAGTGATGTATGCTGAAGTGTTTCAGAGACCTTATCGGGCAAACCATTGAGGCCTACGTAGATGACATTGTGGCCAAGTCCAAATGGACCGACCAGCTCATAGATGACCTAGAGCAGACCTTCACAAAACTACGAGCAAACAACATCAAACTCAACTGTGAAAATGCGTTTTTAGGGTCCCGAGGGGCATGCTGCTTGGGTTCATCGTCTCCAAGCGTGGCATCGAAGCCAACCTAGAGAAGATCTCGGCCATCACGAGGATGGGTCTGATCCAGAATATAAAGGGAGTGCAGCGAGTCACGGGGTGCATCACCACGCTTAGCCGTTTCATCTCTTGCCTCGGCGAACAAGGCCTCCCACTGTACTGGCTTCTGAAGAAGACCGATCGGTTTGCGTGGACTCCCGAGGCTCAGGAGGCACTCGACAAAGTCAAGGAAACCCCAACAAAAGTCTCGATCTTGGTCCCTCCGACCGATGGAGAGTCGCTCCTGCTCTACATCGCGGTCACAACACAAGTGGTCAGCGCTGCCCTGGTGGTAGAGCGGGAGGAAGAGGGACGTGCCCTCAAAGTGCAGCGTCCCATATAATTCGTTAGCGAGGTCTTGTTCGACTCTAAGACTGGCTACCCGCAAATCTAGAAGCTCTTGTACGTCGTCCTGATTGGCAAGAGGAAGCTGTGTCACTACTTTGAGTCACACTTGGTGATTGTCGTGACGTCCTTCCCTCTCGGTGAGGTCATGCTAAATCGGGATGCCACAGGGTGAATCACCAAGTGGGCACTCGAGCTGATAGGCCAGGGCATTTCGTATGCCCCTTGGACAACCATCACGTCACAAGCACTAGCCGATTTCGTTGTAGAATGGACAGAGGTCCAGATGCCGCCAGCAGCCATTGACCAAGAGTACTGGATGATGTACTTTGATGGGTCACTGATGAAGAGAGGCGCCGACGTAGGGCTGGTCTTCGTTTCGTCCCTTGGGATATGCATGAAGTACGCAGTCCGCCTCCATTTCCCCGCCTCTAACAATGTGGCCAAATACGAGGCGCTCATCAACGGCTTACGCATTGCCATTGAGTTGGGCATCCGATGGCTTGACGTCCGAGGCGACTCACAACTGGTCATCGGTCAAATCATGAAGGAGTCCAGCTGCCATGACACCAAGATGGCTGCTTACTACCGAGAAGTCCACCAGCTGGAGGAAAAGTTTGATGGCCGTGAACTCAATGACATCTCGAGGCCACTCAATGAGGGTACCGACACACTGGCAAAGATGGCGTCTAGCCGAGAGCTGGTGCTGATGGGCGTCTTCACCAGTGATCAGCACAAGCCTTCGGTCCGCTACGAGGAATGGGGACAAACCGAGGACAAGCTGCTTTCCCAAGGCTTGGGGGCTGACCGACTGACCGCTCCCTCTGACCCTAAAGTCATGGAGCTTGGTGAAGGTCCAGTGGTAGAGCTTGACCCTCTAGCTGACTGGAGGACCCTGTACCTCGATTGGCTTCTCCATGAAGTGCTCCTGACGGACAAGACAGAGGCCCGGCGGATCACACGTCGAGCCTAGTCTTTCATCATTATCTAGGAGGAGCTCTATAAGCGAAGCCACACTAGGATCCTACAGCGTTGCATTCTCGCCGAACAAGGGAGGCAACTGCTAAAGGACATTCACAGTGGGGTTTGCGGACATCATGCCGTACCCAGAACCCTAGTCGGAAACATGTTCCAACGGGGCTTCTACTGGCTAACCGTGGTGGCCGACGCTGAGCAGATTGTGCGCACTTGCGAAGGGTGTCAATACTACGCCCGACAGATCCACCTGTCAGCCCAAGCATTCCAAACGATCCCCATCACGTGGTCATTCGCGGTCTGGGGATTGATATGGTCGAACCTCTCAAAAGAGCACCCGGGTGCTACATGCACTTGCTTCTCATCGTAGACAAGTTTACAAAGTAGATAGAGGCTCGACTGATCTCCGTGATCAAGTCCGAGCAAGCCGTGTTATTCTTCCTCGACATCGTCCATCGTTTTGGAGTCTCGAACTCCATTATCATGGACAACGACACACAGTTCATCGGGAAGAAGTTCCTTTAATTTTGTGATGAATACCACATCCACGTTGATTGGGCCGCCATGGCACACCCCCACATGAATGGGTAGGTCGAGCGCGCAAACGGCATGGTCCTACAAGGTCTCAAGCCTAGGATTTTCAACCAGTTGAATAAGTTTGGCGGGCGTTGGGTCACGGAGCTTCCTGCGGAGCTCTAGAGCTTGAGCACGACCCCCAACTGTGCCACCAGCTACACACCCTTCTTCATGGTCTAAGGTTCCGAGGCTATCATCCTGACCAACCTCGACTATGGGGCGTGAGGGTCAGGGCGTACAACGAGCAGGGAGATGAGGCGTCCCTCAAGGACACTATGGATCAGCTCGATGAGGCACGCGACGTTGCCCTCCTCTGCTCGGCTAAGTACAAGCTGGCGCTGCACCGGTACCATAGCCGTCGGGTGTAGGTTCGAGCCTTCAATGTTGGGGACTTGGTACTCGCCTCGTACATAGCAACAAAAACCGTCACAAGCTCTCTTCGCCGTGGGAGGGACCGTACGCCATCGTGGAGGTGTTCCGACTAGGCACCTACAAGCTCAAGACCATCGACGGCAAGGTCTTCGCCAACGCATGGAACATCGAGCAGCTACATCGCTTTTACCCCTAGCCTATGCATATACTTAAGAATGATATTTCTAAAATACGAAAATGTTTTCTCTTATCGGTTTTGCTATTGTTCCCTCTATCTTTAGTGACACCCGACCCCGGCAATGACAGGGGGTCGGGCATCACTAGGGGGCTAATAAGAGTATATCTACTTAGAGACATTCTCTATGTCCGACCCTCCCTTATGTTAAGAACTCAAAGTAAGGGCTGCGGAAACAAACCCTGAGTAAAACTGGTCGAACTGCAATAAACCTACGCCCCAGTGGCTACGGAGTTTTTGCTCACCAGCGTGATTAGAGTTGTTTCGCCCACATCCCGAGCTTTATGGCTTTAACCACAGAAAGGGTCAGAACACATTAATCTTTTTTATAAAAAAAGGATGAAGAACAAAAAGATTGTTCAACCATAGCAGAAATTAAAATCTATCCATTTATTACAAGATCACTATTTGGCCTAACTAACTAATTTTTCAGGAGGATGATCTCATCTTCTATCTTGGCAGATAAGTCCTGCGCTAGAGGGGCCACCTCCTTCTCCATGTCCTCTAGCTCAGCGTCAGAGCAACCAGGCGTGAAGCCCTGGCTCATCGTCTCTAGATCGATGTTCTCATAGTGAGAACGAGCGATCACGAACGACCGATGAACACCGAAGCAGAGTGCGTCCCTCATCATCTCACGCGCCTGATGTATGATCCGGACAGTGCGGACCACGAGCGAGCTTGTCTCCTACGCTAGGGCCAGCTCGAGGTCATCGCAGACCAGCTGGACGGCGACGCGTAGGGCATCGTGCTCATCGCTCTCCTTTAGGAGGGTGACCTTCACCTCGCCGAGCTCCTTCTCTAGGATGCGGCTCTTCGTCACTTTTGCCCCAAGCCTGTGATCAAGACCTACCCGAAATACACACCAGCCATGTCAAAAAGCCTGCCGTGGAACCTAGAGAGAAGGACAACAAAGGAAGACCAGGGGCTTACCATCCACGTCCGCCTAGAGCTTGCATGCCTCGTCATGCCACTAGGCTACCTCGGCCTCCTAGTTTCGGGCCTGCTCCTGGCGCTGGCTAACCTCAACGGTGAGCCTGGTGGTCACTGCCTCTACCGTGGCCTTCAGACCCTTCTCCCCCTAGGGGTCGCCCTCTAGGAGGACGATCCATTATTGGGCATCGTCACGCTCCTTCCATAGCCGCTCGATCTCCGTGGTGTCCGTGCGCATACTCTCGACTAGGTCTAGGAGCTTTTCCTCAGCTTTGTGGGCGTTGTCACGAGCCTCTGCGTACTTGATCCTGGCGAATGGGGGCAAGTTTGGCCACTTCTTGATGAGCGACAGCAAGCTGGGCGGCCAGTTCCTCACGAAGCCGCTCCCCCCATGGCTCGCAGCTACTCCTCTGCCGTGAGGCAATCCCAAACGCCTTTCTTGAGGTGAAGGAACACATACTTCTCTAGGCTATGGTCCATCAGAACCTGCAAAAAGTGTACGAGTTAAAAGGCAAGAAAAGGGAAGATGAAGGTCGGAAATGCTGATGCACTATACCTGGCCAACCGGTACGATGACATCTTGTAGCGAACTCAGCATGGTGGTCAGGGCCTAGACCGTGATCCCCACCTCCGCGTGGACGCTCCTCCACTCCCTCTTCTCCACAGCGTCATCGAGGGTGAAGAGAGTCGCCTTCGGGTCTCGACGGTTGGCCCATCTGATCTAGGGTCCTCCCTAGGTGTGAGGGTCGCCATCGACCTAGACCAGAGGCCAAGATGCCTCTGCGCCAACCCTAGGCAACGTCGACCCCTCTAGCGACCGCAACTCCTCTAGAGCCCCCCCAGCAGTAGAGGGCGTGGGCGATGTGAGACGAGGAAGCATGCCCCACCGTCACGCCTACCGAGGGTGCACCAGGAGTGACCCCCTCCGTCGTCCTACCATGGGTGCCACCATCTGCTCGGATGATAGCCCTGGTTGCCCCATCACCGATGCGCCCGCTAGCACAGACGACGGCTTCGGCTGCGCTGTCTCCGCCTGTGGTGTCGCGGCCGCGCTCGTTCACATTGCGCCTACCATGAGCGCCCCAGACGCGCTTTCTGCTGCCTGCCCTCCTAAAGACATGGCCAACGACTGCGCCTCCTCGGTCCACCTCGTGGTCACCCCCGCCATGCTCCTGCCAGCCTCCGATGCACTGCTAGATGGGTCCTGGCACAACCGCCAAAGGGCGAGAGTCTTCTTCCATGCCAGCTTTAGGAGGGTCCCACGCCCCCGACGCTTTGGAATGCACAACGGTTAGTTCATGGTGAAAAATTTGTCAAAAAACAATAGAACAAAAAACTCTTAGCTTACCTTGACGCCATCAAGCACTGACATTTCAGGGCCAGCCCGCCCAACCCCACTGCAATTCCTCATTCGCGCTGCCATTTTGAGCCCTCCCTTTGCTTGGGAGGCTCGGATGAGGCAAAGCCACTGGCTCGCCTCGGCTCCGGGGGCACCATAGAAGGCCCGGGTGGAGCGGGGCAGCTCGCTCCCACCGTCTCCGGGGGTGAGTCCTCCCCCTCTTGCTCTAGGAGATCCCCCATAGGTAGGGCCCCGCCTACGGTGAAAGCGGGTCCTCTTCCCCGCCAGCCAAATCATCCCACGGGATTGACTACCTAGAGCCGTCGCCCCCCTCCTCCTCTTCTTCTTCCTCCTCATCTTCCTCCTCCGATGAGCCTTGGCGCCGCTTCCCCCACTGCAGCTTCACCCACTCCTTCGCTCGCCATTTCTTCTTCTTATCGTCCATCTCCTTCTTCCTCTGGCAGCATGCTCCGACAGCAGCGCGACAGAGGCCCGAAAGCCCAAATCCACCGGTAGCTTGCTGAAGCCCGGCTCGAATGCATCACGGGATGTCCCGGGATAGGGAACATGGCGTCGGACTCATCCATCGCCTCCTTGACGCGCTGTGCAATCTCGCTGTTGCAAAGCGGGCCCTGAGTGAGCACCATCTAGCCGAGTTCCATGACGGGCACCATCCCGAACAATGGGAGGGCGCGCGCCTTCAGCAATGCCACCCTCATGTGATATGCTCCAATGACACTAACCCCGCGAAGGTCGTGGCTCCTAAGCGACACGATAGCCTCGAGGATGTCACGCATCCTTCTCTTCTCTTTGTCGGGTGGCCTCCATGGCCACATCGGCGGCGCCTCTTCGATCAAGCGCCCGGTAAAGTCTAACAAGGGGGCGGTGGGGCTGTTCTTTAAGTAGAACCACTGCGCATGCCACACCTTGTTAGATCTAGACAACTAGCAGGGCATGTACTCGACCGCCCGCTGCCCCCGAAGGTGGATGCCCGCGCATCCCATCAGCACCAGGATCCCCCCGTCTCTATCCTTCTTCCTGTTGTAGGGAGATGGCAAAGAAGTACCTCCACAACTTGAAGTGTGGCTCGATCCCCATGTACCACTCGTACATTGCGATGAAGGCCACGATGTGCTGGATCCCGTTGGGATTAAGGTGCTGCAGCTCAACCTGGTAGTGCTGTAGCAGCCACCGGAAGAACGGATGAGGGGGGATTAGGAGCCCACGCTCGTGGAAGGGTGCAAAGGAGACGATGTAACTGTCGGGCGGCATCAGCACCTCCTCGTGGCCGAGAACCAGCCACTCCATCGTGTCAGTCCTCTTGTGAAGAAGACCGCGCTTGACGAGGCCCTCCATGCGTGCGTGGGTGACATCAGAGCGGTACCATGACTCCATGAAAAGCAAAGATGGAGGAGCGAGGTCTTTTTGGCAATGGTGGAGAAGCGAAAGCTATGGATCTAGGGCGCTAGCGGTGGACTAGCAAAGGCAGCAGATCCGAACGACGACGGTGGAAAGGCGGAGAAGGCACGATTACAGTTTGGCGCACCAAAACATGAAGGGGGAGCCCGCTATTTATAAGGCGGGGTGAGATGAGAGGCGAACCGTCCTTCTCGATCGATGTGCCCGCCATGCCCCATCACTTCGCTTCTCCAAGAATCATGCACATGCCACCCCCGGATGCTCCTCGAAGGGCGCGCTGAACAGTGGTTTGCCCCCTCAATGGGCTAAAAACCGCCGCAAGCGCTCCCACGACCCATGAAGGCTCTGGAGTTCGAAGGTTGGCCCACCAACAGGTTCATAGCCGCTTCGAGGCACCTTTAGAGTGGGGTGGAACAGGATGGGCCCGCTAGCGGCTAGTACCCAGGTGCACGAGCACCGCAGGCATCCCGACCCATGTTCGAGTCTTGACAGAGCACGGTCCATGGATTTTCCTCGAAGAAAGGTAACGAGCCCTCAGGACTAGTCGAATGGAGCCGAGAACTATATGGACTTGCCGTTAGGAACCTGGAGTCGATCACCAGCTGACCCATGCGGGACCCTCGTGAATGGAAAGCTAGGGCCCCACTCAAACTTGCCCGTTAACAGCTCACCAAGCACCATGGTTCATCCATCGAGGAAAACATGGCACGGCTCAGCCCCTCCATTTTATCAAAAAAACGCTTGAGGGAGGACGACCTTAAGACAAGATGACCCCTCGACCGGACCCTTGCTGCGCATGAGGGCTCGAGAGTTGGACTCGCAAGGAGACCAAATACGCGGTCGCATAACAATGGCAGATCGATCAAATCCTAAGGAGGAATCATAATCAAGAGAGATCTTCTCTGATCCCCCGAATCACGCGGCTACACACTCTCGAGGAGTCCAAACATGATGGAAAGGAATCTCGACCATACCAAGATATCCCGTAGCCCACAAACGGAGATCAAGATCCTCAGAATCCTTTCGTTCGAAAAATCCTTCGAAGGAGTATCCTACTCCTCCATAGGCTTAGGGATTACTGTCGGGTATCAGTATCAGGGATACCCGGAAGAAGAAAGCTAATGGCCGCAAATGCTAACTCCCTCGGATGGTCAAGAGCATATCTTGGTCTCGCCCGACCCTGAGGGCACGGGCTCCATCTCGCCCGACCTTAAGAATACGGGACCCAGGTCGCCCGACCTCAAGCATACGGGATCTGAGTTGCCTGACCTCAAGGATACGGGATCCGGGTCACCTGACCCCAAGAATGTGGGCTCCGTCTCGCCCGACCCCTCAGGCGAGAGCCCCATCACGTCCGTCCCTGAGTGTGTGGACCCTGCCTCGCTCGACCCCGATGGCGCGGGCTCTGCCTCTCTCGACCTCGAGGTCCGTACCACCCCCAATCACTGTGGGTCTAAAAGTATGAGTCCAGGGTCAAACTTCTAATGCTAGAAGGGAAGCAGGCATGTCTTGATGTGACCCACGGCCACGATGGGCCACATATAAGGACGCACGTCGCTAATAGCATTGGGCGTGCCAGCGCTGTGCTACCTACTGCCCGTACGGCCTCCAGCGGAGGCGTCAGTGAGCCATACCGTCCGCTGGGACAGGATGGAGCGCCATGACCGGCTAACGATACCCGTGTACGATGCTAGTGACGAACAGGGCCGCGACGTGGAGCCATCCCCATCGTCATATATAGGGTCAGCGAGAACGCATAAAGGACATGGAAGACGTTGCAATCCCGGAAGCCTTTCTCTCCTCGTCTCTCTCTCTCTGATGTAACCTGCATCTTCCCCTTCATCTATAAAAGGGGAAGCAGGGCACCCCAAGGAGGGAGGCATTCACACACATCTAACACGTTTGAGTGGCTAGTGGCTTAGGTACTCGACAGTAGGCAGAGAGCTCAACCATACTCACTCTTTTTACTAGAGACTTAGGACCTTCTCCCTCTCTCACCTGTTTATAACCCCTACTATAAACCAAGTGCCGGTAACATGAGCAGTAGCAGACTGGACGTAGGGACATTCCGCCGGAACCAGTATAAATCATTGTGTCCTCTGAGCACAACCATCCGAGTCAGACACGTAAACTAGAAATTTACTAGCGGTGATTCGAAACACCGACAACTACATAGATACATAGACATTGGGAACAGGTCTATAAGCAAACCCCCTTGGATGCCACAAACAAACAATCAAATTCTCTGCTAACAGTTGTTGCTTACACATTGAGGCGCAATGATGGCTTATCGCCGGGCCGTTGGGTGAGCTTGCCGTAGATGAGGTTGGTGATCTATAGTGCCTGGTCCTCGGATCTGGCCTTGGTGATGAGGCTACAGATGACGGAGAGAACACACTCTAGATCTGCAAAAGCAAAGTTAAAGGCTCAAGCAAATAACATCTCTGAATTGGGAGAGAGAAGGATAGTACCTTTGTCCGTGACGCGCGACGGGAAGGTGGGGAGCAGGTCGGTGGAGGCGAGCATGAGGGAGGCCATGTCGAGCCAGTGCCCCACGAGGATGTGCTCCTACGCCTCGAGGCAAAGGCGGGTAACCTCAAAGTTGGTGACCTCCGGGCCCACGTCGGCCCAGGCGAGCTCAGCGGTGAAGCGGACCACGGCCAGCATTGGCTCCTCCTCCATCGTGTTCACCATGGTCACCATCTTGTTGTTCCTTCGCTACGCGTGAGCCGAAGCTACTGATGCCGCTGTGGTCGCCAGAGATGGTGAAGGGAGTATGGGATTGGGCGCATATGGCAGAAGTGGCGGCAGGAGGAGAAAACCCTAAAATCGCGATGCAGCTTAACACCACGCATGACGCCTTGAGCCCCTCAACAGATTTACAGTCTGTCTCTTTTGACCGCTCGGCCACTCACCCCTTACTGGATACGCCCTCCTGAATAACAAGGATGGGGAGTCAAAAAAAGAATAAGAAGGATGGCGGCCTTCGTTTTTAAGTTAAGACTACCAAATATGCCCTTGCATTGCCATGGGAGAAAAAACTTAAATATATCAATGGAAAACGATGATAAAGGTTGTGACGACTTTAGATGTGCCCACGACACCGTGCCATCTTCCTCAGCCTCATAGGCCCTGAACGCCATCGCAGATCGCTCGCGACACCAACCAGGAGCTGGTGCTGAACCTCGCCACTGGATACCTACCTCCTCGTCGTCGTATTCCACCACCGGCTGCGCCACCCGGACTGCGACCGTGCTAGACCGAGCTCCGCCTCTTTGCTTCCCTCGTCGATCCGACGCGTCGAATCCCACCGTCCACGACCTCATCGTGCCCTTGCTTCCACCTCATCGAAGACCCGGGCTCAGAAACGTCGTTGGTGTGGAGTTATGGTTTTCTCATGACAACATTGAATTTATTAGTCTGATTTGAGGAGTTATTTTCTTATTGAGGTAGATTGATTTGATTTTGTATTGTATTTGGGACTTGTATCGTATTTGGGATGGGAGACGTGAGCGAGTTGAAGCAGTCGACTCGGTCGCGGGAAAGAAGGTGAATGCAGAGAGAGAGAGTTTCACCCATTTTTTTGTGTAACTCCCCATAACTAACTTTGTGAACGTTGAAATTGTCTCTCCTTGACTATCTACGTACAACCACTTATTTTATATAACACATGCGCACAACTTTTTAGATAGAATAGATATAGCTAGGAATCCTAATCCATATAAATCTCTCCAATTTTGAGTTAGCTAAATAAGAACCCTAATCTAAATTGAATAGAAAAAATAAAAGTAAAATTCTACATCTTCTATCTACATCGTACTCTAATATTGAACCGTAATTTTTTTTGTTTTACTAGGTAGCATGCGCATGCGTTACTACGGGACAACTAAATCTTTTGTACTAAAAACACACGGATCGCACGATAAGATAACAATACTGTTAAATTAAATACCGATGTCAAAGTGACATTTAATTCAAAAAGCAAAGTTTGTGAAATTAACACAGTCACAGAGAGAGCGACGTCGCAGGCTCATAAACTCTACTGTATAGACTTTTTCGTGATACGACTAAGATAATATTTTATATCGGCAAAAAGAATTCTACGATATCCATTTCTTTCATACGCCAATAAATCCATGAATAAGTTCCGTTGTATCTCTATATAATCATGTACACACTGGTTCGAGTATATATGCAAATAGGTTCGTGCCCGTGCGTTGTTATGGGACAGCTAAACTTTTGTACTAAAAACACACGGATCGTACGATAAGATAACAATACTGTAAAAGTATATGACCGACGTTAAAGTGACATTTAATCTAAAAAGCTAAGTTCATGAAATTTACATAGTCACAGAGAGTATGGCGTCGCAGACTCACAAACTCTACTGTGTAGATCTTTCCGTGATGCGGCTAAGATCATTTTTTATACCGGCAGGAAGATATTTCCGATATCCATTTCTTCCGTGCGCCAACAAATCTATGAATAAGTTCCACCACATCTCCATACCATCCTGTACACGGCGCTAGCAAGCGAATTGGCCACAATTTATGTAATTAGTTTTATAATTATCTCATGTTTAGTCTTCCTAATTGATATCTAAAAATTCAATGTGACAGGGACTAAAGTTTAGTCTTGGAATCCAAACACCCTCTAACTCTCGACTCCTACTGGCTGCTCACTTGCACCACCATGCCTATGTGCCTGCACGTATATACTCTAATGCCAGAACGTCCAAGATGGTCTTTATTGTCCACCCTTTGAAAATATTATAACTTTAAGGTTGCCATTTATGTATGCTGTTGGATTATGAAGCTTTGCACTGATCCATGAGGGTGTCTATGAGAGTCGAAATTTTTGATGTCAGTATGATGTCTAAGCTTGCCAATCAGACAGAGACGAACTTGATTGTTAAAATATTTTCAACACTGCTTTCATATACTCCCTCTGTCCCAAAATACAATTCATTCTCGTTTCCCGAGAAATCAACTTTTTTAACTTCGACAAATTATATATAAAAGAATATTAATATTTATAATATATAATTAGTATCATTACATAGACCGTTGAATATATTTTCATAATAAACTTATTTGAAGATATAAATGTTGCACGTATTTTTTACAAACCTAGTCAAAGTTGAGAAAGTTTGACCTGCACGCATCCCATAACGACTTATATTTTAGGGTAGAGAAAGTATATGCTAATAGGAGTAGTTAACTAGAAATCATGATGAACACAACAATACTTTCATATTATATGCTAATGGGAGCACGAAGAAACGCAGGGCAATGGACCTATATACTAATGGTGGGAATATTCGTTTAGAAAATTGCAGAAGGTTCACCAGTCTCATCATGTATAACATGCACATCTTTTATTTGGCACCATTGATGTTCTCAAGGAGCAGACACTTTTAATTTCAGATCTGCATGCTGAAAACACTAAAATTAAGAGCCAACCTCATGGAGTCGTCTTGCTTGATCTTTGTCAATTGTCTTGCTTGAGCTTTGCGAACAAATTATACCATTGGCAAAGACTAACACATAAAGAGGTAGAAGTTGCAAGAATAAAACTAGGTGGCTTATTATGCACCCAGCCTAAATTTAATACCCTCCAAATTATGGACAATACCATATGATCCGGTTTACGTGGAGATGAAAGATATCTGACCGAGTGAGAGAGGGGCACCGCATGACTGTTTCCTTCTATGCATGATTATTGTTTTCTTACATGCATGTGGCCTCAGATAATCGATTTGTTTCCTTCAAAGCAGGCGGGGATCGCAGGCGTGGGCAGACGGACGAACCAAAACAAATGTCGCGCAAAAAAATGTCCACATTTTGTTCTTTTTAGTTGTAGGAGATTTGCGAACAAATTATACCATTGACAAAGACTAACACATAAAGAGGTAGAAGTTGCAAGAATAAAGCTAGGTGACCTACTATGCACCCAGCCTAAATTTAATACCCTCCAAACTATGGACAATACAATATGATCCGGTTTACGTGGAGATGAAAGATATCTAACCGAGCGAGAGAAGGGCACCGCATGATTGTTTTCTTCCATGCATGATTATTGTTTCCTTCTATGCATGTGGCCTTAGATGATCGATTTGTTTCCTTTAAAGTAGGCGGGGATCGCAGGGATGACAGTTTCTTTTTCTATCGCACGGTGCATGATTATTGTTTCTTTCCATGCATGTGGCTTCAGGTGATCGATTTGTTTCATTCAAAGCAGGCGGGGATCACAGGCGTTGACAGACGGACGAATCAAAACAAATGTCGCACTAAAAAATATCCACACTTTGTTCTTTTTAGTCATAGGAGATTAGTCTTTTTTTTCACTCGTGCTTTGTCGTTTGTCTCTGTTCTCTTTGCTCCCGTATTCCTTTGCTCCCTAACCATGTCTGTTTCCTTTTCTGGACGCCCTCTCTGTCCAAACACACATCCGTCTAATCCGAGTAGGTTCCAATTTTTCCATGGCCGTCTAATTCCCAACGTACATAAGTAAGATGCATCATTTTCTATTTGATTAGAATTCATATTCAGATTTAGGATTGGAGAGATCTATTTATGTTTAGATTTCTAGCTCTATATATACAAAAAGGAGGAGGACTGCAAATAAATAAAGACAGTTTTTTCACTTTTTCACATTCAATGGGTTAGTTAGGGGAGGTCGACGAAAAAAAACATAGCCTAATTTTTTTTTCTCTTTAGTATTAGATACATATATAGAAGAGCAGATGGAATCGTTAGATTTGCTAATGTTCCGGGAGAATAAATAAGGTCATTTAGCAAGTTCGGGATCAAAAATCGACGGACCACGGTGTGCGGTTGTGGGCTGGTACTCCTGACTCCTGAACAAACTCTAAGGACTTGCAACAGTTTCCTATTGCCAACCACAGAGCATGTCCTCTGCAAACACACACACAGAAAGCATGTCACGAACTCGCACCTGTTTGTACACATACACTAAATCTAACAACCATTGTACACATACACTAAATCCATCGCCATGTTTAGTTGGCCACCGATTTGGCGCCGGCTGAATTCAGTGACACTGTAGTGACACTGTAGCATTTTGTTTGTATTTGATAATAATTGTCCAATCGTTGACTAATTATGCTCAAAACGTTCGTCTCGTAAAGTACAACCAAACTGTGCAATTAATTTTTTATTTCGTCAACATTTAGTACTCTATGTACATATACCGCAAGTTTGATGTGACGGAAAATCTTCTTTTTGCATAGTGCCAAATTCTAGAAAATGGAGAACTAAACATGGCCCATGTTTGAGTCCATATGCAACTAACAGTTAATTAAAAGCAAAAAAGTAGCCGATGACACATACACTAAATCTAACAACGCACCGTGTCCAGGTTGGATTGCTATTTTTTTTTTTTTTTTTGACGGAGAGAGTACACCACTTCTCCCATCCAGGGGAACTAAAAACATAGGAATACAACTTGGAAGCCCTTTGGCAACACCTCAGGAAAAACAAAGGAATTCAGGCTCAGCAGCAATCCCATGCTCACTGTCAACAACATGTTGTTCAGATCTCACAGCAACGTCTTTGTGAATTTTTCATGCCTCGCTGTCGTCAGCGGGAAGCAGTTTCCAGAGGACGATGCCGCCACCTGTACACCATGAATGAAACACAACAATTCATCGCACCTGGACACACGCACGTAAGCATCTAATAACTAAACTATAGCACAATTCGTCACCGCTGCCCCCGCAAGCTATCCGAGCCGCTGCCGCTGGAGCACCGCCGCAGCGCCGCCCGGGTTCCAGGCCTCGCCTCCGCCACCGCCTCCTCGCCATCATAGTCGCGGCTCCCGGACCTCGGCTTGCGCCTGGCTCCGCCGCGCAGTGCCGCCCGGGTCTCCAGCCCGCGCATCCAAGAAGGTCCGCGGGGGAGCGGACGTGCGTCGAGGCCAGGCCAGGAAGGTGCGCTGGGGAGGGGAAGGCCGTCGTGGCTAGCGCCGGCGCCGATTGCTGGCCCCGCGCCCGATGAGAGCCCTCTTTCCCTTCCTCGCTACTCTCCCCAGGAATCCAACGCCGCCAGCCATGGAGACCTGAGCGGTCCGATCTGTAGGTCATCTAAAATCAAAGCATTATTATAGAAAACGATTCTGAGATGGGGATCCAGAAGATGGGGAATCAAGAAGTTACATGACAGAAAGGGGAAAATCCAATGACCTGCACGTCGTAGTGGCCGCAGTGGGTGACTGCTTCGTGTGGTCGGCGTTGGGGAGCACGGCACGATGGGTTGGATCGAGGATTCCGGGCGCCTGGTTCTTTGAGTCTTGCTACTCCTTGTGAGGACGGGGATGTCTTGGAGGAGAGAGGCGCCACGTTTTACCACCGGTCAACAGAAAAAATTGGCGCGAGCTGGCATCACCAGCGCCTGCGAGCGCTTTCTTTTCCCGCCAGGAAAGTTACCAAGAGGTCTGGGCTCTTGGTTTGTTTCCCGTGAAATCACGCTCTGGAATCCCATCCTATGGAATTGTTCCCATGACTTTCCTGTAAACCAAAGAGTATACATTGAAAAAAAAACCATAGGAATGAAATCCTTCAAAAATCCTTTATTTTTCCTCCAATGCAAAGGGGCCCTACAAGTTCCATATGGGGGCTTTTTTGTTTTTTTTTTCTTTTTGAAAGTTTTTCATAAATATACATCTGGGAGTATGTTTTTAAAATCTGGACCCTTAGCTCGGCGCTATCATTGGTGGCGCCGAGCTTACAAGTCTCGGCACTAAAGGGTTTGGCGCCTAGGTCGGGGCTACGTTGGCGGCGTGGACGCTGACCTAGCAGGCAGCACGACGCCGGGGTTATTGGCGCCGAGCTTGGCACCGTGGTTATTGGCGCTGTTCTCGGCGCCAAGATCTATGGCGCCGAGGTGGTGTTTTAACCCGGTGTCCAACCTTCCTGCCCGAGCCTTCTTCCTCTTCTTTCTCCTCCTCTCGGGTTTTTTCTCTCCCCACTTTACCCTACCTCACGAATAGCATATTGGACCTTGGAAACTTTGATTTGATTCATAGATCTTCTAGAGCACGGTATCCTCGCTCTCTCCTAGTTTTTTTCGCATCGAGTCGGTATATGTTAGTCTGATTTTTCAACTTAAAATCGTCATTACTTAGGGTTTCATGCTATTTTAATATTTATATTATACAACCGTAGGATGCCAAGGCGTGGAAAAGCTAGCAAACTAAAGTAACCTCAGCGCACGTTGTTATGTTATGGGTTCATTGTTGTGGATCAAATGAAAACCCCTAGGTGTATGGTTTAATGTTAATTGATTTCGGTTCTTAGAATAAAAATGGCTAAATTATAGTTATGGCCGGATGACCGAAAATACCTTCGACCCATTGCCTCTGCCTAGTGGTGTTCCAGTGCCCATGTGCTTTTGCGACGATCCTTGCAAGGTAGCCAAGTCCGATGAAGATGACACGTATAGGCAGAGGTATTAGATGTGTTCTAATTTTACGTTTGAGCCTACACTTCATCAGCGCCGAATTAACAAGATAGTGATGAATTAATGTTGTGTAATAATTATTTTGTGTCATATGGCATCTTGCATGATTTTTTTTATTTTATAACAATTGCATTTGTTGCAGACCCCTCCACTACTCTATGATTTTGAGCAGTGGATCGACACTGAGATCGAGCCTGAAGACAAGGAATGGATGCAGAAACTGTTGTGGTGAGAGAGCAGAGGACAAGGAGATGATGGAGAAGAGACGCAGAGAGGAGGCTGCAGAAAAGGAGCACAAGAAAGAGGAGGAAAGGAGGCATGTTGCTGCGTATAGGGAGGAGGGAGAGAAGAAGCTTGAGCGTGCACGCCGAGCGAAAGCAGCGATGGAGGAGAATCTCGACGTCCTGAGAAAGAGAAAGTGACCTCGTTGCACTCAGTAGTTTCCATTACTTGCCAGTTCTATGGTTTATTCTTAAACAATGTTGTCTACTGTTGGACTTTTTATTGTGTTGTCATGTAATGCACTTTAAGTATGGACATGCTTAGGTCATGTACTGCGTTATTTAGTTTGTCGGCACGTACTTCTAGTATTATTATATTGTTTAATGTGTCATACTATTGGACTTTTCATTATGTAGTTGTTTTCATTATTTGTGATCATAATATTCAGTTTAATATGGTGGACGTAGTGAAATATGATCACGTGCAACAAACAAAACCTAACGAAGTAGGACACTATATAATTCAACACACATAACACATGAAATGGCATGTGAGAACATGTACCGAACTAGGGTACAGAGGTCCTGAACTAAACCTAACATGCCTTAGGTAATTGAAGCGAACAACACGCACATGAAATGGCATGTGAGAACATGTACCAAACAAAATACATAGTTCCTTCAACTAAACCTAACATGCCTTAGGTAATTAAATCAAACAACAAAAACATGGATATGCCATGTGAATAAGATAGGGTCGTCCTAGTAGTGTGGCCACATAGCAAATTGTGTTGCATTTTCTCCACAGTAGCCTCCCATTGTTGGTGGTGGTGGTGGCGGGGGTGACGGTGGAGACCCCTTGTTCTTGTGATTAGGGCAGGTGCAATATGGATCATTGCAGAGTGCCTCCTGTGAACTTGCACCATTATTGTTGTCATCGTCTTCGTCTTTCTTGTACCCGCTGCTAACTTCTCTATATAGATCAAAGATTTGGTCCTGCAGGTAGTAGATATACTGCTGATGTGAATAAATTGGTCGAGGATCGACCTACCTAGTGAACCCACAGTTTTCTTCGGACTCGGAAGACTACAATAATATGTCCTGTGAGTTATAAGGGTATTCGAGAAACATATTTAACAAATGAAATGTAATAGCAATTACCCATGCTCGCGGACATTTGAAGAAGCGACGACCTTTGTTGACCCCCTCGGAGAACATCTGCACTAAGCAGTCCCCACTATGCATGCATTTTGGGCAATTTTTCTTCCTGTTATCGTATCCTCTGAGAGCCTATTTGATTTCAGACTTCACCATGCCTAGATTTCATGACTGAAAAGCCTATTCGGTTTCAGACTTCAATCACTATTTTGAAGGACACTGAAAAGTCTTTTCGACGGTGACATGACTGGAAAGCCTATTCGATTTCAGACTTCAATCACGTTCAGTTCTTTTGCATAAAATAAAAGGAAAAAAAAGAAAATCTCAACCAATGTGGTACATAATAATGTTCGGTTATTTTGCATGAAAGAAAAAATAATCTCGACCAATGCGGTAGGCCGAGAGGCATACATGCATACTCATAACAAAAAACAAATTGATTACTTAATAAACCGGAAAAACTGATGGCGCTGATTAATACATACTTTAGGCAGAAAATTTCGGCAAAATTTTCCCTATTTTTTGATGCAAACCATACACAAATATGAGATGAATATTTAACCTCAATACAACATGTTCAAACATACAAATATATGCCACATTCATCTGAAACCATATACATGAGCATATTAATAGTCCACACAGTCCATAATTATAGTCCATAGTAGTTCATAGTCGATAATAATAGTCCATACAATCCACAATAGTTCATAATGAAAGTCCACAAAATCCACAATAGTACATAATAATATCTACCATAAACCCTCACTGCCTCCTAGTCTTACCCTTACCCTTGTGACTAAGAGCGTCGGTGCCTGGAGTGTAAGGGTCAGGTGGACGGCGTCGCCTAGTGCCTGAAGGCTGTGTCGGCTGAGTTGAGGGAGCGTCCTGGAGCTGAGACAGGCCAAGCTCCTTGTGCCTCTGGTCCACCTCATCGTCGTCCTCGTCCCCATCCTCGTACGCAATGACTATGGACCCTATAGGTGCTTGGCTAGACGAACCTAAGCCTCATCTGCC
Organism: Miscanthus lutarioriparius; assembly: GCA_904845875.1. Lineage (NCBI taxonomy): Eukaryota > Viridiplantae > Streptophyta > Magnoliopsida > Poales > Poaceae > Miscanthus > Miscanthus lutarioriparius. Next base: position 95,478,297 of record CAJGYO010000006.1, read on the forward strand.
TGCGGAAGGAACGTGCACGTCTTGCATCGTGGCTGTCCTACAACCACAACGAGCAACCACACGGCGTAGCCGATATGACAGTCTCTGTTGTACAAAATTATATTAACTGAAAAAATTTAACGTATTAATAATATATTTAAAAGAATATTTTGAATCTTACGCCTAGAAAGCTACTCGTGTCGTTGTCCCTAACTCTCGGACGAAAGCGCTAAATGTCTTCAACCGAGCATTTGAGGGTATTGCTCTGCAACAAAGTTCTCAATAAGATTGTGGTGGTGTGTTGCCTCCTCCACAACCAAACATAAAACATTAAGTAATGAACTAACCACAATCAGGAACTTTTTTTTCTTCTAAAATTACAAACAAAGCTTGTTTTTTTCTTATAAAATTCCTTTGAATATCATACCCTTCTCAATTACCATGTTAGGGCCAGCCTTAGGAGCTTCTAGGAGCTCATCATAACATCCTTCTGCACACGCCTGATCAGAATGAGCAAGATCGCTGAACTCGTGAACTCTTAGATTACGGCGGCCGGGAAAGATACGCCTCAACATCTCAACATCACTCTCTATCAGCTCTCCAATAGGGCGATCATCATTAGAATCAAGAGCCCTTGCCATCTCATATGGCTCTGAATCATTCATAATTTCAACACTATTAAAGCCACGGAATCCATCTCCATAGTGCACTTACGCAGCAACAGGGTGCATATCCACATTGTCAGGAATGTCTCCTGCAATATAAGTAGAAAAATAAGGAAAGAATAAAAAATGGATGTAAAGAAGGGGTAAGCTCCCAATAACCATGCGGATAAGACACTTACTCGGATGATTCTGTATCAAAGGGATCTCATGAGGATCTGCCACAACATCATGAGTCTGACAAGCATCTCCAACTAGCTCATTTGGGGCAGATTAAGCATCGAAAACCATATGTGCAACCTCCACATCCATATCAGGTTCCGGGACGGAAGGGTCAAAGTGTGTCTGCTGACCCATTGGTGGAGAAAACCCATGAGAGATGGGATCAACTAACACCCGACGCACAACCACGTCCAAACTTTGGAACTGGCACTTCATAGCCAATCTCATATAGTTCTCCCGCTGGTCTGCACACCCAATTTGGATCATCTTCCTAAGGATGTTGGGAGGGAAACCTAGGTCAAGTACACCCTCAACTTCGATACCATCATCATCATGGCAATGTAGTTCATTCTGAGCCCTTGCAACCAAATCACTAAATGAAGGCTTCTCATTGAATAACATAGGCACGCTTTGCATGTCAACAAACTCAAAAATATCCATAGCGATCTCTTTCTACGGTGCCTCCATGATATATGCTCACTAGGTTGTCCATCTATTTCATACACATAAGGACGCACAATTCCTTTAGTCCAATATAAATGAAGCATACTAAGTACAAGGTCTCTAGTATGTAATAACTAACTAAATAGATACTATCAATTCACTACTAACTACTAAGTACTACTAACTAACTATGTCAAGTAACTATCTAACTTATTATGTAACTAAGTATATAACTATTTAACTAACTATCTTACTAACTATATAACTATGTAACTAACTATATATCTAACTATGTAAAATATCCATCAATCAACCTATCAATCTAAATATCTTTCTACCTATCTAAATCACTACCACACTAACCAACTAATAACCAATGTTAAATAACTAAAATTAAAAACTAATGTACCTCGAAAGTGGGGAGGCTTGATCGGTCGACAAGAGAAGAAGAGTGGTGGGGAAGTCTGTCGTCGTCCACACGTGCACCCCACGCAAGAACCGGAGTGGCTAAGGCAAGGGGCGGGGTGGCCACAGGGAGGCGGCACACACGGCACCCGCTCACCGGTCTCATCGAAGCGGCGTGAAGGCCGCCACAATGGGAGGCCGGCCCGGCGTGAGCTTGGCGTGGCGTGGCTGATCATGGGACGCCAGGTGGTGTGGTCAGGCGGTGGGGTGGCGGACGACGGCGCCGGGATGGGAGAGGCGAGGCGGCCGTGTCGACTGCGTGGGCACGAGGCACCGAACCGGTCGGCGGGGCATGGCGCACGGCCCGCTAGGAGCGGCGACGGTGGTCAGGGCGGGGGACGGTGAGGACGAACGGCGCCGGCGATGAGAGGTGTCGGGCGCGAGAGAGAGTGGGAGAGAAAGGAAGAGAGGAAAAAGAAGGAAGGAAGAGAAAGGAAACAAACCCACCTATAAGGCCGGCTCGGCGCTAGGATCTTTGACACCAAGCTCGGCGCCAAGATCCACGACGCCGAACAGGCTTTCATGTCACCCCCGGCTCTACTTTAATGCCGACGTGGCCCCCGATCTAGGCGCCAAACCCTTTGGCGCCGAGACGTGTAATCTCGGCGCCAGCTTAGGGTCCAGATTTTGAAAACATATCTCCAGGTGCATATTTGTGAAAAACTTTCAAAAAAGGCCAAAAAAATAAAAAATTCGGTATGGATCTGGCTGTGTCAGGTGCATAGAAGGAAAAAATAGAAAAGTCACGGGCTGAATGTAGAAAATTTGCCACTTTATTATGGGTTATTTGGATTCTTGCCATTATAATTTCCGATGTTTGGATAAATGCCATTATTATTCACTTATTTTGAAGTATGCCATTACAATTCTTCGTTTTCCACAAAAATACCACTGAATACGTATGGACACAGCCTGGGCCCTGCTACAGGCGTATACGAAGACGTATACTTTCATCTCTCCTGTCACTGACACGCGGGCCCCACATGTCATCTTCATCTTCCTCTCCTCGTCTCTCTCTCCGGCTCTCTCTCTCTCTCCACGGCGCGGCGCTATGCTGGCGGGCTGTGTGTGGGCTTCTTGGCGAACCAACAAGCCCTTGTCGTGACCCCTACGCGCGCATGGGCGAAAGCAACCGGCGACAGGGCGCCCTGGCCGTGCTCGGCCCGCCGCTCGTCGTCCTCGAACTCCGCCGCCATGCCCGAGGCCTCCAAAGATCGACGCCGCCACGTTGAAGGCGCGCGCGCGTCGGAGAGACGCAGTGATGTTGATGGCTGCTGGTAGGCGGGACTTCGGACGCCGCGAGGTCAAACCGGTGGGGGACGATGAGGCCGCTCACCGCCAACACGCTTTCAGTAGTATGGCACCGCGTGATGCGCCGAGGACGGTGGCGTTCGAGCCGGAACGGCAGCGCGGCGAGCGGCGGACGGCGGCGAGGCGCCCATGGTGGTGGCGTTGATGGTGACCAGTCCGCGTGGGAGTGGCCGATGGTCCGAATAGCGTGGTCACGAGCTTTCGGAGGCGGGAAGGCGGTGGAGGTCGTGGGGGCGGTACTCGAGGAGGGCGTGGTAGCGGAGGGGCGTCGGTGGTCGGCGGTCGACGCGGCCGCTGACGCCGACGACGAACGGCGACGAGAGTTGCCGTTGCGACGAGGTAGCGTCGGCGTCGAAGCCGCCCATGACCGGCCAAGACGGGCTAAACGCATGACGGCCCATGAAAGCTTGGTCCGGGAGGGCAAAGACGCCGCCGCACGTTGCCGCGACGGCCTCCAGCGCCGGTGACGCGTGCTTCTTGCTGCTCGCCGTGGCCGTGGCCGCGTCGGGATGGAGAGAGAGGAGGAGAGGAGGAAGAAGAAGATGACATGTGGGGCCCGCGTGTCAGTGATAGGGGTGATGAAGTATACGGACCGTCAGATATCGCGTCTGCGGTGAGCCGGAGGATCAGGTCCATACGTATTCAGTGGATATTTTTATAGGAAACGAAAAACTATAATGACATGCTTTAAAATAAACAAACAATAATAACGTTTCTTCGAACATCGAAAATTATAATGACACTAATCAAATAACCCCTTTATTATCGGGAGGATACATACAAACCAAGACGCGCTCTCACGTGCAGCCCACAGAGGTCGAAGCGGCAGTCACCTGCGATGAGCAAAGCAGGTGGTGGTCCCGGCTCGGCCCCGGGCCCGACGGCCGCGGCGGCGGCGGCCGCGGTGCAGAAGCAGAAGTCGCTGCTGCAGAAGGCGGACGCCGACGTCTCCAGCCTCGTCGACAATTTCTCCTCCCTCATCAACATCGCCCGAGTACGTCCGTGCGCCCTCCTTTCCCCCCTCGAATCCGGCAGCCTGAAGCACTCCGGACTAACCCTAGCTCGGAATGCCATGGTTAGGTCAACGATCCGCCTGTGCGCAACTCGCAGGAGGCCTTCCAGATGGAGATGCGCGCCGCCCGCATGGTATGGACCTGCTCGCTGCCCACCAACCGTTAGCGGATTTGATTCTGAAACTGTGTCTGAATCAGGCATCCCTTGTTAGTTATTTTTCTAGATACATGAGCAAAATTTTGGAGCGAGGATATTTATACACCAAAAAAATCTGCACCGTGGTTTCTAAGCCGTTTTAGCATGCAGTGCCCCAAAATTGGGGTTAGAGGAGAGACAAGTAAATTGCATGGCCTGATTTTTCTTATAAAAGCAACAGAGTATTGCTTTCTCGTTTCTCTGGAAATATTACTTTCGCTTTACTTTTGTGATTCTGCTGGGGCATGGGAAGCTAGAAGGCTGCACATTTGTTCCAAGCATACTATACTATAAAAGCAGTGCATGAGGTTCTTCCAGGTTTTAAGTTCTGACAAGCTCAACTTGGCTCCAATCTAGTTAATTTACTGGATAAGGAGGAGTTGGGTTCAGCCATCTGTCCTTTGTGTCATTTTCATCAGTTTATATCATGCACAACATAGAAGCTGTTGGGTGATGTAATCTTATTATAGCTTGACTGCTTGAGATAGCCAGGCTGTAGAATCATAAAGGATATGCTTCCTCTGATCGATGAAATATTGGTCCTTCTAGTTTGTCCTAAGTCAAACTCTTTTACCTTTGACCATCAATATCTAAAGTTTTGTATAGATTGAAAGCACACATTATAAAAACTAAAGAATATTTAATGATATGTATGACTCTCTTATATTTAAGGTAATATATACAACAACAACAACAACAAAGTCTTTAAATCCCAAACAAGTTGGGGTAGGCTAGAGTTGAAACCCAGCAGAAGCAATCAAGGTTCAGGCACATGAATAGCTGTTTTCCAAGCACTCCTATCTAAGGCTAAGTCTTTGGGTATATTCCATCCTTTCAAGTATTCTTTTATTGCATCTACCCAAGTCAACTTCGGTCTTCCTCTGCCTCACTTCACGTTACTATCCTGGCTTAGGATTCCACTACGCACCGGTGCCTCTGGAGGTCTTCGTTGGACATGTCCAAACCATCTCAACCGGTGTTGGACAAGCTTTTCTTCAATTGGTGCTACCCCTAATCTATCACGTATGTCATCGTTCCGAACTCGATCCCTTCTTGTGTGACCGCAAATCCAACGCAACATACGCATTTCCGCGACACTTATCTGTTGAACATGTCGTCTTTTCGTAGGCCAACATTCTACACCATACAACATAGCAGGTCTAATCGCCGTCCTATAAAACTTGCCTTTTAGCTTCTGTAGTACCCTTTTGTCACATAGAACACCAGATGTTTGGCGCCACTTCATCCACCCTGCTTTGATTCTATGGCTAACATCTTCATCAATATCCTCGTCTTTCTGTAGCATTGATCCTAAATATCGAAAGGTATCCTTCCTAGGCACTACTTGACCTCCAAACTAATATCTTCCTCCTCCCGAGTAGTTGTGCCAAAGTCATATCTCATATACTCAGTTTTAGTTCTACTGAGTCTAAAACCTTTGGACTCCAAAGTCTCCCGCCATAACTCCATTTTCTGATTCACTCCTGTCCGGCTTTCATCAACTAGCACTATATTGTCCGCGAAAATCATACACCAAGGGATGTCCCCTTGTATGTCCCTTGTGACCTCATCCATCACTAAGGCAAACAGATAAGGGCTCAAAGCTGACCCTTGATGTAGTCCTATCCTAATTGGGAAGTCATCCGTGTCTCCATCACTTGTTCGAACACTAGTCACAACATTGTTGTACATGTCCTTAATGAGCCCGACGTACTTCGTTGGGACTTTAAGGTAATATATCTGTATAAATATTGCTACTCAAAATTAAAAAAGTCTCCAATCAGTGGAAGTAATATGCTAAGATAGATGTCTGTTTGTAATATTACATTGGATACTCCATGGTGATATGTAGTGCAAAATGTGATACTGTTATAGGTGTTACCTGCCATGGGGTTGTGGTATCGCCCAAATGAAAATGAAGGAGCTAGATTAATAAGGATATTATTGAAACAGGGACCAGTTGGGTAGAAGCAAGATCTGATTATGTATAACTGGAGAAGTGTAGATGTACATAGCACTATCTCAGAAAGATAAACCTGGGTTGGGGCATGAGAACCTGGATTTCATTTCATTTAAAGCCATGCATTTAGAGCCGATGTTCCATGATAGACAGTAGACACAGCTTATAGACATGATAAGAGAAGTTTACCTTAGAATTGACCCTACTTAGGTCATTATAGACAAAGTGGTCATGGAAGATAGGTGAATAACCATGCCCCCCCCCCCTTCCATATGCTATAGAGGAAAGTGATGTTTTGCTTAATTGTCTCTGACATACGCAGTCAGTTATTTACCTAAAGCACAACTCTAGAATATGATGAAAATGGCAAGAAGAATCATGTATCAACTCTTGAACCTAAAAATTTCTGATATTCCCTTATGTCTTTATCTGTTTAGGTACATTCAGCAGACTCTCTGTTGAAATTAGTGTCGGAACTTAAGAGGACAGCCATCTTTTCTGGGCTTGCTTCATTGAATGAGAATGTGGATAGGAGGATTGAAGTGCTGGGTCAGCAAGCTGAGGGAACTGAGAGAATGCTGGAGAGGATTGGGCAGGAGGCAGCAGCAAGCCTCAAGGAGCTAGAGGCACACTACTACTCATCTGTTGTGCGGTCACCATCCTATGATTGAGGTTAATCTTATCATTCCAGGATAAAATTGCTCGTCTTTCCAATAGGCACTCATTTCACATATGGTTTAACAGCAATTATTTGTTCTATCATTGGAGTATCACTAAGTTGTAGCAGTGTTAATGTTCGGTGGAATGATTTAACCTCAGTGCTAGCTGTATCTTGCTTTTACATATATATAGGTGCATGATGCATAGTTCATAAGGTTATATATCTGTTTGATTATTTATCTAGTATATTTTTTTTCTTTTTTTGATAATAATTTAAGGATAAATAGTTTACAAAGGAGAAGATAAAATCATAGAAAATGAAATTTCTAATTCAGATTAGAAGGAAAAAAGAATGAATATAAGTGTTATGGTATGATTTTGAATACTCTAATAAAGGGAGGAGGGAGGCTGGAGAGAAAAACTTTTGGATATGTACATTGCGAATATATCAACAATAGAATCAATTTAATTCTGAATTGCAATAAGTGAGTGGGGTATCTCCAATAGAGATGAGCTGCTAGACTATGTCAAATAATGTAGTCAATGGTTTGAAAAAAACTAAGAGATGGTGAAATTATACAAGGAATCCTGGTTTCAAAAAGAAAAAGTCTACATAACCCCCTGACATATTGATGGTGGTCTACATAACCCCCTGAACTATAAAACCAGGTATTGTACACATTAAACTTTGTAAAACCGGACAAATAACCCCCTGGGTGGTTTTGCTAAGTGGTTTTGCATATGTGGCGCTCCATCCTGTCTATCTTTGATGACGTGGCTCCTGGCAGCATGTGGAAGGGGAAAAAAGTCCCCTGTTTTTCGTATCTGGCCGGGACTGCGAGAGGCCACCGCCGGCGGAGCATCGAGCGGCGATGATGCATCTTGCGGCGGCCAGCGGCCGCGCCTCTTGCCTTGCGGCGGCTGCCTGCTGTGGCGCGCGGCAGCTGCGGTCAGGGGTGGCGGGCGGCGGCTGCGGCCAGGGGTGCACGGACCACGACGAGATGCTCGTCGTCTACAACTACTCAGCGTGTTGCTCCCGCACGGAGTTCCTGTGTTGAGGAACGAACCCCGCAGCGACGGGAACCACGTGGTGGTGACCGCGGGGCATCTTTGGCTACATGTCGTCGGAGTACATGGACACCAGCGAGGGGACCGAAAACCATGATGGCCGACGTCTACAGCTTCGCCGTGGTGGTGCTGGAGGTGGTGACCGACACGATGGCTGTGGACGGGAGATTGCCGGAGGTTCTTCTCATCAGGAAGGTCCAGCGTCCAGCTCTTTGAGGTTTGAGCAGCTGGCGGCTTGGCGCCACACATATGTGGAGTCCGCCGCGCTCACGCTCGCCATGGTCGCCGTGCGAACGTCCGCTGAAGGAGGCGACGGGGGCACAGGGCCATCCGGATGCTCGGAGCCGCAGCCGCCCGCGTCGATGGAGGTCGCGGCGCCGCCAAGAAACAGCGGAACAACGACGACGAGTTCACACTCCTCACCGCAGCCGTTGCCTCCTGGGAGCGAAACGGCCGAGCCCTGGGCCTCTCGGGCGCCAGACATGGCCGAGCTGTTCGAATCCATTAGGGAGTTCATCTCCCTGCACATCATGGTGTACTACAAGATTAAGCGTCTGAAGAGCAAGTTCCAGCACTCGCATGGGCACGGGCTCCGCCATTATTGCGTGCACCCGCACAGATCGATCTATCGATGATCTGACGCGTGCATGGGCACGGGCCCTGCCATTATTGCAGCCTGTGGCTACAGCATGGCCGGATCAGCCTACCGCGGCGCTTGCGAGCGTGGCGGACTCCGCAGATGTGCGGCGTCTGCGCTTAAGCTCGCTACCGTGGGGGATAGGGTTTGGGCTCGAGTTGCTGTCGTGCGGGGCGGCCACTTCTACGATCTGGGAGGGGAGGACACCGCGAGCGCTGCGTCGGTGTCCATGGCGTTTTCGGACGAGCGTCCGGATGACATCGTCGAGGCACGACGTGTGGATGACAGCAGAGCCCCACCACCAGCATGTCTTTGCTGGCCAAGTTGGAGTGCCATGTAGGCAAAACCGGATGCCAAAACCACTTTAGGGGGTTATTGGTCCTGTTTTACAAAGTTTAATGTGTTGTGTTCAATACCTGGTTTTATAGTTCAGGGGGTTATGTAGACCACACTCAATACGTCAGGGGGTTATGTAGACTTTTTCCAGTTTCAAAACAAAGGAAAATGGGGATACCAGAACTGGTATATGCTACACTCAATTAGCGTACCTAATAAAAGTACATAAAATGGATCTTCTGTCATGGCTTTTACATGGGAAGTATGAATGCTAGAGGACCTTGTATAATGGACTTGCTGATGGCTATCAAATTGATTGTCTTGACCCATAAACTTGACTGGTCTTGACTAGTGAAGACTGAAGACAGATTTCTTTTGCTTTATTGACTCCATACACTTGAATTCGCTACAGAAACTTGTCTACTGAAATAATGGGAACTGTACCAATGCAGCAAGAAATTCTTATAATCTGTTTAATCTTTAGATGTTAACCATTTTTATTTATAATATTGAATATTGCCTACTGATATTATTTGTAGAAGCTGTATATTGATTAATTTTCTTTTCTTCATGGTTGCAGGGTTATCTCAGGTTATCAGTTGATAGACTTGGCACAATAACTATGGTTGGTGTATCTTTTGTAGAAAATACTTTAATTTATTAGTTACAACAACTATAGTCACTTCTGAAGGCTATTGTATTACTTTTGACTATACTAACCCATAAACGTAGTCATTTCTCTTTTCTTTTTCTCACCATTCTCACCATACGTTAGTATTTGATGCTTATGAGGTGGATAAGATGCTTAAGTTTGCACCGATACTTAATATGTGCTAATAAGGTAGTTGAGTATATCTCATTAGGTTGATAAGGATAGGTAGGGCTCGATAGAGAGGTCGAGCCAAAGGAAAGGATCGTCTTAGATTATCTGAACAACTAGGATGAGCTAGGCTAGGAAAAAGGGTATCTCTTGTTTGAGAAGTTTCAACTAACCAGGTTTTGATGCATGATTGCAAGTGGCTAGGCTCCTTCGGGAGATCATCTAAGGGTTATGGGATAGGATTGGGTTTTACAAGGAATTATCGAAAAAAATTGACAAGGTTGGGTTTTTGGGTCATTACAATTCCAAATGGTGAAGGAATTTCCATGCCGATGTAGCTTTGCTTTATGGCAGCGACGCAGCGTTGACGATGACAAATGTGATTATTTCTATTTTGACTTTTGTTTCCCTCTAAGGGGACTGGAATGTCGTTTTTCCCAATAGCATTGATTTTCTTTCCCTCGAACACATACAAAGGTTTCCTTTTAGCTCTAGCAACCTTCTGTCCATATTCATACTGTTAAAAGGTTTGATGAATAGGATATCTGTAGAACTTCCAGTGTCAATGAGTATATTGTGTAAAGTGTACCCTGCTACATTTGCATCAGTGTGTGGGTAATCCCAAACCTTCATGTCTTCTTCAGTGAAGGTTATTGGTGCCATGGACCATGCTAGTCTGTTTTATGGGAGCTGGGGCGCTATGTTTAGCATCCTTTGGTAGTCTTTGTGGACACAGTTTGTTTTCGTGGTCTTGATTCGAGGTGATTGTGAATATGTGACTGAGAGATTAAGATGTTGTTAACTTCAGTAACTTGCAAAACACTATTGGGCTGATTTTCTTGTTTTGGAATATTCTGCTGCTATAGTTAAGTGGTTGACTAGTGTACCGTTGCTCTAAAATTTGGCGAGAAGAGGTGGCGGGTACTACACTATACTAGACTGGGCTGAATCAGGATGCAGGCTGATGTTGGGCCACCATTTGTTACTTGAATTTGCGTAGTGGTGGTTGACCCAACAGACTGGAGGACTGGGTGTGTGAAGCTGGAATCTTCCTACGGAGCAGTCATGTGATAGATATGATTGGTTGGATTTGATCTTGATGTTTCTTTTGTCTTCAATTCCATTTTTTTTAGAATTTGAATTCTCTCGAAATGTGCCCTACGTTTTCTCCGCATGTGAAACAGTATGGTGGTACTCTCCATGTTCTCTTTCCACCTCGGCCTCCACGACCTCTATTGTAATGGCCTCCTTGGCTTCCGCGAGGGCCGAGAGGCATTCCCATTACCTTTTTGTTCTTGGCTTTGCTCTTCACTTCTTCAGGTTGGGACTTTTTGTTCGTGGCTTTGCTTTCACTTCTTCAGGTTGGGACTCCGGGGTTTGCTCGAGGTTGTTAGTATGATGGGCATAAGCTTTGATTTTATTTTTTTTTGACTTTGTAGCTGCCGCAAAGACTTGGGTGCTGTTTGGTTGCATCATGTAAATGTAAACGCAAACGGTAATAGAAAGCACTGCTAATGGAAACAATTCAAGCCAATACTGGCTTTGTTTGGTTCCTGTCTGTAATAGAATCAGATAATGGAGACCAATAGGTCGCCTTCATCCACGGGACATTACTCAGCGAGTCAGCGCCACGTCAGCAGCCAGTGTCCATCTCCTGCGTACACACCCTGCGGCGGAGGAGGAGACGCGCGGAGTGGGCGAACTTTGGCTACGCGGCACGGGGCGGACAGTCGGACACCAGCGGCCCGCGGTGGGGAAGGTCTCCGGCGACGCGATGGAGGTGGACTGTGGCGGCGCAGGCCACCTTCCCCGGCAAGGATCCGTTGGAAGCAGTACGTCGCCGGCGGTGGTAGGCCTGTCATCGGTGGCGCCTTGGCGGAGACTATGCACGAAGGGGTTATCACTTTTGTCATCGAATCATCATCTGTTGGGAGACATGTAGGCCGTTAACTATTAACTCCATAAGGTGGGCGGTATGGGCTTTACACTAGCTGGTAACAGATCACACCGCAAACTGATTACTGCCCGTCTAAAACAAACACAAACTAACGGTACGGGATACCCTGTAAACAGATCACAGAGCAAAACCTCCAAACCAAACAGCATCTTAAGGCCTTTGTTTGGATGCACATGTGTTGAGGTGGATTGAGATGGATACATGTATATCCAAACAAGACCTAAATGTTGTCGCTGTTTGTTGAACTAGCGGAGGTGTGATCGCCGCTTCGCATCTCCAGTCTCCTACGATAGTTGGTGTGTGACTTTGAATATTCAGCCATAACTTCAAATAATTTATTTACTAATGCTGGTGGATTTCTTGCAAAGTGTGTCTCGCTCTATCCTACACCAAGCCCTTCGACTGCTGTGGCGATAACGGTTGCATGTGGTACATGAGAAGCCTCATTCGATTTGCTCCTACAGCTAGATGGACCGCGATTTGCCGGTTTGAGTGAAGTGGTATCAGACTATCCGTCGTGAACAATACCATCAATTACTAGTATGAATAGCTTTGAGTGCAACAAACGTTGTCCCCTACGGATACAACGGTTGTCTAGTAATTGGCGATGAACTTGCGATGGTTGGCTTGCCCGTCTGATCTTGGTACTTTGGGTTTGTAATACGCAGGCCAAGACTGTGTTCTTGCAAATGATTTGCGAGAGGAGAGTTCTTGTCAAACAATAACATGTCCCTCAAGTGTGCTTGAATTTACGTGCTGTTTGGTTCGGCAATACGTACAGGAATAAAAATGGGAAGTGGAACTCATTCATGCCGCTACCTGTTGCAAAGTAATCAATACTGTAATTTGTTTGGTTTGGCAAAATGGATATCCGTTAACCTCAACCAAACTAAATGCAACGCTACCTGGTAGCGGCGTAAACGGATAACGGGGCAAAACACACCAAACAAAACCTTAGTGCTGAGGATCCGGTCTTGGAATCTTGAGTGTAGTCCCTGCTTTTCTTTAAGCCGCGTACTTTGCTACTGGGTCTTTTGGTTGTGGCTTCTTTGGCTTCGTGCATGCTTGATTTCATGCCTCTGCCACAATGTTTGCAACGATTGCATAAGTGATTTGCTGCTTTTACTTCAATAGGTTGTTGAATTCTTCTTTGTAGGCTTCGAGTTTTCCTTGTACTTTGCACTCATTATATATCTCTTCTCTTTGCTTTCTTCTTGCACTGTAAATGGCTTCTTCGTCGCTAGTTGTGCATATTGTTCAGCTTCTTCTCTTGATGCGAATCTTAGTCTTTGTCTTATGGAGGGATGACTACGAGGGTAGTTTTTTCTTTTGGTGCTTCGAACTAGCACTATCCGAGGTGGATGCTGGTATTCTCTTGGAGGTTTCTGGTGGATTTCCTCTTTTTTACCTCTTTCTAACATTGGAAAGCTTGGCTACAGCTATGGGTTGGCGCCAACTGCCGTCGAAGTCCTAAGGTTCCGGCAAGGGTGGAGGGGAGGAGGGGCAAAGATATTATTGTTCCATTGTTCGCCTTTCATTTCTTGTGAGCTCACTACAATGGCACTCTTTACAACACATAGACCATATTTACCCTCGCCCTTAGGCCATCATTCCTAGAATATTCCACTACAATCAGGGCTAAAACGGTCCTTACACAACCAAACAGTACAGCCTGTTCGCTTGAACTTATCAGTCGGCTTATCAGTTAGAATCTATAGTATTTTTCTCTCACAACAAAACAACTTCAGCCGACTTATGTATCAGCCGAACAGAACCTTGGCTTATGGACCTACTAGCAACCTTGTGGGACAAGCTGGTAGGTTCAAAGGTGACTTTGCCTCACTGCCACACAAAATCTCTTTCTAGCGAGTCTTCGCCTCATTGCCTCCGCGACCTATTTCCACATGGCAGTACTAGCGTCCAGACGTCCGGACGGACGCCCGCGCCTGCACTCCGTCTCCCCCCCCCGGCACCTGCATCACGCGCTCGCCTACACAGGGCCCGCACTGCCCGACTGCACATGGGGAGTCCCCGTTCGCGCCCCCTCCGCTTGTCATGCTCATGCACGTGGGCAGCAGCTACAGTAGGTGACTACAGCAGGTAGCTACGCTAGCATCTAGAAGAGGGGGAGGGGCGGTGGATGCCCAGCTAGCGCCAGGAGGAGGAGGAGGAGACACGAGGCGAAGGTGAGGCAACAGAAAAGCAAAGACAAATATGTAACACCCGATCTACTTTTAAAATATCCGAATGCAACACTTACAACATACGTTTGAAGGTAGATGAAATACATGAAACATGCATCTGAAACACTAGTTGGTGACCAGATCTATTTTTGAAACATCTAGATGAAACACTTGCAACATACGTATGAAAACAGCTGAAACACTCGAAACATGTGTATGAAATACTTGCAAAAAACACCTGAAAACACTTCATATGTGTGAAAACATACACAACATACAGATGAAATACTTGCAAACATACGTCTGGAAAAGGAGGTGAAACATTTAGAACATACACTTGAAACATACATGTATAGCCACTTCAACATGTGCAACATTCTGATCTACTTTTGCAACATCAAGATGAAACACTTACAACATATAGATGAAACATCTGAAATACTTGAAACATACTCTTGCAACATGGGCTTTGCTTGGACGAATGGAGGCACGTCGGTGCGGAGGTCGACGCGACGCATGGACCTCGCTGTGCGGCAGCAGCATGGGCAACTCGCCAGCGGGCGCGGCATCACACGAATCTCATCCCCCTTGCCTTCTTGCTGGAGCATCCGTCGTGGAGGCTCGCTAGCTCGGTGAAGGCGGTCTCAGCGAGTGGGCCGGCCGCGGCGAGGAGGCGGCAGCGGTGGAGGCGGTCCAAGCAGTCTGAGCCTCGTGGGAAATGTGGTGTGGAGGAATCCGCAGGGGATGGTGAAAGGTCCTTGTTGGTTTTGGTAATTGAGTGACAACCTAGGTGGACTAATTGTGTTTATGTGAGATACACAGGTGATTAGTCCACAGGTACATGTGTATGAGCAATGGCTTGGAGATGTTGCAAAGCTCACACATGTGATGATGAAGGAGCTTAACGCACATGAGACATGACATTGAGTCATGTGATCAAGGTGGAGAAGATCAAGACAAGACTTGGCTTGATGGACCGGTTGCAAGCGTGAAGGGCAAGTCAAAGGCTTTGGAGTGATGGACCGCGTGGCGGTGAAGCTTGAGCAAGAATTGGCGCCGATGGACGATAGCAACGGTGAAGAGCAAGTAAAGTCAAGATCGATGAACCAATATGATCATGTGATGATATGAAGTGGATCATATCATTGTTCATCGTGTTGGTGCATGTGTTGCATCGACATTGAAGGAGATGGAATGGAATGCGCAAGGCAAAGGTATAACCTAGGGCATTTCATTTCACCGGTCATAGGTGTGTAGAGAAGTTTATGACCGGGTTTAGGATAGATGGCCGTACTATCAAGAGGGGCAAACTTTTTTGCATATCGGTCATCTAGTGCCACTCGAGTGATCTAACTTTGCATTGTCGCTAGGATCGAGTGGCGTGGCAAGTTGAGTGGTTAACATCCTTTGGGAAATGATTGTGAAAATACTAACACACATACACATAGTGGTGTACACTTGGAGGTGTTGGCACATTTACAAAGGACGTGGTGTTTACAAAGGAGGATTCGGCGCTTTCGGGGAAATAGAATGCCTATTTTCTATTGCGCCGGATGCAAGTTCTTGTGGTTAGCACATTGGAGCAAGGGTGATGAAGTTAGAAGTGAAAACGAGTTAGTCGCGAAGATGCTGGCGTCGGTCAACTGACCGGACGCTAGATCTGAATGCACCGGACGCTGGCAGGCTGCGTCCGGTCAGGCTGACGTACGATGACGCAGAAGCTGGAGTATGACCGGACGCTGGCTGCGTCCGATCAAGTGTGACCGAACGCGTTCGGTCGAGGTCGGTACCTTACTGGAAATGACCGAACGCTGGGGGTTCAGCGTCCGGTCAGTTGAAAGCTGATGCGCCCGGTCAAGTCAAGTGACCGTTGGAATCAGGACACGTGGCCGTCTGTGGGCGATCGGACGCTGAGGTCCAGCGTC
Source organism: Miscanthus lutarioriparius (assembly GCA_904845875.1). Classification (NCBI taxonomy): domain Eukaryota; kingdom Viridiplantae; phylum Streptophyta; class Magnoliopsida; order Poales; family Poaceae; genus Miscanthus; species Miscanthus lutarioriparius. The sequence goes on from CAJGYO010000006.1 coordinate 95,494,135, forward strand.
CGGTCAACACGACCGGAGCGTCCGGTCGGCCCGACCGTTGCCCAGTGAAGGGGTAATGGCTAGTTTACCCCTTGGGGCTATAAATAGAAGTGACCCTCGGCCATGGCTGGAGCTGAGCACCTCAAGGGACTTAGTGTCCATGCTTGTGAGTGCTTGGAAGCCCTCCATCACACATATACTTGATAGTGATCATTCGATTGTGTGAGTGAGCGATTCTAGTGCGATTGCATCGTGAGGTTGCATCGAGTGGCACTAGGTGGTCGTGTTGCAAGCCGGTGGTGCTTGTTACTCTTGGAGGTTGCCACCTCCTAGATGGCTTGGTGGTGGTCTCCGTCGAAGCCCGCAAGAAGCTTGTGCGGCGCTCCGGAGAAGTGCTTGTGAGGGATACTTGTGCTCGCCCCGCGGGAGTCGCGAAGAGCAACTTTAGTAAAGCGTGTCATTGAGCTACCCTCACTCAAGGGGTAGGTTCTTGCGGTGCCCGACATGCGGGCTTAGCGGGTGATGCTAATTAGCCGCCGAACCACCAAGTGAGCGGTCGACACAATGGGGACTAGCGTGTTGGCAAACACGTGAACCTCGGGAGAAAAATCATCGTGTCAACCTTGTTCTTCCCGTTGGTTTGCATCCCCATTACACAAGCTTGCAATTACTTATATATATATCAAGCTTGTGTAGTTGCTCTTGTAATTAGATAGCTTGTGTAGCTAGCTAATTACCTTCTTGCTTGTGTAGCATAGAAGTAGCTCCCTTGCGTGGCTAATTTGGTTTTAGTAACCTTGTTAGTCACATTGCTTAGTTTGTGTAGCTAAGTATTTGCGTTCTCTAATTAGGCGTTGGTTGCCTTGTTATTGAGCATTGCTAGTGAGCTTAGTTATCTTTGTGCTTTTGCTTACTAGCATGTGTAGGAGCTCCCTTGTTACTTAAAGTACTAGTGGCATAGGTTTGTGTGACCTTGCTCCTAGAATTGTTTAGGAGAGCTCTAGCTAGCCCGGCACCTTAGTTGCTTTATTAGTATCTTTGCAAGGTGCTAGTGAACATATATAGAGGGGTGTAGTCTTGGCTAGACCGATTGTTTTAATTCCGCATTTATATCGGTTAGCCGACGCGATTAATTTTAGAAAAGACTATTCACCCCCTCTAGTCCGCCATCTCGACCCTTTAGATGGGCGTGGCGTGGCAGGGGCACGGCGCTATGGGGACCGGCGGCAAGGCAGAGTGAGGTGAGTGGATGGGCACAACGACGCAGGGAGGAAATGGCGCAGCGAGCATCGAGGCACACAGACGGGACAAGCGGATAGGGTCACTGGGCAAGCAGTGAGCGGAGGGAAGCGTCCGTCCTTCCGGATGTCTTAATTGTATCTTTATTGTTTTCCTTAACCCTGGTGAGGTCCCTTTGCAAAGGTGTCCCGCAGCCTACTCTCTCCGTCTCAAAATAAATCTCCATCTCATATTTCTAGAAGTCAAACAATCCAAACTTTGACAAAATATATATTAAAAAATATTAATATTTGTGATACTATTTTCTATAAATATAATCAAAATTAAGATTGGTTGACTCCTTGATATGCGAGACGGAGACTTATTTTGGGACGGAGGGAGTATTAAAGAACGAATTTAATAATTCCAGTTCCAAATGAAATGTAAATCTTTTTTTTATGAATCAATCGATTTTAAGTTTAACTATATTTATAGAAAAACAAAACAGCATTTGTATCTATAAATAAGTTAAGAATATATATTTCATGTTACCTATCATAAATATTAGTTATATTTTATACATTTAATTAGATATGAGATTAATTATCACATCGAGAAATGAGATTTATAATCACTCTGGAGCATAACAATAAGATTAGTTTGCTCGCAGTGGTATCATCATCGTCGTCATCGGCCATGATCCACTACTAGTTGAAGCACCTAGCCATGAAGCCATGCTGGTTGGTGGGGCCACTCAAAACAAAAAAGATTTAATTCTCGAGAAAAATGATTTGCAGATCATGAGGCGCGCATCATGGATCCGTTCGAGCAAAGGGCTGGCGCTTACAATGATACTGTCGATTCCACGTAGCGCGCTAGCAGGCTAGCAATAAGGTACCGTAACCATCGGTTATTGTTTGTCTATGGACTGTTCACCAGTTTTTTATAGAAAAAATTCTTACACGTCATTGCTATAAACCTAAATCCTTTATCCGTCACCTTGAAAACATGCTTCTCATATTGTCATTGGTGTTAACCTATAATTCCTTCTATATCAAAGTCACAGGGGCTAATTGCATTTTTGCCCTCGTTTTCACATCTAAGTGCATGTTTGCTCTTCTTTTTGGAATTTACATATTTACTCTTTCTCGGGACCAATACTAGGGTACCCGAAGAGGAGGAGCTAATGGTCATCAACATTAATTCATCCGAGCAGTCAAGAGCGCGATTACAGCTCCAACCGACCCCAAGGTGCGCGGGCTCCTCCTCGCCCGACCTGTGGGGGCGGGTTCCGCCTCGCCCGACCCTGAGGCCACGGGCTCCGCCTTGCCCGACTTCTTGGGGCGGGCTCCGCCTCGCCCGACCCCGAGGTCGCGGGCTCCGCATCGCCCGACCTCTGGGAGCGGGCTCCGCCTCGCCTGACCCTTGGGTTTGTGCTCCACCTCGCCCGACCCCGAGGCAGCGGGATCCGCCTCGCCTGACCCCGAGGCCGCGGGATCCGCCTCGCCCGACCCTAGGGCCACGGGGTCCGTCTCGCCCGACCCTTGGGTTTGTGCTCCGCCTCGCCTGACCCTGAGGCCACGAGCTCCGCCTCGTCCGACGGGGACACATACCGTCGCCAACCACTTCAGGTCCAAGCGTATGGCCCTGGGTCAAAACTCTGACACTAGTGAAGAGACTGGCACGCCTCGATGTAACCCATGGCCATAACGGGCCATACCTGAGTGTTCATATCAAGAACAGTGTCAGGCGTGCTAGTGTTGTTCTGCCTAACCCTAGTACGAATGATGACAAACGCGTCAGTTCACCACAACGTCCGCGCGGGACAGGATGAAAGTGATGGATAGGGCCACGACGTGGAGCTATCCCTATTGATATCTACAGGATCGACAGGACCCGCATGAAGGAGAAGAAGGACCCAGCGATCCTGAAGGCCTTCTTCTCTCTCTCGTTCTTCTTTTTTCCTCCGCTGTAACTCGTGCTTTCCCTTGACCTATAAAAGGGAAAGCAGGGCGTCCCATGAAGGGGATCCAATTCAATCCGACCCGATCCAATCAGATCGCCCATCGAGACCCGATCCAGATCAACACAAGAGCACTACACGAACAGATGGCTGAGCATCAATCGAGTTCTTAGCACTCGTTCACTCCTTTCACCAGAGACTTGGGATCATTTTCTCTCTCGCCCGTTTATAACCCCTACTACAAACTTTCAGTGCTAGTAACACGAGCAGCAGCGACGAACTGGACGTAGGGACTTTCTGCCCGAACTAGTATAAACCTCGTGTCCTCTAAGCACACCATTCGAGCCAGACACGCAATACTAGAAATTTACTCATCGGTGGTAACTCAAAACACCGACAGTTGGAGCGCCGGTAGGGGCCTTTTGCGTGTCTTGACATCCACACCAGGTCTCAGATGGCTAGTCACGGCATCAGCTGGGTCCCGGGCACGCACGTGCACTTCGGGAACCTGGACTTCATCGTTACTACGGAGGGAGGGTTGGCGCAGGCTCCCGCCGCCATCCAACCTCCCCGCTCCACCACCTCGATGCGATCGCCGAGGCGCTTGAGGAGCTGTGGCTACACGCACCGAAGGCCCGCGCGCCCGGGAGCGACCAGCTCCTTGACTTCAACTATGGGAGGTTAGAGCGCCAGCTCAGCGCCTTCCTAGGACCCCAACCGTCCCAGGAGGACCTAGGCCACCTCACACCAACGTCATGACGCAGCTTGCCGGAAGAGAGCCACTCTCCCTAGAATACCTCATCCGAAGCGCCCTGACAGCGCTCCCGTTCGGTCTGCGCAACGCTGCAGAGACCGTTACCACCTTGTAGAACAACGCACTCCCCCATCCCCTATGAACGATGAGTTTGGGGGATGATGAATATGTCGCCTAATCTTTCCACGACCTCATCGCAGGAGAATCAGAGTCGCCCTCTAGCTCTGACTCCAGCAGGCGGAGCCATCACCCCTCTCGTGAATGTTTCATGGCAGGTACCCTTGAGGGACACATCGAAAGCATCTATGAGGGAGAGGCTACCCCAACAAATGACCTCAACGACGAGGTCGAGGGGGATGCAGGGGCCCCACCTCGCCTGTGGGTGGAGCAGCTAATGGCCCGGCACCAAGAGCTCGAGGAAGCATGACTCCAGCTCGAGCAAGAACGCGTGGAGCTCGAGCAGCCACGGAGACGGCGGGCATGTGCATGCCGTGGCCCATGACATGAATTGAAGGATCATCGAGGATGACAAAGCCCTCCCACACTGCACTTAGGCAAGCCAGAACATCACTGCTGTAGTGGCCTTGCCCTGGGGGCTTCGAGGCCCGCGACACCCGAGGATCATCGGGCCCATCGCAAGATTCGCATGCTACTCGAGCGTGCGGTGACACAACAGGTCGAGAGCTCATTGTCCTGACGACTGTCGCAGAACCGACCAATTTATAAGAGTACAAGTACAATGGCGTTCCGCAAGCGATCGCACTGTCATACTTGAACCCATATAAACCCGGTAGTCCGTCGAGTACCACGACGGGTCTCGATAAACGATTTACAACAACCAAGATCGTACATGATTCAACATACATGCCACATATTACATAAAGTTCACATATACATTTTCATCATCAGAGTATGAAACCAGTTATTACAAACCGAGTTTGATAGATAAAAGCGGAAGCAAATTAAGTTTGAAAGTAAAGTTTCCAACATAGTTTAGTACAGTGCCGAAATACGATCACGGTCCACAAAAGCATGTAGAAGGATTAATAAGAAGCCTACCCAAGGCTTACTCCTCATCCACAGCGGGATAGAAGCAACTCTTGCAATAACCATGATACATAGTGCCATCTGCAACATGGGAAAATAAACCCTGAGTACGAGAAGGTACTCAGCTAGACTTACCCGTCATAAACCAGAAATAAAATGACTCCAAGGATTATGCAAGGCTATATAAGTGGGGATAGCTTGACAACATTTTGCATAAAAGCGAATAACTTAGTTAGACAATTATGGTTCCAATATCAGGTTAATTATAACTATCCATCTCTAGATTAGCAACTATCCTGTGCCAAACATGTGGTATATCCATTTAAAAGCATACAATAGTAACCATAGCAGGTATTGCAATTCCATATTCATCCGAACCATCATGTTCCATAACACAGTTACTACGATGTTGGGACTAGCCAAGTTTCTCACTATCCGGGAGAGACGGCGATTCGAATCGATTTCAACCAGCTGGGAATTTATTCCTAACACAAACCAAGGCATACCGCGCGAAGGCAGCCTTAGGTCACCTTTGGTACAACTCAGGTACACATTTTGCGGGTCCGTACCACGCCGCATAATCTAGGACACCAGATGCCAGGACGTTCAGGCCTAGCCTGCCCTTGGTCTCAGTCTGATCGCCCCCTGCAAGGAGCGCACAACAGAATGGGTCCTAGCCTGAGTTGAGCTACTCGGCTTCGCGGTCGGAACGAGTTATCCAGCCAGCTAAGTGATAGGCATGCGTTCAATCTTGTGAGAAGCACCAACAACGGTACGGTCCTTAATCGACACAGACGGGGATAGATCCACACCCAAGACCTCCATGTCTTGTTGCTTCTCTATCGACATCCCGCCCGATCTTCATTTACATTACCCATGGTTCTTTTCCACGATAGCAAATATAGCCAACCGTGCTTCGGTATCCACCTATATCTCGCAGGTGACAGGAAATCACCCGACTTCTACCGGTCTAAGCATGGCTAAGCATATATTCGATCCTGGACCTATACCGGTTAAAGGTGTAATAGCTGGACAAGGAATTTATATGCATCAAGTGGTTCCATTCAACTCTTATAACCTAATGCATCAATCATAAGTACTTAAGTAATCATTTGTAAAATACTGGGAGACTTAGAATGCTCTGGGGCTTGCCTCGCAGAAAGGAAGTAGGGCGGTGATCAAGACACTCCGGAAGCTCTTCAGAATTCTGCTCCTCGCCTTCGGGAGCTGTGACTTGAGGATTCTCCTGCTGGTCCCCTTCCTCTACTTCGTCGAATTCCAGCAACGTTATTTCTTCCTTCGATCCTAGATGCATGAATATGGCATAAGGTATTGCGAATGCATACATGCGTACAAGTATAAAACGATGACACATGATGAATGCATTCATATAAGTATTCTTAACAGCATGGTGTTAACAAATGCATCATATTTTACCGAGTAGGTGCATATCCCTTCTTGATTACTTAATCAAACACATTTACAAATCATTCACTACACACAAAACAGCAGTTGCTTGGTTTACTCATAACTGAAGTTCTACTTATCCAAATGCTGTGATATTAGACTTTTTGGAAATCTTATAAAATTGTCTACAACTATTATTTAATCACCAAAAGCTAATTCACACTTTATCTTAACCAAAATAGACAATCAATTCAGCGCTGTACAGAAATCTCCGAGAACAAGAAAATTCGGAAAGGCTAACTTTAAACAGTTGTAACTCCTAAACCGTTTGACCTATGGTCCTAAAATTTTAACACAAGACATATGATGAAGTTATCTACAACTTTGTTATTAACTATTTTTACAGCAAACATCATTTTTATCATGCAACTTATCAAACTCCAGAATCTGTCCGGAAACTATTCTAATTCGCATTACAATGTAACAATACTTCTACTTCATGTAATCATTCATAGTTTGACAACACAAAGTTTACCACCAGTTTAAGCACACGAAATACACTCAAGAAAATATAATGGTGAAGCCCAAACTATTTCTTTATATGCCTTTATTATTTTATTTAGATATATAGGTTAAATAATAAATATATATCAAATATGCATCATAAATTCTTAAAAAATTACAGTGCCTTACTAATGCTATCAAGAGACTAATGTAAAAGTTTTATGCCATTTTATTCAGTAAAACACTCTATACAAAAAAGACAAAGCATAAAGGCTTAAAATAGCATAAATAGAAAACCTTAGTGAAAAGTGTCAAGCAATAGATTTCCTATTTTTATTAGCATCCTTATGGTACTAGGATTACCCCCAACAAATTTCATGAATTTTGGATCCATAAATAATTTATAAAAATTCATACAAGGATTAACTATTTATAAAAGAAAAATCTATAACTATAAATCTACACATGCACTGATCCTCAAATTTTGACCAGAGCTCATACATGACAAGAATAGCTTACCACAAAAATTTCATAATTTTTGGAGCACAGGAACTCTAGATATAAAATAAATAAGTTTGCATGTATTCAAAAACACATTTCAAATCTTTATTTAAATCTTCCAAAATTTCTACTGTAAGTGTCAAGAATATATTTTTCCTAAATACGACACCTCCTATGGCACACTACCAAATTTATTTTGCCATTTTTGAAGCTACCAAATTAGAGATCTAAAAATTACAAAACAGTGCTAACTCTGGAATAAAATGAACTAGCTTTATAATACAGAGTCGCTGACCGGTGGGACCCGCTGACAGGGGACCCCACATGTCATTGAGACAAGAACAGAGTAGCTACGCTGTGCGATGGTGGCGCGGCCAAAGCTCGCCGACGGCGAACTCGCCGGCGGTGATATCTTCACTACGTGATCTACTCAACCTCGCGCACACGTTGCACTACTTGGTGGGACCTCTCGTCGGAGCTAGCGGCTGGCGGGCGCCAATGGCGGGCGGAGGTGCTTGGTCGGCGGTGTTACGCCGGTGGAAGCCACGCGACTCGACCTAGAGCTCGAGACGAGCATAAGCGAGCTACGTTGAACCTATCTAGCGCTCTCTTGTGGCTGCGGTGGTCGGGTTGGGTCTGACCACGGCGACGGGAGTGACGGTAGAGCTTCGGCGAGGCTGTGTGCGGGGCTGGAGCTTACCGAGCACCGGCAGCAGGCGCTGGGAGAAGCAATGGGGTGCTGGGGAGGCGGTGGTGCTGTTGCGGTGATGGAGAAGCGGCTAGGCCAGCCGGTGACTGGCAACGGCGATGGCGGCGAGCGGCGCTGCTGCTGCGGGCGCTACCCGCGACGAAGGAGAAGGCGAAATGCGGAAATGGAGGCGCTGGTGAAAGGCGGTGGTGGGAGTGAAGAATGTAGCGCGCGTCTGCTGCTTGGCGTATTGGGCAGGGCGCCGGTGACGTCGCGACCATCTGCGGACCTCCACTTGCGCCATGATGCTCAAGCCGATCGGCCATCGAGCTGGGCGATTTAGTTGGTTCAGTCGCGCGAGGAGCAGCCTGACATCGTGATTTGCAGCGAAGAATTCTCCAAATCCGTGGACTGTTAGCTAAAACTTCCTAAACCAAAGTTAAAGCCCAAAGTACCAGCTCCAATTGTTGTTTAGAACTCATGCCTTGAATCTCAACCAAACTCAAGTTCTATCATCCCAAAGTCGACGCGACCAAACTGTCAATGCACATGACTTAGACAAATTTTGCTAAGTGTTGAAAACAGGGAATTGATGATTCTTGTGAGCCTAATTCAAGCATGTTAGGAGCTAAACCAGTCTATGACCCAAACATAAAAGTTGTTCCTTATATCAAATACTACAACTTTGCTTTAGTGACCACCTCCATGCAAGGTCTCTAACACATAGTTCAAACTTGGTCAAACATGTCACATTTAAATGATGATACACTTCAAATCATGGCTTAATGACCTAATTACCCCTAACCATGAATATCAAAGTTGTTCATAATGATACTCTAAACATGTTTAGGCTAATTGCAAGTTCATACAATCATTTCATGTATTAGTCACTCATAGAGCTATTTAGTGTAATCACATGAAACATGACTTAAGGGCTTGATCATGGGAAGTGACATTCATGAACCATGTTCCATTTGCTAACCTAAGTGTTGCTAACATGTTTTTGTGACTCATATCAATCAATCACATGTATACACTCATAATCGTATGCATATTCATATGAAAGCATGAAATATTAAGAAATGTTGCACATGTTTCAATTGAATGTTTCAAGTGTAAATGCATATATATGAATGCTTGATGATCATGCTCATGCTATGCAAGTCAAGTTATGCAAGGCTAACACCTAGGGTGTTACAGCCCCTCCTCCTTATAAAAATCTCGTCCGAGATTTGCAAGACCTACCATTCTTGGAAAAAGGCGGGATAAACTTCTCGTAAATAATCTTCTCTTTCCCACGTAGCATCTTGTTCACTATGATTGTTCCACACCACCTTATAGAACTTAATAATCTTACTTCGTGTTACTCTTTCCAACTCCTCTAAAACTCGAATTGGCTTTTCCTCATAGGTCAAATCCGATTGAAGCTGCACGTTGGTGGGTGTAATAGCTTTTTCAGGTACTCGAAGACATTTCTTCAACTGAGAAACATGGAAAACATCAAATATTGCACTCATCTTTGGTGGAAGTTGTAACTTATAAGCGACATTTTCTTTTCGTTCCACAATCTTGTATGGCCCCACATATCTAGGTGAAAGCTTCTTTTTCATCCCAAATCTCTTCACACCTTTCATGGGCGATACTTTCAAGTATACATAGTCACCCACTTCAAAAGTCAGTGGTCTTCTTCTTTTATCAGCATAACTCTTTTGTCTCGATTGAGCTGCCTTCATATGCTGTTGGATCACACGTACTTGCTCTTCAGCTTCATTAACAAAGTCAATACCAAAGTATCTCCTTTCACCGGGCTCAATCCAATTCAACAGAGTTCTACATTTTTGGCCATACAAGGCTTCAAATGGAGCCATCTTGATACTTGCTTGATAACTGTTGTTATAGGAGAACTCAGCTAAAGGTAACCATTTCTCCCATGAACCTTTTGAAGATATAACACAAGCTCTAAGCAAATCTTCTAAGATTTGGTTTACTCGCTCTGTCTATCCTGAAGTTTGTGGATGGTATGCCAAACTTCTGATTAGTTTGGTTCCCAAAGCCTGGTGTAAGTGCTCCCAGAAACGAGCTATGAACTGTGGTCCTCGATCTGAGATTATAGTCCTAGGTACTCCATGTAGTCTCATGATCTGGGAAACATATATCTCAGCGTATTTCCCAACTATATACCGTGTGTTCACGGGTATAAAATGTGCTGACTTGGTGAGACGATCAACAATAACCCATATTGAATCGTGACCTTGTGGTGTCATTGGAAGGCCTGTGATAAAGTCCATACTGATTTCTTCTCATTTCTAACCTGGGATAGGCAATGGCTGAAGTAATCCGGCAGATTTCATATGAACAGCTTTTACTCTACTGCAGTTATAGCACCTAGCGACATAGGCTGCGATCTCTTTCTTCATCTTAGTCCACCAAAAATGGGTTTTCAAATCTTGGTACATCTTACTACTACCCAGATGAATAGACAATTTGGACGAGTGAGCTTCATCTAAAATTTGGTTCCTAAGCTCACGGTCTTTTGGTACCACAAGTCGGTCCTCAAACCATAATACACATCTTTCGTCCAATCTAAAATGTTTAGTCTCTTGCTCTTGCATTTTTCTCTTGATGTGACTTATTCCTACATCTGTCTGCTGTAGCTCTATGATTTTGCTCTCAAATGAACAACTGATCGTGATATTGTGTAGTACCGCAGGGTGTAACAAGTTGAATCCATCTTCCAATAATGCTTCTATAGTGTTGCAATGAGACTTTTGACTAAGTGCATCTGCTACTATATTAGCTTTTCCCAGATGGTAGTGCACTTCCAAATTGTAATCCTTAATCAGCTCTAACCTTCTTCGTTGTCTCATGTTCAGCTCTGGTTGGGTAAAGATATACTTGAGACTTTTGTGGTCAGTATATATATGGCATACATTGCCCAACAAGTAATGTCTCCATATCTTTAATGCGTGAACAACTGCTGTAAGTTCTAAATCATGCGTAGGGTAGTTGACTTCATGCTTTCTCAATTGCCGAGAAGCATATGCAATAACTCTTCCTTCTTGCATAAGCACACACCCCAAACCTATTCCCAATGCATCATAAAATACATCAAAAGGCTTTTCAATGTCTGGTTATGCTAGCACAGGTGTTGTAGTCAACAGAGTTCTGAGGGTGTGAAAAGCTGCTTCACATTCTGGTGTCCATTTGTACTTCTCATCTTTCTGAAGTAGTCTGGTCATTGGCTTAGCTATCTTCGAGAAATCTGGAATGAAACGACGATAATATCCTGCTAACCCTAGAAAACTCTGAACTTCATGAACCGAAGTTGGTGCTTTCCAATCCATGACTTCTTGTACTTTTGATGGGTCTACAGAGATTCCATCTCTTGATAAGATATGACCTAAGAAAGGAACCTTGTTCAACCAAAATTCACACTTACTAAACTTTGCGTATAGCTTATGCTCCCTCAATCTGGATAGGACAATCCTCAGATGCTCTTCATGATCTGACTCATTTTCTGAATAAATCAATATATCATCGATAAACACGACCACGAACTTGTCAATTTCGGGCATGAATACCGAATTCATTAGGTACATGAAGTAGGCAGGAGCATTCGTTAGTCCGAAAGACATAACCAAATACTCATATAAGCCATACCTAGTGGAAAAAGCAGTTTTGGGTATATCCTCTGGCCTGATCTTTATTTGATGGTAGCCTGACCTCAAGTCAATTTTGGAGAATACCTTTGCCTTCGCTAGCCGATCGAACAAGATGTCGATGCGAGGCAATGGGTATTTGTTCTTGATGGTCACAGCATTGAGTGATCTGTAATCTACACACGTTCTCAGTGACTTGTCCTTCTTTTTCACAAACAATGCTGGACATCCCCACGGAGATGAGCTAGGTTGGATAAGACCCTTGTCCAATAGATCTTGTAATTGAACCTTAAGTTCTGCTAACTCATTGGGTGGCATTCTATAGGGCCTTCTTGATATGGGTGTTGTACCTGGCACTAACTCAATCTTAAATTCCACCTCCCTATCAGGTGGTAAGCCTAGTAATTCCTCTGGAAATACATTCGAAAACTCACAAACCACTGGGATATCACAAAGTGTGGTGGTTTGGATAGCACAGGCTAAATGTTGGAGTTCAAAATTGCGGGAGAGTGGTACTAGAAAAGCATTCCCTCCCATGGGTTCTCTCAACATAATAGTACAGGTGCTGGTGTCAATGAGAACACCATGATCCTTCATCCAATTCATGCCTAAGATTACACTTATCGATAACCCCGGCAATATTATCAAATCTGTTGTATACTCCCTCCCTTGTATAGAGATGAGCATGTTTTTGACTATCTTTTTGGTAGAAATAGTACCCCCTGCTGAACTTATATTATAACCCCCTTTGCTTACTTCAATTATTTCCTGATCATGCCTAGATGCGAATGCTTGACTCATAAAGGAATGAGAAGCTCCCGAATCAAATAAAACAACAACGGGATGCTTGTTGACGAGAAACATACCAGCCGTGACAACTTCTCCAGCGGGCACTTCCTCCACAGTGGTATAATGCACGTATCCAGGACGTGCTCTTAAGTTTGCCTGTCTCTGATTGTTCTGATTTGGGTTGCCATTCTTCTTGGGGTGGGGGCATTCCTTGGCCCAATGGCCCATTTGATTGCAGTTGAAACATGGCTGATTATTCCTAGGTCCTGTGGAGCTCCCCTGACTGCCAGTCCCTTTTGGTAAGGCAATAGTGAATGCCTTACGGAATGGTTTCTGTGGCCTGCTATTCTGAGCTTTGGGTGGTGGAGGCCTAAACTTGGATGCAGGTGGATGGAATTGTGGCCTAGCTGTGATAGGCGCTCTTGCCTATGAAGATCCAGAGGCACCTGCCTCGAATGCCCTCTTACGACTCTTAGCAGCCGCATGCATGTTATTGTGGTTTTTCTGGGTCAGAGCATCACTAATAAACTCGTTGTAAGTGGCACACCTAGAATTGGCCATGGTCTTCATCAGTTTGGTACCCAGGCCCCGCTTGAAACTCTCTATCTTCTTCTCCTCAGTATCCACAAAACCTGGAGCATATCTGGACAGGTTGTTGAATGCGTGCATGTATTCTATGAGAGTCTTCGTTCCCTGAGTGAGCCTCATAAATTCAGCCGCTTTCATGCGCATTAGGCCTAGGGGAATGTGATGTCCCCTAAAAGCCAGCTTGAACTATTCCCATGTCACTCGCGCATTAGCAGGTAGTGATGACAAGAAATGTGCCCACCAGATCCCTGCTGGTCCTTGTAGCTGATGAGAAGCATACTCAGCTTTCAGATGCTCGGTGACTCTTAGCAAGCGAAACTTCTGCTCAATGGTGTTGAGCCACTCGTCAGCCTGTAGTGGTTCCTTAGCCACCTTGAAGATAGGAGGCTTTGTATCCATAAATTCCTTGAATGTACTGTGCTGATTTGGCTCGGCCCCTGGTTGCTGTGGGTGGCCACGAGCGGTGTTCTGCGCAATGAGGCATAGAGCTTCTTCCATTGTCCTTTGGCTCCCCAAGAACTAAGCAAAGAACTCCTGAGCAGACGGCGGCGGCGGTGGTGGTAAGTCATCACCATTGCCATCATGACTGCTACCAGCTCCTGCTCGGGTGCGCGTCATCTGCGAAGTGGGAACAATAAGCGATTATTGGTTGATGCCACAAGATTGCATATGAATTTATAATTATGCCAAACTGAAATTACTGGAGAAAATTCTCAAATTCATAATAAAAATAGAGGCATAACAATTCATTCTCGCAACATGATACCACCAATTTTATCACTTATCAGACTCGCACCGTGTTAACATACTAGTCACTAGGTGACTCTAATTTTCATTAAGATCGCTGTCGAGGTCGAAGATAGGATTATCCTCATTCTCTGGCTCCACTTCTTTCTAGGTATACTTCATTCCACTGATAGAGGGGTGGTTCATGGTACCCCGCAAAGTGCAAAACTCTCCCAACAGGGTAAGTGTTTGAAAACCATTAGGAAATTTCTCACTTCCAACTGGTGCTGCCATCGGTACTATCAACATGTACACTTTTGTGAGACAAGACCATAATGGATAAGAGTTACATAAACGAGTAAGAAATTTATAAGGGGAGGAACAATGTAATTATTTGAATGATAATTATCATGATGCATGCTCGTTCCATACGTCCTCACAAACTTAGGAAAAATTTGTTTCTAGCGGTAGACACGGTGGCATACATACGTTCTCTCATATACAGCATAACTAGTCGAGCAACACGTTTCGTTGTTAGTGTACCTGCATAAGAATTTTATTTCAGCCCAAACCCATAATGAAATATGTAGAATGTAAATTTAAATACTTCCATATATGTATACCCATACATATACTTCCGTATCAAACTACCCGATAACAATTTAAAACCACAATTAAATACGCACCATATACACATGCAAGCATGCATACATAGCCGTACCAAAGCTAACTCTCCCCGACCGCACGCTCACATCTTGCGGTCATGTCACTCATCATCTTACCTTGGCGTAGATGCATTTGATCCATACATTACCATACAATAGCACGCCGTATGGACGACGAAGTAAAAAACCCCCATGTTAGTACTTAAATAGCCACCTAATAGTCCTTAATTTGGGCATAAGGAAAGTGATCATTGGCACACTTTAGATTTCAAATACCTATTAATATAACTATCAGTTGCTAGAGAAGGGTTTTTGGGAAAACAAAAAGTTTTGTTTTAAATACACATGTGACAATTAACATTGAATCTTGCTCTGATGCCAGCTGTCGCAGAACCAACCAATTTATAAGAGTACAAGTACAATGGCATTCCGCAAGCGGTCGCACTGTCATACTTGAACCCATATAAACCCGGTAGTCCGTCGAGTACCACGACGGGTCTCGATAAACGATTTACAACAACCAAGATCGTACATGATTCAACATACATGCCACATATTACATAAAGTTCACAGATACATTTTCATCATCAGAGTATGAAACTAGTTATTACAAACCGAGTTTGATAGATAAAATCGGAAGCAAATTAAGTTTGAAAGTAAAGTTTCCAACATAGTTTAGTACAGTGCCGAAATACGATCACGGTCCACAAAAGCATGTAGAAGGATTAATAAGAAACCTGCCCAAGGCTTACTCCTCATCCACAGCGGGATAGAAGCAACTCTTGCAATAACCATGATACATAGTGTCATCTGCAACATGGGAAAATAAACCCTGAGTACGAGAAGGTACTCAGCTAGACTTACCCGTCATAAACCAGAAATAAAATGACTCCAAGGATTATGCAAGGCTATATAAGTGGGGATAGCTTGACAATATTTTGCATAAAAGCGAATAACTTAGTTAGACAATTATGGTTCCAATATCAGGTTAATTATAACTATCCATCTCTAGATTAGCAACTATCCTGTGCTAAACATGTGGTATATCCATTTAAAAGCATACAATAGTAACCATAGCAGGTATTGCAATTCCATATTCATCCGAACCATCATGTTCTATAACACAGTTACTACGATGTTGGGACTAGCCAAGTTTCTCACTATCCGAGAGAGACGGCGATTCAAATCGATTTCAACCAGCTGGGAATTTATTCCTAACACAAACCAAGGCATACTGTGCGAAGGCAGACTTAGGTCACCTTTGGTACAACTCAGGTACACATTTTGCGGGTCCGTACCGCGCCGCACAATCTGGGACACCAGATGCCAGGACGTTCAGGCCTAGCCTGCCCTTGGTCTCAGTCCGATCGCCCCGTGCAAGGAGCGCACAACAGAACGGGTCCCGGCCTGAGTTGAGCTACTCAGCTTCACGGTCGGAACGAGTTATCCGGCCAGCTAAGTGATAGGCATGCGTTCAATCTTGTGAGAAGCACCAACAACGGTACGGTCCTTAATCGACACAGACGGGGATAGATCCACACCCAAGACCTCCATGTCTTGTTGCTTCTCTATCGACATCCCGCCCGGTCTCCATTTACATTACCCATGGTTCTTTTCCAAGATAGCAAATATAGCCAACCGTGCTCCGGTATCCACCTATATCTCGTAGGTGACAGGAAATCACCCGACTTCTTCCGGTCTAAGCATGGCTAAGCATATATTCGATCCTGGACCTATACCGGTTAAAGGTGTAATAGCTGGACAAGGAATTTATATGCATCAAGTGGTTCCATTCAACTCTTATAACCTAATGCATCAATTATAAGTACTTAAGTAATCATTTGTAAAATACTGGGAGACTTAGAATGCTTCGGGGCTTGCCTCGCAGAAAGGAAGTAGGGCGGTGATCAAGACACTCCGAAAGCTCTTCAGAATTCTGCTCCTCGCCTTCGGGAGCTACGACTTGAGGATTCTCCTGCTGGTCCCCTTTCTCTACTTTGTCGAATTCCAACAATGTTATTTCTTCCTCCGATCCTAGATGCATGAATATGGCATAAGGTATTGCGAATGCATACATGCGTACAAGTATAAAACGATGACACATGATGAATGCATTCGTATAAGTATTCTTAACAGCATGGTGTTAACAAATGCATCATATTTTACCGAGTAGGTGCATATCCCTTCTTGATTACTTAATCAAAACATTTACAAATCATTCACTACACACAAAACAGTAGTTGCTTGGTTTACTCATAACTGAAGTTCTACTTATCCAAATGCTGTGATATTAGACTTTCTGGAAATCTTATAAAATTTTCTACAACTCTTATTTAATCACCAAAAGCTAATTCACAATTTATCTTAACCAAAACAGACAATCAATCCAGCGCTGTACAGAAATCCCCGAGAACAAGAAAATTCGGAAAGGCTAACTTTAAACAGCTATAACTCCTAAACCATTTGACCTATGGTCCTAAAATTTTAACACAAGACATATGATGAAGTTATCTACAACTTTGTTATTAACTATTTTTACAGCAAACATCATTTTTATCATGCAACTTATCAAACTCCAGAATCTGTCCGGAAACTATTCTAATTCGCATTACAATGTAACAATACTTCTACTTCATGTAATCATTCATAGTTTGACAACACAAAGTTTACCACCAGTTTAAGCACACGAAATACACTCAAGAAAATATAATGATGAAGACAAAACTATTTCTTTATATGCCTTTATTATTTTATTTAGATATATAGGTTAAATAATAAATATATATCACCAATATGCATCTTAAATTCTTAAATAATTACAGTGCCTTACTAATGCTATCAAGAGACTACTATAAAAGTTTCATGCCATTTTATTCAGTGAAACACTCTATACAAAAAAGACAAAGCATAAAGGCTTAAAATAGCATAAATAGAAAACCTTAGTGAAAAGTGTCAAACAACAGATTTCCTATTTTTCTTAGCATCCTTATGGTATTAGGATTACCCCCAACAAATTTCATGAATTTTGGATCCATAAATAATTTATAAAAATTCATACAAGGATTAACTATTTATAAAAGAAAAATCTATAACTATAAATCTACACATGCACTGATCCTCAAAGTTTTACCAAAGCTCATACATGACAAGAATAGCTTACCACAAAAATTTCATAATTTTTGGAGCACAGGAACTCTAGATATAAAATAAACAATTTTGCATGTATTCAAAAACACATTTCAAATCTTCATTTAAATCTTCCAAAATTTCTACTGTAAGTGTCAAGAATATATTTTTCCTAAATACTACACCTCCTATGGCACACTACCAAATTTATTTTGCCATTTTTGAAGCTACCAATTGGAGATCTAAAAATTACAAAACAGTGCAAACTCTGGAATAAAATGAACTTGCTTTATAATACAGAGTCGCTGACTGGTGGGACCCGCTGACAGGGGACCCCACATGTCATTGAGACAAGAACAGAGTAGCTACGCTGCGCGACGGTGGCGCGGCCAAAGCTCGCCGATGGAGAACTCGACGGCGGTGATATCTCCACTACGTGATCTACTCAACCTCGCGCACACGTTGCACTACTTGGTGGGACCTCTCGTCGGAGCTAGCGACTACGACGGCGCCAATGGCGGGGCGGAGGTGCGGGTCGATGGTGTTACGCCGGTGGAAGCCACGGCGACTCGACCTAGAGCTCGGACGAGCATAACTGAGCTACGTTGAACCTATCTAGCGCTCTACTGTGGCCTGCAGTGGTCGGGTTGGGTCTGACCACGGCGATGGGAGTGACGGCGGAGCTCCGGCGAGGCTGTGTGCGGGGCTAGAGCTTACCGAGCACCGGCAGCGGGCGCTGGGAGAAGCAATGGGGTGCTGGGGAGGCGGTGGTGCTATTGCGGTGATGGAGAAGCGACTAGGCCAGCCAAGGATCGAGCAACGGCGATGATGGCGGATGGCGGCTTCTTCTGCTGTTGTTGCCAATGACGAAGGAGAAGGCGAAATGCGGAAATGGAGGCGCTGGGCCGAGTGCTGGTGATGGCCAGGAGTGAAGTAAGCAGCGTCTGCTCGCCTTTGGCCTTTAGGCGAGGCGGTATGTGTGTGACGCGCTGCGGACCTCTCCACGCAGTGTATGATGCCTCAAGCCGATCGGCCATCAGTGGGCGATTCGGTTGGTTCGATCACATGAGAGAGTAGCTGACTAATGACATGATTTGCAGCGAAGAATTCTCCAAATCCGTGGACTGTTAGCTAAAACTTCCTAAACCAAAGTTAAAGCCCAAAGTACCAGCTCCAATTGTTGTTGAGAACTCATGCCTTGAATCTCAACCAAACTCAAGTTCTATCATCCCAAAGTCGACGTGACCAAACTGTCAATGCACATGACTTAGACAAATTTTGCTAAGTGTTGAAAACAGGGAATTGATGATTCTTGTGAGCCTAATTCAAGCATGTTAGGAGCTAAACCAGTCTATGACCCAAACATAAAGTTGTTCCTTATATCAAATACTACAACTTTGCTTTAGTGACCACCTCCATGCAAGGTCTCTAACACATAGTTCAAACTTGGTCAAACATGTCACATTTAAATGATGATACACTTCAAATCATGGCTTAATGACCTAATTACCCCTAACCATGAATATCAAAGTTGTTCATAATGATACTCTAAACATGTTTAGGCTAATTTCAAGGTCATACAATCATTTCATGTATTAGTCACTCATAGAGCTATTTAGTGTAATCACATAAAACATGACTTAAGGGCTTGATCATGGGAAGTGACATTCATGAACCATGTTCCATTTGCTAACCTAAGTGTTGCTAACATGTTTTTGTGACTCATATCAATCAATCACATGTATACACTCATAATCATATGCATATTCATATGAAAGCATGAAATACTAAGAAATGTTGCACATGTTTCAATTGAATGTTTCAAGTGTAAATGCATATATATGAATGCTTGATGATCATGCTCATGCTATGCAAGTCAAGTTATGCAAGGCTAACACCTAGGGTGTTACAACGACATGAGCTCGATGCCAGCCAGCGCGCGCCCTCAAAGTGACCCAACATGGACGTGTCAGTCCACTAGGTGCGGCAAGCCGCACGCCGTAGTCTCGGTGCATGAGCGTCTCGGCCGCAACCGTGACGCCGCGACACCCTCGATGCAAGGGAGGGAGCATGTCGTGGCTACCACCCTCGTGATGGTGGATGCTACGACAGTAGCGAGGATCGAAGCTCGAGCTCCAACCTGCCGGGACCTTAGGCCTTTGGCCGACACATCCTCAATGCCATCTTTCCAGCACGGTATCGACCGCCGACCAACATTCCCAAAATACTACGGAGAAACAAACTCTAGACTATGGCTCAAGGATTATTAGCTCGCTTGCCAAGCCGGTGGAGCAGATAATAACGATTTCATTATCCGCAACCTTCCATTGTTCCTGGCCGATTCGGTGCGAACGTGGTTGGAACACCTTCCGACCAACAGAATCCAAAGTTGGGCGGACCTAAAAGAGATCTTTGTGGGAAACTTCCAAGGCACATACGTGCATCCTAGGAACCCATGGGATCTCAAAAAATGTCAACAGAAGTCCAGAGAAACCCTTCGAGGGTACATCCGGCGCTTCTTCCGGCAGTTCAATGAGCTGCCCAACGTCGTCGACACCAACGTCATAGGAGCCCTCCTGTCCGGGACCACATGCGAGTCCCTGGTTCACAAGCTAGGACGTAAGGGCCCACGAACCACCAAGGAGCTCCTCGATATCGCCACAAGCCATGCCTCGAGCGAGGAGGCGGTCGGGCGATTTTCGACCGCCTCAAAGGCAAGGCGAAGTAGGACGAGGACGCCGCCGAAGGCACCTCCAACCGTCCCCACAAGAGAAAGAACAAGCAGCGGTGCGAGGGCTCTCTTGTGGCCGCTGCTGACCGCAAGGGGGTTGGAAGCCCACTGAGGGCACCCCGAACCACTTCGAGAAGCTGCTCGAAGGGCCATGCTCGAACCATGTCTTTCTCGTCAAGCATATATACAAGGACTGTGGCCTCATGAGGCTGTTCTTGTCTAGAGGCTCCAATAAGGGGGAGCAAAGGAAGGACCCCAAGCCAGCCATGGATGACGCCGAGGGGAAGGATGGTGGATTTCTGGCGCTGGATGGCTGTCTCATGATCTTCAGAGGGTTGGCGGCGTACGACTCCATGTGCCGCTAGAAGCTTACGAGCCATGAGGTCTATACAGGCGAGCCAGCCGTGCCTTCCATCCTCCAATGGTTGGAGTCCGCCATAACCTTTGATAGGACCGACCACCCGGAATGCGTTCCGCAGCCGAGAAGATATCCGCTCGTGGTCGACCCGATCATCGACACGAAGCGGCTCACCAAGGTACCGATGGATGGAGGCAGCGGCCTCAACATCATGTACGCTAAAACGCTCAACGCCATGGGCATCGACTGAGCGCGCATCCGACCAACCGGGGCGCCTTTCCATGGCATCGTGCCTGAAAACAAGTCCATGACGCTTGGGCAGATCGATCTGCCCGTTACCTTCGGAGATCCGACCAATTATAGGATGGGGACCCTTAGCTTTGAGGTGGTTGGGTTCCATGGGACCTACCACGCCATCCTGAGACATCCATGCTACGCAAAGTTCATGGCCTTCCCCAACTACACCTATCTGAAGTTGAAGATGCCGGGTCCATGCGGGGTCATCACCATCGGCACCTCCTTCCGGCGCGCCTATGAGTGCGAGGTCAAGTGCTGTGCAAACACGCCACGGTAATCGTCGCCTCCAAAGAGCTTGCGGCATCAGGAAGGAGGTCGTCGAAGAAACACCCAACCCCAAGCGGTTGACTGGGTCTTTCGAGTAAAGATGGCAACGAGGAATTCCCCTTCGGGTTCCGCCCACCCATCCCTATCCCCGTGGGGGCCAGATTTCCCATCCCCATCCCCGTGAAGACTCACGGGGGACATTTTCTCCCCATTCCCATCCCCATGGGTAATTCATACTAGTTGGGGATCCCCGTCCCTGCAATGAGATCAGAAAACAATCTACTAAATCAACAATCCAAAACTGAAAAATACTAGGAAAAACTCATCTTGCAATCAAACAAGATCATAAAATACTTTACAAATTACAAGTCCCTTTAACAGATCCCACCTCACAACTCCCTAGATCTCCCAAATGACAAATCAATAATGGTTCAACTTCAACACATTGACGCTGCTTTCCTACAGAGCTAGCAGAGAGAAAGCAAAGAGAACTTGAGTATTCAGACCGAGGAGAGAAAGCAGAGAATGATTGGGCAGCGTCCCTAGGCAGAGACCGAGTGCATATAGTCATGTCGACCGGTGGCGCATGTCCTCTTTTGCTCTTCATGGCATGCATGGTGATGGCGACTGTGACTTAGGGGTTTGAGGCTAGATGCTGGATGGACGAGGTGAGCCTGCGCAAGCTGGGCATCGTGTCTCGGTAGTACCGTAGGAGGTGCTGCAGCACCGTAGCACTAGGCACAACGGTCGCATGAGTCACGCCCAGCAGCTGGCGGCGACCAGCGGTGAGGATTCATGTTCGCGCCTGGCGTGGATGCGTGAATGCGGCGGCTGTGGAGGGTGGCCGAGTGGGGATACTGGGAACTAGGGTTAGGAATTTGGTTATATACTCCATGTGTTTGATAGGCTTGGGATGATTTGGGTTAAACTTTACAGCTCGCATACGGAGTATACTCCTTAACGGGGTAGGGATGCGGGGATCGAGTACGAGGGATGGAGAACCATCCCCGTACCCACCAGACCCAATGGGATAGATTTCCTTCCATTTTCTTTCCCATGGGGAATAAAATCTCCCCATCCCCATCCCCTAATAGGGGAATTCCCCATGGGAATCGGGGATTGGGTCCCCATTGCCATCTTTACTTTTGAGCCTATGGAGGGTGCCAAGGAAGTCCACATAGACCCCAGCGGCTCCAAGGGCAAAGTGGTGCACATTAGCACCACACTTTCCTTTGAATACAAAAGCGCGCTCGTCGACTTCCTCCGTGCCAACGGAGACATCTTTGCGTGGAGACCCTCGGACATGCCAGGCATTCCAAGAGAAGTCACCGAGCACACCTTGAAAATCAGGCTAGGCTCCAAGCCGGTGAAGCAGCGCCTACGTCGCTTTGATGAGGAGAAACGTGGGGCTATCGGCGAGGAGATTGTGAAGCTTTTGGTGCCTGGGTTCATCAAAGAAGTATACCACCCCGAGTGGTTAGCCAATCCCGTTCTTATACGAAAAAGAGTGGGAAATGGAGAATGTGTGTTGACTACACGGGTCTCAACAAGGCATGTCCAAAGGATCTGTTTCCTTTGCCACGCATAGACCAAGTAGTCGATTCGACCTCAGGATGCGTAACCATTTCCTTTCTTGATGCATACTCTGGGTACCATCAAATCACGATAAAAGAGTCCGACCTACTTGCGATATCTTTCATCACCCCATTCGGATCGTTCTGTTACATCACAATGTCATTCGGTCTGAAAAACGCAGGGGGTACCTACTAGCGTTGTATGCTCAAGTGTTTTGGGGACCTCATTGGGCGAACCATTGAGGCCTACGTGGATAACATCGTGGTAAAGTCCAAATGGGCTGACCAGGTCGTAGCCAACCTAAAGCAGACCTTCGTGAAACTCTAAGCAAATGACATTAAGCTTAATCCCAAGAAGTGCGTTTTAGGGTCCCAAGGGGTATGCTGCTGGGTTTTATCGTCTCCGAGCATGGCATCGAAGCCAATCCAGAGAAGATTTTGGCCATCATGAGGATGGGCCCGATTTAGAACATAAAGGGGGTACAACGAGTTATAGTGTGCCTCACTACACTCAGCCGCTTTATCTCGCACCTCGGTGAATGAGGTCTCCCCCTCTATCGTCTCCTGAAGAAGATCAACCGTTTCAAATGGATGCCCGAGGCCTAGGAGGCACTTGACATGGTCAAGCGGCTTCTGATGAAGGCCCCGATCCTAGTCCCTCCAACCGACAGGGAACCGCTTCTGCTCTACATCGCCACCACCACACAAGTGGTCAGCGCCGCCCTGGTGGTAGAGCG
Source organism: Miscanthus lutarioriparius (assembly GCA_904845875.1). Taxonomy (NCBI): domain Eukaryota; kingdom Viridiplantae; phylum Streptophyta; class Magnoliopsida; order Poales; family Poaceae; genus Miscanthus; species Miscanthus lutarioriparius. The sequence continues at coordinate 95,517,713 of CAJGYO010000006.1, forward strand.
AGAAGAGGGATACGAACTCAAAGTATAGTGTCTCGTGTACTTCATTAGAGAGGTCTTGTCCGATTCTAAGACTCGCTACCCCCAAATCCAGAAACTCCTGAACGCCATCCTTATCGACAAGAGGAAGTTACGTCACTACTTTGAGTCTCATCCAGCGATGGTCATAACTTCCTTCCCTCTCGACGAGGTCATCAAAAACCGGGATGCCATAGGCAGAATCATGAAGTGGGCACTTGAGCTGATGGGTCAAGGCATTTCATATGCCCTTTGGGCGGCCATCAAATCCAAGTGCTGGCTGATTTCGTTGCAGAGTGGACCAAGGTCCAAATGCCACCGGCGGTCATCGACCAAGAGTACTGGACGATGTACTTCGATGGATCGCTAATGAAGAAAGGCGTCGGCGTGGGACTGATCTTCATTTTGCCCCTCGGTGTATGCATGAGGTACATGGTTCACATCCATTTCCCCTCCTCCAACAATGTGGCCGAGATTGAGGCACTCGTCAATGGCCTACGCATCGCCATCGAGTTGGGTATTCGATGGCCTGACGTCCGGGGCGACTCCCAGCTGGTCATCGACCAAGTCATGAAGGTATCAAGATGTCACAACGCCAAGATGGCTGCATATTGCTAAGAAGTCCGTTAGCTGGAGGACAAGTTCGACGGTCTTGAGCTCAATCACATCCTGAGGTGTCTCAATGAGGCAGTCGACGCACTAGCGAAAGCAGCATTTGGTCGAGAGCCGGTGCTAACGGGCGTCTTCACCAGCGATTAGTACAAGCCCTTGGTCTGCTACGAGGAGCTGAAACGGACCGGTGATGCGCCGCCCACCCTAGGCTCAGGGGCTAACCGGCCGTTGGCTCCAGCTGACCCTAAAGTCATGGATCTTGACGAGGATCCAACGACAGAGCCCGACCCTCTAAGCGACTGGAGGATGCCTTACCTTGACTACCTCCTCCGTGAGACGCTGCTGACGAACAAAATGGAGGCTCGATCGCTCACGCATCGTGCCAAGTCCTTTGTCCTTATTGAGGGCGAGCTCTATAGGCGAAGCCATACCGGGATCCTATAGTGCTGCATCCCCATCGAACAAGGGAAGCGGTTGCTAAGCGATATCCATGGTGGGGGCTACGGTCACCATGCCGTGCCTAGAACCCTGGTCAGAAATGCATTCCGACAAAGCTTCTACTGGTCAACCGCAGTAGTCGACACTGAACAGAATGTGTGCACCTACGAAGGGTGTCAATACTACTCTCGTCAGACCCACCTATCGACCCAAGCACTCCAAATGATCCCCATCATATGGCCATTCGTGATCTAGGGGCTCGATCTGGTCGGACCTCTCAAGAGGGCACCTAGGGGCTACACACACTTGCTTGTCACCGTAGACAAGTTTACAAAGTGGATAGAGGCTCGACCGATCTTCACAATCAAGTCCAAGCAAGTCGTGCTATTCTTCCTTGACATCGTCCATCGCTTTGGGGTCCCAAACTCCATTATCACGGACAATGGCACGCAGTTCACTAGAAAGAAGTTCCTCCTATTCTGCGACGAGTACCACATTCACATCGATTGGGCTGCCGTGGCGCACCACCGCATGAACAGGTAGGTCGAGCGCGTGAATGGCATGGTCCTACAAGGTCACAAACCTAGGATCTTCAACCGGTTGAACAAGTTTGGCAGATAATGGGTCACGGAGCTTCCCATGGTGCTCTAGAGCCTGAGGATGACCCCCAACCGGGCCATAGGCTACACACCATTCTTCATGGTCTACGGTTCTGAGGCTATCCTCCCGACTGGCCTCGATTATGGAGCACCGAGGGTTAGGACATACGATGAACAGGGAGCCAAGGCATCCCTCGAGGATGCCATGGACCAGCTAGATGAAGCGTGCGATGTCGCCCTCCTCCGCTCGGCCAAGTACCAGCAAGCGTTGCGCCGGTACCACAGCCATCGAGTGCGGGGTCGGGCCTTCAATGTCAGAGACCTGGTGCTCCGCCTCGTCCAGAGCAGCAAGAACCGCCACAAGCTCTATCCACCAAGGGAGGGACCGTACGTCATCGCAGAGGTGCTCCAACCAGGCACCTACAAGCTTAAGACCATCGAGGGCGAAGTCTTCATGAACGCCTAGAACATCGAATAGCTACGTCATTTTTACCCTTAATATACGCACACTTTCTCTTATCAGTTCTGCTACCAACTCCCTGATCTTTGGTGACACCTGACCCCAGCAACGGCAGGGGGTCAGGCCTCACTCGAGGGCTGATAAGAGCATATCTATCCGATAGACATTCTCTACAACCGACCCTTTCTCACGTTAAGACCCAGAAGCAAGGATTGAAGAAATAGACGCTGAGTAAAATTGGTCGAACTACAAGAAACCTATGTCCCAGTGGCTACGGCGTTTTTGCTCACCAGCGTGATTAGAGTTTTTCCACACCCCGAGCTTTTTAGCCTTAACTACGGAAAGAGTCAATAGGTGTCTAAGAGTATATCCACCTAGCAAACATTCTCTATGCTCGACCCTCTCTCACATTAAGATCTAGAAGCAAAGGTCGCAGAAACGAACGCTGAGTAAAACTAGTCGGACTACAAGAAACCTATGCCCCAGCGGCTACGATGTTTTTGCTCACCAGCGTGATCCAAGTTTGTTCACCCGCACCCTGAGCTTTATAGCATTAATGATGGAAAGGGTCGGAATGCATTAACCTTTTTATACAAAAGGGGAGAATGGCTAAAAATCTGTTTGGCCATAACAAAATTTAAGAGCTTGTTCACTTGTTACGAATTCGCCGCCTGGCTTATCTGCCTAACTAAAATTCTTGGGGAGGATGATCTCATCCTCTGTCAACACAGGAAAGTCCTATGCCTGTGGGTCACCCAAGTCGGTCGGATAGCTCGGGCCGCTGTTGAGAGACGGGTAAGGAGCAGTAGGATGCCCCATGCGGGTTATGCCGACTCCGATGAACGATGGACCCAGATTCTACTCGGACATATCTGGTAAGAGCTCCCGAACCCATCACTCGAGCCATCAAGGTAAGTCCTATGGCAATGGGTCACCCAAGTCAATCGTATGGCTCAGGGCGCTGCTGAGGGATGGGTCATCTTTAAGTGACACCCAACCCTAGCAATGGCAAAGGGTCGGGCCTCACTCAGGGGCTAGCAAGAGTGTCTATTCGGTAGACATTCTCTATGCCCGATGCTTCCTCACGCTAAAACCTAGAGGCAAGGTGTGCGGAAACAAACGCTAAGTAAAACTGGTCAGACCGCAAGAAACCTACGCCCCAGCATCTATAGCATCTTTGCTCACCAGCATGATTAGAGTTTTTGTCCACACACCCTGAGCTTTAGCCTCTGCCTTCCTAGGAAGGGTTTGGAGGGGCCCACCAACGGAATCTCCATCGAGAAAGAGGCCAGCAGGTCACCCAAGTCGATCGGATGGCTCGGGCCGCTGCTGAGAGATGGGTCACCTTTAAGTGACACCCGACCCTAGCAATGGCAAGGGGTCGGGCCACACTCGGGGGCTGGCAAGACTGTCTATTCAGCAGACATTCTCTATGCCCCACCCTTCCTCATGCTAAAACCTAGAGGCAAGGTGTGCGGAAACAAACGCTGAGTAAAACTGGTGGGACCACAAGAAACCTATGCCCCAGCATCTATGGCATTTTTGCTCACCAGCATGATTAGAGTTTTTGTCCCGCACCCCGAGCTTTAGCCTCTGCCTTCCTAGGAAGGGTTTGGAGGGGCCCACCAATGGAATCTCCATCGAGGAGAGGCCAGCAGGTCACCCAAGTCGATCGGATGGCTCGGGCGACTGTCGAGAGGCGGGTAAGGAGCAGTAGAATGCCCCATGCGGGTTAGGCCGACTCCGTCACGAACGACGGACCTGGATTCCACTCAAACATATCTAGTAAGAGCTCCCTGAACCCATCACTCGAAGCCATTGAGGTAACTTTACCAACCCCCACTTTACTTTTCCAGTGCATGAATATTCATTCATCCATTCTCATACATCCAAGCATCACATATGCAATTATTGCATCACAACGCTTCACGTCGCGTCACGAAGCGATAGTCGTCTCATTCGATATGAGTGGCGACCAATTGAGGTTCGAAGGCCGGCCTACCAAGGGCTTGAGGCCACCTCACGTCAAATAGAGCCGGGGAGAAAACACAAATGAGCCCTAGCGGCCTTCGCCCGACCCACTCAGAAGCGGATAGGGTCATCTCAACCTTCTCATTCGATCCTAACCTCGAGCCATGCCCACAGAATCTCCATCGAGGGGAGGCCAATGAGCCACCTGAGTTGGTCTCCGGAATGACTCGGGCATCTACAGGGAGACGGGTTCAGGAGCAGTGGAATGCCACATGAGGGCTATGCTGACCCCATCACAAACGATGGACCCAGATTCCACTTGAACATACCCATTAGCGAGCTCACCGAGCGTGACACTCGAGCCATCGAGGCAAGTGTCGTTAGCTTAACCCCTCCGATTGCATAAACCATGGATGGGGTGATGCATAAAACATGGCCGACCCCTACCGAGCCCAACGGGGCTCGGGGGCTTGAGCCGCCTGACCCCAACTCGAGAATCTAACCGATCGAGGTTCGAAGGCTAGCCCATGAAGGGCATGAGGCCACCTCACGTCAAATAAAGCCAGCAGAGAAAACATAGATGAGCCCTAGCGGCCTTTGCCTGACCGCTCAGAAGCGGACAGGGTCATCTCGACCTTCTCGTTCGATCCTAACCTCGAGCCAAGCCCATAGAATCTCCATCGAGGGGAGGCCAGCGGGCCACCTGAATTGGTCTCTGAAATGACTCGGGCATCTGCCGGGAGGCAGGTTAAGGAGCAGTGGAAAGCCACATGAGGGCTATGCTGACCCCGTCATGAACGACGAACCCGGATTCCACTCGGACATGCCCATTAGCGAGCTCACCGAGTGCGTCACTCGAGCCATCGAGGCAAGTGACGTTAGCTCAACCCCTCCGGTTGTGGAAACCGCGGACGGGGTGACGATCACAAAGATGAGCCAACCCTTGACCGAACCCCCGCTATGCGCAGGGGCTCGAGGAAAGTTGGACTTACAAGGAGACCAAATGCGCGGTCACAGAACAATGACTCATATCCAAGGGAGGGGATATGTACGAAAAACTAAGGATAACATTTCTAAAACAAGAGACGCTTTCTCCTAGAAGTTTTGCTATTGTCTCCCTCGATCTTCAATGACACCCGACCCCGACAACAGTAAGGAGTCGAGTCTCACTCAGGGGCTGATAAGGGTATATATACCCTTTCTGAAATAGTCGCCATGCCCGACCCCTAACGTTAAAAACCTAGAGGCAAGGTTTGTGGAAACGAACGACAGAGTAAGGCTGGTCGGACTGCAAGAAACCTACGCCCTAGTGGCTACAGAACTCTTGCTCACCAGCATGATCAGAGTTTCCCGCCCACACCTCGAACTCTACGGTCTTAACAATAGAAGGGTCAGAACACATTAACCCATTTTTACACATAAAAAGGGAGAAAGAACAAATTTGTTCAACCGAAACAAAAGAATAGATTTGATCAAATAAAACAAAATGACAAGCTTGTTTAAAACACAAGGGTCAAAACTTGTCCGCTTATTACAAAAATGACCTCCCGACCTATTTAACTAACTAGCCCCTCCAGAGGAGAACTATGCCTTCTATCCTGTCCGTCGCGGTTTCCATCTCCTCTAGCTCCTCCAGCTCATGGACTTCATAACCGGGCGCGAAGTCGTGGCTCATCGCCTCCAGATCAATGTTGTCTCCATAATGAGAACGAGCAATCGTGAAGGATTGATTGACCCCGGCGTCAAGGGCATTCCGCTCGAGCTGGCGCACCCGAGCCATGATCTCGATGGCACGAGCCGCTAGTGAGCTGGTCCCCTCCGACCGCAGCACCTCAAGGTCATCGCAGACCACTCCAAGGGCGGTGCTCAGGATACTGAGCTCGTCACTCTCCGCCTGAAGATTTCTCCTCACCTCGGTGAGATCCACAGCTAGCCCGGTAGAAACGCTCTCGGCCTCCAACTTCTGGGTCGTTGCGCTTTTAAGCTCGGCATGGAGGGAGCCGACCTTCTGCTACGCGTCATCGCGCTCTTGACAGGCCTGGTCACGCTCTCAAAAAGCCTAGTTGCGCTCCTCGTGAGCCACGCCGTGTTCCGAGCGGAGCCTCTCCATGGTTTGGATCAACTCATCCCGCTCCTTGCATAGCCGAGCGACCGCCGCGGCATCCAGGCTCCCCTTTTTCTCTAGGGTCGTGAGTTTCTCCTCGGCCCCCAGCTTTTGATTCCTTTCCTTCTCAACCTTGCCTAGATGGTCAAGGATCCACTAGCGGGTCTCGGTGTCCTTCTAGAGCAACTCATCCCGCTCCTTCCTGATCCTGGCGGCTTCTTCATCATCCTTCCGTGACCTTGCCGATAGGGCCTCGAACGCCTTCTCGGCCTCGTTAGCATCTCAACGGGCCTTAGCCACCCACGACCGAAGATTGGCTGCCTCCTTGGTGAGGGGAGTCAGCTCGACCACCCTCTGCTAGGCAGCAATGAGCTGAGCTATTACGTCCACATGTAGACATGCCTCCCGACGAGGCGGTCCTAGGCTTCCTTCTGTTGACAAAGGAACCATGATTTCCCTTGGCTGCCAGCTATAAGGGACTATGGGGAGACGATGGTCAGGATACAAAAAGTATATAAAGGAAGAAAAGGGCAAGAAGCAGGACCAAACAATACCTGGCCAAAGGGAACAACAACGTCGCGCAATGCGCCCATGGCGTGGTCTAGGGCCTCAAGCACGGACGTGATCCCAACATCGATGCTCTCCCGCTCCATGCTCTCTGCGTCGTCGTCAAGGGTAAAAAGCATCGACCCAGATCCTATGGATTCATCCACTGGAGCAGGGGCTCGCCCTGTGTAGGCGAGCCATTGCCCACCGACATAAGGGTCAGGAACGACTCCCCGTCGGCTCCAAGGGCCACCGACCCCTCTCATCATGACGTCCCCACCAGGATGCCCCCTTTGATGATGGAAGGGGTCAGTGGTGCGGACACCAACCCCTCTCCCAGCACCTAGACTCCTGGGGACCCCTCGGCCGCGTCCCCCGCCATCCGGCCCATGCCAGACGCCGTCGCTTGGGCCACCAATGGCATGGGGCACGGCGGTGCCTCAGGCGATGCTGCGGTTGTGCCCGGTTGTGACCCATTTGTCATGTCCACTACCACCTCCACCTATGTCGGTGGGGTCATGACCGCCTACATCACGCTCGCCACGGTCGGCGCCACGAGCGCGGTCGGCAGCCCCGTCTGCCCCGCCGTTGGCAGCGGTATAGCGGCCATCACCGGCTGCTCCGCGACCTCCAAAAGCACCCCTTGAACGCTGCGCCTACCCGTCCTGCCGAGGGCACAGGCGCCACGGTGGGCGTCGCCCGACCGACCGGCGACACGGTCACACTAGCATCGCTCCCGCCCGAAACGGGCGCGACACCAGCCGACAGCCACCACTCTAATTGGAGGGCGATGCTCTTCTTTGGCACTAGCGCCAAAGGATTCTGATGCCTACCAATGCTACAAGGGACGAAAAACATAAGTCACGATGAAATCCGACTAAAACAGGAAAAAACGGAGGAATTGATAACTCACCTCAGCGCCATCGAGCAGCAGATGCGTTTGGGGGACGGACCCCCGACCCTTGCTCTGCCTCATTGGAACAAGGATATTTTGAGCCCACCCCTCCTCTTGGGTAGAGGGGCTCACCCCTGGCATCTCCTAGGGCACATTGGTAGAACAACCCGCTCCCCTTGGCTCTTGGGGCATGACGGCGGAGCCGCCTGCCTCCGCTGGCACCCCGAGCGCGACGGTAGAGCCGTCCGCCTCTGTTGGCTCATGGGGCAGGCTGACGGTATGTCCTGCCTCCACCAGCTCCCCAGATGTCCCCTCCCCTCCATGGAATAGGAAGGTCCCGACGCCTATATGGACAAACCGACGCCTATCAGCGCATCCTCGTTCTTCAGGTTGTCCCACTCGATATCGTCAGCTACCATTTCTTCTTCCTCCATCACCTTGTCGTCGTCACCATCGTCATCATTATCATCATCATTAGTGTCCTCCCCTCATTCCCGTGCCTGTAGCTTCCGTTGCTTCTTCCTCTCCTTGTCCTCCTTCGCCTTCCTCAGCCGCTCGCCCTCGGCGTGATTCGCCGTCCTCACGGCCGAATCCCTCGGCAGCAGCGTTAGGTGACCCATGAGGATGAGGTCCCTTGGCTGGTCCCACCCCTCTTGAAGTAAGTCTCATGGGGTCAGGAAATCAATTGAAGAGAAGGCAAGATAAAGGGAGACTTACGAAGACAATGTAGCCTGGTTTCGACCGCATCGAAGGATGCCCCGGCACCGGGTAGATGAAGTCGAGGGTAGCACCCGCGTTGTCTTGCAAAGGCTCCATCGCCTCCTTGATGCATTGCGCGATCTTGGAGTTGGGGAGCGTTCCCTCGGCGAGCGCTGTTCTGTTGAACGACGCCTCGGGCGCCATCGCGTATAGCGGAAACATGCGCGTCATCAACAACGCCACCCTCCTCACATGGTAAGCTCTGATGACACCTGACCCTTTTAGGTCGTTCTCCTTTAGGATGTGGATGGCGACGATGTGGTCTTGGATCTTCTTGTCCTTCTTCGAGATGCCACACTTCCTCTACTGCTCTGGAGCCTCTTCGATTAGGCGCCCGGTGAACTCCGGTAGAGAGGAGGCTGCGTCATTCTTCAGGTAGAACCACTATGAGTGCCACCCCTTGTTGGACGTCGAGAGCCGCTTGGACGGGTACTCGCCGACCCGATTGTTCTAAAATTGGATGTCGGCGCACCCCATCAGCATGTGCAGCTCCTGCCTGTCGCCCTTCTCCCTCTTTTCTGGAGGTTAACGGTGAAGAAATACCACCACAAGTTGAAGTGGGGGCTGATCCCTCGGAATCCTTTACACAGCGCGACGAATGCCGCCATGTGCTGGATCCTGTTGGGATTGAGATGTTGTAGCTCGATCTTGTAGAAGTGCAGCAGCCCCCAGAGGAATTTGTGGGTGGGGTCGCAAGCCCCCGCTCGTGGAAGTGGGCGAACAACACCACGTAGCCATCGGGCGGCGACGGCGAATCCTCATCGTCGGGCAGCAACCACTTCTCGGTCGAGGTCATCATGCGAGAGAAGACCGCAACGGATGAGGCCCTCCATGCGCTGGAAGGTGATGTTAGAATGGCACCATGGATCCATTCGAGGTGGGGACGGATGGATGCAAGCTCAATGGCGGCGAAGATGCGGAGGTAGGAAACCTAAGCGTTGGCGGCGACGGCGTGGCTACGGAGGTAAGGATGCAGGCGTGCATATGAAACACGGAGGGCCAATCCTTTGGTTTTGTAGGGGCGACGGGTGCGAGAAAACCAATCGCCCACCTAGATCTCCAGGCCTGCCATGACCTGTCACCACTTCTCGTCGCAGGGCGTGCACACGCAACCTATGGCTGTCCCCTCAGAAAACACGCCAGATGTTTTGCCTCCCCGAACGGGCCATGACCCATCACAGGTAAGAGGGATATGGAGCTAAAGACGCTCCTATGGCCTGTCTAGGCCTAGGAGTTCGAGGGTTGGCCCACCGACGGGTTTGACATCCGCTTCGGGCACCTTTAGAGTGAGGAGTGGAAAGGGATGGGCCCGTTAGCGGCCAGTACCTAGGTGCACAAGCGTCGTGGGCATCCCGGCCCACGTTCGAGTCTCAGCCGGATACGATCCATGGTTTTTCCTCCAAGAAAGGCAGAGGACCCTCAGGACCGGTCGGACGGACCCGAGAACTATATGGATTGATCGTTGAGTATCTAGAGTCGGTCACCAGCTGACCTAAGCTAGACCCCTGTAGACAGGATGCCGGGGCCCCACTCGGACTAGCCCGTTAACAGCTCACCGAGCACTATGATTCATCCATAGAGGAAAATCATGGCACGGCTCAGTCCCTCTATTTTTATCTCAAATAACGCTTGAGGGAAGACGATCATGAAGATGAGCTGACCCTCGATCGGACCCCTGCTACGGGCGGAGGCTCGAGGAAAGTTGGACTCACAAGGAGACCGAATGCATGGTTGCAGAACGATAGACCCCCGTAGGGGTCGAAATCAGGAAAGACCTTTTCCGACCCACCAAATCTCATGGCTATACCCCCGAGAGGTCCGATCACGACGAAAGGGAATCGCCATCCCCAGGACATGCCATGGGCGACAAAAGAAGGCCAAGGCCCTCAGAGTCCTCCCATTCGGAAAAGCCTCCGAAGGAGTATTCTACTCCTCCATAGGCTCGGGGGCTACTGTCGGGGACCAATACTAGGGTACCCAAAGAGGAGGAGCTAATGGTCATCAACATTGATTCATTCAAGCAGTAAAGAGCGTGACTACAGCTCCAACCGACCCCTAGGTGCATGGGCTCCGCCTCGCCCGACCCTTGGGTTTGTGCTCCGCCTCGCCTGACCCCGGGGCCGCGGGCTCCGCCTCACCCAACGGGGACCCATACCACCGCCAACCACTCCAGGTCCAAGCGTATGGGCCTAGGTCAAAACTCTAACACCAGGAAAGAGACTGGCATGCCTCGATGTAACCCGTGTCCATAACAGGCCATACCTGAGGGTTCACATCAAGAATAGAGTCGGACGTGCCACTGCTGTTCTGTCTAACCCTCGTACGAACGATGACAGGCGCGTCAGTTGACCACGACGTCCGCTAGGACGGGATGGAACGCCATGAACGGTAGAAGACGCCTGCGCATGGCGTCAGTGACGGATAGGGCCGCGACGTGGAGCTATTCCTGTTGACATCTACAGGATCGGTAGGACCCGCATGAAGGAGAAGAAGGATCCGGCGATCCTGAAGGCCTTCTTCTCTCTCTTGTTCTTCTTTTTTTCTCCGCTGTAACCCGTGCTTTCTCTTGGCCTATAAAAGGGAAAGCAGGGCATCCCATGAAGGGGATCCAATTCAATCCGATTCGATCTGATCAGATCGACCCATCGAGACTTGATCCAGATCAACACAAGAGCACTACACGAACACACGGCTGAGCAGCAATCGAGCTCTCAGCACCCGTTTACTCCTTTCACCAGAGACTTGGGATCCTTTTCCTCTCTCGCCCGTTTGTAACCCCTACTATAAACTTTCAGTGCTAATAACACGAGCAGCAGTGATGAACTGGACGTAGGGACTTTCTGTCCGAATCAGTATAAACCTCATGTCCTCTAAGCACACCATCCGAGCCAGACGCGCAATATTAGAAATTTACTCGTCGGTGGTAACTCGAAACACCGACACTCTTACTTTTTCTGAATTTGAGTGTTCATGTTGCCCTCATTCGGTAAGACTAACGGTGTGTGTTAGAGGCTACAAAGACATATATGCCCTTGGCATGAATGACCCTATGATCCATTCGTTTTTTATACCTGGATATGAAAAAATGGCGGTTAAATGACAATGGCATCATACATTTGATATATTAAACAACTGTCAAATATATTTTCTAGGTAAATGACAATAGTCACATCTAAGTAGACCAAAATAATGGGACTAAATGCTAAATCATTAATCCTAAACCTTCCAATAATCCGAAACAAACCTCTACTTGCATAAAAGTTGAAGAGTTTACACAATCACCAAGGAAGCAATTCCACCATCGTTATTCGTCAAAGAAGCTCACGACGCCGCTCGCCAGAGCTTGCCGTCATGCCGTCCAGTGGAGCAAACCACTACGTTACCTACCCACACAAATTGTTGCGTTGGTCGCCCACCCGTCGGCGCAGCTCGCAACGCCGGTCTCGTGCCTGCGCCGCTCACGAAAACTCGGTTACCCTGCCCCGTCTACCGTGCTGCTAGGACACGGTGCCAGCCGCCCGCGTCGTGAGATGCGATGGCCGACCTCTCCTCCAGTCCGTGCGTCCACCGTTCAGGGAGCCTGGATTCTAGACATGAGAAGAAAATAGACGGATGGTCTCGAGGATAAGGCAGGGGTGTTAAAGTTATTTAGACTTCCCTTTTCATTTCTTTTTTTATTTTCCATTAAATTGCTTCGGGTGACGCTTTGTAGAAGTGGGGGCAAAGGAAAGTTTGGAAGTTAGAAAAATGAGGGCAAATCTGTAAAGTCTAAAAAGAAGGGGCAATGTGCAATTAGATGTCAAAATGAGGGTAAATCTGCAAAGTCTAAAAAGAAGGGGCAAATGTGCAATTAGATGTCAAAATGAGGGCAGGAACATAATTTGCCCACCCAAGTAAATTAGTATCTGCGCATATGAATATCTAGATGCCAGTGTCGTTTCTGCTGGTCATCCTCGAATCACAGACGACTTTTCACCGTTGAAAGGAGGAAACCGTATTTTGAACTTTGAACTGGGTTGACTTGAGTTGAGCCGATGGAAATTGATGAAAATAATCTGTCTTATGAGTACTCCGTACCGGAAAGAATGAAATCTGGCTTGTCTAGAAGTAAGAATTTTAAGTTTAATTAAACATTTTTAAAAAGTAAGTAATAATATTTGTATGAGTAGAGTAACTGCGACTGCAGATTCCGAGATGCACATCCCGATCCAATCGAATCGAGCTGGGAGCAAAGACAAAGCACTGCGGTCTTGTTTAGATTGTAAATTTTTGAATCCCGAAGTTTCGTTTGTATTTAATAAATGGTCATGGACTGGCCAGGCTCAAAAGATTGGCCGCTGATTTAATCAACCAACTGTGTAATTAATTATTTTTTTACCTACATTTAATGCTCCATGCATATATCCAAAAATTGATGTGACTGAGAGAGTGAAAAAACTTGGAATTTTGATGGGATCACGGCGTCGGCTCGTTTAGATTCCTGCTAAATGTATTGCAGATTGCAGACTTTCGTTTGTATTTGCAATTATTGTCCAATCGTAGCCTAACTACGCTTAAAAGAAGATTCGTAATTTACAATTCGCTTCGATTAAACTGTGTAATTAGTTGCCTTTTTATCTATATTTAATAATCTATGATATGACACAAAATTTGATATGATGAAGAGAGAAAAAAACTTACAATCTGCGAAACATTTGCTTGGCGAAGCCGCAAACTGCAACAATGGTCATGGGCTGGCCAGGCTGCTGGCATTGGCCGCTGGGCAATCGCTGCGAGAACAGATTGTGCTGTGGGTGTGACTGTGAGGAGGGTGTCGGCGACACGGCGTCGGTGTGGATCCTTGCTCCTGCCGATGCAGACCGCCGGCACTGTTGGCCCGTGGCCCAGCCAGCGTCCGCATCACGGAGTCGCTTCGACCGCCCCTTTGACTACACTCCTGCCCGTGCTGCCTCTGCCTGCCAGCGGCGCAGGCGTCCGCTGCGCGGACACGAGTGTCAGAGCGAGGAAAAGGACGCGCTTCACCTGCCCGACTTGTCTTCCCCTCCCCACCCCCCGTTTTTTTTCCCCTTTTTTTCGCATCGCCTCCCTGTGGATCCGTCTTCCAGACACGCGCGGAGCTCTTCTCGGCTCGACGCGAACGCGACGACTCCTGTGATCCTATCTCTACAGTCTCCTACTCTCCTGCGGTCCTGCCCTCCCCCTTGTCCGTATCCCGTTCCCAGACAACAGTACGTCCTTGTCTTTGTTACGCATGAAAAACACAGCGGATCACACACAGCGCCATGATTAGCATGACTACGTCGTGATAGTCATGGAGAGAGAGAGAGAGACGAGTCTCTGCCCCTGTCGGTGGTCCGACATTGACCCTTTTCCCGCCCATTCATGTTTTTTTTTGTTGCTTTTCGGGACTCCTGTAATATAGAACTGTATACTAACCCCTCTACCAGCCTTTTTACGCATGAAAAACACAGCGGATCACACACAGCGCCATGATTAGCATGACTACGTCGTGATAGTCATGGAGAGAGAGACGAGTCTCTGCCCCTGTCGGTGGTCCGACATTGACCCTTTCCCGCCCATTTATGTTTTTTTTTTTCCAGAAAAGATCCGTGTCGATCAAGGTTAAGTTTAACTAAATTTATAGTAAATAGTATTAACATTTATATCTCTAAATAAATTTATTATAAATATATATTCTATAACTAATTTAATGATACTAATTTTGTATCTTAAGTGTTAATATATTTTTATATAATTTTGATCAAAGTTTAAAACGACTTTTTAAAAAACGAGAATTATATTCTTTTATGGACGGATGAAATATGTTTTTGAAGCTTTTGACTGGCCACTAGTACATCATACTTGAGAAAATCTAAAAAGGAAACTGAAAAGCCACGAATTTCTCCACTCTAGCCTTATCTTATTTAGCAGCTTTGAGCGTTCGGCCACCGCCTCCGCTCCCGCCGGCACAAACAAGTCCGAGCAGGCTGCCATCCATTTGCATCGTCCCTCCTGCCTCATCCGGTGAAGCCCGCTGCTGCATTGTCCTCTGATCCCCACTCTTGGCACGAGGCCCGACCTGTCAGTTGTTAGAGTCACGGACACACCTAACCAGCGGTCACTATTTTACTGTGCTCTCTCTACTCGGCTGCTCTATTTCCATGCCCATGGCCCATCGTCCTCGTCCTCGGTCCTTCTCCCTCCGCTTCGCGTCCCGTGCAGCCCTGCGCCACCAGGGTCGTTTGGACTAAACAACATCTAAAATACAACACCTATTTAACATTTGGGTAGGGCTACGTCCAAAAGATTTGATACTCATTCGACGTATTTTCTAATAACCGAACTTAAAAGAGAATCCTTTTTTAAATGGGTTTCTAGGAGAAATGATACTTATATTTGGGTTATGTCTCGAGCAAGTGAAAATGAGTCTCCTATATAGGTACTCTTTTTTAAACTAATTTTAGATCTCATGCTATTCATTTTAGATTTAGATATCCATATAAATCATTTATTAGAGACAGTCTTATAAATCGTATTTTTTAACTAATAAACAATATTTTTTTCTACGATAAATCAACCAACGTTCCTCAAGCTGACGGCACAAAGCTTGCTTCGTTTGGCTTCCTCGCGACGCGTTCTTCTCTTCCGCGCTACACTCACGCTACCTCCTCTCACTGACAGTCTGACACCTACTCCCGCAGTTAGACAGAGCCCCACCTGTCATCCATCCGCAGACCGGGTCGCCACCTTCTCTTCAAGGGAGGGTGGCCACGCCCACGCTCGACTCTCTTGCCTGTTGTCTTTGCCTCCCTGGACCTTCCTCCTCGCGGCGCGTGCCGGGGTGGAGGAGGAGCAGAGGCAGAGGAGCTGCTGCCGTTGCGTGCCAGCTACTACACCTTTCAGCTCCCGGATCGAAGCACGGGTCGGTTAAAGCACGGGCCCCCAAGCGGCACGGCCTGGCACGGAGACGGGAGGCCGACTTGGCAGGCAGGTGCGGCGGAGGCGGAGGGATGAGCAGCCTCGCCATAGTGGAGAAGAAGCCGCCGCCGTTCCCCGGCGGCGGCTGCACGGGCGGCGTGCTCTTCCACCTCCTCGACTGGCATCGCCGCCTCGCGCGCAAGCGCAGGCTCTTCTCCCCGCGTCGCCTCCTCCCCTCCTCCCTCTCCCTCCGCTCCTCCTCCCCACGCAGGCTCCCACCGTGCCCGCCTCCTGTTTCCCCGGACGCCGCCGCCGCCGCCGCACCAGGCCGATGGGCCCTCCCCGGGCGTCGTCGCGCGCCTCATGGGCCTCGACTCCTGGCCCGCCACCGCCGCGCTGCCCAGACCGCAGAAGCAGAGGAAGGTGGAGACGTCGCGCCCGGACGGCGCCGCCGAGTCGGCGGCGGTCGTGCTGGTGCTGCCTACGACCCGGAGCCGTCGCCCTCCCGCGCCCGCGCCGACGGCCAGGAGTCGCCACGGGGCCGACCTGCCGGCGCGGAGCCCGAGGCGGACCCGGCTCGTGCACGCGGCCGCGGCCAAGCTGCTGGACCAGGGCTCACGGGCAAGCGCCAGGCTGGCCCTCGCGTACGCTTGCTCTTCCCCGCAGCACCGCCGCAAGGATGGCCACGACGGCGCCTTGCTTCAAGGCTCGTCGGGAATGGCCGACGACTTCCTGTCTCGCTCGGACAGCTTGCCCTTGGAGCGTTCCGCACGGGTACAGGTACAGCCTCCTGGTCTTCCTGCGGAGACAGATTGCGACAACGCCGCTGTCTCGCGAAGGCACGGCCATTTTTCCACTGGCAATGCCGATGCAGCAGCGATCAGTACCAGCACGGTAGTGTTGCCTAGAATGGATTTTGGCGATGGAAACAGGAGTAAACGGAGCTCTGATGTGGATGCCAAGCACACGGAGAGTAGAGTAAGAAATGAGGTAATGCGCACTTGTGCCAGGGTTAGATCGAGCGGTGCTGCCGTTCAAACCGGAGATGAGAGGTTGTTGCGCAAACGGGCAACACCTACTCGGCCAGAGGTTTCTGGGATTACAGAGTCTGGGGACTTGGCTGGTTCGACACGCCTAGTTGGCCGCGCTCGTGAATTGGTGTCTGCTACTAGGAAGGTTGCGCACGGTGGTTCTGGTTCAAGAAGAGAGTTCGTGGGATCGATCAGTGGACAAGGGAGCACGACCCGCAGGGATTTGAACAGCCAGAATGGATTAGCGTCCACAAGTAGGATTTCAAGCAATGGATCTGCGCATAAAAGGGGATCAGGGAGGAAGATGGGGCATGATAGAGCAATCGGTAACAGAGATGACAGAAATGCAGTTGCATTTGCTTCTAGATCATCTACAAAGCCAGTGGCCAGAGCTTCGTCGCGGAGCAATCTGTCGAAGAGTGGATCCCCAAGTAGACTCGCACCTGGTACAACTCGGACACGAGTGCTGGCTCCTGAAAAAAGATATATTGAAGCTTCACCTTCTGTTATGTCTACTTCTGAGAAAGTTGAATTTAACAGGCTGTTGAAAGCAAAATTCAATGAGCTTGGCATGTCGGACAGGATTGAGTGTACACTAGATGATTCACCTTCAGGAAAATTGACTGTAGATGTGCTGCAAGATCTCATTTCTGCCCTTACAAATGGCATGAGCACTTCAATCTCCCAATGTAGCAACTACTCTGGTGCATCAGCACCCTTAAGTTGCAATGGAAATGTTGACTGCATCAATCAACCGCATTGTATATTCTCCAATGATCAATCACCTGATTTTCAGAAATGCTATCAGGTCAGTTTAGAGGCCAGCATCCTTCTTTACTGTTACCACTTATTATTTCAGAGTTTCTGATTTGTTGTTTCTGTAGTAAATGCTGCTATGGTCGATCATGATGATTCACAACTGTCTTTTTATCCATGTCATTTTCTTTTCCAATTTGGTTAGTAAATACATGGTGTAGTTTTAGTGCATGTAGTGTTACAGGAATCAACTTGTATGATGGTTACTATTGCTCAAGCAACATGTACTGTATGACATTCCTATGTGGTAAGGTACTAAGGTTATCAGTCCATACATCTACTTGTACAGTTTGTTAACCGTTGTTCCACATGCATTCTTATACATTGAAGATTTTTGGTCCCACACAAAAGTTTATATCAAAACTAAATCTGTCATCATTATGAACCATTCTTTAATGAACCTTATACAGTTGTCAGATGCATTGGAATTGTTGTGCAAATGAACGGTTGATCCGCCATCCACATCCTTTTCTTACTTTTATAGAACTTACTATTTTGCATGTTTTCTTCATCAACAAAGTTGTTTTTTGTTTAGTTAGACACTATTGAACTTTTTTTAATTAACCATTTACCAAACTGGTAGCTTCCAGAACAATTTTGTACAATCTTTTGAAATTAACTACTATACTCTTTGGTAACTATTTGGACATCCTCTTTCATTCTATGTACAGGGTGAACAAGATGTCGATTCTTCTGCTGCATCATTAAACAATGAGCCTAATCAACCGAGTCCAACGTCAGTCCTTGAAGCATCCTTCTCAAATGACACTTCTTCTTTAGGAAGTCCAGTTGAAAAGAATGGTAAATATTTCTATTACCTTGACGTCTTCTGTAGGTACTTGCATTTTTGTTTGTCAGCACTTGGAGTTATCCAACATATTACTGAAATGTCAAATGAGAAACCCAATTCTGCCTATCTCAAAACTGACAAGTGTAGCATGTCTTGGATACTCTAGTACCAAATTCAGTGGCATGTTTGTCAGAGCTCAACCATTAAGAGCAAGGTTAATAATACAGCCTGCTGCTGGCTTTATGAATCTTTACAGCCTACCTCTTAGCCCACTCTTATAGTAGTTAGCTCTTCACAATTAATATATGACCCACTTGCCTCTCTCACAAAGTTTCTTGATTTTTGTGTCTAAGTCGGCTGTAAGCTAAAGCCAGCTTGCTTCCACTCTTTCTCCTCTTCTCTCTCCTCCACCTCAACATACAGCCCACTTACAGTCCTTTATTATACATGCTCTAAGAAAATTAATGCTGAACTGTGCCAGGTCCAGATGCTTAGTTATTGTCAGTCAGATTATTAATTGTTCTACAATTCGACATTTCTAGCAAAAAAAGTGCTTGTAATTGGCTGCTCTGATTAGAGTTGATAGCATTTAGTCCAGAATTACTATGTGTGGTACAATGGAATGGGCCTGTAAGTTTTGGGCAGGTACTGTACAAGTTTTGTTCATGTTATTTTGGTAGCACTGTAGAAGTAGCACTTGTGATGTGTTAATGAACTCTATCTTCTTGCTTTCAGAAGGAAAAGGCTTGATTGTGTCAGTTGAGAACAAGATGGAAGATCTCTTTAATTTGGAGTCTGACATTGTCGATTTAGCAATGTCAATTGACACAAGGAAAACTGATGCTGAAGAAACACTCCACGGCAATGACAAGTTACCATGTTTACAGAATTTTCTTTCACATGATTTCAATGTCTTAGAATCCAGGCTCTGCAGCATTGAAGAAGCTAAATCAAATGCTGAACTGCTTTTGGGCAGTAGCCTCTTGCATAGCACAACATCAGGTCTTCCACGCCATCCTTTCATTGTTGAAATGCTGGAAAATACTATGGATGTGTTTAGTGGAGGAGAGTATTCAGATTTTACTGAAGATAAGAAGTATCAACATACCAACTTCCTGTTTGATTGCATTATAGAGTCACTGGATTCAAAATTCTGCAATTTTGGCAAATGTGGATACAAGGCTTGGCTGAAGTTGCCTCTCAGTTTGAGCAAAGATCTGTTGAAACGCCAGGTATTGGAAGATATCACCAACTGGAGGGAGTCAAGTGGGACTGCTCTTAGACAAGTGTCTGACAAAGAAGTGGACCAATTGACTGACAGGTGGGATGCTAGCCAGATTGAAGCATTTGATATAAGCATTGCAATCGAGAACGACATTCTTGAGGCGCTTGTTGGTGAGTTCGCAGTTGACCTGTGCTGGTATTGACTGCTCTATGTGAGATATTGACGCGCTTGGACTTCTGCTCACATGATTATGGATAAATAAGATACTGCGGATATGTTTGTTTTTTCTCTGCAGTAAATTTTGTACAGTCATGTAAGGTTGAAGGGCCTCCCGGTTGTTTTACCCTTTGTATGTTCTACTAATGGAAACGTGCTAAAGCTTAAAAGTGTCTCGTAATCTTTGTGGCCTTTTCGTCGCTCCTCTTTTTACCCTACTGATAACATTGTACGCCAGGGTACATTTTGTTGTGTGTGATGAAAAAGGCACCTTTTGCTGGATGTAGTGCTAAGCAAAAGCATGAATTGGAAGACCGTTAGTTTGCCCATGTTAGTACATGTTCTGCTCTAGGATCCCACTCTGAATCTCGATGCAACCAAGAGAATTCAAAATCCACATGTTCAACCCTTTTGGCATGGTGATTGCAAATGAAATAGTACCATTTTACCACTAATCGAATCGGAAATGTAAATTTTTGTATTTATATATATTTTCCTGGGCTTGTACAGCTTGTCAACTGTCCGGTCGAGAGGATGATAACTTGGCAGGAAACAGGCAAGAATTAGAGAACAAATCAGCGCCAGTTCTCGAAGCAGCACTCTGTCAAAAAGGCACTCCTCAATTAGCTTAATTTATCCAGGATACGAGACAGCTGACCGTCAATTGTTCTTCGACTTGTTATCCTCACATTATATATGCTGATCATTTTCCATGATTTGCTCTGTTACCTACTCTGGCAGGTGGCCGCTCCATTCCAAATTCCAAACCAAAGAATCCATGAACACGAATGACCTAGATCCGATTTATAACAATTTTGCCATCTATGAAACCGCTCTTTTGCCATTGCAAATGGGTTTCGTCAGTTTGCCGTTCTCAAACTTAGCACACCCGCTAAAATGACCTAGATCCGATTTATAACAATTTTTAATTATTCCTTTACTTTTTCCATACTTTCGTTCCCGTTTTGCCCTAAACCTCCTTCCTGCTTCTCCTCGGCACGCGTCCGCCGCCGGCGTCGGCCGACGGCAACCCAGCCGGGCGCTCCGACTCCGCCCGCCAGGTGCCCCAGCTCCGCCCAACGACGGCATCGCTGCTCCGCGGCTAGCCGCGCGGCCGCGGACACCAGCTGCGCAGGGGAGCGGTATGGGTCGCGGCGGAGCAAGATCGGCGCAGGGGAAGGCGCGGGTCGCGGCGGAGCAGGGCCGGTGCAAGGGAGGGCGCAGGTCGCGTCTGAGCAGGGCCGGCACAGTGGAGGGGCGTGGCCTGAGCCTGAGGGCTTGCCGCGGGGGAGGAGCACCGCCAGAGGCGGTGGAGGAGAGGAGCACGCCGGCGCCGGAGAAGGGAACGCCGGAGAAGGAGCGCGGACGCGTCGGGGCTGCGGCCACGGCCTGGTACGGACGGTAGGGGCGGCGTTGGCGGCCTGGCGCGGACGCGTCGGGGAGGCGGCGGCGTGCGCCTGGAGTTGCCCTGGCCCAGCTCTCCGTCTCGACTCTCTCTGGTTCGACCGTGAATGGAAAAGGATCGATGGGGTTTGGGGGCAAAACGGGAAGGAAAAGATGCCGCGATAAAAAATATTAAATTTGGTAATAAATCTGTCGTAGAGCAGTCTATTAGGTATGACTGGTTTGATAATGGCAAACGAGCTAATCCCTATTTACATAATGACAAAAGAGTGAAGCCCACGATTTCACAATGGCAGAATCGCCATTTTCTCAATAAAAACGGGTACTAGCACGCATTGATTTGTAATAATTGTACAAACTCAAAACGCTACAAAAACGAACATTGCCACGTAAGGATGGATTATAGGTGAATACTAAAAGACTACAGCAGGGGAGACGAATGTCTCGCCAGACACCCAACAGACTCGGACAACAGAATTACCACATGAAAACCCAACGGTAACACGAACGACGCAAATGCAAGACACGAAGAGATTAACTGCAGCTAAGATAGCAGCGACAACCAACTGATTCTACCCAGTTCGACGAGGAAGCAGGAGCAACGGACTGACGAAACGAGGAAGGTGTCTAGAGCCGGCGCTGGACGAGCGAGCGCTGCCTCTGCAGCCTCATCTCCTCGTAGAACCGCTGGATGAAGCGCTCCGCGCGGCCGTCCACCTCCTCGTCCCCTTCCTCCCCGTAGTCCACCACCACCTCCGCCTCCTCCTCCTCCTCGTCGCCATCGTCGTCGTTGTAGGCGTAGGCATCGTCGTCGCGCTCGCGCCCCCACTCGAGAGCCGGGGCGAGCACCAGCTGGTCCCTGTCCCCGCGCGCTTCGGCGTCGCCGCCCCGACGAGCCTGGAGGCCGTCGAGCACGGCGACGTCGAGCTCGTCGGCGCCGCAGAAGAGGGAGGCGAGGATCACCCTGGCCCTGCTCCGGCGCCTCTTGGCGGCGGCCCTCCGCCAGGCCGTGACGCCGGGGGGGCCCGGCGGGGCCCGGAGGAGCGGGGAGCGGGACGGCGAGAACTGGTACTCCCCCACGTACGCGTAGTTGTAGTGGCGGAACGGCTTGTAGCTGCAGCAGCAGCGCCTGGCGGCGGCGGACGCGGAGGAGGCGCGCTTCTTGAAGAGGAGCAGGCCCAGCTTCGCCTTGGAGATCGGGGTCAGCGGCAGCGCCAGGATGGTGGCCATCGCCCTCCCCAGGATGGGTTTGGAGCCCGAGCCGGAGCCGGGGGTGGAGGTGGAGGAGGAGGATCTCGGCATGGCCGGCGATGGCGACGGATAGATTGATTGCTGGGCGGCAGTTTCCCTCTCTTTCTCACATTCAAATGTGCTGGCCAAGGGAGGCGGATCGAGTTGGCTGCTGCGAGAGTGCGAGTGGTGGTGTGGGGGGTTTTATGGTGGGTGGTGGGGCTTTGGGGTGCAGCGGCAGCGGCACGGCTCCTGCGCTGCCGCTGCCCTGCCTCTGGTTGGATCGTGCGTACAAGAAACTTATAGTAGCAGGCAGAGCAGAGTAATGTATCGTGGTGGTGCGCCTTTAGGGGTACTCCTCCTCCTCCTCCTCCCCTTTTCGGTTTATGGCTTACCGGGATCGGGGTTAATTCGCATTGAAATGGTGTTTTTGTTGGATCCGGATATGCACATCATGGGTAGATTTATGAACCACGATCTGTATATTGATGGGCTACGTGTTTGTGCTACCAGTATACACAATTCCACTGGGTCAGTCAGTCAGTCAGTCAGATTGCGAGTGCTGATCTAGCCAAACGAACGCGAGAAATCTGTTTCCCCGGTACAGTATCTAGTAGGACCTAGCTACTCGTTGGGCATTGGCGTACCGGGTGCAGGCGATCGCGATCTCGTAGCATCACCCGCCGCATTCATATTTTTAGCGAAGCACTGGTGATCCTACTCGCACCGGATAGCGTGCGTGCGTAATTGCTTTCCCATCGCCACGGCGTACGCGTTCCTAGCAAATAGCCTCGTCACGTCAAGGGGTTTTCAACACTCTGCTCGTATACCGCGTAGGCCTTTCCGCCGACCGGCCCTTGGATTGGACGGACCACTGGTCCGTCATTAGCACAACGGCGAAAAATCGTTGATCCACACATGACTATCATACGGTGTACGTAGCCGGAGCAAGTGTGTGTGTGGCAGCAGTAGGAACCGACAAACAGATCGTCGTGGCGGCGTAACTGGCCGCCTTGTGCTGTGACCTGTGGTTGTGGGCGCGGGCCTGGCCCCGGTAGCCGAGCAAATCACACCGATGGCGACCGACTGGTCAGTGGTCAGTGGAGCAGGGCGCGGGCGCGGTGCCGCGCCACCCCACCCCGCGGCCCGCGCGCTCGACTGACTTGCCGTGGTGGACGAGTGGTGGTGCGTGGCGTGGTGGACTGGTGGTGGGGTTCGCACCTGGAAAGCGCTCGCCGAGGGCGGTGGTTTTGTCGGATCAGTGGCCACTGGCGAGCCCGAGCCGTTCCGTGCCCGTGCTCTGCCTCTGAGCTGGCGGGGGTTCCCTTTTCGCGCTTCAAACCGAGCTAGCCGTTGCCTCCTTGCCCTTGGGCCTTGGCGTGGCGCCTCCCCTTTCCGTTTCCGAGTCTGAGCCAGCCAGCCAGCCACCCACGTTGGCGTCACGCCCTCTCAACTCCAGCAGGCCTGCAACGCGAGTCCGCGGCGCACGCAGCCTCCGCAGTCCGCACAGGGACTCGGCGCGTGAGCGCATGGGTGCTTTCACTGCTTCTGCTGCTACAGTTCCACCCTTCCCAAACGGGCGTTACTGCTTACTAGCGTCAGAACGTCCCGAGCCGCTCTAAAATATCGGACATCTCCGGTCCTTTATGTGGAAGGCCACGCCGCACGTAAAAGAAAGCTCGCGCCGTCTGTTTTGACGCACCACACCGTGTGGATCCCACATTGCATACCGCCCTACCATCGCCTCACACTATTTCGCCGGATCACCGCACCCGCACACAGGAACCCACGTGGGTCCCAGTTACCTGCCTCAGCCGGTGGATGCCGCACCGCGGATGCATCTGCCGGCCTCAAGCGTCCGCGTAGAGACCCACACTGGTGCCCCAGCAGTTGCAGCAGGTGGGTTCCATTACAACATGTGTAACACCTGACCTACTTTTGCGACACCCAGATAAAAATACTTGCAGCATACGTCCGAAACAGATAAAACACTTGCAACGTACGTCTGAAACGCTTTACAAAACACCAGAAAAACTTGAAAACATGTGTTTAACCATTGTAAACATATGCAAATATCAAGATGAAACACTTGCAACATACGTATGAAAACATCTAAAACGCTTGCATATTTATGCAACATCCCAATCTAGTTTTGTAACATCAAATAAAACACTTGCAACGTACGTATAAAACAGATAAAATATTTCGAACATACACTTGAAACATATGTGTATAGCCAATGCAACATGTGCAACATCCTGATCTATTTTTGCAACATACAGATGAAACACTTAACATATTTCTAAAGTATCTAAAACACTTTGAAACACACGCTTGCAACATGTGACGTATCTCGGTGCGGCCTCCTCCGCCGTTTGTAGCGGGGAACCATAGCCGTAGCAGGAGGCGAGGCCGAAAGGCTTCCGCGTCAGGGCCCGACGCTTCTACTTACACTGGTGGCCACCGTGACCGCGAGAGGCCGGCACGTGAGCGGTGATGGTGGTGGGAGTGGTAGCGCTGTGCTCATACGATGCGTCCATGGGTTATGGAGCCATGGCAGGAACCGCATGGCGATCGAAGCGGCCAGCGCGGAAGCTATCGCCAGTGACGAGTGAAGCTCTGGAGCGTACGGGCATGGGTGGAGGCGGAGCACGAAGCCACTCAGCCACATCGGCTGCGGAAGGCAGCCACAGCTCACCACATGCGAAGTCGAGGAGCTGCAGCAGCGGCAAACAACGGCCTTGCCATCAGCGACGCCGCGCAGCGAGAGTGGACGGTGGAAAACTTAGATGAGATGATAATATAGGAGAGAATTAATAAGATCGGATAGATGTGAGGATGAAGACATTCAAGGCTGCTTGTGAGAATATTTTGTTAGCAAGACGAGTAACCGTGCGGTGTTGGGATGTTCAGGCGGAATAACCGTCTGTTTTCTCACTATGAGTTATTCCTTTTTTCATAGTAACATATAAATAAATAATAAATACAATATTATGTGTCCCTAAACCATTGACCATTTCTCACGGGCAATCACTACCAAATTATTGATGTAGTTTTGACTAGAAATAAAATTTGTTCTTATTAAAACCTAGATTATTCACCAATGGTCTATTTAATCAAATTATGAACTAAAATTTTTAATTGTTTTTGTCTAATCGGGTCTAAATAAATGTGTTTTTGCAATCCCCGATGAGGGCTGGCATGTAAAAAAATCAAGAGAAGTCTCCCGTCATAATTATCAACAAACAAACCAATCTCTAACGTGTCGGCAACTAACTCCTTGAGTCCTTGTCGACTTTAATCATATATTAGAACTATTGATTTTCGAGTGCTCAAATATCACGAAACTCGATCAAAGAAATACATGAATAGAATATAAAAAATAAAGTTATGATGTATCTAAGTCTAAATATTTATGTGCTTTTCAACATGACAAAAATATATCAAGTTTGTATTTTAATTTGATACATTATCATATTATTGAGAAATTAACTTATATTATGGATAACATGTTCATCATAAAATAAATTATATGTTTGAATTTTACACAGAGTAAAACATAAATAACATGTACCATTCCTATCGTCATCCCCATAAATATTTGATAGTTTTTCCGTTGCAACGGCATATTTGATAGTACATAATAAAAACGACACGTAGACAAGACAAAACTTACGCTCTCGCCTGGCACAACTGGGCAAAGTCCCGGGCCGAGCTGATATTGATACTGGGCAAAGTGCCAAAGTCTCAGGTCGCCTTACTGTAGCTTTCGATTGGGCCAATTTTTGAAGCACACGTCTTACCAGGCCGCATGGGTATGCGTATCGCTTTCTCCGTCGCCAAGGAAGCCATCGACCCATCGTGCACCCATCCTGGCATCCGGCGGTCGCCGATAAAATTTGCTGTTATCGATTTTCGGACGCTTCTTATCCGGTGCACGTGTCGACGTCGTTGCCAGCACGGCAAGTCTTCCAATTCCAAGGCCTTGGTTAGATGCCATCCAAATTCTGATTCACAATTTTTCCTGTGGAGTATTAAATGTAGGTTTTTACAGTTTAATTGGAAATCACGGATGAACGACAATCAATTTGTCCGGAACAGCGCTCCGATCGTGCACCCATCCTGGCATCCGGCGGTCGCCGATAAAATTTGCTGTTATCGATTTTTCGGACGCTTCTTATCCGGTGCACGTGTCGACGTCGTTGCCAGCACGGCAAGTCCTCCAATTCCAAGTCGTGTAGCCACCAACAGCCGTGCCAAAAGAATCCTGAAAAAAAAAACTGAAAAGTGGGGGAGGAGAGGATTCGGCAAGTTCCGGCCTCATCCGCTGCTTGCCTCGCAACTATCGGATCTTGCGAAGGCATCGTCGTCTTCGTCTCCCTCGTCGTCCTATCATATAATCGCATTTCGAATCCCCAAACGGAGACCTCACCGCTCTTCCGAGCTTCTAATCGAAGGTACGGCCGCGAGGTCTCGGATTAATTTTAGTCGTTTTCCCAATCTGCAAGCTAACGTAGTACTGCTACTAGTACCCACTGCCACTAGTCAACTCAACGCTAAATTGTAGCGACTTTTTTTTTATTTTAACCTATTTTTAATTATACGAGGTAAAATTTTCTGTGGTGGTGGTGATGTGCGATCGCAGGAACAGTCACCATCGTTAAGAAGATGATACGCTGCGCTGTAACGGGCGGCGGGTGCGTCGCTTCGTGGAGCGGCGATCGGAGGTCGCCGGCGGTCAACAACCCCTGCAGCGTGCGGATGCCGACGGGCAACGGTGGGTGGTGCGGCGGCCTGAGGTCGCGGGCGGCGGATCTCGCCGGCCTCGAGATGGCCAGCCTGCGCGGCGGCGTCAGGGCCCTCTTCCGCGTGAGCCCGCGCTATGGGCGCTTGCAAGCCACGGCCGCAGGTGCGTCTCGGGCTACGGATTGATTGATGCGTTGGAGTTGCGGATCGGTGTTGTTGGGATTGGGTCACGAACACACGCTTGTGGTACTGGGGGTTGGTTCTGGGAGAGGGGTACTGTAACTGCTGACTGCGGTTAGATTCTGTGCCAGCTGCCAGGGGATCGTGATATTGGATTTGGAGGTCGATGGATTTGGTAGTGCATGTTTTATGCTCAGCAATTTTGTTGTGTATGCGTTGGGGATTCATGGAAACGTTGTGCATTTTCACTATCTGAATAAGCTGATGTGATCGTCCTGGGTGGTGGTTGGTTGGGGACCTGCCGTGCTTATTATTTGATTCAGGTTTTTGAGGCGTCATAATATTTGGTATGGTCCCTCTAATCCATGTGGGAGTGATGATCCTGAGGTGAATGCGTCTACTATAAATGCAAATTTTGTGTATGTTGAATAGTGCCATCTAAGTTTCAAATATTTGTTTTTCAAAGAAAGGCGGGAGCATTGCTGCTCACAATTAAATTGAGACGCTTATTAGAAACCAGAGAAAGTGGATAAGAATACTTGCAGAAGAGAGGAATCTGCATGATTATAGAGTCCATGTATTTGGTGTGACCCATAACGTAAGGTGATGTCGGTAGATTACTATATTACCTTCAGTGTTGCAGATGTTCATGTGCACACTTTTCTACTGCAAGTTTAGATGGCAGACGGTGTTCAGTCCCTGCTAATCTCTCAACTCATTTGAGTATTTGACTATCTTATACAGTTGACCCTGAAGATATTCCATTGGAGAAGGTTCAAGTTAAATCCTCAGGACATGTTCTGCCATATGTTGGTGTTGCTTGTTTGGGGGCTATTCTGTTTGGTTATCATCTTGGGTATGTACTTTATTGCTGCTACAAGATGCTTGTTTCTTAAGCACAATTGGATAAAGCATAATTTTCTGCTTTTTAGTTGACAAAAAATGAATAACAACCTGGAAGTAAAACAGATCCATCTTTTCTGCACTTTTCTTGTGAACACAAAAACTGTTTGTTAATAGCATGAATCCATTTCATGGAATGTAGTGTGGTCAATGGCGCGCTTGAATATCTCGCGAAGGATCTTGGGATTGCTGAAAATGCTGTCTTGCAGGGTATGGCATACTTTTACATGCTCAACTTACTCATACTTTTTCTCCGTGTTTGTAAAGGAACATCTGGCACTTGGATTGATTGTGCAGTGCAATGCTTTCTTTGCCAAGGCATACAATTGGCATGTTTTCTAAAGGAGCAGATAGATGACTTTAATCACTCAATGATAATAGTTGCTTCTGTGAGATATCTTTTTGCCATATGCTTCACTAGACATCTGTTTGTTACTCAGGATGGGTGGTTAGCACATCCCTGGCTGGTGCAACTTTAGGTTCTTTTACCGGGGGATCTTTGGCAGATAAATTTGGGCGGACAAGAACATTCATTCTGGATGCAGTCCCGCTTGCTCTAGGTGCATTCTTGAGGTGTGTTTTGAATTATTTAGTTGTAAGTCGTAAGTATACACTGTTATCTTATATGAAACTGACACAGAAACATCTGCAGTGCAACAGCTCAAGATATCCGCACCATGATTATTGGTCGGTTGCTTGCTGGAATTGGTATTGGGATCTCATCTGCTCTTGTACCCCTTTACATATCTGAGGTTGTGATATGTTGAAATGGCAGTTGCTTTGTTCAAAATCTAATTCTATTGTGATATGTTACAGTTACTTCTGTCTTTGTTCAATAGCTACTGCCTGTGTTAACGAACATCTCCTACAAATGATCTTCTTGTACTTTGCAGATCTCACCAACTGAAATTCGTGGAACACTTGGTTCTGTTAATCAACTTTTTATCTGCATTGGAATTCTTGCAGCTTTGTTAGCTGGATTGCCTTTGGCAGGAAATCCTGCCTGGTAAGTTTTCCATTAGCTTGTTCATTTGTTTCCCCGCTTCATTGTACTTCTTGATTAACATAAGCAATATTGAAATATTGACAGTGGAAGAACCACACACTTTTTTATTCAACCTTTCTATCCCATAAATTACATCTAGATATGCAATCCATATGGCAACAAATTCCATATGATATATGGATTATATTCATGCTCTCGTCATTTGTAACTGTATTTTATCAGGTGGAGGACAATGTTTGGAATTGCTGTAGTTCCGTCCATTTTGTTGGCTGTAGGAATGGCCTTTTCGCCTGAAAGCCCTCGTTGGCTATTCCAGGTTTCTGTTTGCAAATTCTTTGAACATACTGTGTACTTTGGCCTCCAGACTGTGGCACAATACTCAATATTTACTTTTCTGACATTAACTGCAGCAAGGAAAGGTTATTCAAGCAGAATCAGCTGTAAAAAGACTGTATGGGAAAGAAATGGTTACCGAAATTATGTATGATCTGAGGGCTAGCGGCCAAAGTTCTTCTGAGCCCGAAGCTGGCTGGTTTGATCTTTTCAGCAAGCGTTACTGGAAAGGTAGTTTTGTTTTGACAGTTTCAGAATTGGCAAATTTGGTTCCCTAACAATTGCATGATGAAATATTCTGTGATTATTCTCTTCTCATTCCATTCTATTGCTAGCATCATCCAATATCTAATGAAGTTAATAACTTGGGTGGAAATATCTGCCGTTTTACCAGAAATTGCTGGTTCTTGGAATTCCAAAGATTTTTAATGGGGTGAAAGTGGTTTGGTGCATAGCAATTGCTTAATTTAAGTCATGTGTATGGAAACAAAAATGCATATTCATTACTTATCAGGAAACTAAGTATGTTAATGGATTTTATGCTATTACATTTGCAATGGCCTTGTGTTTCATGCACATATGTCATCACTCATAGTTACATCTTGAACAACCTAAATTAGTTCCTCCAGTCACCAAAAAGCGATGCTCTGGACATTGATACAGTCTCCGAAGACACAACTTTGACTACTAGTTTGTCCTTGACAACATTGAGAAACCATAGCAAAATTGTATGATTATTAAAATCTTTTTTTTGACAACTAAATGTACACAAAGTAATTGATGATGAAAGTTTTGATATGTTGACTGCATACAACCTAAAACATCAACGAATTGATACTATGGTGAAGACACTACAAGACATGATTTCTGATATATCTTTCATTTGCAGTTGTGAGTGTGGGGGCAGCACTGTTTTTGTTCCAGCAGCTTGCTGGTATAAACGCTGTTGTATATTACTCTACATCTGTGTTCCGCAGTGCAGGCATTGCATCTGATGTTGCTGCTAGTGCTCTTGTTGGAGCAGCCAATGTTTTTGGTAAGTTTACTTTTAGTAATAAGATTTTGATATTGACAGAACATATTTTTTGATGGGGGTATATTTACTTGTAGGCACCATGATTGCATCTTCTCTAATGGACAAGCAAGGAAGGAAAAGCCTTCTGATGACAAGCTTTTCTGGAATGGTAATGCCCTTGTGTTTAACAAATCATGAGTTTATTTTCTCTCAATCAGCAAATGGAGGGTTCATATTCACTTTTTTCTCCCTTGAAGGGTGCTTCAATGCTACTCCTAGCATTGTCCTTCACCTGGAAAGCTCTGGCACCTTATTCTGGTACTCTTGCTGTTGTTGGAACTGTTCTGTAAGTTGTTAATGATTCATCTTGTTTGGTCTTCCTGATTATATTTGAATGTATAACTTGAATGTTTGACATAACTGGAGTATGATTTTGTGCAGGTATGTGCTGTCTTTTGCTCTAGGAGCTGGTCCTGTTCCTGCCCTACTTCTTCCTGAAATATTTGCCTCTAGAATAAGGGCCAAGGCTGTTGCATTATCTCTAGGCATGCACTGGGTGAGTCACAACTGTTCATACATACGCTAATACCAAATGTATATAGTTGTCCTAAGTCCCAACCAATCACATTCTGTTTTATTCATTGCGGTATATCTTGCTTTGGTTTTCTCATTCCACTACATAATTTGCGACACATGATTTTGCAAAATATAAGGTAAGATAATTGCTCTGGTGAATAGAGATTGATTGAAAATTTGGGCATGTTAAGTTCGTTTTCTTATCGTCCTTGATTAATATCGATTGCTCTGTTAGATAGGTTTAGTTTAAACTTTGAAGGCATTACTAGTAAAAGCTTCAGCCATTCCTATTCGCTCCATTAAAAATTGCTTTATTCACCTGAGGTATGTTAGTCAATATCTGGATTTCTGAATCTTTTGCCCTTAAATTTGTTCAAACTTCTAAATTCTATATGAAATCCTTTCTAGCTGCTAAGATGATTAACACTACCCTAATTAAGTAATTAACCTTGGCTTTACTTACATATACCATTGAGTTCTTAACCTATTTTTCTTTTTCTTTCTTCAGGTATCCAACTTCTTTATTGGCCTGTACTTCTTGAGTGTTGTCAACAAGTTCGGGATCAGCAATGTATATTTGGGATTTGCATCAGTGTGCGCCCTTGCAGTTCTTTACATAGCTGGGAATGTGGTGGAGACCAAGGGGCGATCACTTGAAGAGATTGAACGGGAACTAAGTGTAGCAGAATGATGTGCTTTTGCTAGTCATGCTGCGGCGCCGTTTTGGTGATTGAGAATGCAACCAAGCACACAACCGAGCATCCTTGGACCTGGAGACTTTTTCCAGTTTCATGTAGTTTCAGAAATAAGCGAACGGCAAGAATGCCAATCGTAGGTGGCCTGGTGTGTGCAGTGAGGGGTTGTGTTCGAGCAGTAGTTTAGCTGTGCTTCCCCTACTCCCCTGTCATCAATCAGAATTCAGAAACAATGAACCTGTCGATGTTTCTGGAGATAAGTTTTTCATTGTTCTCAAATTTCGTCGTTTCTCGTGTATAGATGAACTCTCGTCTCCTGAAAATAGAATGTTTTTTTTTAAATGGTAGAAAGTCCCGCTCGCTCTTCATCTGGATCCATATTGCGATTGGTATCCCACTGCGTTTCCTGTTGATGGAAATGCCGGCAAATCCATGTGACTTGTCAGCCTGCAGTGGCCCAGTCTAGATAGATCGTTGTCCTCCGGTCTCCGGATGCGCACGTTTACTCGCAAGCACGGAACGCGCCAGCCAAGCGTGTAGGTCGCTGTCTGCTGCCATAGGTCGCCCCGTCTGCCTGAGCGGATGAAGCTAGGGAGCTCGCTAGTCCCAACAACCAGCAATCATTTCACAGCAGCGCGGCGCCGAGAAGATGGGCTCCCCCTCCTACAGGCTTGCTGCGGCGATCACGGTCCCCTCGACCGGCGAGTTCCTCGTCGCCCGGCAGCCGCGCCCGCCATCCCCACCCGATGCGGAAGAGGACTACCGGCGCTTCGTCGACAGCGATCTCTACGACCTCCCGTCCGCGCCCCTCGCGGGGACACCCCGGTCGGAGGTGGCCATCGGCGGTGCGGACTCTGTCGCCGGCCGCCTCGACCTCTCGCGCCTCGACGTGTCCGCCGCCCTTGATCAGGTGACCTACCCATTAGCCGAGTTACAGAGTTAATTTTTGCGCTCTGTTGAAGTTGTTACCCGTGGCTACAGTTGTTTAGCAACAGCAAACTAGTTCTCAAAGTGGCACCTCGATTTCGACCTGTAATTTTTGGTAGGGTATCTGTCTAAGCTCAATTTTGGCAAACTTTGTTCTAAATGATGGCTTCTCGTAGATTTTTGACCAATTCGGCTTGCCTGATGGGATGTGTGGGGAGTGGAGGCTCCTCAAGTATGTGGAGGAAGCAGAGTTTGGCCCGGACGCTGGCATTAACACGGTGTACATCATCGGGTCCCTTGAGTCGAAATTGGATGCTCTACAAGGTCAGATGCTTAACTTTTGAGTGTTTTTTATTATGGAATTGCTTGACCATCATGCGTTGCCCATGGCAGAGTCATGTAAATGGATGTCCAAGGAGTGTGCATTGAGGTTGCTTTCGGAAGCGAAGCCAGGTAATGATCGCATAGGACAGTATGCATATATTGGACTTTTGAATTCGGAGCTGTCATCAAACCGCACAGCTTCTCCTGCATTGCCCTCCCAGGTATCACCCTTTTTTCCCCTTCAATTCATGCCATATAGTGACAGATAGTTTCCCAGTCCTGAAATGCATTGTTCAATAGGAATACCCACCTGGAATAACACTTGTACCTATGAAGAGTAGGACACTAGCGCCATTCCGCACAACTAATCTCGTGGTAGTACGATCAACCAATGGTGCTGGTGGATCTACATGTTCTGAATTTTTTGCTTCGGGGGAAGCTCTGCTTATAGATCCTGGATGCAGCTCTCACGTTCATGCAGAGGTAAGAGAAAATTTCATTACATTGTGTTCTTTAGAAAAGCCAATGTGCATACATGTAAGTATCTTTAACATCGCTGTCTTATGAAGTGCATTTCCCACCTTAGGTTTGTTTGTTTTAATTGGATTGTAGATTTTCACCAGGTGTCTTCCCCTTATTTATTTGCTACAGTTCCTTCCATGCTAGACCTATATTACTGAGTACTGACAGTTTCTTCATGTGCCCTTATTTCCTTGAGGCCTCAAGATTTGCCAGTAGCTTTATGAGGAAAGGGTTAGTGCCTGATTATTTCTGTATATCACAGCACAGTAGAAGTAGCAAAAATACAAAAGGATGACACCAGGGACAAAATCTATGAGACTTCTTGATAAAACATTACCTTTTCAAAATGTTCCAGCTGTTTCTGTAGGAATAACACTGTATGCACACCTGCAGACACCATGGAGTGTTTATTGGAATGCTTACTCTGAGTAGACCTTTTGCATGTACTGGTGCTTCCATTCTATTGACTAATTACATTCTTATCATGTTTAGCTTGCAGATCTCATCGATTCCCTTCCAAAAAGGTTATTAGTTCTTGTTACACATCATCATCACGATC
This sequence comes from Miscanthus lutarioriparius, assembly GCA_904845875.1. Classification (NCBI taxonomy): domain Eukaryota; kingdom Viridiplantae; phylum Streptophyta; class Magnoliopsida; order Poales; family Poaceae; genus Miscanthus; species Miscanthus lutarioriparius. The sequence goes on from CAJGYO010000006.1 coordinate 95,551,528, forward strand.
ACATTGAGGGTACGATGAAAAATATTTATTGAACATTTTGTTTGCTCTTTAATATTCCAATTTTGTTCAAATTGAGACCATATCCAGGAGTATCAAATCGAGATGGTGAAATGCAATCATGCTATAGTGCCTCTTGTAGTCAATTACTGTCAGGTCTATCTATGCTATGCATCATAAACAAACTGAATCCATTTGGTTCAAAATTGTAGGTCTTTCAGTTGTTCAGAGATGCAATCCTGATGCTGTTCTTCTGACACACCAAAGTACAATGGATCGCATTGGGAAAGGTTAGAGCCTACACATATTCGATTTATTTTGCCAATATTGCAAAACTTATCATTGTCATGGCAGAAATGTGCATCTCCCTATTTCTGAGGTTCTGAAAACTTGAATGACCGAGGAGGTATCTGGCAAGTTTTATTACTCTGAACTACCAATCTGTCACTTCACTCTTTATACTATCCACATCTCCTCAGATTATCATACTTAGACCTTGCTGTGGATATTGGGAAATCATCTGAATAGTTTTGTAGGTTGGATTACAGATCCTTTGTCCTAAGCCAGATGAGGTTTCCTTTGATAAATGGTGGGCTAGAGATGGGACCCTTACTCCCTTATCATCTTAGGTGCTTGGATGATTTGGAATCACCGTAAGTGGTGTGTGTTTGATGGTGCTGCTCCTAGCATAGCTGGAGCTCTGACGCTTGCTGTTGAGGAGCTCCACCTTTGGGGGGCAGGGGCTCAAGGAACTACATACCTTCCTGCCCTTGCTCCAGAAGGTGGATGATGGGTTGCAGCTACTGGATCGGGGTTGTTTGTTGTGTTTTAGTCAAGGTCGATGTCGTTTTCTTCCTAATCATTAGGGTGTGTTTGTGGGTTTTTTGGTCTCTGTTTGTAAGGGTCATTTTTTTCCTTCTTAATATAATGGTATTTAAATCTCCTGCATTTCATGGTTTTCCTAAATGAATATGTTCTCTTAATAATCTAATATTCAATATAATAATCTAGTGTATCACACAATCATTTTAGACTATTATTGTCATTTCCCTAACTTAAGCTGGGCTGCACTGCCTGTTTGTGATTTAGCCTTAAGATGTACTTTTTTCTGTTTATTATGTTATCCATGCCCTGATGCCCATGTTTTTGTTCATCTCAATGTGCATGATGCCATGATGTATAGGAAATTGGCAGATTGACTACACTTCAGTAACTGGTGGTGAAAAGATATGCATAGGTGACCAAGAACTACAAGTTGTTTTTGCACCTGTAAGTATAATGCTCTTGGATAATTTTCTCCCATTTGTGTTTTTTGCTTACAATTTTTTATACCTACATACTTGCTGGTAAGAAGAATTTTCTTTTGTTGAGCTCTTAACGCATGATAATGGATTCAAATGGTCCAATAATTATAAAGTTTCTGAAGTCTTTAACTTATTGTCCTAGCTAGGTCTATTTAGAGCCAAGTCAAGAACATCAACCTATAAAAATAGTCTGTAAAAGTTGATAGTAATACATGCATAGTACTATAGTGCTTGGTTGCTACTAAACATTTTATATTGCAGTTGCACAGAGGCAAATATATTAGCAAAACAAGGGCATGCCTGAACTTACTATGAGAAGTCATAGGAGAAACATATCTTGTTTTATTTCAGATTCTAGGAGCTAAGCCATTTCCTGATGTGATCTTAACTCCAATTATTATCGATTCTTGATTGCTTTATTTTTCATAAAGAATTTTTTATTTGAAAATGACGTAAATTTTACTCAACTTTACACTTTCTGGAAATTCTTTTTCCCCTTTTGTTAATTAGACCAATGCATACAACTGTAGTTTTTTTATTTGATCAATAATAAAGTGATGCAGACTGTTCAAAAAATAATAATAAAGTGATGCATTGCTTGTATATTACATTTCTGTGTATTCTATTTTGGTTCTTAATTCCTCACCATATTTGAATTTTAGGGTCATACAGATGGTCATATGGGGCTTCTCCATGTAAATACGAATACATTGGTTGTTGGAGATCATTGTGTAGGGTAAGCATTGTTCAGATTTTTTTTTTTTGAATTACACAGTACAGACACAGACGCTCACAACGCACGCACACTCACCCCTATGAACGAACGCACGCAAACCCTACCCCTATGAGCACCTCCGAAAGACTGCGCCGACAGATCTTGAGATTGACGAAGTCACCATAAGCGCCTCGCTGTCAACAGGAACGTCGCCTACCACTGAAAGCACAATGCCGTTAAATCCTAGAATAAATCAGGAAAATGCGAGCACCCGTGCCAAGTCGAGGACTTCGGGTGGGTAGGTTCCACCACAAGGAACCAAACCAACTGAGCTAGGCTCGCATAGGGAGATGATATATGATCTCAAGTGTGAAGTCAACTATAATTATAGTATCACCTTTAAAATGTTAACTTGTTAGCCAAATACTCATGTCACATTCTCCTATTTCAAGATCACAGTGACAATTCTCATGCACAGTGGATATATGAACGCCACCCTGCAGTACATTTACACATTTCCCGACTTTTTTTCATCCTGAACTAAAGTTTTTAAAAAGAGCAATGAATCAAACTTTTTTTTGACATTTGGAAGTGCTGGAATTTTGTAGGAAAGGAATATGCCTGTTTTTGTTTTTGTCTATCTGGAACCTAAATAGCTTCCTTTTAAGATGCAAGTTGACTTGATTTATCTTCCTCTGCTATTGCAAGCAATATTGCATTTCATTTTTGTTTTCTGAAGCAGCATCATTAAATGGTTATAGATTAAAACATGGCCAAAAGGAACATAACTAATCTTTGAAACAAAGTGGTAGAGTCAACATTCCTATGCTATGTACTCTTAACTTAAATGCATCATGTATGTGCAGTTCTTAAAAGATGTTTTTTACCCATTTGCAGGCATGGAAGTGCAACTTTGGACAGTAGAAATGGTGGCAACATGAAGGTAATGGTAACTTGTTTTGGGAACCTGAAAGGTTAAAATAGCAATGTGGCATCACTGCACTCTAAGCAACTGAATGGAATATGTGCTCCCATTCTTTCTTCATGTGCACTCTTCCCTCCAGAATAGACTTAATAGTGCTTTATAACAGAATTGTTTGATTTGAAATCTGCAGGATTACTTTGAAACTACATACAAATTCTTGGACTTGTCACCACATGTCTTAATTCCAATGCATGGAAGGATCAACCTATGGCCCAAGTATATGCTTTGTGGATACCTCAGGCATGGAGAACTAATCATTTCTTTATATGAGTTTTTTTAAGAAAAAAGAAACTTTATCGCTCCCTAGCTTCTCTGGCTCATGTTCTACAGGATATACGTACATGTTATAAGTTCTATTGTTCACAGTTGCTTTTGGAATTTTTTTCCATATCCAATTCAAATGTAGCCTGCTTACTTCTTACCCTATATGAAGGGATTTTCATTTTTAAAAACAATATGCCTTTTTCAAGACTCTGCGCATTCTGATCCTGTCCGTGTTTACCAGGAATCGAAGGGCTAGAGAAGTGTCCATTCTGCAATCCATAGAGAGTGGGGCCCAAACTCTGTTTGATATAGTTTCAAAGACTTACAGTGATGTTGACAGGAAGTTGTGGATTCCTGCTTCTTTCAATGTTCGCCTTCATGTTGATCATCTGAACTCCCTACGTAAATTGCCCAAGGTGAGTATTAGAAATATTACATCCTGAGATACACCTTTACCCTGTATGCATTATTAAAGAAGATAAAGATATTCTAGATTTATGCATAATCTGTTCTATTTGATATTGTATAAATGATTGATATAGTGTAGGGAAAGTGCTGCAGAATGATCATTTAGTCAAATAGAAATGTTACTCCCAAACACTGTTGATTTAAATGATTGAATCCACATGATTGGGCTAGAGCTTCTCATTGTGGATGAGACTTGAGTTGGTTTGCATTTTGCCACATTAAAATTGTAATTGACGGGGGGGGAGGATTCCATCTGGATTTTCATTCAAAAGGGTACAATTGGAAACACCATCCGCTAAGGATGTGGCTGGCCTTAATACAAGTTTGTGCTAGCTTCCATGATTCGTGGAGTTATGCTTTTCCTCATTTGACCTGACAAACGTAGTGATAGCGCGATGGTAGGACCTCGAGTTGGGAGGCTGAGCCTGCTGGCGAGGTCCCCGGGTCGAGTTTTTTTTTCCTCATTTGACCTCTACTTTGTTGCTAGAACTGATTATTCAATCGTAAAGCCAATTACTTAGTTTAATCAAATATTTTGGGGATTATCATGCAGGATTACTTAGTTTAATCAAATATTTTGGGGATTATCATGCAGGATTTCTCTTTGGAAATGTTCAGTCGAAGTTGTGATGATTTTATCTCTAGAGTTTGATGGCAAGTATGAGAGAAAGGATCTTCCAAGTCACATTCTGTGTTTTGATTGCATTTAAGCTGCTCTGTTCACCATTTTTTTGTTTTATTTTGTGCATGACACTGAACAATTCAATGATGGGGAACAAAATCTTGTAATAATCTGATGAATATTTAGATTGTCCACCAAGGCTAGCATTCACACTTCCGAAATAGCAAGATTAACAACTCTAATATATGCAGGACTTCTCATTGGAAAACTTTAAGGAAAGCTGTGGAGTGCATTTCATATTACGTTGGGCGGTGGCATATGTGCATTCCAGGAGCTCCCCAGCTATCCTTGCGGCAAGTGCCCTTGCTGGTGGTCTTGCAATTGCTTGTGCTCTCAGAAGGAACTATTGGAAGCAATCATAGATTCTCTCGGTCGATAATTTTCCAGCTACATGCACATTATATTATTCCCAGGATCCTGCTTCCAGTATGTTGAGTCGAAAGGTGAATTGCCAAAACTCTTATTCTACAATTATTGTCCTTGATTGCCACATCTATACACAAGAGAAGTATCCAGACTAGGAGCATGGAAAGTGAGGGATTAGGATCTGAGTTCTTAGGATTTCAATCAAATTTTAACCGAATCGTAGAATCCCTAAAAGCAGTTGCCTCATCAAAAACAGGGGCAAGTAAGGTGTTATTAAGGGCCTACGAGGTCAAATATGTTAGTGTCTGCATAGTTCTTACGGCTCACAATCGTCTAGGAGGTAGACTGGTAGTTAACCTTAGCATTGGACGGAAGAGGCAAAGCAAACTTGAAAGTGAGCATCTCCTGGCTCATGCCGTTTCTATGTTGACCCCGTGAGCATAAAAAAAGGGGCTATTGTGTTTTGTCCCTACTTTGACGTTCAGTTGTGATTTTATCTCTGTTTTTGGCATCGTTGTTATTTTACCCATGTTTTTTAAAAACGGAGCTTAAGTTTACCCCTTTTCCGGTGTCAAATGGATTCAGTAAGGACAAGTTTGCCCATGCGAAATTGCCTCTACTTATCTGAATATATTGTGATTTTACCCTTATTTTTTTTTAAAAAAAATTGACAACATCATTACACAACTTGTTACATATGATTCCATACAGCATGCAAATATAGATATATAATATCACATCAAGTGAAAGTGTAGCAAAAGTATCTATACAGCACCAAGCCTCATCCAACATACATAATTGTATTGTTCATGAGACAATAGAGACCCAGAAACATGCTACAAACTCCTTGAACAAAAGAATCTTACATAAAGTAGGTACTCTTGTATTGTTCATATTCGCATGGATTCAATTCCTCGTTCCCTTTGTCTCATACAAGATCATATAGGCTTTACACATTGATCTGCTGCCTGGTACAGCTGGAACCTATATGGCTCTATCTGAACAAAACCATGTAGATTTCAGAAAGCTCGCAACAATTGTGTATGTTGTCCCATATTTTAAGAGATGCAAAGCATGCCCAAATCAACATGGCAGCTGAATTGGGTCTCAAACTCTCGATCCACTGGAACCAATGTACAACCATTTGAGCGCTCCCATTGCATCAGCAAGGCATGATCCATATCAGAATGTCGATGCTTACCAATGCATTAGCAAGACATGGTGCTTATCAGACTGTCGACTCTTACAGGTTGGAAGAAGTGAAGATTACGAGTGACGTCCATGTCCCGGACACCGCGAGCGCAGTCCCGATTACGATGACGGCCACGTCGGCGACGAGCCCGGTCCACCCAATCTCGGTGCCGAAGACCTTGAGGTGGAACGCGGCGTGGGAGTCGCCGATGGCCAGGCCGTACCCAAAGAGGTCCCTTGGCAGCGCGCCGGCGGCAGAGGCGTTCGCCGCCGCGCCGACGTCGTCCACGCCAGAAAGCAGAAAGCGCGCCGGGAGGCGCGAGGCGGTGCATGCTCGGGAGCCCCCCACGGCGAGGTACTGGCGCTGGCGGTCGCGTTAGCGAGCCCCCCGCCGCACCGCGCGCTACCTGCGGGGCCCCAAGATCAGACGGCCGCGACGCGTTGGTCTCGGCAGCGCAGTGAAGCCGCCCCGGAGATGAGCGAGCGGAACCGCCGTCGCGGCTGCTGGGAACCGGTCCCCGCCAGCGCCACCATAGGACTCTCCCGGTCCGAGGCGGAGGTGTTAACAGAGGGCGCATGACGCGTGGTCCCCCGCCGGCGGCGAGGTCGGCGAGCGGGTCGGGACCGTTGTAGAGCCGTCCGTCGTCGCTGGATCCACCGCCAGAGATCGTGCCCACCATGGATCCACCGACGAAGGATGAGACCTCCCTGGATCCGCTGTCGGGAAGCGCGTCGGCCATGGATCCGCCACCGGGGGGGGGCAGCCATGGATCTAGCTGCCCTCCACCGGATCCAGCCGCCATGGATCCGGCCGCCCTCCACCGGATCCAGTCGCCAGGGGCGCGCCCACCATGGATCCGGCCGTCCTCCATCGGATCCAGCTACCGGGTGGCACGCCCGCCATGGATCCAACCAGATCCGAGGTGAGGGAGAGGGGTTGCGCCCACCACGCCGCTGGAGGAGAGCCACGCCCGCCGCTGATGGAGGAGAGCCGCGCCATCCGCTACCGGAGGAGAGCCGCGCCCGCCATGCTGGAGAGCCGAGCGAGGAAGAGGGAGAGTGAGAAGGAGAGGATGGCGGCGCTGCTCCCGGGAGGGTAGGGGCGGGGCGCTGCTCGGGGAGGGGAGGGGTCGCGGCGCCGCTTGAAGTCACGAGGGAGGGGCGCGCGTGGCGCTGCTCTCAGCCGCTGGGCCCTGGCCGCCCGACGCCCGAGCACCTGCCCACCCGACGAACGGTAGAGGATGGGGGGATTGGGGAGGGTAGGAGTGAATAAGGGTATTGTTATCCTTTGGTCTTACTGTGAAGGGTTTTGTTGTTTTTTAATTTTTTTTATTCTAGATATAACTAACAGAGTTAAAAGTAAGGGTAAACTGAGCCTTAATAATTACAAAGCAGTGGTAAAATCACAACGATGACAAAAACGAGGATAAAATCACAATTTGACATCAAAGTAGGGGCAAGAACACAGTATTCCCTAAAAAAAACCTACTAACAGGCATGAAAAACTATGCCTGTTGTCTCTCCTACGCTTAGTCGTGTCACTCCAAAGTTTCCTTTGTTGCCACTCTTAGTTGTTCCTGCCTTTTTCCTTTCTTTGGAAATTATTGCGGAATACTCTGTCACCAATGCAATTGGATGATAATTTAAACATCTGAGTGTCGTTTCAGTGGGAGATTTGATCCTTGCGCCTTCAGATCGGCATTTCTGCTGTGTGTGCACAGCTGAATGATAACACAGTCCAATGAATCGGCATTTGTTCCTCCCAAACGAGCACGGCAACTTTGTGAAGCTATATAATTCATGACGGAAGCAAAGGATCAACGTGCGACCCATAGGTTGCTGCCAACATACTAGCTCCTACTGATAATTCGAAAGAGGTTAGTGAACGCAACTGACTTTTGCAGGGAGCAGTCAGAAGCTATGTTAATTTGCAGAGCAAGCAAAGCGGAGCTGTGGGAGTGCGTGTATTTTAGTTCCATCCCGTTCAGGCAGTAGAACACCGGAGATAGTATAAGTGCATAACCAAGGTAGCTGAGCTCACCCAGTGTTGTGCTGCGAACTTCAGGCCAAGCCATGAACGACGTAAACAAAGCCATGGCTGTGTCTCACTCTCACATAGGCGGGAAGCTCCTCAATGTGGTGCCTATGCTTCTTCTCTTCTCCTTGGGATTTGTGCTCGGCATGACCTCCAACTCCAAGTTCCCAAACTTCTACCTCTCCTCCGTCGCGCCATCGCCCACTCCGTCGCCACCTCCGGTACCATCTTCACCACCTCCGGCGCCGCTGCCACCGCAAAACCCACAAGTGGGGCTGGCACGCTTCCTGGAGCCGCCCAGCGCCATGCACAACATGACCGACGAGGAGCTGCTGTGGTGGGCGTCCATGACGCCCAAGGTCCGCAGCACGCCGTACCACCGCGCGCCCAAGGTTGCCTTCTTGTTCCTGGCGAGAGGGGACCTGCTGCTGCGGCCGTTGTGGGAGAAGTTCTTCGCGGGGCACGAAGGCCTGTACTCCATTTACGTGCACACCGATCCTTCCTACACCGGCTCGCCGCCGGAGGACTCCGTCTTCTACGGTCGCATGATCCCAAGCCAGGTAACTATAATAGAGCAATCTGAATTCTGAAAACGATGCAGAAAATGCAGAAAACGATATCAAGCTGAAGGCAACTACTCCTACATATATAAAAATTGCAGAAAACGATGTGGGGAGACGTGAGCCTGGTGGCCGCGGAGCGCCGGCTGCTGGCGAACGCGCTCCTGGACCTCGGCAACGAGCGGTTCGCGCTGCTCTCCGAGACGTGCATCCCCCTCTACAACTTCAGCACCGTGTACGCCGTGCTCACCGGCACCAACACCAGCTTCGTGGACGTGATCGTCACCCCGGCGCGCTACAACGACCTGTTCGCGGAGCGCAACAACATCACCGTGGCGCAGTGGCGCAAGGGCGAGGAGTGGTTCGAGATGGACCGCGCGCTGGCGCTGGAGGTCATCTCCGACGGCACCTACTTCCCCACGTTCCGCGAGCGCTGCGTGGGGCAGGCGGCCTGCCTCATGGACGAGCACTACGTGCCGACGCTGCTGAGCGTGCTGCGGTGGCCGCGGAGCGCCAACCGGACGCTCACGTTCACGGACTGGAAGCGCCGGGATGGGCTGTTCCACCCGCACAGGCACGGCGCGGAGGAGGTGACCGCGGAGCTGGTCGAGGAGATCAGGGGAGGCGCGCGCTCCGGCAGGAACTGCAGCGCATACCACGACGGGGCCACCGGCGTCTGCTTCCTGTTCGCGCGCAAGTTCTCGCCGGACACGCTCCAGCCGCTGCTCCAGTTGGCGCCCAAGGTCATGGGGTTCGGGTGAGACGATCGAGATTTTATATTGCTGTGGCTGCTTTACATGTTTTTGGAGTTAATTACTGTACGAGTGTCATCTATCAACACCAGTCACTAGAAGAATAAATTAAAATAGTTTTTTGAAGCTTCTTCTAACGTGTAGCTGCAGAAACGGGAATGATCGCTTGGTTAATTTGGCGAGCGATAGCCATGTTGCTTGCTAGTTTCACGGCACGCAATCACATTCACGCCAGCACCCGCGTGCAGGCCCGTGATCGCCGTGCGCCCGCCCAAGGTCACCGACCTTTTGACTTTTGAGGGCCGGTACAGCACTGTTGGGCATTGTGTAGCACCGAGCCATTTTGGTTCCCGAGGTCAAAAATAAACTGAAAAGAGGCGTTAGTGGAGCCACGATTTCTAGCTTCACTGGCTCCGTGCTATAGGACTGAAGCCAAAAGACCTGCTCATGCTCCGGCTCGGCGTCGGTATCCAACAAGTAGGAGAGCTTTGAGCAGGAAAGGTCTGAGGGTCAATGGGCACGACGAACTAGACTTTCGTCTCTCCCGTTGTGCTGGGAGCTAAGTGTTTACGTCAATGTATTGAACCAAGTTCGGCAGCCTATCTAATGCATGATTCACTTGTCTCTCATAATATTTTTTTGGTTCTTATGTTAAAGCTGGCTATAAACTTACAATCCGCTTTTCCTCTCTCTCCTCTACCTCAGTATACAACCCATATATAGTCCTTTACAATACTTGCTCTAAGTGATGAACATAGGCAATTATTGATTTGAGCTTGCCTTTATCTAGAGTGTAGACAACTGTGCACGTACTTTTGACATTTCAATATCTCTAAAACTAAACAAACCTAAGTGTAGTCATTCACACCTCCTCTTTTGGCCCGTCCCTCTTGATCGCCCCACCCTGCTCCGCGTTTGGCTCCACCACTCGACGATGCAAACGGATCAGATCCCCTTTCTCCCAGCAACGCTTCATAAAATATCAAATATTTATAAAAAGATTATGGTCCCCGGTGCAACACACGGGTAAAACCTAGTTTTACATAAAGATATTGAAATTCATATAAAAACATAAAAATCTTGAAGTTATTTTTCAAAAAAGTTAAACTAGTTTTGAAGAAAAGTTGGTTACACTAGCCCATCATTCTAAATATATCATTGTACTATTTTCTCATATAACATGTTTATGCAAGAAAATAATTAGTCTTTCCTAAATTGTTGGTCTAGTTAAACCTGGAATCCAACTCGTAAATGTAATTTACACATCTCAAGGATTAGAAAGAATATTAGGAAAAGTAAATGAATTTGGGCTGACTATGCGCAAGTTGGGCCAAACTTCTCGGGCTGAGCATGCCAGCCTCTGTCGGGCCGATTTTGGAATTCGGACGACTGACCCAGCACACGGTTTTCCTTTGAAAAAAAGTCCACATTACCTTCCTCAACTTTCGCGAAAGTCATTTTCCTCCCTGAACTCCAAAACTAGTCAAAACAAATCCCTCAACTTTTAAAACCGTTCATCTTACCTCCCTGACCCTGTTATAAGCAATTTTGAAGGTGGTTTTGTCTTTTTCTTTTTTATTTATTTCGGCTAAATCTTTGAAAAATCATACTAAATCATAGAAAAATCATAAAATAAAAAATCTAATTTTGTTGGACTCCACATGAGTAGATCTACACAGAACATATAATACGGTATGCTTTAATACAAATTTTTTCTGTAGCTTTAGATCTATGCTTCTCTGTAATTAAATGGAATAATTCATAGCTGCAGTTTCTATGATCCAATTGTGATAAATTTTTTATGGTGGGCTAATTATTGTATGCTTAAACTGTAGTAAAATTTTATATTCATTGGATCATGTATAATTTAGTTATAGATTTATTTAGGTTTATGCTTGTTAAATATAAATAAATCTATAACTAATCTATACATGATCCAATGAGTATAAAATTTTTACTATAGTTCAATCATACAATAATTAGCCCATCAAAAAAATTTCATCGCAATTAGACCATAGAAACTACATCTATGAATTATTTCAATTAATTACAGAAAAACATAGATCTAAAGTCACAACAAAAACTTTGTACTAAAGCATACCATATTATATATTCACTGTGTAGATCTACTCATGTAGAGTCTAACAAAATTGGATTTTCCATTTTATGATTTTTCTATGATTTACTATGATTTTTCAAAGATTCAGCCAAAATAAATAAAAAGAAAAAGACAAAACCACCTTGAAAGCTGCTTATAACAGGGCAGGGAGGTAAGATGAACGGTTTTAAAAGTTGAGAGAGGTATTTTGCCCAGTTTTAAAGTTCAGGGAGGAAAAGCTAACTTTCGCGAAAGTTGAGAGAGATAAAGTGGACTTTTTCCATTTCCTTTGTGTTTCATGCTCAGCCTTGAAGTGACGAAGAGGACTCGATACTGGCCTACGAACAGCAGAGTGGTTTAGGGTTTGCAAATTGGAATCTCTGGCGCCCACCAAATCCCAGTCCCCGATCCTAAAGATGGCAACGGGGAATTCCCCGTCGGGGGATGGCTCCCCATCCCCGTTAACACCGTCGGGGCTTGAGTTCGCCCCATGCCCGTCCCCGAGCGGGGAATTTATCCCCGCGGGGATCCCATCCCCGTTTCAACGACACAGCCATAGCCCATGGAAGAGTATAGCCAAGAAAAGTGCAGGAGCAAACCAAATTGAACACCATGAAATTCCAACAGCTTCCAACACAAAAGCGAGGACGAGGACGTGCTACCATCCCCATCCCCGCCAGCCCCGACGGGGAGCAAGTTTCTACCATTAAAATCCCCGTGGAGATGAATTTACTACCATCCCCATCCCCTAATAGGATAATTCTCCGCAGGGATTCGGGGATCGGGTCCCCCTTGCCATCTTTACCCAGTCCCCACTGCCCAAATCCGTCATCCATCTCTCTGAGTAGATTCTCCTCCGACGGATGGAGAACAAAGCGAGGCGGCGAGCTGCGGGCAGAGCGCGCGGCGCGCAGGACTGCGTTCGGCGTTGCGGCTGGGAACCGAGCACGAGCAGGAAGCAGGTATGAGAACTCCCAAAATGGAACCGTGAATGCTCGAGTGGTTGATTGAATGAGCTAAGAAATGGAATTGGGAAACGTTTGTAAAATCAAGATTTATGTTAACTCGCATGCCTACATTCGAAGTTCTAGGTCTGCCTCAATTTGTAAAAATCAAGATCTTCACATTTCTGATGAACAAATATCCTTACTACAAGACTAAAAAATTTAGATCGGTGTATTTTTACCATTTTGGTCCCTCATGAAACAGAACCATGGCAGTATCTCACTTGGCTCGCCGGAGGCATCGTTTCAGTAGGTACATGGTCTCTGATTGCAATGTCAGTGGAAATTTCTTGCTTTTGTGCAAAACTGCCTGATAAGGAGTCCCTCTTGCGCAGTGCAAGAAAGAGGTAGGGCGAATTCCTTTTGGCTACCGTCCATACATATGGAATAGATGTTCTTTTAGATTTCTAATAATGGAAGGAAAGGATGAGACCTATGGCTCATAGATTATTGCTTCTGAGGTATATCCTACTCATAAAACATTGCTTAGTCAATACTCAAATAGAACTTTTGAATGAACAAGCCATGTCAATTTGGACAAGTTGTGCTTGCTTGCATGCGTGGACCCTCAACTCAAGGATGGTTAGATCACTAGTTCAGCCAGCCCAATCATATAACCGGTAGCAGCATTTATTTCTCATGCATGTTGCTAGCTTGAGGCTAAGCCTGCTAGTCATGAGCAACACAAGCAAGTCTATGCCAATGTCTCACTTAGGCAGGAAAATCCTCAATGTGGTGCCTATGCTTCTTGTCTTCTCCTTAGGATTTTTCATGGGCATGATCTCCGACTCCAAATTCCCAAACTTCTACATCCCTTTCGTTCCACCAATGCCCTCTCCTGCACTTCCTTTGCCACAGCTGCCTGTGTCATCACAATCTCCACCCTTGCAACCTATACCGCCGCCGCCACCATCACTACAACTGCAAGTGGCAGAGGTGATGCGCTTCTTGGTGCCAAAGAGCGCCATGCACAACATGACTGACGAGGAGCTGTTCTGGTGGGCATCCATGGCACCGAAAGTCCGGAGCATGCTGTTCCACCGTGTGGCAAAGGTTGCCTTCTTGTTCCTGACAAGAGGGAACCTGCCTTTGTGGCCTTTGTGGGAGATGTTCTTCAATGGGCACGATGGCCTGTACTCCATCTATGTGCACACTGATCCTTCCTACACTGGTTCGCTTCCGGAGGAGTCCGTGTTCTATGGTCGCATAATACCAAGCCAGGTACTAAAAAGATAGAGAAGGGCGTACCCAGCGCAGAGAGCTCCTGCTCTGTGCGGGGTCTGGAGAAGGGTGTTAGTGGCAAGCCTTACCCTCGCCTGTGCAATGCGAGGAGACCACGACTCGAACCCGGGACCTTCCGGACATAGGCGGTAAGACTCTACCGCTTGCACCAGGCCCGCCCTTCACTAAAAAGATAGAGAAATCTATAAATAATCCATTGGTTTAGATGTACTTAAACTTCTAAAGATATGGACACTAGAAAATGCTACACTGCATTGAAAAACCTTAAGATCATCAGATTCAAGACCCGCAAATGACCTAGTCTCTTCTTGTGATTGTTCCCATTCAAACAACTCCAGCATTCTTTTCTTTAACAAACAGCTCCAGCATTCTTATCTACACTTATTTTGTTAATTGTTCTAATCTAGTAACTAGCAGCATGGTTTTTAGCTCCTGCATATATATGTTTGAAATGCAACGACATATTTGGTGGATGCAGAAAATGATGTGGGGGGATATGTCCCTTGTGGCGGCGGAGCGCCGGCTCCTGGCAAACGCCTTGCTAGACCTCAGCAACGAGCGCTTCGTGCTGCTCTCTGAGTCGTGCATCCCCCTCTACGACTTCCCCACGGTGCACGCTGTCCTCACCGGCTCCAACACCAGCTTTGTGGACAGCTTCGTGAACCACGACAGCGAGGTGCGCTACAACCCCTTCTTCGCCGACCGCAGCAACATCACCCTTGCGCAGTGGCGCAAGGGCACCCCATGGTTTGAGATGGACCGTGCCCTCGCCGTTGAGGTCATCTCCGACGACACCTACTTCCTAGCGTTCCGTGAGTACTGCGCTGTCCAGCCGGCCTGCCTCATGGACGAACACTACATCCCAACTCCGCTGAGCTTGATCGGGTGGATGCACAACGCCAATCGGACGCTCACGTACGCGGACTGGAGGATTGGGGAAGTGCACCCACAGACGTACGGGAGAGATGACGTGACAGAGGATCTGATCAGGAAGATCAGGGGAGGCGCTGGCAGTGGCAGGAACTGCACCTACAATGACGGAGCGAATGGGACCTGCTACCTGTTTGCGCGCAAGTTCGCACATGATGCGCTCGAGCCGCTGTTCCGATTGAATCCCAAGGTTATGGGGTTTGGGTGAGATGATCAAGATTGTAGTTTGTTACCATTGTAATCCTTAGAAAAAGTGAAAAACAGCCGAGTGCTTATCAGCAGAAGATTCATTGCGTTTTCAACTTCGATGGAAGTGGCATTGGTCTCTTTACTTCTTTATATGAGACTTTGGTACTACTACAATGAATGAGCTTATAGTGTTCGTATGCAAGTTATTAGGCCCTTTACGTATGTGTAGCATTTGCAGAAGGCTGCTGTTAATGCTGGTTTCCCCCTTCTCTGATTTTTTTTAAAAAAAAGTTCAACTATGAAACTTTGGATAGGAATCTTAAGTAGGAGAAGCATCATTTCCGTGGGAGGAAATGGTCAAATGGGAGGATTTTTCTGAATTGCCCCATGCTACTGGCATAGAGCATTAGTATGAATCTGATGTTTCTGTTGATCTCTTGGGGAGTTTAGTTATATTGTTTTCCGTTGCCTCTTTTAGATGAAATTTCTTCTGACCTCTCCCTGTTACATACAAAAAAAAAAACTTCTGACCAGAAATCAAAGTTGATTAATAAGTTTCTCTTAGGCATCTACAATGGAATGAAAAAATGGTATATATTATTGCTTTGTAGTCACCCATCGGGATGCACTTATTATGCATCTAATCTAATGCGGCGCGGTAAGAGATAAAAGGGCTAAATAAGCTGTTTGTGCACACAATTATACATGGTATTGACCTCTAGGACGCCGCTAAGATGTGTTGTATTCAACATTTTCTTTATTTTAATACAAAGATGCGTAAACATTTTGCGTGATCAAGAAAAAAAACAATTATACGTGGTCTTTGCTCATCATAAGGGGCGTAAGTTCATTTTTTTACACAATTTACACAAAGTGAATAGTTGTGCAATTTATATATTTGTACCGATGATACCTACTTATAGGTTATTCCTTCCTTGCGATAGGCATCCCACGCTGATACTAACTAGCTTACTGAATACTCCTAACTTTTGCACGAACAAGCCATGCCAATTTGCACGACGAGTCAATCTCACCAACAGAGTAGTCAGTAGCAGTAGTATAACCAAGGCAGCAGCTGCATTTCTCTCTCGCTCATACCGCTGGCTAGCTTGAGACTAAGCCATGAAGGACACAAACAAGCCCACGCGGGCGCCGCGCTCAGTCGGGAAACTCCTGTACGTGGTTCATATGTTTCTCTTCGTCTCCTTGGGATTTGTCCTCGGCATGGCATCCATAGCCAAGTTTCCAAACATCTACAGTTACACCCCTTTCGTTGCATCACTGCCCTTTCCGATGCCACCACCACTGCCGCCGTCTACGCCGTCTCCGCCGCCGCCACCTCCACCAGCAGCAACGCCATTGCTGCCAGTTCCACCACAGAACCTACGAATGGGGCTGATGGACTTGCTTGCGCCAAGCGGCGTTATCCACAACATGACCGACGAGGAGCTGTTCTGGAGGGCGTCTATGGCGCCGAAGGCCCATCGCACGCCTTACCGCCGTGTGCCCAAGATCGCCTTCTTGTTCCTGGTGAGAGGTGAGCTGCCGCTGCGTCCTCTGTGGGAGAAGTTCTTCGCGGGGCACCAAGAGCTCTACTCCATTTACGTGCACCCTGATCCCTCCTACACCGGCTCGCTTCCGCCGGACTCCGTGTTCTACGGCCGCATGATCCCAAGCAAGGTAAATGAAATTCTAGCACTGCAAAGTGCTCTGCAACTTCTCGTTCCAGCGCAACCATGGATCTGCTGCTCATTGTTGGACGACGTACGTGTGCAGGAAACGAAATGGGGACACGTGAACCTGGTGGAGGCAGAAAGCCGGCTGCTGGCGAGCGCGCTCCTGGACCACAGCAACGAACGCTTCGTGCTGCTGTCGGAGGCGTGCATCCCCGTCTACAACTTCTCCACCGTCTACGCCTTCCTCACCGGCTCCGCCACCAGCTTCGTCGACAGCTACGGGAACGGCGACTGCCGCGCGCGCTACGACAGGTTCTTCGCGGAGCGCACCAACATCACCATCGAACACTGGCGCAAGGGCGCGCAGTGGTTCGAGATGGACCGGGCGCTGGCGCTCGAGGTCGTCGCCGACGAACACTACATCCAGATGTTCCGCGACTTCTGCGTCGGGCGGTGGCGCTGCCTCACCGACGAGCACTACCTCCCGACGCTGCTCAACCTGCTGGGGTGGACCCGGAACGCCAACCGGAGCCTCACGTACGCGGACTGGAAGCGGCCGCAGGGGATGCACCCGCACACCCACGACGGCGCTGAGGTGACGGAGGAGCTGATCAACAAGATCAGGGAGGACGGCGGCAACCGCTGCTTCTACAACGGCGCCCACGACGGGATCTGTAGCCTGTTCGCGCGCAAGTTCTCGCCGGACACGCTCGAGCCGCTGCTGCGCTTGGCTCCCAAGGTCATGGGCTTTGGGTGACCTCAATACCTCATGGTCAAGAGTAATTGTATCGTTACAGATTTACAGTACTTCCTACTGGCGCATCTGAGGTCGAAAACAGTTGCTTATTTATTTAGACAAAAAGGTTGTTGAGTGAAAAAGCCAACGATTTTGCACCGGACTTGTGCTACTGGAATCACTACTGGTTGCTGGTTGGGCATGTTGACCCAGAAGAATATAGAAACAGATCAGAACATGCATCACAAGTTATGCATCCACGCTCGGTTACGGTGTGCCTACCACTTGTGTCAATCCTAAGTTTCCTTTCTTCTACCCGGATCAGAGGTCAAGCCACCTCTCAGTGTGTTGAGTTTCAACGGATGGAACATCGATCGGAGACAGCTGGGATAAACAAACCTCGAACCACCACACCAAAGACACTGAGGCCGCAAATATGTTTGTTCGCAGCACAGTACCACGCCATGTGCCTTACTTTCACTCCCGTTCGAAATTATAAGCCCTTTATTTGTGGTACTTAAAAAGACAGGTCATTCTCACTACAAATAATTTAGCCAGAATAAAATAGGATGAAAGTAAAAATTTGACTTCAACCTCGCCTTATCCTCTTTCATGAACAGGGCATAAAGTTGGAATTCTTTATTTTATTGATGAGTAAAGCTAAATATAACTCGAGTGATGCAAGGCTTCCTATCACTCGAATTTTTGTGCCCAATCCAAAGATGCCACCTGACCTTCCACAACTCCGGCAAGGGTAGCGTTAGGGTTTAGGGTTCAGGGGTTTACCTGAGTCTATGGGGCTTAGTTGGATCGCTGGGGCAAAAGGTCAATAGCGAATAGTGGCGGGGCGAGATGAGGCAAAGGTCGGCGGTGTTGGGGGGAGACGGTTGGACGTGGCAAGGGCATGAACATCATGGTGATAGCCTGACCACCTCCATGGGGTTAGTGTGGCAGAGTTTGTAGGCGGAGGCAGTGGGGAGCCGTCGAAGCTGGGGAGAGGTGGTGGCAGTGAGGAGCTCGAATAGGGATGAAAGGAGACGGCGAGGAGGAGACACATCCGATGGATTTTAGGGGCGTGTTAAACAGTTGCGGATTAGTGGCTGGTGAGCCGCCGGAGCCGGGTAGGGAGGCAAAGGCGACAAGGGTGAGTAGGGCGTCATGGTTGTGTCCATGCAAGCAGAGGGAGATGAAGGGAAAAGAAGATAAGATGAAGAGCGGGAAATTTAATTTGGACCGTTTATTTTAGATCTATGGGAGGGAAACGAGTGATGATTGATCTCAAAACATTTTGTTACCTAGACTAGAGGAAAATGTTTTGTTTGGATGGGCCTTTGATATATTCCTCGTCTATAGTTTGACCGTTGGCGGGCTCCTCTTTTGTTGTGCTCCTAGCTAAGGATATATTGTTTTTTTTTCTCCTCATATAAGATGATCCTTTTGCACAATATTATATGTAACAAATAGATATGGAGCTGTTTATAATTCTCCATCGGTAGTTTAGTCGTCATTGTGGCATGTTGGATTTAGAAGCATAGAAATTGTTGTCTTTGAGGGGTCTCTGCCCAATTTTAATTGGTTTCATCATGCAAGATATTAGAGAGCTAAAGGGCTTCCTAGCTCTTGGCCATGACTGTTTTATCGATCTTTGGTATTATTTACTTTTTTGTTTTTTTGTGTTTTCTTCGATTGTAATGCCCTTGTAAGGGGTTGTTTGAGTTGCCTAAACAGCTATCCTTATTCTTCTTCTTAATATAATGATACGTACAGCTCCTCTACGTGTTGAGAAAAAAAAATCCATCGGTAGTTCATAGCGGAAGCAACGCAAAGGATGAAACTACGACGGTACGACCCATCGATTGCTTGCATCCTACTAACAACTCGTGAAGTGAATCAGGCCGGGCACGTAGTACACTAGTAGCTTTTGCACGAACAAGCCATGTTAATTTGCAGCGAAAGCAAAGCCATCGGCGCCGTGCGTGAATTCCGATTCCCTCGACGAGGCAGTAGCCAGTAGAGTAGCAACCATTGTATAAGGCTGCAAGTGCATGGCCAGGGCAGAGCGTCTCTCCCTCACGCATGCTAGCTTGAAGCCAAGCCATAGCCATGAAAGACACGACGAAGAAGCCCACGCGGGCGGCGTCTCGTTTAGGCGGGAGGCTCATCGGCGTGGCATCCATGCTTCTCTTCGTCTCGTTGGGGTTCGTTCTCGGCGTGACCTCCTCCAACGCCATGTTCATCCGATACTACCTCCCTTTCATGCCACCGTCGTTACGCTCTAGCGCTGCGCCGTCGTCGTCTTCGCCTCCGCCGCTGACGACGCCACCAACACCGCCGTCGCAGCCGCCGCAGCCGCCTCCGCCGCAAAACCCGCAGCTTCGGTCGGCGGGCTTCCTTTCCCCGAGCGGCGTCATGCACAACATGACCGACGAGGAGCTGTACTGGCGAGCGTCCATGGCGCCAATGGTCCGCCGCACGCCGGTCAGCCGCGTGCCCAAGGTGGCTTTCTTGTTTCTGGTCAGGGGGGAGCTGCCGCTCCGGCCTCTGTGGGAGAAGTTCTTCGCGGGCCACGAAGGGCGGTACTCCATTTACGTGCACGCCCACCCGTCCTACACCGGCTCGCCGCCGCCGGACTCCGCATTCTACGGCCGCTACATCCCGAGCCAGGTAACCAAGATCCAGAGCACTCGATCTGAAAAAACAAAATGTATTGATGAATCTCGTGCTACATTGACATTGACAATACGAAACTATATATTTCATCTCGGAGGTTTTATTGCAGATAACGAAATGGGGCGACGCGAGCCTGGTGGAGGCGGAGCGGCGGCTGCTGGCGAACGCGCTGCTGGACCTGGGCAACGAGCGGTTCGCGCTCTTCTCCGAGGCGTGCATCCCGGTGTACGACTTCCCCACCGTGTACGCCTTCCTGACGGGCTCCGACACCAGCTTCGTGGACTGCTACGAGAACGGCGGCAGCCGGTCGCGGTACCGGCCCTTCTTCGCCACCCGCAACATCACGCTGGCGCGGTGGCGCAAGGGCGCGCAGTGGTTCGAGATGGACCGCGCGCTGGCGCTGGAGTCCGTCGCCGACGACTCCTGCTTCCCGGCGTTCCGCGACTTCTGCGTGGGGCGGAGGGAGTGCCTCATCGACGAGCACTACCTGCCGACGCTGGTGAGCCTGCTGGGGTGGGGCCGCCGCAACGCCAACCGCACGCTCACGTACGCGGACTGGAAGCGGCCCGTCAACCGGCACCCGCACACCCACGGCGCCGACGAGGTGACGGAGGAGCGGATCAGGGAGATCAGGGACGAAGGCGGCAGGCGCTGCTTCTACAACGGCGCCAGGAAGGGCATCTGCAACCTGTTCGCGCGCAAGTTCTCGCCGGACACGCTCCAGCCGCTGCTCCGGCTGGCGCCCAAGGTCATGGGCTTCGGCTGACCTGCAGGCGATCCACCGGATGAGCAGAGGGAGGAGTGTACCATAGCATTCTACTATTCTTTGCGTCGTGGCTGACCGATCCAGGTTGAGCTGGGATCACAGGCAGAGAGTCCAGTATGAGGAGCAGAATAAACTCTGAATTGTTTGCGAACCATACACACAGTATCATGAACACCTCGTTTGTCAACTGATAACATGGTGCTGGGCTGCTGGCTGGGTTCACGGCGGCATGGCGTCGGCACGTTGTAGTTGCGCGGCGTGGTGGTGGGTAACGCGGGCGGAAGGCGGAGCACGCACCTCTCGTGCGCCGCCGCCGCGACCAGCGCGGACGTTGGCAATGGAGTGAGCTGCCGGTTGCGTTGCGTGCTTCCCTCCTCGGCACGGGAATCGGAGGGGAGACCGGGAGAGCGGAGGTTCCGGTGATTTGGGCGGAAAAGGCGGGCCTTGGTGGAGGAGCTTGACTTTGTTCACTCGTGCTGGGCCGGATCTCGGTTTGGCTATAGCTGGGCCGAACAGTAGTTGAAACGAGCTCGAGCGTAGGATAGTGGGTGGAAACTGGCAGCCCATAAAATGGTGAGGGCTTCTTAATTTGAAGGCCTAGGTAGGTTAAGGCGCAAAGTGTCTTTAAGAAAAAGGAAATTTTATTCCAGCATCTACGTAAGTTCTTAACTATTAGTTATTATATTTTCAAGCCTCTAGCGTATTAAAATAATCTATCAAAAGGCAATTAAGAGCAATGAGACTAAAGCACCAAGGGTATTAAGAAACAACTACACATAGTTAGGGCAGTCCCAACGGTAGACACTATGCACGGTTTCCGTAGTGACCACGTCAGCAAAATTTTATCTATAGAAACTATCCCCACAATGTAGGTTTCTTCGCGTGATAAATGTGTGTTTCTCTCTCTCTCCCTCCACCGATTACCATGGATGCTCTCGCCTCTGGTATTCTCTCATTGCTAGTAGCTTTCTGGCGAGAGCAGCAGTACTTTTGTGTGCATCCAATGTGAGCGAAGGTGTGTAGCTGCCATGTGAGCGTCTGGCAGTGGCGTAGGCGAAGCGCGTGCGTGCTTTGGTGGCGAGCGCAGGCGCGCTTGCGCGGCCCAAAGCGTCGAAGCGTCAGCGGTTGCCCAAGCGGCTCGTGGTGCTTCTTCATGTCGATCGACGTGTCCGCTCTATACGTGTCCCATGGATGCGTGACGTACATGATGCATATGAGCGAATAGCGAACAATCAAACGGCGACCATCACAAATTGGACCCCGGCGGTTGCAATGTAGATCCGAAAGCGAGATCAAGTGCTCACTGAAGCAAAACCACCTCCACTTCGTGCCGTCCTCCTTCATGATCTTCCGCGGTGGATGCCCTAGTAGATGACGACGACCTTCTTGTCCCGCCTTGCCCCACCCCTTCCGCGGCCTCATGATCATGATTTTGGCGCTGTGGCGGATTGTGGTGGTCGCTTGCTAGCGTGTGCGGCGGTGGGTGGGGCGAAGCATGGTGGCGGCCGAAAAGCGGGCAGTGGTGGCGGCGGGCGGGCGATCATGCGCGGCGCGCAGCTGGGCGCTGGCGCGAAGGCGGTGTTGGCGGGCGGCAAGCGGCGGAAGGCAGCACCAGGGTAAGCTACTGGGTCCGTTGGTGAGCGGCGTGAGTTGCGGTTGCGCCGGCAAGCCATCACACGAGTGCCGCAACTTGATAAACGACTTCGTTTCTTCCCAGCGAGTTTGAAATCACAGTTTCTTCATGCATCGATTCAAGAGGCGAGGCCTATTTCGTTTCCTTTTGAAGAAACGGTTTCTTCTATTTTTCATCTCTTTCTTCATTAATTAGGCTGCCATGTCAGCATTTTGCTGAGTTGGCATCTCATTTAATAGAGATAGAAACCACCATTAATTCCCCATTGGGAGTGCCCTTAGTGAAGATCTCGATTATCATGGTCTCCATCACGCGATATGCCATATGCCCACTTCAATCTAGGCCCGTCCTTTTGAGAGAAAAAAAAAACTAGGCCCGTCCTCCTTTTCGAGGATGGACCAAAAGTGTGTCCAGAATACAGGTCAGGAAATTACCTATAATCTCTAATATAAAAACGTGTCGTTTTATCTCGACCAAATATGTGAAATGATGGCGCTTGCTCCTACACAAAATTTGGACTATAAATTCCCCTCAAAAAAACTTTGGACTATAAATTGAGTACTTGTTCTTGTCAAGGTCCAAGGAAATTTTGTTGTGTCCCTTGCTGGTTGTAAGCCAAATACAACGTGAACCACTCCGAACAGAGTGCGCCACATGACAATTGAGTAACAAGCGTCGAATGACTTAACAACTTGACTATTCTTACTGTAGAGGCTATTTTAGAATTTTTATAGTAAAAAAAGAACTCCAACAGATATGCTATCTGGCTTTGTAAAATAGGAAGCTAGCTATCCCTTGATTTTCGGTGGCCATATATAGCCAACCACGAGCACTTGCTATCGGATTTTATAAAATAACAAGGTTGTTGTAGACCTCTTCTTTTTTACAAGTTTTCTATTTTATAAAATGACTAAACAATGAAATTTGGCTATTAATTTTAGCCAAGTTGTTGGAGTTACCCTAATATTGCAAAAACAATAACTCTCAACACCTTTTCTACTTCTGCTTAATAAGATTGTCTTTATTAAAATCACTCCCCTAAATAAGAACCAAATAAAGGTATATTGATTTTGAAGGGTAGTTTCAGCTTGCATAAAGATTTATTTAAAGGCATCACAATTTAGTCTACTAACTGATTATACATTGATTGAACTGCAAGAATACATTGCTTGTATTGAGGTTTTGCGTTATTGAATGTTGTTGGTTATCTAGTTTCCCATATGCTTTCACAACCAACTGCTTCCATTTAACTAAATTGTCAACGACTTCCACGGAAAGCTACATTAAGTCGTGTATATCTAAAAATATGAGCAACCTAGTAATAATATTATATAAAGAGGAACATTATTATTTATAAGAGTAAAAGTTTTCTTACTATTTCTTAAGGGCTTACAGAAAATGTGAAATATGAATTTTCAGGTCTTCAATATTTTCCCAATAGTCTTATTTTTAAAATACTTGGGTCGAAGAAACAAGGATTAGGTCTGCAGAGGAATAATTCCGATTATTATTATCATTTCCAAACAAGTAGTAGGTGTCAGGTTTTGTTATCGTGTTTTTTTTATAACTGGTTTTGTTATCGTGTTGTGTACCTCCAAGAGGACTACGAAAGGAATAGCCTCCAACAGCAACTGTTTAGTCACGTGGGAAGTGCATCTAGCACCCAAGGTTCGTTCACGGTTGATAAAATTGTCTTAGAGAGAGGGTACATCAGAGATGCATTAGAGGGTATTGCTCTTAGATCGGTTGTAGACATTTTATGTAATATAGAAGTTTGAAATCGTATATTAGGATGGTCCAGCCTACGGCTATAAGACCTCCTCGGGTGCTCATCAGAAGCGCGTCGTTTGTATAGTTCAACTCTTCTTCTTAATTACAATGATGCGTAAATCTTTTACGTATTCGAAAAAAATTTCTTAACTCTCAAGCAGAGAATTGAACTACGTTTACAGCCGTGGTTGAAGATCATCGGTTCAAAAAATAAACTAGGTGCAGTTCAGGTATTGCATGATTTTCTCTACCACCCGTCAGACACCTTATGGTAGGCCAATTCGAAACAAACTGAAAGCATCTAGGCCTCTAGTTGTGTTTTGGTAATTAATGATTACACAAGATTACCGTGGTTAACATATGTTTTGCAGAGGCATTATAAGTTAGGTCATAGTAATGGTGATTGATTGGGCACTTATGGTATTCATGCCCCTGACGATCGAAGTCGTTTCGTTTTTCAAAGGATGGATGACAAGGTTAAGGATGGACTAGTTCTAAGTGTCGGTGGACGTTGAGAGACACTTAGATTAGTTGTAGGACTTTGTTTTTCATTTGGCCGTACTATAAAGAAGGGCATAGATGGGTAGCTTGACGTAGGCGTGTCTAGTGAGAAGAATGTGGTGCACATTTGTTAAATCTAGCGCTAGGTAGCTCAGAGGAAGCCCAAGATCATCGAAAGTTGGAAAGCGATTCAAAACGACGATCGAATCGGAGGTTTGCACTGCTGGTGGCAGCGGACAGGGCAGTGTGCACCGCCCTTGTCATCGACATGGGGGTGGCGGTGCCACCCCCTTTTATCCAGAGGCTGGGTCACTAGGGTTAGCACCGGACAGGGCACCGCCCCTAGGGTGGTGGTGCCACCGCCACTTTTTTCCAGAGAGTACCCCCAGGCCTTCGTGGCACCGGATAGGGCACCACCCTAGGGTGGTGGTGCCACCACCATTTTATTCCAGAGAGGGGTGTTTCAGGGACTTGGTCACCACCCCTAGGGTGGCGGTGACACCGCCATGGGGATGGCGGTGCCAACCCAGCAACGGTCACTTGAAAAGTAGTCGTTGGGGTGGCACCGGACAAGAGGTGGAGGTGTGCCACGTTGCTGTCCGATGCCCCCAAAAAGGTTGAGTGGAGGGCTAACAGCTAGTTCCTTGGGTTGGGGCTATTTATACCCCTGCATCTCGTGCTTTTAGTCTCTCTTGCCTATTTATTCAGCTGAGGAAACACTTTAAAGTGCAAGGGAGAGCAAGAGCCTAGTGGGGTGATTGAGATTTGCTAATCCAAGATTAAGGACCTCATTAGTGTGTAGAGAGTAGCAAGTGTGCATCCACTCTTCTCATTAGGCTTGGTTGGGTCAAATGAGAGTTCATGCTTGTTACTCTTGGTGATCGCCATCACCTAGATGGCTCGATGGTGATTGGAAGCTTGGTGATCATCCATCGGAACTTGTGGATGACCCAAGTCGTTGAAGGATCTTTGGTTAGCCTAGGGGGGTTGAATAGGCCTGTTAAAACAAAACTCAAGCAGATGTCAAATTTCACCCGTGGCACTGTCGCTCTGACCTCGCGGCACTGCCAGACAGCGGCACTGCCAGGCAATAACAGCGGCACTACCGCACCTACAGACAATTTTGAGTCATAGTTCAAAATCAGTGAATAGAAACTTAGATCAGAGAAATTTCTTAGCTTCCTACATGTACGAGGTTCACAGATCGATTGCTAGAAGTGGTAGGAACTCCACACATAAGTAGATCGGCCCCAAACCCTAGAATCTACCTCAACAACAATGAGAAATACAAGTGAAGTAAATCAAGCATAAGGTTACACAATGATTTATCCCGTGGTTCAGCTCGCCACCAAGGCTGCTGTTGAGGTTACCACTAAGGCTAGGGCTTTGCAATCCTTCCTCATTCTTAAGTCAAGAGAGTTACCTCTTGAAATGAGGGATGAGTTTACTAGCTGCAAGAGATGGTTACAAACCTCTCAGAGCTGCCATACAAGTTGGCAAGCTCCACGGGCGACGCTCTAGCCGGCTAGGAGCCAAGCTCCGAGAGTAACAAACACAACCACTAGCCAAAACATAAACCAAGTGCTCTTTAGGCTTTAGGAATCAGTGGTTCTGCTCTCTAATCGAGTTTGTCACTTTTTTCTCTCAATGATTGATGGAGAAATCAATGGAGAAGCTTGGGAGCTTAAGGTCACCAATGGAGGAGAGAGAGATGAGCACTTTTATGTTCTTGGGCAAACCGAATGGTTCAGAGAGAGAAGAGAGACGTTGGAGAGGAAGAGGAAAGGTATAAATACCCCCTAGCCCCCAATGGTCACTTAAGTCATGGCAGTGCCTTGGCTCAAGTGCGGTAGTGCTGCTCAACGACAGTGCCTCTCTCCATGTGCGGCACTGCCGCACAAGGACAACAAGGGTAAGAGTGAAGTGCTGGCTGTCTTGGCTGAGTAACTGAGGATGTAGGTGTAAGATAGAGCACTTGGTAGCACATGTTAGCTCAAGCATTGTGTCCCCCTTTATAGTATGACTTTTCCTATACTCAGTCTCAAAATATAAAAGAATTTAAACCTCCTTTGAGTTTGAAGCCATTGATATTTGTAATTGGGGGCACCTCCGTTTCGTATAACATCCTCGATTATATATTCCCTGCTTGTCATCTCGATAAATCTCATTAGTCCTCTAATTGCGTGGTCATTATCACCAAAACCCACAATTAGGGCTTGATTCCACTTTCAGTCGTCTTGTGAGTGGTTGTGGGCGATTCACCGTGATGGAGTGTCGAAGAATTAGCCCATAGAGAGCACTTGATCCTTGCGCGGATCATGGGGGAGCTACTCCCTTGCGTGGGTGCTCCAACGAGGACTAGTGGAGAGTAGCGACTCTCCGATACTTTGGAAATACATCGCCGTGTTCCTCTCCCTCTCTTGACATTGAGCACTTAAATTTGAGTAATTCAATTCATGTCTTTACATTCTTAGAATTGCCATGCTAGAGTAGGATTGGAACTTAGGGTGTAAAACTTTTGTGCGTATAACAATAGAAACATTTCTAGGCAGAAAGGGGCAAAATGGTTTAAGTGTAGGGCTTAATTATTGCAAGAAATTTAGAATTAGCCTAATTCACCCCCCTCTTAGGCATCTTGATCCTTTCAATTGGTATCTAAAAGTGCAATCAAGCTCTAATTGTGGGTTTTGGTCATAATGACCACGCAATTAGAGAACTAATGATATTTATCGAGATGACAAGCAGGGAATATATAATCGAGGATGCTACACGAAACGGAGGAGCCCCCAATCACAAATGTAGACGGCTTCAAAATTAAAGGAGGTTTAAATCCTTTTATATTTTGAATTTGAGTATAGGAAAAGTCATACTATAAAGGGGGACACAATGCTTAAGCTAATATGTGCTACCAAGTGCTCAAACATACACATGCATCCTTAGATTCATAGCCAAGACAGTCTACACTTCACTCTTACCCTTGCTGTCTTGCCTGGTGTGGCACTGTCGCACTTGAAGAAAGGCACTGCCGCACTTAAGTGACCATTAGGGCTGAGGGGGTATTTATGCTCATCCTCTTCCTCCCCAACGTCTCTCTTCTGGTTCCTGCTCATTCTAGCTGATCCAAAACAGAAAAGGAGCTCTCTCTCTCTCTCTCTCTCTTTCCCTCCATTGTTGACCTCAAGTCCCCAAGCAAATCCATTGATTTTCCTATCAATCCTTGAGGGAAAAGGGTCCAAAACACGATTAGAGAGCAGCTCCATTGATTCCCCAACTCGAAAGAGCACTTGATTCACATTTTGACCGGCGGTTGTGTTTGTTACTCTTGGAGCTTGGCTCCTAGCCGACTAGTGAGTCGCTCGTGGAGTTTGCCAACTTATGTGGCAGCCCTGGGAGGTTTGTAACCATCTCTTGAAGTTAGTAAACTCACCCCTCATCTCAAGAGTTAAGTCTCTTGATTTGAGAATGAGGAAGGGTTGGAAATCCCTAAGCTTTAGTGGCTAACCTCATCAACATGGAGG
This sequence comes from Miscanthus lutarioriparius, assembly GCA_904845875.1. Lineage (NCBI taxonomy): Eukaryota > Viridiplantae > Streptophyta > Magnoliopsida > Poales > Poaceae > Miscanthus > Miscanthus lutarioriparius. The sequence goes on from CAJGYO010000006.1 coordinate 95,579,580, forward strand.
TAGGCAAGCCTTGGTGGCGAGCCGAACCACAGGATAAATCATTGTGTCATTTGTGCTTGAATTATATTACTTGCCTAATATATTGTGGTTGAGATGATTTTTAGGGTTTCTAGTCGATCTACTTGTGTGTGGTGTTCCTCACACTTCAAGCTCTTGATCTGTGATTGTCATACCTGCAGTAAGCTAGGAAATTTCTCCAATCTAAGTTTTCGTTCATAGATTTTGAACTGCAACTTAAAGTTGTCTGCAAGTGCGGCAGTGCTGCTGTTTTGGCCTGTCAGTGCCAGAGTCCGGCAATGCCGCCCTCTAGAGCGGTAGTGTCGCATGGTGAATTTGATAAAAGTTTGAGTGTTTATCTTGACAGGCCTATTCACCCCCCTCTAGGCCAACCAGAGATCCTACAAGTGGTATCAGAGCAGGTTACCTCATATACGCTTCACCACGTGAGGTATGGAGCCTGGAGGAGGAACCGGTAGCGTGAAGTGGGTGGATGTCGTCACGAACAGCAGCGAGCTGAGCGCGTCGACAGCAAGCAACACCACACTACCACATCTTGAGGCTACTGATGCCAAAAGAGCTCTCGATGATAATGAGAGAAGAAGAAGGAAGGAGGCAAGAATGCTAAAAAGAGAAGCAAGAGAGAAGAAGGAGGAGCAACAGTTAGAGGAGAAGAAGCAAAGGAAAGAAGAAAGAAGGCTCAAGAGAGAAGCAGAAAGAAAAAGAAGAGAAGCTAGGAAGAAGAAGAAAGAAGAAGAGAAGGCAACAAGTGCATCATCAAGCATATCAAGTAGTTCTGAAGATGGAGATGATGATGAGTCATACCAAGTGTCGAAGGGGAACAAGAAGGAGAAGAAAGGAAAGGGTAAGGCCGACAACAACAAATATGCTACAACTCCAGAGCATGGTAGTGCCGCACCTACACAGTCAGCAACAGCTAATTCGACTCTAGCTCAAGGACAAAACCTATAACCCATATTTGAGCAAGATGATGATGAAGATCCAGAAGATGAACAAGAGGCCATTGAGCATCCAAGGCTAAGGCAAACAATTCAATAGGATCATCCCGTTCACAACATCCTTGGGAGTCTTCGAAAGGGGGTAACAACTCATTCACATTTAGCAAACTTTTGCCAATTTTACTCGTTTGTTTCCTCTTTGGAGCCTCTTAAGGTAGAACAAGCACTTGGAGATCCAAATTGGGTGATGGCCTTGCAAGAAGAGCTAAACAACTTCAAAAGAAACCAAGTGTGGACTTTGGTGGAACGACACAATACCAATGTCATTGGCACCAAGTGGGTCTTCCGCAACAAGCACGATGAGAATGGAGTTGTGACAAGGAACAAGGCAATGTTGGTTGCTCAAGGTTTCACTCAAGTAGAGGGCTTGGACTTTGAAGAAACATATGCACTGGTGGCAAGACTTGAAGCAATTTGAATGCTTCTAGCCTATGCCGCTCATCACAACTTCAAGCTTTATCAAATGGATGTGAAGAGTGCATTTCTCAACGGCCCCATTCAAGAACTTATCTATGTTGAGCAACCATCGGGCTTTAAGATCACAAGTTTTCCAACTATGTCTACAAACTCCAAAAGGCGTTCTATGGGCTTAAGCAGGCAACAAGAGCATGGTATGAATGCCTTAAGGAATTCTTGCTTAAACAAGGCTTTGAAATAGGCAAAGCCGATCCTACCCTTTTCACTCACAAAGTTGGCAAAGATATATTTGTGTGCCAAATATATGTCGATGACATAATATTTGGTAGTACTAATCATTCTTTTTGTGAGGAATTTAGTAGGATCATGACCAAGAGATTTGAGATGTCCATGATGGGTGAATTGAAGTTCTTGGATTTCAAATCAAACAAGTGAAGGATGGAACTTTTATTAGCCAAACGAAGTACACCCAGGATATGCTCAAGAAGTTTGACATGGTGAATGCCAAGCCTATCAAAACTCCCATGCCAACCAATGGACATCTAGATCTCAATGATGAAGGGAAAGCTATGGATACTAAGGTATATCGCTCTATGATCGGCTCTCTACTTTATTTATGCGCATCTAGGCCCAATATTATACTTAGTGTGTGCATGTGTGCTAGATTTCAAGCTAACCCGAAAGAGTATCACTTAGTGGCCGTTAAGAGAATCTTGAGATATTTAGCCTCCTAACCTTGGCTTGTGGTATCCTAAGGGCTCTAGGTTTGATCTACTTGGGTATTCGGATTCCAATTATGCCGGTTGCAAAGTAGATCAAAAAAGCACTTCGGGGACATGTTAATTCCTTGGATGGTCCCTAGTGTCTTGGAGTTCTAAAAAGCAAAATTATGTAGCCCTTTCCACCGCCGAGGCCGAGTATGTTGCAGCCGGTGCATGTTGTGCTCAACTACTTTGGATGAGGCAAACCCTTCAAGATTTTGGATGTCACTTCACTAAAATCCCACTCTTGTGTGACAACGAAAGTGCCATAAAGTTAGCCAACAATCCCGTAAGCCACTCAAGAACTAAGCACATAGACATTCGACATCATTTCTTGAGAGACCACGAAGCCAAAGGAGATATCGAAAATTCGCCATGTGAGCACCGAAAAGCAACTAGTCAATATCTTCACTAAGCCTCTTGATGAGTCAAGGTTTTGTGCTTTACGTAGTGAGCTAAATATACCTGATTCTCGTAATGTGGTTTGAACTATAGCACACCTTGAATGATGAACTAGCATGGATAGGTGTCGGGGACCAAATACTAGGGTACCCAAAGAGGAGGAGCTAATAACCATCAAACGTTGATGCTTTCTTAACAGGCAAGAAGATGACTACACCTCTTGCCCAACGACCGAGGGTTAACTCCGTCTCGTTCGACCCCCAAAGGTTGGCTCCGCCTCGCCCGATGTTTGAGGGTAGATTCTGCCTCGCTCGATGTCTGAGGGCTGACTCCACTTCGCCCGACCCCCGGGGCTAGCTCCGCCTCGCCCGATGTCCGAGGGCTAGCTTTGCCTCACCCAATGTCCGGGGGCTGGCTCCGCCTCGCTCGACGTCCTAGGGCTAGCTCCGCCTCGCCCGATGTCTGGGGGCTGACTCTGCCTTGCCCGACCCCCGGGGGCTGGCTCTGCCTCATGCGATCTATGGGGGGTGGCTCTGCCTTGCCCGACATCCGGGGGCAGGCTCTGCCTCGCTCGACGTCCGAGGGCTGGCTCTGCCTTGCCCGATGTCTGGGGGCTGGCTCTGCCTCGCCCGACCCCTGAGGGCAGACTCTGCGTCGCCCGACCCCCGGGGGCTGGCTCTGCGTCGCCCGATGTCTGGGGGGTGGCTCCGCCTCTCCCGACGTCTGGGGCAGGCTCCGCCTCGCCCGATGTCCGAGGGCTGGCTCTGCCTCACCCGACGTCTGGGGGCTGGCTCTACCTCACCCAACCCCCGGGGGCTAGCTCTGCCTCGCCCGACATCCGAGGGCAGGCTCCACCTCTCCTGATGTCCAAGGGCTGGCTCCGCCTCGCTCAACGTATGAGGGCAGACTCCGCCTCGCCCAAAGACTGCGCGCTGCTCCTTCATAACTATGCACGCGGATAAGACGGGGCACTCAAGTCTACCGCAATACTGAGGACCGTACCCTGCACGGTTGTAGGAAAGTACCGTCAGGATATGACAGGACAGGCGCATTAAGCCCTCCTGGGCATGTTAGAAGCCTGAACAGTGTTGTGGGCGCCGACATTTGTCTTACAGTGTTATGGGCGCCGGCATTTGCCCTCGGGCACGGATCCTGACGGAAGCATATGATAACCACTACGGTCTAGGAGGAAACTCACATCATCTATAGTAACGGACATGGGGTCACTGAGTCGTCTGCTCCCCATAGGGTCGTGGTTCAGCGCCCTGGTCCGTCGCGCTGCCCACCGGGGAGGGATGGGACGTGACCACTTCTGACAAAGCCAGAGCATGGCCCTATTAGGATCAGTGGACATGCACCCAGTATGGAGATGTCCCTGACACCGTCTACCATGTCAGGAGGGCTCGCTTAGAGGAAAAAGAAGACCCGACACCTTCAAAAGGACCTTCACCTCTGTTTTTTCTTCTTTCTCCCATCTGTAATCTCTGCTTCTCATTGGTCTATAAAAGGGAAGGCAGGGAACCCCTCTAAGGGGATGGATCGATTCAACACACCATGCATCTCATCACACATAACTGAGTAGCAACCAAGCTCTCAGCACCCTTTCAACCTTTCCATCAGAGACTTGGGACCTATCCCTCTCTCGCTGTTTGTAACCCCTACTACGAACCTTTCAGTGCTAATAACATGAGCAGCAGTCGCAAACTGGACATAGGGACATTCTGCCCGAATCAGTATAAACCTTGTGTCTTTTAGTACACCATCCGGGTCCAACGCGCAATAATACAAATTTACTCGTTGGTGTTTACTCGAAACACCAACAGTTGGCGCGCTAGGTAGGGGACCTTTGCGCATTCCAACATTAATATCAGGCCATGGATGGCTAGCCATAGAGTTAGCTGGGTCTCGAGTGCACACGTGCGCTTCAGTGACCTGGAGTTCATCGTCACGGTGGGAGGAGAGTTGGCATTGGCTCACGCCGCCATCCAACCTCTCCCCTCCATCGACCTCAACCACAGGAGGCTTGAGCGCCAGCTCAGAGTCTCCCTGGGACCCCAGCCATCCAGGGAGGACCCACGCCACCTCACCCTCTCTCCGGAACACCCCATACAGAGCACCCCAATAGTGCTTTCGTTCGGTCTTCGCAATGCCGCGGCGACCATTAGCTACCTTGTGGCACAGCGCATGATCCCATCCCCCATGAACAACAAGTTCATGGGGGTGATCGAACATGTCACGAAATCTTTCCATGACCTCCTGGTAGAGGAGCCAGGGTCGCCCTCTGGCTCTGACTCCAGCAGGGGAAGCCATCACCCCTCTTGTGAATGCTTCATGGTGGGTACCCCCGAGGGGCACGTCAAAAGTGTCCACGAGGGGGAGGCTACTCCAACAAACAACCTCGACGAAGAGGCTGAGAGGGAGACAGCGGCCCCGCCACGCATGCTGGTGGAGCAGTTGAAAGCCCAACACTAAGAGATCGAGGAAGCATGACTCCAGCTCGAGCAGGAATGCACAGAGCTCGACCAGGAGATAGAGCGCCGTGGAGACGGTGGGTGTGCATGCGCCATGGCCCGTGATGTGAATAGGAGGATCATCGCAGATGATGAAGCCCTTCCTCGCTTTGCCTGGGCAAGCCAGAACATTGCCGCTGCAATAGCCTTGCTCCATGGCCTTCTAGAGGCCGTGACGCCCAAGGATCGTCAGGCCCACCATGAGATTTGCATGCTGCTCAAGCATGTGGCGGCACAGCGAGCCAAGAGCTCGTTGTCTCGGCGATGCTAGCTCGATGCCAGCCAACACACGCTCTTAGAACGCCTCGATAGGGACACGTCGGTCCACCAGGAACCACATGGAAGTAGGCAGCACACCACGGTGCCAGTGCATCAGCGTCTCAACTGCAACCATGACGCACGCAACAACCTCGATGCCCATAGACGCGCCTACGATGACCTAAGAGAGGGAGCCAGATGTGGCTATCACCCTCGTCATGGCAGACGCTACGACAACGGCGAGGATCGAAGCCCGAGCCCTGGCCTACCGGGGCCTCAGGCCTTCAGCCGACAAATCCTCAACACTGCCTTCCCACCAAGGTACCGGCCACCAACCAACATCCCAAAGTACTCTAGGGAGACAACTCCAGACTATGGCTCGAAGACTATCGGCTTGCCTACCAAGCCGGTGGTGTGGATAATGATGACTTCATTATCCACAACCTTCCACTATTCTTGGCCGATCTAGCACGAGCGTGGTTGGAACACCTGCCGTCCAATGGAATCCAGAGTTGGGTGGATCTGAAAGAGATCTTTGTGGGGAACTTCCAGGGCACATACAAGCGCCCTAGGAACCCATGGGGCCTCAAGAATTGCCGACAGAAGGATGGTAAAACCCTCCGTGGGTACATTCGGCGCTTCTCCCGGCAGTGCAACGAGCTTCCTAACGTCGCCGACGCTGACGTTATAGGAGCCTTCCTATCTAGGACCACCTATGGGTCTCTGGTTCATAAGCTAGGACACAAGGGCCCACGAACCACCAAAGAACTCCTGGACATCGCCACCAGCCACGTCTCTAGAGAAGAAGCGGTCGGAGCGATCTTCGATCGTCTCGAAGGCAAGGCAAGGCGGGACAAGGACGCCGACGAAAGAGCCTCCAATCGTTCTGCCAAAAGGAAGAACAAGAAGCAACGGCGCGAGGCTCGCTCATGGCCACCGTTGACCGCATGGGTGGTCAGAAGCCCACAGAGGGCACTCTGAACCATTTTGAAAAATTACTCGAGGGGCTATGTCCAAACCATGCCTTCCCGGTCAAACATTTGTACATGGATTGCAGCCTCATGAGGCGGTTCTTGTTCGAAGGCTCCAACAAAGGAGAGCACGAGAAGGACCCTGACCCCACCACGGATGACATTGAGGGAAGGACGATAGCTTTCCAACACCGGACGGTTGCCTCATGATCTTCGGAGGATCGGCGGCCTATGACTCCAAACGCCGTCAGAAGGACGTGCGCCGTGAGGTCTATACGACCGAACCGGCCACACCTGCCTTTCTCCGGTGGTCAGAGTCTGCCATAACCTTCGATCGGACCAACCACCTAGAAAGCGTCCCACGTCCGGGGAGATATCCGCTCATGGTTGACCTGATCATTGGCACGAAGTGGCTCACCAAAATACTAATGGATGGAGGCAGTGGCCTCAACATCATGTATGCCAAGACGCTCGATGAAATGGGCATCGACCGGACACACGTCTGACCAACCAGAGCACCTTTCCATGGCATCGTGCCCGGAAAGCAGGCCATGCCACTAGGGCAGATCGATCTGCTCGTTACCTTTGGGGATCCACCAATTATAGGATAGAAACCCTCACCTTTGAGGTGGTTGGGTTCTACAGAACCTACCACGCCATCCTGGGATGTCCATGCTATGCAAGGTTCATGACCGTCCCCAACTATACCTACCTCAAGCTAAAGATACTAGGCCCCGGCGGGGTCATCACCATTAGCACCTCCTTCCAGCGCACCTATGAGTGTGAGGTCGAGTGCTGTGATCACGCCACGGCAATCGTCGCCTCTGGAGAGCTCGCCACCATCAAGAAGGAGGTCACCGAAGAAGCGCCCGACCCCAAGAAGTCAACCAGGTCTTTCAAGCCTACGGAGGGCTCTAAGGAAGTCCTCATAGATCCTAGGAGCACCAAGGGAAAAACTATGCGCATTGGTACCATGCTCTCCTCCGAATAGGAAAGCACGCTCGTTGGCTTCCTCCGCGCCAACAGAGACATCTTCGCATGGAAACCCTCAGACATGCCAGGCATTTCGAGGGAAGTCGCCGAGCACACCTTGAAGATCCGCCTAGGCTCCAAGCTGGTGAAACAATGCCTGCGTCACTTCGACGAGGGGAAACGTAGGACCATCGGTGAGGAGATCGAAAAGCTTTTGGCAGCCGGATTCATCAAGGAAGTATACCACCCAGAGTGGTTAGCCAATCTCGTTCTTGTACGAAAGAAGAGTGGAAAATGGAGGATGTTTGTTGACTATACGGGTCTCAACAAAGCGTGCCCAAAGGATCCGTTTCCTTTGCCGCACATAGACCAAATAGTTGACTCTACCTCGGGGTGTGAAACCCTCTGCTTCCTTGATGCGTACTCCAGGTACCATAAAATCACGATGAAAGAGTCTGACCAGCTCGCAACATCTTTCATCACCCCCTTTGGATCGTTCTGCTATGTCTCAATGCCATTCGGTCTAAGGAACGTTGTGGCTACATACCATCATTATATGCTCAAGTGTTTCGGGGACCTCATCGGGTGGACCATTGAGGCCTACGTTGACGACATCGTGGTCAAGTCCAAACGGACTGACCATCTCGTTGCTGATCTTGAGCAGACCTTTGTAAAACTCCAAGCGAACGGCATCACACTCAATCCCAAGAAGTGCGTTTTCGGGGTCCCGAGGGGCGTGCTGCTTAGTTTCATCGTCTCTGAGCGGGGCATCGAGGCCAACCTAGAGAAGATCTCAGCTATCACAAGGATCGGTCCGATTCTGAATATAAAGGGGGTGCAGCGAGTTACAGGGTGCCTCGCCGCACTCAGCCGCTTCATCTCACACCTCGGCGAACGAGGTCTCCCCCTTTATCGACTTCTAAAGAAGGCCAATCACTTCGAACGGACATCCGAGGCCTAGGAAGCACTTGACATGGTTAAGCAGCTCCTGACGAAGACTTCGATCCTAGTTCCTCCCACCGAGGGAGAACCCCTTTTGCTCTACATCGCGGCCACCACACAAGTAGTCAGCGCCGCCCTGGTAGTGGAGCGGGAAGAAGAGGGGCACACCCTCAAGGTACAACGCCCTATATACTTCATCAGCGAGGTCCTATCCAACTCGAAGACCCATTACCCCCAAATCCAGAAGCTTCTGTACGCTGTCCTCATCACCAGGAGGAAGCTACGCCACTACTTTGAATCACATCCAGTGACGGTCGTGATGTCCTTCCCCCTTGGCGAGGTCGTCCAAAACCAGGATGCCATGGAGAGAACCGCGAAATGGGCGCTCGAGCTGATGGGTTAGGGCATTGTGTATGCCTCCCGGGCAGCCATCAAGTCCCAGGTGTTGTCCGACTTCATCGCGGAATGGACCGAGGTCCAAATGCCACCAGTGGTCGTCGATCAAGAGTACTGGACAATGTAGTTAGACGGATCGCTTATGAAGAAGGGCGCCCATGTGGAGCTCGTCTTTGTGTCACCCCTTAGGATACGCGTGAGGTACATGGCCCGTCTCCATTTCCCCTCCTCCAACAACGTAGCCGAGTATGAGGCGCTCATCAACGGCCTACGTGTTGCCGTCGAATTGGGCATCCGATGCCTCAACGTTCGAGGGGATTCACAGCTGGTCGTCGACCAAGTCATGAAGGAGTCAAGTTGCCACGACACCAAGATGGCCGCATACTACTGAGAAGTCTGCTAGTTGGAGGACAAGTTCGACGGCCTCAAACTCAATCACATCCCGAGGCGTCTCAACGAGGCAGCTGATGTGCTTGCGAAAGCTACATCCAGCCGAGAGCCGGTGCCAACGGGAATCTTCGCTAGCGACTAGCACAAGCCCTTGGTTCGCTATGAGGAGTCAGAACAGGGCGGTGATGGTCCATCCAATCCCGGCCTAGGGGCTAAACAACCATCGGCTACATTCGGCTCCGAAGTCATGGAGCTCGAAGAAGATCCAGCAACAAAGCTCGACCCTCTGGTCGACTAGAGAACACTCTACCTCAACTACCTCCTCCGTGACACACTACCGACAGACAGGACGGAGGCCCGATGGCTCATACGTCGTGCCAAGTCCTTTGTTCTTGTGGAGGGTGAACTCTACAAGCGAGGCCACACCGGGATCCTTCAACGCTGCATCCCCTTTGAATAGGGGAAGCATTTGCTGAGCGATATCCATGGTGGGGTCTACGGTCACCATGCCGCGCCGCAAACCCTAGTCGGAAATGCATTCCGACAGGGGTTCTACTGGCCTACCGCGGTCGCTGATGCCAACCAAATCGTACGCACCTGTGAAGGGTGCCAGTACTACGCTCAACAGACTCACCTACCGGCCCAAACACTCTAGATGATCCCCATCACCTAGCCATTCATAGTCTGGGGACTCGATCTGGTTGGACCACTCAAAAAGGCGCCCGGGGGCTACACCCACTTGCTTGTCACCATAGACAAGTTTACAAAGTGGATAGAAGCTCGACCGATCTCCGTGATAAAATCCGAGCAGACCGTACTGTTCTTCCTTGACATCATCCATCGCTTTGGAGTTCCAAACTCCATCATCATGAACAACGACACGCAATTCACCAGAAAGAAGTTCCTTTGATTCTACGATGAATACCACATCCGGGTCATTTGGGCCGCTGTCGCGCATCCCCAAACGAATGGGTAGGTCGAGCGCGCAAACGACATGGTCCTACAGGGCCTTAAGCCTATGATCTTCAACCGATTGAACAAATTCGGCGTGCACTGGGTCACCAAACTTCCTTTAGTACTCTGGAGCCTGAGGACAACCCCTAGTCGAGCCACTGGCTACACGCCCTTCTTCATGGTCTATGGTTCTGAGGCCATCCTCCCAACCGACCTCAACTATGGAGCACCAAGGATCTGGGCATACGATGAACAGGGAGCCGAGGCATCCCACGAGGATGCCATGGACTAGCTAGAAGAAGCGCGTGACATCACCCTCCTCCATTCAGCCAAGTACCAACAGGCGTTGCGACGGTACCACAACTAATGGGTGTGGGGTCGAGCCTTCAATGTCGGGGACCTGGTCCTCCGCCTCGTACAGAGCAACAAGGACCGCCACAAGCTCTCCCCGCCATGGGAGGGGCCATACGTCATCGCGGAGGTACTCTGGCCAGGCGCCTACAAGCTAAAAATCATCAACGGCGAGGTCTTCACCAGTGCCTGGAACATCAAGCAGCTACGTCACTTTTACCCCTAAATAAACACATACTTTCTCTTATCTATTTCGTTATAGAAATCCCCTATCCTTTGTGACATCTGACCCCTGCAATGGCGAGGGGTTAGGTCTCACCCGGGGACTGATATGAGTGCATTTACCTTGCAAACATTCTCTGTGCCAGCCTCCCTTTCTCACGTTAATGCCTAGGAGCTAGGTTTTTGGGAACATGCTCTGAGAATAACTGGTCGGACTGCGAGAAACCTACACCCCAGCGGCTACGGCGCCTTTGCTCACCAGCGTGATCAGAATTGGCTCGCCTGTACTCTGAGCTTTTATGGCCTTAACAATGGAAAGGGTCAGAACACGCTAAACCCTTCTGTAGAAAAAGGGGGAGAAGAGTTGAAAAGCTGTTTGCTGTAACAAAATTTGAGAACTCATCCATTTTTGCACAAATTCGTCGCTTGGCTTATCTGCCCAACTAAATTATTGTGTGGGATACTCTCGTCCTCTAATTCCACAGGAAAATCTTGTCTCAACAAGAAACACAAGTCGACCGGACGGCTTGGCTACTGTCGGGAAATGGGTCGATCGAACGGCTCAAAACCACCGCCAAGAGATAAGCACCCTTGCTTATATTACATATTAGATTCGCTACCGAGCCTCCGACCCCAGCAATGGCAGCGAATTGAACATTGCTCGGGGGCTAGCAAGAGTGTCTACTCGCTAGATATTTCTCTTTGCCTGACCCCTCCTTACGTTTAAAAATTGGAGGTGCGGTGTGCGGGCATAAACTTTGAGTAAAACTGGTCGAACCGCTAGAACCCTACGCCTCGGCGGCTATGACGTTTTGTTCACCAGCATGATCGAAGTCTTTGTCTCCGTACTCCAAGCTTTAGCATCCACCTTCTCGAGAAGGGTTCAGAGGGGCCTACCTATGGAATCTCTATCAAGGAGAGGCTCTCAAGTCACCCAAATCGATCGAACGGTTTGAGCCACTGCCGAATGATAGATACGGAAGGACGGGAGGCTCATGCAGGTTACTTCGGTTCTGTCACGAACGTCGGACCCAGACCTCCACACGGACACATCCGATAAGAACTTCCAGAACCCATCACTCATGCCGTCAAGGTAACATTATTGACCCCCGCTATTTCTTGATATAATCATTCATACACTTATCTCATACATCCAAGCATCGCACATGCGTTTGCTACATCACAACGCTTCGCGTCGTGTCACAAAGCGGTAGTCGTCTCATTCGATATAAGCGACGACGGACCGAGGTTCGAAGGCCGGCCCACAAAGGGCTCGAGGTCGCCTCACGTCAAATAGATCCAGGGGAGAAAAACCAAGATGAACCATAGCGGCCTTGCCCGACCCCGCTCAGAAGCAGACAGGGACATGTCGACCTTTCTCGTTCGATTCTAACCTCGAGCCAAATCCACAGAATCTCCGTTGAGGGGGCGGGTTAAGAAGTAGTGGAATGCCACATGAGGGCTCTACCGACCCCGTCAGCAGATGACAAACCCGGATTCCACTTGAACATGCCCGTTAGCGAGCCCACCGAGCGCGACACTCGAGCCATTGAGGCAAGTGTCATTATCTCAGCCCCTCTGGTTGTGGAAACCGAGGACGGGGTGGCGCACGAATCATGGCCGACCCCTATCGAACCCCATGGGGCTCGAGGGCTCGAGACGCCTGATCCTAAATCAAAAGGCCAAGGTTTGAAGGCTGGCTCACGATGGGCCTGAGGCCGCCTCGTGTCAAACAAAGTGCCACGGGGGAAAACATAGATGAGCCCTAGTGGCCTGTGCCCATTCTGCTTAGAGGCAAACAAGGCCATCTCAACCTTCCTGTTCAATCCTAGCCTCTACCTGAGCCCATAGAATCCCCATCGAGGGGGAATCTGTTGGAAGGCGGGTTAAGGAGGAACAGAATGCCCCCTAAGGGTTTTGCTGATCCCATCACAAATGACGGAACCGGATTCCGTTCGAACATGCTCGCTAGCGAGCTCCCCGAGCACGTCACTGGAGCCATCAAGGTAAGTGGCATTAACTCATCACCTCCGGTTGCGAGAACCATGGGCGGGGCAATAGCCACAAAAATGAGTTGACCCTTGACCGAATCCCCGCCACGCACGGGGGCTCGAAGAAGATCGGACTTGCAAGGAGACTGAATGCACGGTTGTAGAGAGATAGCTAAGACCCTAGGGAGCGGGTACGTGCGAATACAAGAGATGCATTCTCCTAAGTCTCACCATCCTCCCCTCGATTTTTAGTAACATCTAACCCCAGCAACGGCAAAGGGTTGGATCTCACTCGAGGGCTGATAAGGGTATAAATACACCTTTTCTGAAAATAGTCGCTACGTCAGACCTCTTCCTCAAGTTAGGCTAGTGGCAAAGTTTGTGGAAACGAATAAACTAAGCATGCCTGGTTGAACTGCAAAAAACCTATGCCTCGGCGGCTATGGTATCTTTGCTCACCAGGGTGATTCAAAGTTTTTTCCTCTTACGCCTCGAGCCCTATGGTCTTAACAAATGGAGGGGTCGGAGTACGTGAGCCTTCTCTTATCGCATACAAAAAGGGAAGGAAACAAATTCAATCAAATGAAACAAAATAGCAAAGTTGCGAATTTGTTCTTAATACATAAGGATTGGCAATTGTCCAGCGTATAATGACGCTTATCCAAGATCACCCAACCTAGTTGACTAACTATCCCCTCCGGGGGTGAACTATCTCTTCAACTTTGTCCGCCAGGTTCTACGCAACAGGAGCCACCGCCTTCTCTATTTTGTCCAGCTCGGAGGCTTCGTAGCCAGGCGCGAAGCCAAGGCTCATTGTCTTCAAGTCGATACTATCGGCGTAGTGGGAGCGGGCGATGGCAAAGGCTTGGGTAATCCCAAAGCAAAGAGCTTCCCTCTCGAGCTGGCGCACCCGCGCTATGATATCTACGGCAACACAAGCCACAAGCGAGCTGGTTCCCTCCGACCACGCCACCTCCAGGTCATCAAAGACCACCCCGACGGCAGCGCACAGGAGATCATGCTCATTGCTCTCCTCCTGAAGGATCCTCCATGCCTCGGCAAGCTCTGCGACCAGGCCATCCGAGAGCACGACGAGGCAACCATTTGTCCCGCCGAGGGACTGGGCACCACCGCGGGCGGCGCCTGACTAGCCGACGAGGCTGTGACACCAGCTCCGCTCCCGCCCAAAGCAAGAGCGACGAACGACGTCTCGCCTGGATGGTGACACTCTTCTTCGGTGCCAATGCCAAAGAGTGGCCCCATCTCAGGACGCTGCAAAAATAGAAGGCGTGAGTCACGCTAAAAACAGAGAAAAATAGAGAAGCCATTGACTTACATCGGTGCTATTGGGCGTAGGATATGTTTGGGGGATGAACCCCTAGGTCCTTGCTCTGCCTCCTTGGGACGGGGCCGTTTGGAGCCCGCCGCCTTCTCCAGGGCCGAGGGGCTCGCCTCCCTTGCACTCGGGGGCACGGTGGCGGAGCCATCCCCCTCCCTCGGCACCTCGAGCGCAGCGGCAGATCGGCCTGCTCCCGCTAGCACCTCGAGCGCGGTGGCAGATCCGCCTGCCCCTACTGACTCTTGAGGCATGGCGGTGGGGCTGCTCCCCTCCACTGACACCTCAGGCGTAGCGGCTGATCCGCCCGCCCCTACTTGTTCTGAGGATGGGCCGACGGTTCGGCCCGCCTCCGTCGTTCTCACGGACTCACTTCCTCCCGCATGAAACGGGAAGGGTCCCTACATGTACGAGGGGATATCTGTCAGTGTATCCTCGCTCTCTAGGTCATCCCACTCGGTGTCGGCAACTATCTCTTCTTCTTCTTCCTTGTCATCATCTTCATCACTATCAGTTTACTCCCAGTGCTCCCACGCGCACAGCTTCTGCTGCTTCGTCCTCCTCTCGCCATCCTTCGCCTTATGCTGCCGCTCAGCCACGGCGCGGTTGGCCGCCGTCATGGCCGGATCCTTCGGTAGCGGAGCCAGAAGATCCATAAGGACAAGCTTCTTTCGCTAGTCTCCCTATCTCAATATCAACGTCAAGAGGTCGAGAGTTCGATTAAAAAAGAGGCACGAGGAAAGAAAACTTATGAAGACAATGTACCCCAGTTCTGGCTGCATTGGGGGATGCCCCGGCATCGGATATACAAAATCAAAGACAGCACCGGCATTGTCTAGTGGAGGCTCCATCGCCTCCTTGATGCGCTGCACCACTTCAGAGGGGGAGAGGGTTCCCTCGGCGAGCGCCGTCCCATCGAGTGACGCCCCGAGCGCCATCATGTGCAGGGGAAGCACGCGCCTCATCAGCGGTGCCACCCTCCATGCGTGGTAAGCACCGATGATCCCCGACCCCTTCACGCCCCTCTCCTTCAGAATTCGAACTGCAGCGAGATGGTCCTGGATTTTCTTCTTGTCTTTCTCCGGGACACCCCACCTCCTCCATGATTCTAGGACCTCTTCGATGAGGCGCTCGGTAAACTCTGGCAAGGGGGTGGCTGTGTCATTCTTGACGTAGAACCAATACGAATGCCACCCGTTGTTGGAGGTCGACAGACGCATCGGCGGATACTCATTGACGTAGTTGTTGCGAAGCTAGATGTCGGCACATCCCATCGGCACGTTTAGCTCCTGCTTCTTCTCCCGCTTCTTCAGGAGGGTGATGGTGAAGAAGTACCACCACAGGTCAAAGTGTGGACTAATCCCTAGGAACCCCTCACAAAGGGCGATGAACGCCGCAATGTGCTGGATTCCATTGGGATTAAGGTGCTGCAACTCCACCTTGTAGTAATGCAGCAACCCCCGAAGGAGCTTGTGGGCAGGGGTGGCGAATCCCCGCTCGTGGAAGTGAGCAAAGGACACGACGTAGCCATCGGGCGGCGATGGCATGTCCTCATCGCCGGGCAACCGCCACTCCTTGGCGTCGGTCCGCACGCAGAGAAGACCGTGGCAGACGAGGCCCTCCAGGCGCTGGAGGGTGATATCGGATTTGCACCATTGCTATATTGAATGATTAGGGTGGGTGGATGCAAACTTGACAGTGGTAGAGATGTAGATGCGGGGAGCTTGGGCGATTGGCGGCGGAGGTTGCAGATGCGAAGGTAAGGAGGCAAAGTACAAAACCCTAGGGGCAAACCCTTTGGTTTTATAGGGGCGATGGATGCGAGTAAGGCAACCGTCTGCCTAGATCTCTGTACCTACCACGATCCACCACCATGTCATCTTGCAGGATATGCGCCCGCAATCCCTATCCTTTCCCTCCGAAGACGCACCGAACGTTTCGCCTCCCCTAATAGACCAGGACTCTTTGCCAGCAAAGGGGATATGGGTCAAAAAGAGTTTTTCTCTGGCCCGTTTGGACCTAGGAGTTCGAAGGGCTAGCCCATCAACGGTTTTGATGGCTGTCCCAAGGCACCCTTACGACAAAGGATGGGCCCACAAGCAGCCAAAACTCAGATGCACAAGCTTCATAGGAGTCTCGGTCCATGATCGAGTCTCAGCCGGGCTAACCCTGGATGGATCCCCATGAATGGGATACCAGGGTCCCATTTAAGCTATTGGGCTAACATACCATCAAATCTCATAGCCATACCTGCTAAGGGTTCGAATCACGCCCAGACGATTCTATCTGAATCACCCGGGGCTCGGGGGCTACACCTGACGGGTGCGCTCACGCGCACCCTCTGGCAAGTCGAATCACCCCCAGGCGATTCTATCCGAATCACCCGGGGGCTTGAGGGCTACACCTGTTGGGTGCACTCGCGCACACCCTCTGGCAAGTCCAAACACCCCCAGGCGATTCTATCCGAATCACCCAGGGGCTTGGGGGCTACTATCAAGGACCAAATACTGGGGTACCCAAAGAGGAGGTGCTAATAACCATCAAACGTTGATGCTTCCGAATAGGCAAGAATGCGACTACACCTCTTGCCCAACGACCAAGGGTTAACTCCGTTTCGTTCGACCCCCAAAGGTTGGCTTCGCCTCGCCCGACGTCTGAGGGCAGACTCCGCCTCGCCTGACGTCTGAGGGTGGACTCTGCTTTGCCCGACCCCTAGGGCTGGCTCCACCTCGCCCGACATCTGAGGGCTGGCTCCACCTCGCCCGACCCCTAGGGGCTGGCTCCGCCTCACCTGATGTCTAGGGGGTGGCTCCGCCTCGCCCGATGTCCGAGGGCAGGCTCCGCCTCGCCCGACGTCTGAGGGCTGGCTCTACCTCACCCGACGTCTAGGGGCTAGCTCTGCCTCACCCAACCCCTAGGGGCTGGCTCCACCTCGCTCGACGTCTGGGGGTGGCTTCGCCTCACCCGACATCTGGGGGTAGGCTCTGCCTCGCCCGACATCCGGGGGCTGGCTCCACCTCTCCCAACGTCTGGGTGCTGGCTCCACCTTGCTCGATGTCTGAGGATAGACTCCACCTTGCCCGACCCTCAGGGGCTAGCTCTGCCTCGCCTGACGTCATGGGGTGGCTCCACCTCGCCCAACATCCGAGGGTAGGCTCTGCCTCGCCCGACGTTCGAGGGCTGGCTCCACCTCACCTGATGTCTAGGGGCTGGCTCCACCTCACCCGACCCCCGGGGGCTGGCTCTGCCTCACCTGATGTCTAGGGGGTGGCTCTGCCTCGCTCAACGTCTGGGGGCAGTCTCCGCCTCGCCTGATGACTACGCGCTGCTCCTTCATAACTACGCACACGGATAAGACAGAGCACTCAAGTCAACCACAATACCGAGGACCATAACCTGCACGCCTGTAGGAAAGTACCATCAGGATATGATAGGATAGGCGCTTTAAGCCCTTCTGGGAATGTCAGAAGCCCAAATGGTGTTGTGGGAGTCGACATTTGTCTTACAGTGTTATGGGCGCCGGCATTTGCCCTCGGGCACGGATCCTAATGGAAGCATACGACAACCACTATGGTCTAGGAGGAAACTCACATCATCTACAGTAATGGACGTGGGGTCACTGAGCCATCTGCTCCCTGTAGGGTCACGGTTCAGCGCCCTGGTCCGTCGTGTCGCCCACCGGGGAGGGATGGGATGTGACCACTTGCTGACAAAGCCAGAGCACGGCCCTATCACGATCAGCAGACATGCACCCAGCATGGAGCTGTCCCTGGCACAGTCTACCGTGTCAGGAGGGCTCACTCAGAGGAAAAAGAAGACCGGCACCTTCGACAGGACCTTCGCCTCTGGTTTTTCTTCTCTCCCATCTGTAATCCCTGCTTCCCCTTGGTCTATAAAAGGGAAGGCAGGGCACCCCTCTAAGAGGATGGATCAATTCAACACAGCACGCATCTCATCACACATAACTGGGCAGCAACCAAGCTCTCAGCGCCCTTTCAACCTTTCCATCAGAGACTTGGGACTTGTCCCTCTCTCACCCGTTTGTAACCCCTACTACAAACCTTTCAGTGCTAATAACATGAGCAGCAGTCGCAAACTGGACGTAGGGACATTCTGCCCAAACCAGTATAAACCTTATGTCTTTTAGTACACCATCCGGGTCCAACGCGCAATAATACAAATTTACTCGTTGATGTTTACTCGAAACACCGACAATAGGAGAAATGAATTGCAAAAGTATAAATATTATGCTTAAAATATTTTATCATAAGAAACAAGTATATTATGATAACTATTTGTATTGATTATTTATTGCTGATCGTAGTGTGCTTAAAATATGTGTCCATATCCTATATATATAGAGGTACTTAGTGAGTAGCTAAATTTGCCGTACTGGGAAGTGCGGCTGTGCCGCGCCTGCCCTACGATAGTGCCGCACTGCGGCAGTGCCGCGTGTGGCGAGCGGCAGTGCCACACTTTGAATTTCAACTAGAAATTCGGCCCATATCAGCTATTACCGTGGGGGCCCATCTTATCTCTTATTTATACTAGCCCCCAGGGTAACTCTCCCTCATTCACCACTGTTGTCGCCACCCCCTCTCTCTCCACACAGACACAGCAGCAGTAGCTCTAGCTCATGGATGGTGATATTCTTTTCCTTTCCTCTTCAATCCACATGAATCAAGGTGAAACCCTAACCTAATTCTGATCTATGCCATGGAGTTCTATATTTGTTGGAAGATGGTTTCTAGTGACTGCATGATTAGGGTAGAAACTAGTTTGATGGATGAATTGAATCAAAACAACAATTTGTTGGTTGAGCCTCATCTGTACCCGCAGTAGTGCTGCATGTTGGGTGCGGCAGTGCCGCACTCAACAGATTGAACTTGTAAATGTAGATGTTGTTCCATCGATGACTCTCTGTTTTGGTTGGATTTGTGCACCAGATTTGTTTCTATCTTAAACATGTAGCCACTTTACCTACATTGTAGACAACAACATGTATTTGTTTAGGTCTACTTATTCTAAGATTGTCTAGTGGTTTAGGAGAATGTTTGAGAAATAGTCTAAATAGTTGATAAGAATTGAATCGTGGGAGAGGTGAAGCACTAGGTGCGACAGTGCCACTCCTAGGGGGCAGCAGTGCCGCACCCTCTAACCTGATTAGTTCAGAGTGCTTTCCTAACTCGATATTTGAATCATCTCATCTATCCAAAGTGTTTTACAAGTGTTCTTCTATACCTCTTATGTACAGTTTCTTATTTGGACCTATATTTGTTTGCATAGATGTCCTCTAGAGGTGATGATGACTGGAGGGGAAAGAGGAAGATGATAGAGTCTTGGGATAAGCAGATGCCTCATCGTGGTCGTGGTAGGACCACAAGGAGGCAGCAGCAGTGCAACAGACAGAGATATTGCCAGAGACAGGAGGAGGAGAGATCAGATGATCTAGGAGGAGGAGAACCTAGAGAGGGCTAGCCACACCATTCCTCTAGGTGTTTGCCCAGATACTCCACCTCATCTTGAGAAGTTTGACAGAGCTACATCAGAGAGTATTCTGAGGATGTAGTCATGAGGTGTCATGTTAACACACGTGCTCATCTCATGCTCAACTATGCGGGAAAGCTAAAGATGGTGGAGGAAGCACGTGAGAATAATCCCTATGAGCAGACAAAGGGTTTGTAGATTGACTATAGGTTTTGGAATGAGTTTCATTCCAACTTCTATGTATCTGTGAACTTCAACTCCAAGAAATCCAAGGTTGTGAAGATGCAGTATATTGATTGGGAGGAGATGAAGGCAAAGAATGAGCCAGAATTCAATAAGGTGATCAAGGCTTATGAGTTGTTTGACCTCACTAATATTATGAGCTTTATATATAATTGGAATGAGGAAGTGCTAGCCCAGTTCCATGCCACTTTATTCTATAGCATCTATACTGATGAGATTTACTAGATGACTGAGGGACGACATTATAGAGTTGATTTTGTGACTTTCAGTCGGATCCTTGGTTTTGGAGAGGAGCAGGGCTTCACTTATATTCATGATGAGGCTATAGCTGAGATCTGTGATATTGCCTATATGTGGATTGATACGAGAAGTATAGATGGGAAGGTCAGTGGCCTAAAGAGCTATTATTTGATTCTCAACAATTTGATCAGGCACACTATCAATTCCAAGGATGGAGCAACTTTTGATCTTAATGGATATGTGAGGAATGTGCTTGCTAGATTTGCTCCTAGAGGTGATAGGTTTAATGTCCCTTGCTTCATGTGGCGTGAGCTAAGAAACGCCATGGAGGATGGGAGAAAGGGGATACCCTATGCCCCCTATCTCATATTTATGATTGAGAGGGTCACTGGCTACAGATTTGAGAAAGATGGTCTTCACATCATCTACAAAATTGAGAAGACCCGAGGAGCAGGTGCTAGTAGGGCAATGAGATGGTCTCCATCAGTTGAGGACGTGCCTGAGTCATCCCAATCTAGGCCTCATAGGGAAAAGAAGATGGACAAGTTTGGGAGATGGATTAAGGCCATTTTCACCACTTGCACTTATGCAGCAAGGACCACATATTAGGACTGGTTGGAGAACCGTGAAGCCAACTAGGAGGTTAGAGAGCGTGCAGGGCTGCCACCTCTTTCTCCAGTTCAGTCACCGCCGAGGTTTGATGACCCCCCTAGTCTCTCTGAGACAAATTCAGAGGATGAGGAGGAGGAGGAACAGGAGTAGCCAGAGCTTGATCCTCACATGAGTTTGAGGTCCACCTTGTAGTCCATGAGGAGAAGCACCAGGCGTGAGCGCCACACTTTGACCACTCATCGCCAAGGGAGGGAGATGGTGTCTTCTTCTTCCTCCTCCTCCAACGATGACGATGATGATGGTGGAGAGGAGGATGTTGCAGGTGCTAGTGAAGCTGCTGGTGGGGATGATATCGATTGGGACACCATCCAAGAGGATGAGGAGTGAGTGTTGGTTTTTCTTCTTTTCTTCTCTTTTTGGTGATTTATGCCAAAGGGGGAGAAAATTAGAGGGGTCAACAGCTTTTTCGACGCCATGGAGGTTGCTGCAGTTAGAAGTCATGTTCGTATCTGTTTAGAGTAGTCTTCGTTAGGTGAGAGTTTGAGAGTCCATTAGAAACTCTAATTATGTAATAATGCTACTTAAGTACTTTTTATATGTGTGGGATATTGACATATATTAATCTATGCTGTCGCTTGTGATACAATTGTGCTAGAATGTATATCTTTATATGTATCACATGCTGTGTGGTGTCTGTTCTGATCTGTGCTATTACAGCAAGTGTAGCAGTGCTACACTCTGGTACGGCAGTGCCGCACCTAGCTGCAACAGCAAACCATGTTGTGCATAAACTGTCATTTGCATCATGTTTTACATACCTGACACAGTATGTAGCACCCCATAGGAGCATGGATGTACGGAGAGCCCCATCACTTTCACTAAAATGTGAATCTTGGCTTCTTATGCCAATTTGAGAATTCAATTCTCTATTCACATACTTAGGGGGAGGCTATACACTCATGGCTCAAAAATCTCAGTATTTATTTCATATCTTTTATAAGCTCTAATTGGGTTGTCATCAATCACCAAAAAGGGGGAGATTGAAAGTACAATCAAGCCCTAATTGAGGGTTTTGGTGATAATGACCACACAATTAGAGAACTAATGAGATTTATCGAGATGACAAGCAGAAAATTCATGTTCAAGGATACTACACGAAACGAAGGAGCCCTCAATTACCAATGTAGATGGCTTCAAACTTAAAGGAGGTTTAAATTCTTCTATATTTTGAATTTGAGTATAGAAAAAGTCATACTATAAAGAGGGACATAATGCTTAAGCTAATATGTGCTATCAAGTGCTCAAACATACACAAGCATCCTCAGATTCACAGCCAAGATAGTCTACACTTTACTCTTACCCTTGCTGTCTTACGTGGTGCGACACTACTGCACTTGAAGAGAGGCACTGCCGCATTTAAGCCGTGGCACTGCCACAACTTAAGTGACCGTTGGGGCTGTGGGGGTATTTATACCCATCCTCTTCCTCCCCAACGTCTCTCTTCTGGTTCCTTCTCATTCCAGCTGATCCAAAACAGAAAAGGAGCTCTTTCTCTCTCTCCCTGTATTGTTGACCTCAAGCCCCCAAGCAAATCTATTGATTTCCCCATCAATCCTTGAGGGAAAAAGGTCCAAAACTCGATTAGAGAGCAGCTCCATTGATTCCCCAACTTGAAAGAGCACTTGGTTCATGTTTTGACCGGCGGTTGTGTTTGTTACTCTTGGAGCTTGGCTCCTAGCCGGCTAGAGAGTCGCCCGTGGAGCTTGCCAACTTGTGTGGCAGCCCCGGGAGGTTTGTAACCATCTCTTGAAGTTAGTAAACTCACCCCTCATCTCAAGAGTTAAGTCTCTTGATTTGAAAACGAGGAAGGGTTGGAAAGCCCTAAGCCTTAGTGACTAACCTCAACAACGTAGAGGTAGGCAAGCCTTGGTGGCGAGCCGAACCACGAGATAAATCATTGTGTCATTTGTGCTTGAATTACATTACTTGCATAACATATTGTGGTTGAGGTGATTTCTAGGGTTTCTAGCTGATCTACTTGTGTGTGGCATTCCTCACACTTCTAGCTCTTGATCTGTGATTGTCATACCTGCAGTAAGCTAGGAAATTTCTCTGATCTAAGTTTTCGTTCACGGATATTGAACTATGACTTGAAGTTGTCTGCAGGTGTGGCAGTGCCACTGTTCTGGCCCATAGTGCCAAAGTCCGGCAATGCCGCCCTCCAGAGCGGTAGTGCCGCAGGGTGAATTTGATAAAAGTTTGAGTGTTTGTTTTAATAGGCCTATTCATTCCTCTAGTCCAACCAGAGATCCTACAGTATCAGAGCCTCGTGCTCCTTAAATTAGGCTTAGCCGCATAGAGCAAGATGTCCCACATGGATGGACCCCCTCCCATCTTTGAGGGCGATGATTTTCCTTATTGGAAAATTCGCATGGAGGCGTACCTAGAGGCTTTAGATGTTGGAGCCCCCGCCAACCCTCAAGGTGATGAGGTTCACTATGAGAAGTGGAATGCAAAGGCTAGAAACACCATTTTTAGAGGCCTTTCTAAGGATGTCTTTAACCGTGTGCGGAACCACAAAGATGCCCATTCACTATGGTCGAACATTTGTGCGCTCCATGAGGGAACCAAGAGTGAGCGTGAGGAACACTATCACCTTGTGATGAAGAAGCTTAATTCATTTGAAATGCTTCCTAGTGAACGTACTAATAAAATGTATTCTGGCTTGAATGTTCTTGTAGAGGAGGTCAATGGGCTTGGACTCACTCAAATACAACCATCCGATATTGTGAGAAAGATCTTGAGTGTCCTCCCCATTAACAAGTATGGGCATATTGTGACGGTGCTTCATCAAGGTGATCTTTTCACTGCTACGCTAACTCAAATATTAGGGAAGATCAATGCACATGAGATGTACATGCACATCACTCCACAAGATGGCTCTTCTTCCACCAAGAAGAAAGATTTGGCATTCAAGGCTAGCCAAGAGAAGAGGGGCAAAGCAAAAGTTGATCATGATAGATCAAGTGATGATGAGATTGATGATGTAAGCCTTGCTCTCATGGTGAGAAGAACCGCCAAGATGCTCAAGAAGAAGAAATTCTTCACTAGTAGTAGAAGGAAGCCCATCCGTGAAATGGATTGCTACAATTGTGGAGATCTTGGTCATCTTGCTCATCAATGTCCCAAACCCAAGAAAGACAAGTACAAGAAGAAGTACAAGGGCAAGAAAGATGACTCAAGTGATGATGATGATGAGAAGAAGAAGAACAAGCCATACAAGAAGAAGGAATTTCACAAGAAGAAGAAAAATGGTAAGGCTTATATTGTTGGTGATTGGCTCATGGACATTGAATCATCAAGTAGATCATCCGATGATGAAAGTGAAAATTAGAAGGAGAAGGTGTCCGCTCTTGTGATTGGCTCTTCACTATCTCCACCAATACTGCCACCATCATCCTCTACACACCTATGCCTCATGGCCAAGGGTGAACGAAAGGTACAAAATGATGATGATATTAGTGGTGATGACAATGCTAGTGATGATGAGAATGGTAGTGATAGTGATGAAGAATTTGAATCACCTTCTTATGATGATCTTGTCAAATTGCTAAACCAATACACTAAAATTATTAGAAAGACAAGAGCTAAAAATGAGAAGCTAGAACTTGAGAATGACTCACTCTTAGCAAAGTATGACATAGCCAAAAACGCCAGTGATGAGCTTAGAGAAGAGAATAAAATTGTGTCATCCAAACTCAAGGAGCTCAAAACCTCTAAAAGGGAGCTTAGAGAAAAACATGATAAACTTGAGGGGATACACAATGAGCTCACCACTAGCTGCAACTTGCTAAAAGAAGAGTACACCAATCTCAAGATTAATCATGACAATCTTCTTCTTTCTCATGAGTTATTGTCCAATGAGCCGCATGATGCTACTAACAATGCTGTTAAGATTGATATAGCCACATCATGTGATGACTTGATTATTGAGAGCATTAGGCAAGGTTCTAGTACAAAGGCAAGAAAGTGGTTGAGTCTAACAACTATGATGATTATGTCAAGCTCAAGGATGAGAATGAAAAGCTCAATAAGGATCTTAAAAATCTATCAACCACCAATACAATTATGATAGAGAATGTTGACAATGATCATGATATGGCTCTTGAGAATGAGATGCTTAGAGAAGAGATCAAGAGACTCAAGATGGAGAACAATCATGATGAACTTAGAGAAGAAAACAAGAAACTTAAGTTGGAGAAATAACATCTCAAGATCGGTTTGAGCAAGTTCACAAGAGGCCAATATCTTCAAAGTGAGCTACTTATGAACACCATGATGAAGATAGATAGAAGTGGTATTGGGTTCTTGGCAAATCAAGAGAAGAAAGCTCAAGCTCAAGCTCAACAT
Organism: Miscanthus lutarioriparius; assembly: GCA_904845875.1. Taxonomy (NCBI): domain Eukaryota; kingdom Viridiplantae; phylum Streptophyta; class Magnoliopsida; order Poales; family Poaceae; genus Miscanthus; species Miscanthus lutarioriparius. The sequence goes on from CAJGYO010000006.1 coordinate 95,604,461, forward strand.
CAACAATAATACAAGTCAAATCCTAAGCCAAAGAAATGCTTTGAGTGTGGACAAGAAGGTCACTTTGCTCATGATTGTGAAACTCTACCACTACAACCCTTGCCCAAGCATGCTAGACCCTTTGCTTTCAATGCTCACTACATGCTTAGAAAGGATTCTAGTGGAAAGATAAAAGTCATATTCTTAGGTCCACCAAATAGGAATAGGCCTAAGTAAATTTGGGTTGCTAAGTCACTAGTTGAGAAAGTCAAGGGCCCTCATCAAGTTTGGGTCCCTAAACAACAAGCTTGATCTCTTTTGTGTGTAGGTGAACTACAAGACCGGTGGAAGCCATTGGGTTATTGATAGTGGTTGCACTCAACATATGACCGGTGATTCTCGTATGTTCACCTCACTAGATGAAGAAGTGGATTGTCAAGAAAAGATTACATTTGGTGACAATTCAAAGGGAAAATACAAGGGTTGGGCAAAGTTGCAATATCAAATAATCACTCAATATCAAATGTGCTATATGTTGCTTCATTGAGCTTCAACTTGCTATCCGTTGGTCAATTATGTGATCTTAGCTTTCAATGCTTGTTCACCGAGATGGAAGTAGTTGTGTCAAAGAAAGATGATGATCAAGTTTTATTTAAGGGTTTTAGATACAACAACCTATATCTAGTGAATTTCACCTCCGAAGATGCAAACTTGAAGACATGCTTATTCACCAAAACATCACTTGGGTGGCTTTGGCATAGAAGACTTGCACATGTTGGGATGAGTTCACTCAAGAAGTTAATGAAAAATAAGTTGGTGAGAGGTTTGAAGGATGTGAAATTTGAAAAGGACAAGCTTTGTAGTGCATGTCAAGCCGGTAAGCAAGTTGCAAACACTCATCCAACCAAAGCTTATATGTCAACAACAAGAGTGCTAGAGCTTCTCCACATGGATCTATTGGGACAAACAACTTATAAGAGTTTGGGAGGCAATCTCTATTGTCTTGTGATAGTTTATGACTACTCTAGATACACTTGGGTGTTCTTCCTTCATGACAAGACCGAAGTTGCGGCACGTTTCAAGAAGTTTGGCAAGAGAGAACAAAATAAATTTAAAGTGAAGCTCAAGAAGATAAGAAGTGACAATGAGAAAGAATTTAACAACACAAACATTGAAGTATATTGTGATGAAGTTGGGATGAAGCATAAGGTCTCTGCAACCTGCACTCCTCAACAAAATGGTGTAGTAGAGAGAAAGAACCAGACACTAATCACCCTTGCAAGAACAATGCTTAATGAGTACAACACACCGCAAGATTTATGGGCGGAAGCTATCAACACCGCATGATATGCATCCAACCCCCTATTTCTTCAAAAGTTTCTTGGCAAGACCCCTTATGAGTTGCTCAATGGGAAGAAGCCAGATGTCTCATTCTTATGGGTGTTTGGTTGCAAATGATACATCTACAAGAAGCGGCAACACCTAGGGAAGTTCCAAAGACGTTGTGATATTGGTCCAAAGCATATCGAGTATTTAATCATGCCACCGGCTTGGTTGAAGAAACATATGATGTGGAGTTAGATGAATCTAACAGCACCCAAGAAGCACATGAGAATCTTAATGATGTAGGTTATGAACCATTGAGGGAGGTCATGAAGAACATTCCGGTTGGAGACATCAAACCCAAAGATGATGAAGATGATGTACAAGTGATTGATCCACCTTCTTTATCAAATGTGCCACAAGATGATGATAAAGATGAGAGAGTAGAAAATGAAGATACTCACATCTCCCATGACCAAATGGTGGCACAAGCCCAAGATGTTGATGCTCTGTATCCTCCTCCTCAAGTGGTTGATAGAAGAAATTCACCCCTACTACAAGCATATCCACAAGATCTCATCATAGGGAGTCCTTCAAAGGGTGTAATGATTCGCTCTCAAAAACTCACTTCATTTATTGAACATCACTCGTTTGTTTTTTGCATTGAGCCTAAGAATGTAGAAGAATCTCTTCAAGATCCGGATTAGATAAATGCCATGCATGAAGAATTGAACAACTTCACCCGCAATGAAGTTTGGACACTTGAAGAGCGACCACAAGATGCAAGAGTCATTGGAACAAAGTGGGTGTTCTGCAACAAGCAAGATGATCAAGGCATTGTTGTGAGGAACAAGACAAGGCTAGTTGCAAAGGGGTTCTCTCAAGTTGAAGGGTTGGATTTTGGAGAGACCTTTGCACCGGTTGCAAGACCTGAAGCCATTCGTATCCTTCTTGCATATGCATCGCATCATAAAATAAAATTATATCAAATAGATATTAAAAGTGCATTTTTAAATGGCTTCATAAATGAACTAGTCTATGTTGATCAACCTCCCGGGTTTGAAGATCCTAGATATCCTAATCATGTTTATAGGTTATCCAAGGTGTTATATGGGCTAAAGCAAGCCCCAAGAGCTTGGTATGAGCGCCTTCAGGATTTTTTCATTAAGAAGGGCTTCACCATTGGGAAGGTCGACACCATACTATTCACCAAGAAGCTTATTGGAGAGATCTTCATTTATCAAGTATATGTTGATGATATCATATTTGGCTCATCAAATGAAGACTATTGTAAAGAGTTTGGTGAACTGATGTCGAAGGAGTTCAAGATGTCTATGATTAGAGAGCTTACATTCTTTCTTGGTTTTCAAGTCAAGCAAATGAGAGAAGGGATTTTCATCTCTCAAGAAAAGTATACCAAGGATCTTCTCAAGAGGTTCAAAATAGATGAATGTAAGCTAATCAATACACCAATGCCATCTAATGGACATCTCGACCTAGATGAGTGAGGTAAATCGATTGATCAAACTCTCCACCGTTCTATGATTGATAGCTTGTTATACTTGACTGCGTCTAGGCCCGACATCATGTTTAGTGTGTGTATGTGTGCTAGATTCCAAGCTAATCCTAAGGAGGCTCACTTAGTTGCCATTAAAAGAATCCTTATGTACCTTAAGAACACACCAAGCATTGGTCTTTGGTCTCCTAAAGGAGGTAGATTTTAACTAGTTGGCTATTTCGATTCGAATTATGTCGGTTACAAAATTGATAGAAAAAGCACATCTAGAGGGTGTCACTTGCTTGGTAGATCACTAGTGTCTTGGACCTCTAAGAAGCAAAATAGTGTGGCTTTGTCCACCGCCGAGGCGGAGTACATTGCTGCGGGTACTTGTTGTGCACAAATCCTTTACATGAAGCAAACTCTTCTAGACTATGGTGTAGTTCTAGAAAAGGTACCTCTTTTGTGTGACAACGAGAGCACAATAAAACTTGCTAATTACCCGGTTCAATACTCTCGCACCAAGCACATAGATATCTATCATCACTTTCTTAGAGATCATATTGCTAAAAATGATATATCACTAGAAGGTGTAAGGATCGAGGATCAATTAGCAGATATCTTCACTAAACCGCTAGATGAGGCTACTTTTTCTCGGTTGAGGAATGAGCTCAATGTGCTTGACCTAAGTAACTTCACTAAAAAATGAGCTTGTGTTGTCCCTTGCATTACATTGTAATATAAAACATGTTTAATTTTTAGTAATACACTTAGGGCTTGTCTAACATGGTTAAGATAACCGTCGAAAAGCGTGTGAAAAAAGCATAACCTTGGATCAAACTTGACAAGCAGCTAGATTTACTTTCTTGTATTGCATTGCATATGCGTGTGTGTTGCTTTTGTCGTTTCTTTTCAGTTAAGTTTGAGCATCCGCTGTGTTCGTCCACCGATAGGGGGAGCATTTGACGCTCCTAATGGTTATGTCCTCTATGTGGTGGCCACATGATGTCTCCTTGCTCTTTTATTGCCTATTTTCTTAAAAATTTATTAAGCCTATGGCAAAATTATTTTGGAAATGAGAGCATGAGTGAGGATGACTCATACCAGTCCCAACTGGTGTTTAGCTGCTTGTGTTTGTGGTTGGGACGTGGTTGGATGTAGGTTCGATGAAGACAAATTTCAAATTTGAAGACTGGAGGGCACCAGATCGGTCACCGGATAGTTACTATTCATGAGGCGGTGCCAGCTCAAACAGGGTAAAATTCACCATGATCACCACCACTACCGGTGTACACCGGACAAGGCCTGGTGGTGCATCGCCAATGTCATCACCGCTTGCACGGTGTCTGTCAGGTTCCAATTTGAAAAACACAGCAACTTATTCTGTCATGTAGGGCCCAGTCGTCAGTCGCCTCCTTCCTTCTTTTCACTCCGCGCACGCGCCCGACTCCATATCCGCCTACGCCCGCCTCCATATGCCAGTGCCCTGCTCTCCAACCCTAGCCACCGTGTGCCCCCAACTCGGGACGCCGTTAGCCTGCATTCTCTTCGATGCCACGCCTCGTGCCCCCATCCGCCTGCTCGCACGCATGTACGCCTGTTTCCTCGCCGTTGCTACCCCTGCAGCCCTAACCACCACTGCGTGCTCGCCATCTCCGGCCGCCGTGCTTCTTCCTCGCCTGTGCAGCCTTGTCTTGCTCAAGCAGCGTCGTGCGCCCATGCCCTCTCCTACTCGCCTACGCGCATCGCCCTTGAGGAGCACTGCCTATCTATTGGAAGGTCGAGATGACGGGCTAGAGGAGGGTGAATAGTCATTTCTAAAATTAATCGTGTCGACTAACCGAAACAAGTGTGGAATTAAAACTATCGGTCTAGCCAAGACACTACACCCCTCTATCTATGATCTCTAGTACCTTGCAAAGATCCTAATTAAGCAACTAAGGTGCCGGGCTAGCTAGAGATCACCTAACCAATTCTAGAAGAAAGGTCACACAAATCTATGCCACTAGTATTTTGCACACCGGGGAGCTCCTACACAACTCTAGTAAGCAAAAGCACAAAGCTCCTAAGCTCACTAGCAATGCTCAATAACAAGGCATCCAATGCCAAATTAGACAGTGCAAATACTTAGCTACACAAACTAAGCAATGTGACTAACAAGGTTACACAAACCAAATTAGTTACGCAAGGGAGCTACTTCTATCCTACACAAGCAAGAAGGTAACTAGTGAGCTACACAAGCTAACTAATTACAAGAGCAACTACACAAGCACAATGTATATGAAAGTAATTACAAGCTTGTGTAAGGGGATTGCAAACCAACAGGAAGAACAATGTTGACATGGTGATTTTTCTCCCGAGGTTCACGTGCTTGCCAACACGCTACATCCTCGTTGAGATAAGCTCCAAGGTTGCCGCCGGTCCTCTTACTAGTGGTGACCCCCAAGTCACACTCTCCCATGTGGAGCGCTTACCACAAGCTCTAGCACTTGACCCAGCCAGACCACTTGTCGCCCTTCGCGTCTCGCTCTACTAGAGTTGCTCTTCGCAGCTCCCGTGAGGCGAGCATAATGCCCCTAACAAAGCTCTTCTCTGGAGCACCACACAAGCTTCTTGCGGGCTTCGACGGAGACCACCACCAAGCCATCTAGGAGGTGGCAACCTCCAAGAGTAACAAGCACCACCGGCTTGCAAGATGACCACCTAGTGCCACTCGATGCAACCTCACGATGCAATCGCACTAGAATCGCTCACTCACTCAATCGGATGAACACTTTCAAGCTAGAGTGAGTTAGAGGGCTCCCAAGCACCACCACATAAGCCACCAAGGCTCTAGTGTGCTCAGCTCTACTAAGCTCATGGCCAAAGGTCGACCAACACTTCTATTTATAGCCCCATGGGCTAAAATAGCCGTTACCCCTTCACTGGGCAGATTTCAGGACGACTGGACGCGTAGGTCGTGTGCACTGGACGCGTCCGGTCACTGCTTGACCACCATGTGTCCCTTTCCAACGAAGTAGCCATTGCCACCCAACGGTCCTCTCTGACACGCTCTAATGCGACACTTCGGATGCACTGCAGCGAAGTGATCGGACGCAGGAAGGGCAGTGTTCGGTCGAGTCCAGAGAGCTCCCAGACCCACTCAACTATGATCGGACGCGTTTGGTGTGGACTGTAACACCCCAGGTGTTTGGCTTCCACATTTGCACTGCATTTCATAAAAATGAGCATCATTCATCCATTTATGAGTTCATATTGCATGAAACATGCTCTTGAAACATTGTAACATATTGCCATATATCATGTATGTTTGTTTATGAAATGAATAGTGTGCAACACTCAAGTGCAACATATGCAACACACTTTAGTGAAACATGGTTAATAGTACTATGCAACACAATCATGAAACATGTGAAACACGGCTATGAAACAAGTGTAACATTTTGTGTGTTTTTAATTGTTTCAGTACATACAATGCTTGATTTTGGTGTGACCAATGTGTGGTGTGGCTAATAATTCTCTTAAGTAACTTAGTTACACCTAGAATGTCATTAGAAACAATGTTCATGTGGATCATTTTGCCTAATTAGGTCTCCAAGTCATGGTTTGACCATTATGGACCCCTAGAGCTATTTGGTTTGACTGTTTAAAAAGTACAGCTTAGAGTCTATGCATGCTTGAGCAACCTAAAGAAAAGTTGTAGCAAATTTAATAAGGAACAAACTTTGTTTAGAAGCCAAGTCATGAAAATGTGCACAACATGCTCCAAAAGGTCCCACAAGTCAGTATTGAAAGCTGAATCCACACTTGAAAATATTCTAAGTCCTAAATGCCATTTCAGTTTGATTAAGCCAACTTTGGCATAATTTTACTCTCCATCCTTTGCGAATTAGACTTTGGTCTCTAAATGAGTTTTGTAGCTAGCACATAGGGCTTCAACTTTTGTTTAGGGAGTTTGCGCTAATGATCAAAGGATTCGGAAATCCATCGGCTCCAAATGGCGCTGTCAGTCGGCTTCATCAGGCCTGGTGGCCGTTCTGACCAGACCGATCATGGCCGACCGTGGCCAGGAGGATGCCGCCGCGTGGCCGCCACGCGCTCGACTTGGCCTGACCGCGCCGCACACTGGCCGACTTGAAGTGGACGATGCCCTGCTGCCTCTCCACTCCCCCGCACGTGCTCTGCCCTCATTCATTCCTCCGTTGCCTTCCCCGTTCACAGCCGAAGCGTAGCAGCACACCGCCGACGCCACCATCCCAACCATAGCTCCGCTATCGCCTCACGGACCTCGTCAACGTCCTCGCTGAGCCATCCAAGCTTTAGGTGAGCGGCATTGCTGAACCGCGCACCACCGTGACATGGCCACCATGGTCGCCGCCGGTGATCTCACGCGGCCACGCCTGACCGCTTCACCGTAGCCAGTAGCCGTATCATAGGTAGGTCCGCATTGGTCACTGGAAGCTTACGCGCGCCTTGTCCGGTCACCGAACGCCGGGGTTCGCTGGAGCGCCACCGTGCGCCATGGCCGAACCGCCGTGCGCCGTGGCCGACGTCCCTGGAGTCCGCTAGAGCTTAGTGTTAGTAGGTAAACCGACGCGGGAGGTTATGGCGAGCATGGAGGTACCCTCCTCGTCGCTGGTAAGGTCGCCGCCGGCGAGTTACGCCGTCTTCTGCGCCATCGCAGGTGTCCCCTGTTCTGTTTCGCTGACACGCGGGCCGTCCGACATGCGGGGCCTAGCTGGCAGTGACCGTGTATTCAAAAAGATAGCTCATTTATGCAGAGTTTGATGCTGTTTTATAAATTTTGTATCTCCAAATGCGTAGATCCAAATTGAGTACTTTGAATTTTTTTAGTATCATGGTGAGGTCTAGTATTTAAGAAAAATATGTCTTGAGCACATTATGTAGAAATTTTGGGTGAATTAAATAGGAACTTGAAATGTGTTTTTGAATGCATGCAAACTTGTTTAAATCATATCTTGAGTTTCTGTGGTCCAAAAATTATGAAAATTTGTGGGTAAGCTAATCTTGCTTAGTAGAAGCCCTGGTTAAAATTTTAGATCTAGTGCATGTATAGTTTTTGAGTTATAGAATTTCCTTTTATCATTGGATGATTCTTGGGTGAATTTTAGTAAATTATTTATGAATCCATTGACCATGAAATTTGTTGGAGAGTATCCTAGTACCTTAAGTATGCTAGGAAAAATATAAAATCAGTTGCTTGACACTTTTCACTAGGGTTTCCTAATTATGTCATTTTAAGCCATCATGTCTTATCATTTTTGTGTAGGCTGTTATCCTTTCTCAAATGATGTGAAATTTTTATAGTGGTCTACTTAGAGCATGTAGTAGCTATTGTAATTTTTGTAGATTTAATGGTGCAGTTTTCATATAGGTTTATTATTCCTCCTAATTAATTAAATAAATTAAGAAAGGTATTAAAAGAAATGTTTTGGTGATGAACACCCTACTGGTGTTCTTGTGATATGTGTGATAAGGTAGTAAAGTTGGTTTTGTCTAATTACGTGTTTACATCATAAGTTGATAATTAATTGTTTGCATTATGTCCTTCTGGACAGATCTGGGGACTTTGGAAAGTTCCCCGTGATAATTTGGTTTTCTGTGATTGTGATGAATACAAAAGTTGTAGATAATTTATGTATCTAGCTCCTGTCAAAATTTGAGGGCAATTGGCCCAGTAGTTTAGAAACTACAGCTGTTTAAAGTTAGGTTCCTGTTTTGCTTACTCTCTGCCTTGTGAGGACAGAGTTCTGTTGAATTATGAATTCGAGCTGGTAAAGGTTTGAATCATGCTTTGAGGTCTGAAAATGAATTGTTGACAATTTCATAAGCTTTCCAGATTGTCTTGTTGCAAGTCATTTGGATTTATAAATCTCCAGTTATGGCTAGTTTACTGCACCGCTACATAGTATTCATTTTGCTGAAATACAAATGCTTGAGTGTATGTTGTTGCATGGTTATCGTTGATTGTTTAGGGGTTAGCCTAACTTGAGAATATGCTTAGGTGCAGGTGCTAGGTCATTAACTGAAGATGAGCAATTATACATTAGGTTGTATAAACTTGGTAAGTAAAGTGATTTGAATAGGGCTTAAGTTGGAATATGCAAACTACAGCGAACATGTGCATTCCCCGAGCATCCCTGACATTCGTTCATATGCATCCATGATATTTATCTTGCGCATTTATGCAATAGGTGTGCCGGAGGGAGTGACGTTGCTGGAGTTCGAGGGAGCCAACCAGGAGGAGGAACCCGAGGCGCAGGAAGCCGACGAAGCAGTCGCCGCGGAGGAATTGCCCGAGTGCCCTAACCACCAGCCTTCCTCGTTCCTGAAAGGCAAGCCCCGGAGCATATTAAGCCTCCCATGTTTTTACAAATATTTTGAGTACCTTTTGTTGTTGATGATGCATTAAGTATAGGAATTGGTTGGAACCAATTGCTGCATTATATATCCTTCCTTGTCCAGATATCGCACTGGAATCCTATTTAAGTTCAGGAACGGGTTAAATGCTTAGCCATGCTTAGTGCGGTAGAAGTAAGGTGATTTCCTGTCACCTGCGAGCTTTAGGATGAGGTGGATCACGGTTGGCTATATTTGCTATCGTGGAAAAGAACCATGTGAATAATGAATTTAAGACCGGGCGGAGTCTTGTGTAGGTTTGAACATAGTGACTCCGTCTGAGTCGTTAAAGGACCGATACGCTGTACGTCCTCATGTCATGTTGAACGTAGCCTAACACTTAGCTGGCCGGATAAGTCGTTCCGACCGCGAAGCCTAGTAGCTCGACTCAGGCCGGGGACGCGAGCAGTGGCGGCATTCTGGAGGTAGTAAGGATGTGCGGAGAGCCATTGGCATAAGTCCAAGGCGGGTTAGAGTCCCGAACAACCTTGGCAAAGTGGTTCTCTGAGAATGTCGATCTGATCGGACTCGCGACTCCTGAATCATACCAAAGGTGACTTGTTTGTGACTTCGACGGGAGAAGCAGGGTTTGTGTTTAGGAATACCCCTCCAGCTGGATAGGAATCGTTTCGAATCGCCGTCTCTCCCGGATAGTAAGAACTTGACTGAGCAGCGTCAACGTAGATTCAATTAATTTAACGATATGGTTAAATGGATGATGATGATGATAAGGTTGCCACAATGAATACCTGATATGGTTATTAATGTTTGCACCCTAATAAAATGATTGCTTAGTACAGGTGCTAATATAGTTGACAGGTTAATGGCTAAAAAGTCACTGCTAGTTCAGGCTAAGAGTTGATCATTATTACTTATGCTTTCCTGCAAAAAGAAAGTGTCAGCCAGATCCACTACATTAAGCTATGCATAATCCTTGGTGTCATTTATTTTGGTTTTCGTCGGGTAAGTCTAGCTGAGTACATTTGAACTCGGATGTGTGAGTTAAACTATTTGCTTCCGCATGTTTTACAAGACTTGTTTTGTAATAACGATGACTCTGTGTTGATGTAATCTATTTGCGAACATCTGCGAATGTTGTAACGTACGATATGTTATGTTGAATTACTGTGATCTTGGTTGTATGCAAGTTGGTTTGAAATCCTTCGAGATTTCAGTTGACTACCGGGTTTATATGGGTTCAAGTTCGAGAATTTGATCGTTTCGGCGATTGTTTTTGTACTTGTGCTCTTATAAATTGGTCGGTTCTGTGACAGCTGGCATCAGAGCTAGATTTAACATTAAACATGTCTTACGGCTATTTAAAACAAAAGCTTTTGTTGTAAAAACGGTTTTCCAACTTATAGTTATATATAAGTGTTCAAAAATCAAAATTTTTATGGTATACTGGTGATCACATCCTTTATAGCCCACTTAAGGACTTCTAGGTGGCTTATATATAATTACTAACTTGGGAGAATTGATTGTTTCTATTTCGTCGTCCATGCGGCGTGATATTGCATGGGTGCCATTTGTTTGAATGGTAATGTATGGATCAATTGCCTCTACGCTAAGGTAAGTGTGAGTTGTGAGAGCATGACCGTCCAACTGTCGGTCTAGGGGAGAGTTGGTTGTGGTTACTGGAGTATTTACATGTTGTATACATGTATATATGAAGGTACTTAATTGTGGGTACATTTGTCGGGTAGTTTGGATATCGAAGTATATATATCGGGGGATGTATATATGGAGAGTATCTTAGTTACTGCTTGTGTAATTAGCATTATATCTTGTTGGGTTGGGCTGCAATGAAGTTTCTGCAGGTACACTAACAACGCACCGTGTAGATCGACTAGTTACCGCTAATTGAGAGAACGTATGTATGCCACCGTATATTCCGCTAAAGCTTAAATTTTAATAGGTTTGTGAGGACGTACGGAACGCGCATGCATCATATTCACTCATGTCATTCATATTGCATTACCCTCCCTTATAATTGCTTATCCCAAGTGTAAAGTGCAATCTCTCAGCAAAATAATCCTCTCACGTGAATTGCATCCCTTTTTGATACAGATGGCCACGCCCGTGTTTCCTACTGGTAGCAGCACCTTTCTGGACCAGTTCGGTACTCCCACTTTGCTCTAGAGGGTGCTCAGTTCAGTTGGGTACCCGGAAGCACCCAACTACATGTGGAGGCAGGCGGTACCATTGGGAGATGTACCATGGTACGTCGTGACCTTCATCGTACCGCAAAACCCCACAAGACCGCTGTGGCATGGGTGGAGCATTGAGACTGATGGGCAAAGCCCATGGGAAGCCGCTCAGGTTGCTGCCCTTGATGTGCTGATGGATATAGCACAGAGCTTCGGGGATGAGTTAGTGGGTGGATCTGCTTCATCCATTCCCCGAGTGTCTCCTACTGAGGCTGAGTGGACTCAGGACGTTGGTCAGGCCTTGGTTCGAGGCCGTGGCGAACGGGTGTAGAGCAACAACGCTGGAATGAGTGCTATGATGGCAGTCCTAAAGCTTTGTCGAGTCAGGCAAAACACCCTTTCGAGTGTGCTTGATGAAGCCGGCAAGGCAATGGAAGCTCAACACAAGTTCAGGTTGCGTGCCCGTAAGTATTGTCGTAAGGCGAATGCATGTGGGAGAGCTCAACGAGAAGTTGATGAGATTTGTGGTATTGCAAATTATCGTCTGCAACAGTGGGGTCAAACTGCACGCGAGAGAGACGAGCTTCATAACCAGCTGATGAACCTCACTATTGAGAGAGATGAGGCTGCACAAGAGTTGGATCGTGTGACACGTCACCGGGATGCAGCTTTAGAGTTAGCAGAAGAAAGACGTCGAGGTTGGATTTTGGCCAACCACAATGCCTTTCAAAGGGAGCAAGCACTACAAGAACAGCTTGAAGAGCTTCAGGTTGAGCACCATCAACTGCACAACCGTCTGTTTCCTATTCCTCACCCCATACCAAGGTATCCAATTATGGGTGGACCTCAAGTGATTGAGGCCGATGAGGAAGAAGAGGACGTGCAGATGGTTGACAATGCAGCTGAGCTGGCAGAAGAAGAAGAAGAAGAGGAAGACCCAGAAGAAGTCCAAGGTGTCTCCGATGTGGATAGCGATCACTTCGACGAGTAGTTCGTTAGCAAGTCTCGCTAGTTTAAGCTTTTGCAGTCATTGATGTAATGGACTTAAGTACGATGATTGATGTGGGATGTACTCTTTTAATTCGAACTCGGCATGTAATGTACTTTAATTCGCTCCCTTCGGGATGCGTATCGTAATGGTTAAGTTTAAAACTTGTCATGTTGGAATGCACTGCGTATGGCGCTAGTAATCTACTTGATGATGTGGTTATTGGAGAATGAATTATTGCCTCTGTTTATTGTATGAAGTTTTCATTCTCGTCAGTAAATTCAGTTTGGCACAATTATATTGTTCCTCTCCAATGTGCTGACATCATCAATAATTACTGGTTACGCATTGTTGCAGATGCCTCGCACTCGTTCCAATGGTGCGGCTGGTGATGATGATGATCTTCCACCACCACCACCCACACCATCGGAATTGATAGCAATGCTTGCGGAAGGACAGTGCACTATGGCCGAGGCCCTCCGTACGATTGCGAATCGGGATGGTCGTGGTCCACACCAAGGATCGGAACCAAATCAATACAGTGATTTCAAGGATTTCCATGACACAAAACCCCCGATCTTCAAGGAGGCTGAGGAGCCTCTACAAGCTGATGAGTGGTTGAATACTCTCAAGCAGAAGTTCCGTCTGCTCCGCTTGACTGAGGTGCTGAAGACTGAGTACGCATCTCACCAACTGCATGGGCCAGCTGGCATTTGGTGGAGTCATCATCGGTCCACTATGCCTGCTAATGCCCAAATCACCTAGGATCAGTTCAAGTCTGCTTTTAGGGGAAATTATATTCCTCCTGGTCTCATGGCGATCAAGCATACAGAGTTCATGAAGTTGACTTAGGGGAACAAGAGCTTGAATGAATACCTACAGGCTTTCAATAACCTTGCAAGGTATGCTACTGAGTTTGTTGACACTGGTGCCAAAAAGATCACAAGTTTCAAGCGGGGACTTAGCCCCAAACTTATGAAGACCGTGGGAAATTGCAAGTGTGTTCATTTTAATGAGTTTGTGAGTGATGCTTTATCACAAGAGAACAACAATGATGTGTATGCTGCTTCAAAAAGTCGTAAAAGAGCCTATGAGGCGGGTGCCTCACAATCCAAGGCTCCCGTCACCCAGAGGGCTCCATTTCGTCCTCCAGCGTCAGCCGCTAAGTTTCACCCACCGCAGAAGAAGAATCCCGCCAAGATTGGGTTTCGCAAGGCATTTATAGTTTCTCTTCCCAAGGGCACTACCAGTCAGGGCAGTTCCAGGGCTCCTCCAAGCAACATGCCGTGCTAGAACTGCAACAAGACCGGCCACTGGGCAAGGGAGTGTCCTTACCCTAAGAAGAATAACTACCAAGGTGGTCGTTAGGGGTAGGTGAACCACACTAATATTGCTGAGATTCCTTCAGGAGAGGTAGTGACTGCTGGTAAGTTTCTAATTGATCAACACCCCGCAGTTGTACTATTTGATTCAAGTGCTTCGCATTCCTTTATTAGTCCAGCATTTGCATCCAAGTTTATGCAGAAAACATATACTGTTGAGGGTGAGGGTTATTGTATTAGGGCTGCCAGTGGCGTTATCCCAACCAAGCTGGTAGTTGGGGACGTACAATTTGAGATAGAGGGGCAAAGTTATCAGGTTAATCTGGTAGTTTCACCGGGGCTGGGTATTGATGTGATATTGAGAATGAATTGGATGAGCAGGCACGGGGTGCTTATTGATACATCAACTAGAGTAGTCATGCTCAGAGATCCTAGTAATCAGGAAGGTTTTCTGGTGCAACTACCCAGGGACATCAATCTTTCTTATGCAGCTAATGCGGTGCAAGCAAAGGCTATTGCAGACATCCCTGTAGTGTGTGACTTTCTAGATGTTTTTCCTGATGATTTGCCTAGATTACCCCCGGATCGGGAAGTGGAGTTCAAGATCGAGTTGCTTCCTGGCACAGCTCCTATCTCTAGAAGGCCATATAGAATGCCTCCCAATGAACTAGCTGAACTTAAGACCCAGTTGAATGAACTTCTAAAGAAAGGCCTTATCCGTCCTAGTTCATCTCCGTGGGGGTGCCCAGCTATCTTTGTGAAGAAGAAGGATCAATCCCTACGCATGTGTGTAGATTATAGACCCTTAAATGCAGTTACAATCAAGAATAAGTACCCTCTGCCACAGATAGATATCTTATTTGATCAGTTGTCTAAAGCAAAAGTCTTTTCCAAGATTGATTTGAGATCTGGTTATCATCAAATCAAAATTCGGCCCAAGGATGTTCCAAAAACCGCATTCTCTACAAGATACGGTCTGTATGAGTATCTTGTTATGTCTTTTGGATTGACTAATGCCCCCGCACATTTTATGTATCTGATGAATTCGGTGTTTATGCCTGAGTTGGACAACTTTGTGGTGGTATTTATAGATGATATCCTGGTCTATTCTGAGAATAAAGAAGATCATGTTGAACATTTGCGGGTGGTTCTCACTAGATTGTGAGAACACCAGTTGTATGCAAAGTTCAGCAAATGTGAATTCTGGCTTCGTGAGGTACCTTTTTTTGGACACGTGTTGTCCGATGGTGGAATTATGGTTGATCCCACCAAGGTGCAAGAAGTGTTGAACTAGAAGGCTCCAATCTCGGTGCATGAGGTTCGGAGTTTTCTAGGGTTGGCTGGCTATTATCGTCGCTTCATCCCGGATTTCTCTAAAATAGCCAAGCCTATGACTCGATTGCTGCAAAAAGACATGAAATTTGTCTGGACTCCTGAGTGTGATGCAGCTTTCCATACCCTGCGAACTCTTCTAACTTCGGCTCTAGTTTTGGCACAACCGGATATCGAGAAACCTTTTGATGTGTTCTGTGATGCATCAGGTATTGGGTTAGGAGGTGTTCTTATGCAGGAAGGTAGAGTCATTGCTTATACCTCTCGCCAACTTCAGAAGCATGAAGTGAATTATCCAACGCATGACTTAGAACTCGCTGCAGTTGTTCATGCCTTGAAGGCCTGGAGACATTATTTACTTGGCAATGTGTGCAACATCTACACTGATCATAAAAGTCTCAAGTACATCTTCACTCAACCTGAGTTGAATATGCGTCAGAGAAGATGGCTCGAGTTGATCAAGGATTATAACCTCCAAGTGCACTATCACCCTGGCAAGGCAAATGTCGTAGCGGATGCCTTAAGCAGGAAGTCTCATTGCCACTCTTTGATTGAGAGTGATGTCCATTTGTCGAAGCTCCTTCATCCTGCGGTCCTTCACAACATCATTGTCAGTTGTACTCTACAGAGTCAAATTATCGAGCTACAGAAGACAGATGCAGGTGTGTTTCACATCAAGCGTAAGATGAAAGAGCAAGAAACCAAACATTTTCGAGTTGATGAGGAAGGCGTGTTATGGTTCAAGGATAGGTTGGTAGTTCCGAAGGATAGAGAGCTTAGAAATCAAATCATATCCGAAGCTCATTCCTCTAAATTATCTATTCATCCTAGTAGTAACCAAATGTATCATGATTTGAAGCCTCGATTTTGGTGGACCAAAATGAAGAAAGAGATCGCCGCTTATGTGGCTAGGTGTGACACTTGTTGTCGAGTCAAGGCTGTGCACATGAAGGCTGGATTACTTCAGCCACTCTCTATTCCAGGTTGGAAATGGGAGGAGATAAGTATGGATTTTATTGTTGGACTCCCTTCTACTCAGAGGAACTTTAACTCTATTTGGGTGATTGTTGACCGTTTGACCAAGTCAGCACACTTCATTCCTGTCTGTATAGACTTTCGTCCAACCGACTATGCGGAGTTGTACTTTAACCAGATAGTCCGACTTTATGGGATCCCTCGTACTATTGTCTCGGATAGAGGACCACAGTTCACTGCTCGATTTTGGGAGCACTTACACGGATTATTAGGAACTAAGCTAGTAAGAAGTTCTGCTTATCATCCACAAACCAATGGGCAAACTGAACGAGTGAATCAAATCTTAGAAGGTATGTTGAGAGCATGTGTCATCTCAGCTAAGCACTCATGGGAAAAATGGTTACCCCTAGCTGAATTCTCGTACAATAACAGTTATCAAGAAAGTATAAAGATGGCACCGTTTGAAGCTTTGTATGGCCGAAAGTGTAGAACCCCGTTGAACTGGGTAGAAGCCGGTGAAAGGAGATATTATGGAATTGATTTTGTTCAAGAAGCCAAAGAACAAGTCCGTACTATCCAAACTCACATGGCCGCAGCTCAAGCTAGGCAAAAAACTTATGCTGATCGACGTAGAAAACCTATTGAGTTCGAAGTTGGAGACTTCGTTTATCTGAAGGTCTCACCTATGAAAAGTGTCCAACGCTTCGGTGTGAAGCGAAAGCTTGCACTGAGATATGTTGGTTCGTTTGAAATCATTGGACAAAGTGGTAAGGTGGCGTACAAGATTCAATTACCTCCAGAGATGAGTGCTATCTTCAATGTCTTTCATGTATCCCAATTGAAGAAATGTCTTCGCGTCCCTGAAGAGAGAGTTCCATTGGGGGATATCGAGTTAAAATCTGATTTGACCTTTGAAGAAAAGCCGGTTCGAGTGATTGACACTCGTGAGCGAGTGACTCGGAGTCGGGTGGTCAAGTTCTATAAAGTCATGTGGAGTAATCAGGGTAGTGAACGCGATGCAACATGGGAAAGGGAAGATTATTTGAGGGATGGTTATAAGAAATTCTATCAACAATGGTACGCTTTTCAAATCTCGGGACGAGATTTTTATAAGGGGGGAGGGCTGTAACACCCCAGGTGTTTGGCTTCCACATTTGCACTGCATTTCATAAAAATGAGCATCATTCATCCATTTATGAGTTCATATTGCATGAAACATGCTCTTGAAACATTATAACATATTGCCATATATCATGTATGTTTGTTTATGAAATGAATAGTGTGCAACACTCAAGTGCAACATATGCAACACACTTTAGTGAAACATGGTTAATAGTACTATGCAACACAATCATGAAACATGTGAAACACGGCTATGAAACAAGTGTAACATTTCGTGTGTTTTTAATTGTTTCAGTACATACAATGCTTGATTTTGGTGTGACCAGTGTGTGGTGTGGCTAATAATTCTCTTAAGTAACTTAGTTACACCTAGAATGTCATTAGAAATAATGTTCATGTGGATCATTTTGCCTAATTAGGTCTCCAAGTCATGGTTTGACCATTATGGACCCCTAGAGCTATTTGGTTTGACTGTTTAAAAAGTATAGCTTAGAGTCTATGCATGCTTGAGCAACCTAAAGCAAAGTTGTAGCAAATTTAATAAGGAACAAACTTTGTTTAGAAGCCAAGTCATGAAAATGTGCACAACATGCTCCAAAAGGTCCCACAAGTCAGTATTGAAAGCTGAATCCACACTTGAAAATATTCTAAGTCCTAAATGCCATTTCAGTTTGATTGAGCCAACTTTGGCATGATTTTACTCTCCATCCTTTGCGAATTAGACTTTGGTCTCTAAATGAGTTTTGTAGCTGGCACATAGGGCTTCAACTTTTGTTTAGGGAGTTTGAGCTAATGATCAAAGGATTCAGAAATCCATCGACTCCAAATGGCGCTGTCAGTCGGCTTCATCAGGCCTGATGGCCGTACTGACCAGACCGGTCATGGCCGACCGTGGCCAGGAGGTTGCCGCCGCGTGGCCGCCACGCGCTCAACTTGGCCTGACCGCGCCGTGCGCTGGCCGGCTTGAAGTGGACGACTCCCTGCTGCCTCTCCACTCACCCACACGCGCTCTGCCCTCATTCACTCCTCCGTTGCCTTCCCCGTTCACAACCGAAGCGCAGCAACACACCGCCGACACCATCGGCCCTGCCGAGCTCGCTCGAGCTCACCGCGGCACAACAGCCACCACCGTCCCAACCATAGCTCCGCTATCGCCTCACGGACCTCGTCAACGTCCTCGCTGAGCCATCCAAGCTTTAGGTGAGCGGCATTGCCGAACCGCGCACCACCGTGACATGGCCGCCATGGTCGCCGCCGGTGATCTCACGCGGCCACGCCTGACCGCTTCACCGTAGCCAGTAGCCGTAGCATAGGCAGGTCCGCATTGGTCACTAGAAGCTTACGCGCGCCTTGTCCGGTCACCGAACGCCGGGGTTCGCCGGAGCGCCACCGTGCTCCATGGCCGAACCACCGTGCGCCGTGGCCGACGTCCCTGGAGTCCGCTAGAGCTTAGTGTTAGTAGGTAAACCGACGCGGGAGGTTATGGCGAGCACGGAGGTACCCTCCTCGTCGCCGGTAAGGTCGCCGCCGGCGAGTTACGCCGTCTTCCGCGCCGTCGCAGGTGTCCCCTGTTCTGTTTCGCTGACACGCGGGCTGTCCGACATGCGGGGCCCAGCTGGCAGTGACCGTGTATTAAACAAGATAGCTCATTTATGCAGAGTTTGATGCTGTTTTGTAAATTTTGTATCTCCAAATGTGTAGATCCAAATTGAGTACTTTGAATTTTGTTAGTATCATGGTGAGGTCTAGTATTTAAGAAAAATATGTCTTGAGCACATTATGTAGAAATTCTGGGTGAATTAAATAGGAACTTGAAATGTGTTTTTGAATGCATGCAAACTTGTTTAAATCATATCTTGAGTTTCTGTGGTCCACAAATTATGAAAATTTGTGGGTAAGCTAATCTTGCTTAGTAGAAGCCCTGGTTAAAATTTCAGAGCTAGTGCATGTGTAGTTTTTGAGTTATAGAATTTCCTTTTATCATTGGATGATTCTTGGGTGAATTTTACTAAATTATTTATGAATCCATTGACCATGAAATTTGTTGGAGAGTATCCTAGTACCTTAAGTATGCTAGGAAAAATATAAAATCAGTTGCTTGACACTTTTCACTAGGGTTTCCTAATTATGTCATTTTAAGCCATCATGTCTTATCATTTTTGTGTAGGCTGTTATCCTTTCTCAAATGATGTGAAATTTTTATAGTGGTCTACTTAGAGCATGTAGTAGCTACTGTAATTTTTGTAGATTTAATGGTGCAGTTTTCATATAGGTTTATTATTCCTCCTAATTAATTAAATAAATTAAGAAAGATATTAAAAGAAATGTTTTGGTGATGAACACCCTACTTTCTGGTGTTCTTGTGATATGTGTGATAAGGTAGTAAAGTTGGTTTTGTCTAATTACGTGTTTACATCATAAGTTGATAATTAATTGTTTGCATTATGTCCTTCTGGACAGATCTGGGGACTTTGGAAAGTTCCCCATGATAATTTGGTTTTCTGTGATTGTGATGAATACAAAAGTTGTAGATAATTTATGTATCTAGCTCCTATCAAAATTTGAGGGTATTTGGCCCATTAGTTTAGAAACTACAGCTGTTTAAAGTTTGGTTCCTGTTTTGCTTACTCTCTGTCTTGTGAGGACAGAGTTCTGTTGAATTATGAATTCGAGCTGGTAAAGGTTTGAATCATGCTTTAAGGTCTGAAAATGAATTGTTGACAATTTCATAAGATTTCCAGATTGTCTTATTGCAAGTCAATTGGATTTATAAATCTCCAGTTATGGCTAGTTTACTGCACCGCTACATAGTATTCATTTTGCTGAAATACAAATGCTTGAGTGTATGTTGTTGCAAGGTTATCATTGATTGTTTAGGTGTTAGCCTAACTTGAGAATATGCTTAGGTGCAGGTGCTAGGTCATTAAATGAAGATGAGCAATTATACATTAGGTTGTATAAACTTGGTAAGTAAAGTGATTTGAATAGGGCTTAAGTTGGAATATGCAAACTACAGCGAACATGTGCATTCCCCGAACATCCCCGACATTCGTTCATATGCATCCATGATATTTATCTTGCGCATTCATGCAATAGGTGTGCCGGAGGGAGTGACGTTGCTGGAGTTTGAGGGAGCCAGCCAGGAGGAGGAACCCGAGGTGCAGGAAGCCGACGAAGCAGTCGCTGCGGAGGAATTGCCCGAGTGCCCTGACCACCAGCCTTCCTCGTTCCTGAAAGGCAAGCCCCGGAGCATATTGAGCCTCCCATGTTTTTACAAATACTTTGAGTACCTTTTATTGTTGATGATGCATTAAGTATAGGAATTGGTTGGAACCGATTGCTGCATTATATATCCTTCCTTGTCCAGATATCGCACTGGAATCCTATTTAAGTTCAGGAATGGGTTAAATGCTTAGCCATGCTTTGTGCGGTAGAAGTAAGGTGATTTCCTGTCACCTGCGAGCTTTAGGATGAGGTGGATCACGGTTGGCTACATTTGCTATCGTGGAAAAGAACCATGTGAATAATGAATTTAAGACCGGGCGGAGTCTTGTGTAGGTTTGAACATAGTGACTCCGTCTGAGTCGTTTAAGGACCGATACGCTGTACGTCCTCATGTCATGTTGAACGCAGCCTAACACTTAGCTGGCCGGATAAGTCGTTCCGACCGTGAAGCCTAGTAGCTCGACTCAGGCCGGGGACGCGAGCAGTGGCGGCATTCTGGAGGTAGTAAGGATGTGCGGAGAGTCATTGGCATAAGTCCAAGGCGGGTTAGAGTCCCGAACAACCTTGGTAGAGTGGTTCTCTGAGAATGTCGATCTGATCGGACTCGCGACTCCTAAATCGTACCAAAGGTGACTTGTTTGCGACTCCGACGGGAGAAGCAGGGTTTGTGTTTAGGAATACCCCTCCAGCTGGATAGGAATCGATTCGAATCGCCGTCTCTCCCGGATAGTGAGAACTTGACTGAGCAGCGGCAACGTAGATTCAATTAATTTAACGATATGGTTAAATGGATGATGATGATAAGGTTGCCACAATGAATACCTGATATGGTTATTAATGTTTGCACCCTAATAAAATGATTGCTTAGTATAGGTGCTAATATAGTTTACGGGTTAATGGCTAAAAAGTCACTGCTAGTTCAGGCTAAGAGTTGATTATTATTACTTATGCTTTCCTGCAAAAAGAAAGTGTCAGCCAGATCCACTACATTAAGCTATGCATAATCCTTGGTGTCATTTATTTTGTTTTTCGTCGGGTAAGTCTAGCTGAGTACATTCCCGTACTCAGGGTTTATTTCCCTCTTGTTGCAGATGACCTTCTATATCAGGGATTCTGTAAGTATTGTCTCCACCCGGAGGGTGATGAAGACTAGATCATGGGCATGATCTCTGTTATCTTATCTGAATGCTTTTGCGGGCTGTGATCAGCGAACCAGTATGTGTATTTGAACTCAGATGTGTGAGTTAAACTATTTGCTTCCGCATGTTTTACAAGACTTGTTTTGTAATAATGATGACTCTGTGTTGATGTAATCTATTTGTGAACATCTGCGAATGTTGTAATGTACGATATGTTATGTTGAATTACTGTGATCTTGGTTGTATGCAAGTTGGTTTGAAATCCTTCAAGATTTCAGTTGACTACCGGGTTTATATGGGCTCAAGTTCAAGAATTTGATCGTTTCGGCGATTGTTTTTGTACTTGTGCTCTTATAAATTGGTCAGTTCTGTGACATGGACGACCAGACACGCCCCTGCGTCCGGTCCTCTCTGGACCAACACCCGCGCCCCACGTCACCATGACCTGACACTAAACAGTGATTGCTCAGCGTCCGATCACTGCTACGAGTTAGAGTCTGGTCACCTCGGCAACTCTGCCCACGCCTAGCCAAAATACCAGACGCATCCGGTATCGATATCGGACGCGTCCAATCATGTTGGGAATACTGCCGCCTGAGATAGATACCGGACGCGTCCGGTCCTCATGTTGGACACGTTCGGTCACCCCGTGACCAGCGTATTCAACTCCTTTTCTTCACCAACTTCTTTTTCTTTGCAACTGTGCTAACACCACCAAGTGTACAACACCTTGTGCACGTGTGTTAGCTTTTCACAAACATTTTTCAAGGAGTTAACCACTCAACTTGCCGTGCCACTTGATCCTAGCAATGATGCAAAGTTAGATCACTCGAGTGGCACTAGATGACCGATATCCTAAACCTAGTCATAAACTTCTCTACACACATATGACCGGTGAAATGAAATGCCCTAGGTTATACCTTTGCCTTGCGCATTCCATTCCATCTCCTCCAATGTCGATGCAACACATGCACCAACACGATCAACAATGATATGATCCACTTCATATCATCACGTGCCTTGTTGGTTCATCGATCTTGACCTCACTTGCTTTTCACCGTTGCCTTCGTCCATCGGCGCCAAGTCTTGCTCAAGCTTCACCGCCACGCGGTCCATCGCTTCAAAGCCTCTAACTTGCCCTTCACGCTTGCAACCGGTCCGTCAAGCCAAGTCATGTCTTGATCTTCCCCACCTTAGTCACATCACTCCATGTCATATCTCATATGCAATGAGCTCCTTCATCATCACATGTGTGAGCTTTGCAACATCTCCGAGCCATTTCCACCTCCATGGCATGTGTGGCTCACACACATGTACTTGTGGACTAATCACCTGTGTATCTCACATAAACACAATTAGTCCACATAGGGTTGTCACTCAATTACCAAAACCAAACAAGGACCTTTCAATCTCCCCCTTTTTGGTAATTGATGACAACTCTACAAAGATATGGAAATTAAGCTCTTTTGGATTCATGTTGCTTGCCCAAGCAATTTTACCATGTGTAAATGATTTTGGACAAGTACCACAAACTCAAAATGGTAGTATTCGCTCCCCCTACATACGTGCTAGAGTGTTTGGTTTGAAGCTCGCACATATGTATAGATTGAAATTGTGGGAGAGTAATTACTACCAAATGATGCTAAGGTGTATAGAATAAACTTTTAAAGTGTGATACCAATCGGAGTTGCACTTTTAACACCATCCTTAGCACCATGAGTATCTAGACAACAAAAATACTAGAAATCCCGTGAGATCAACATTATGAGCAAGATTCTAGTACCACGTGTAAAAATATAAGTCTAGCTATCATCCTACGCATGCTAGTTATCAAATCATCATTCAAGTTCTACAACTAGCATACACCACACAAGCATGCATATCAAATTTAAGAAATTTATGTAATGCAAGCAAGCACATGACTATGCATATATCAAATGCAACCAATCAAAGTTCATGAGCTTGCTCCCCCTACTTGTGTGCTTCTCTTGTCCAAGAATTTCGATCCATCTCTTTTCTTCAATGTTGCTCCCTCTTTGTCCATGTCCATGTTCAACCTCTACTTCTTTGTCTCAATCTCTCCCAAAGCTTTCTTATCTTTGTACAATCTCTCCCTCTTTGTCATCAATTTCCATAAAAGGTGTGCTTCTCATTGATGCAAAGGTTTGCATTTGGGGTAGATGGTTGAGGCTTGAATCTTGTATTTTTTACGGACATCACTTGATTGTTGGAATGACACCACTTGTATAGCTTATTGAGATACCACACATAGGATCTTTGACCTTGATACCAATTTGTGGGACACCTCCCGCTATGTGATAGCATGGGTCATCCATTTGATACACTTGAGCTCTTGTAGGTGAGGGATGCATTCTTCATTTGATGATCACTTAAAGTTGAGGATCACTTATGGAACTATCGTCTTGCATGATTGATACCACATGTAGATGTGATACCACTTGAAAGAATTTTCTAGTATGGAACCACTTGTTGGATTTATCAATAAAACCCATTTCTTGAACCTTTGCTATCTTCATGAGTACCACTTATAAGATATTACTTGTGAGTTGATCTAGACATCACTTGTGAATTCTTGATGAAATACTTGAGTCTAGATACCACTTGAAACAAACAAACTAGATATCCATTTGCATTGTTGTCTTGTGCTTGTACTCTTATCACTATCATGAGCTTCTAATTTTGACTTGACTAAATTGATTTGCCTAAGCTTCCATGTCCGGTTTGAACCAATGACATGCTTCTTCACACCTCTTACAAAGGTTATCTTGCCGATGTTGTACTTGTCACTTATTAGCAATCCAAATTAAATCAAGTACTTGGGTTCACTAGCTCATGAACAAATTCATATACTAACCACTAGATCAACTAATCATTCAAGCAATAGTGGTAGGCTATGAATTTAAACATTTCATTTGTTATGCATGATCATATGAAGCATGTACTATATGCACTAATCGCATACTAGTAAGGGATGAAATGATCATGCACATTACAATGATACCTTTGCTATGTTGGGGCAGAGGATAGTCACATAGATTCTAATTCATTACTCCAATAGCAATGTGAAGTCCAATTTATAGCTTGGTGAAGACCAATCATCATAGATACAGTCCATTCTTCACCCATATGAAATGAGAACCACTAATGATCAAGTGCACTACCTTGTTGTGGTTAGCTTGCTTCATCTTTTGATCAATGCTTGCATGAGAGAACTATTTAGAATACCACTTGAATTGCCACGACTAGCTCTCTTTTGGGTGTTGCTTGCTTTTCTTGATCAACCCTTTTGATTGCTTCAACTAAGCATCTCAAATGTCCCTCGGATCACCACTTCCATTTTAGCCTTCCAAGTACCACACTTGGTTTACCTACACATAGGCGGCAAGCCCCTACACTAGGAAGAAGTGACCTCTCTCCAAAGAACCATTCTTGACACTCACTTGAAATAGCTTGATTGATTGATCCAAGTGATGGACTGAACTTGATGAATAACCTTGAATCCTTCTTTAAGTCATTTTCTTTCTAATTGTTTAGGTCCTTTTCTTTCTTCCAAATGATCTCCAATCATCACTTAGAACTTAAACTTCATCTCCATCTTGAGTTTGATCTTGATCTTCCAATTTGAGTACCAAATGTGTGCCAAGTACACTTCCACAATCAAATGGCCTTGTACTCTTTTCTTGTCATGCTTCTATATCATCTCAAAACCAAACTTAGGTGCCTCAATTACTTATAAACATATTTCAACTTGAGGACCTTTCAATCAAAGTGACTCCAAATAAATCCAATAATTATCACTTTTCTAGCAAATTCTGTATTCTTCAAAGAAAAATGCATATCTCCCAAAGTACAAATCCAAATACCACTAAATTTGGTGGAGAGGTGCTTCACTAAGTTATCTAGCAACTGTAAAAATTTGAGCTTCATTTGACTTCTAGATTGCTACCAGATTTTAATTCTTCCACCACTGTTACATGCTAAAAACTGTTGCACTATAGCTGACAAGATCCACTCCAAAACTGTCGACGAAATATGGTCGGCAGTCCACCGAGGGGGGTGCCCATGGTGGTAGATTATCGGTAGATGGTGCGTGTAATCAGGAACCAGATGCTGACACAAGGCGCAGAGACAACGATTTAGACAGGTTCAGGCCGTCTGATCGACGTAATACCCTACGGCATGGGTTTTGGTGTATTGTACTGAGATGTATACATATTAACCTGTCCTCTAGGGGACCCTTGTCTCTCCTTATATACTCCGAAGAGACAAGGTTACAAGTAAAGTATCCAATTTGGTACTATTACAATATCTAGTACAACTTGTAATCTTGATGTGCACGCCTTGATCTTACGGGCCGGGTCACCTCGGATGGTGCGGCCCATGTACCATCTTGTAGTACCTGGGGGTATATCCCCCACAGCTAGTCCTCGAGCGCCATGTATTCTGATGCGACACGCCGTTTCAACCTTCTCCGAACAGTGAGGCTTGAGTTCTTGACATCTCCGACCACCGTTGTCGCCAGAGAAGTAGGTTGTCCGAAGAATGTATGGTGCTCTTAAGAAGAAAGAAAAAGATTTCTGTCCTAGGAAGTGTGCCCACTTGTATTTCTGAAAAGAAATGTAAGTGCGTCTTGAAGCGTAGCGTCCTTGATCATCAGAGGCGTAGGGGTCGAAAAACAAACACATTCACCGTAAGGTGAAGTGTGCCCACTTAGTCCCCGAGCCTGGTAGTAGGTGACATAGGCACGTGGTGCCAGGGTCTAAAAAGAATTCCCAGTTAAGTTGAGAAACCAATCGTCATACACGCGATACAAGATGCACCGGCAGGTGCATCGTACCGATGTAGTCCCCGAGCTTGCTGGAAGGCGAGGTATGAGCCTTGTAGCAAGGTCTAAACGAGAAAGAATATCCCAACTGTATGCGAGTCGCCAGTCGCATGTAGCCGAGATGTGAAGTCCCTGAGCCGTGGTCGGAGAGTGGTCGAGGCAGTCTCCGAGCATAGGTCGAGGAGCGAGCGACGAAGTCCCCGAGCCGTGGTCGGAGAGTGGTCGAGGCAGTCCTCGAGCACAGGTCGAGGAGCGAGCGATGAAGTCCCCGAGCTGTGGTCGGAGAGTGACCGAGGCAATCCCCGTGCGTGAGAAGCGAGCGATGAAGTCCCCGAGCTGTGGTCGGAGAGTGATCGAGGCAGTCCCCGAGCGTAGGTTGAGGAGCGAGCGACAAAGTCCTCGAGCCGTGGTCGGAGAGTGGTCGAGGTAGTCCCCGTGCGAGCGATGAAGGCCCCGAGCTATGGTCGGAGAGTGGTCAAGGCAGTCCCCGAGCATAGGTCGAGGAGCGAGCGACGAAGTCCCCGAGCATAGCTCGAAATTACTGCAATATAAATATGTAGAATGGTAGTACATGATGTACAAAATAATAAATTATGGAGAAAAAATCAGCGGTGAAGAAATAGCGTATGATGCTCAGCAGTCATTTGCAAATGAGCATGATGTGATAAAGCAGTTGGTGCTTTATAAACATCAGTGTTAATGTGAAGTTTGTGTTTATACTTAATATAAATTGCTCGACCAGTTAGTATGCAGCGGAGTCTCCAGCCCTAGCTAGCCCGTTAACCATAACGCGGGGCGCGGAGCCCGTGCACGTGTAGGAAGAACAAAGCGTCACTAAGGAGCCGCTACCGACCACTCATAACGTAGAGGGCAGACGCTCGTGCACGTGTAGGGAGGAGCCGGAGACAGGGCCTTTGCTGGAAACATCGAGCGTCAACATGACTGGTTGAGGATTTGCATTAAGTATAGTTGTATGTTATATTTAAGATGGTATACATGGACAAACGTTATTTGAAGAATAATCATGACAAGGACGTTGTGGAGAAACATCGTAATGAAAATTGTGTTAAATATAAATATTAGAAGTGTACTTATCTTTGATAGAAATCTAGTCGGTGGAGATGAAATTGTCCGGTCCTCGAGCTTTTCGGCCTGTTGTAACGGTGGTCGCGGTTGTCGTAGCACCATTCTTCGCGGCGATCATCATTGCGACATAGTCTTGTGGTCGAGGTGGTCGGAGCTCGGCGGAGCCGCTCGGGACGTGGTCTGGTGGTCTGTGGTCGATGTGGTCGGAGCTCGGCGAAACCGCTCGAGACGTGGTCGACATGGTCTGTGGTCGACGTGGTCGGAACTCAGCGGAGCCGCTCAAGACGTGGTCGACGTGGTCCGTGGTCGACGTGGTGGGAGAGATCGTTGACTGATCGGAGAAGCGATGCCGTATGGCGCTTTGATAGAAGACCGAGCGGAGTAGTTGGCCTATCGCGATGTCCGAATAGGTGGATGTTGCACGGACGGCTCACTTATGACTTGGGTGGTTCGCTTAATGGCTTGGACGGCACGCTTAGCAGTTCGTTCGATGGAGGACCAACGCCACATCCATGCCTCAGAAAATCATCGCGGCGATCATGTCGACGTCGGAGAGCTTTGTCGTCATGTACACGGCTCCAATACTTGCTGTAGTATTCAGCTCGGATGCGGAGACTGGGCATGATGCACACGTATGTTGTACGTGTGTGCGTCATGGCTCTGTAGATGTATATGCATGAATACATGCAATCATTTTCTTGATCATTGAAGATTAGCTCGCATGCTTGATAGATGCACCGTGCATGTATACATGTATACAAGCCTCAATATTTAAGTAGCTTGCATGATCCTGTAGTTCCAATAATTCACCATGAGCTTCACGGTAGGCCGTAAGGCAACACGTGATGATGACGCCTTTCCGGTTTGCCTTGCATATGATTGAACCAAGTGGCGCGTCATGTCCAATCGAAGTCCATGGATGTGGCCTCCATGCTGAACCGCAGAAGTCAACTACGGATTGTGGAGGAGTTGACGACGAAGGCTGCCATGGATGGCGATGAGCCGGCGACCCTTGTCGACGATGCGAGATGACAATGTCGAAAGATGTAGCCGGATTCCTACCAGCAGTATTCACGCAGACATATGTAGAGATATATCCGGAGATGTACATGTATCGTATGATGTGTTAATTGAAAGTAAAAAATCACTTAGCTTTTCATGTATAACATCTAGGTACTCCAATCGATGCAAGCCCTCGGCCATGATACGAAAGGATTGGATCAACTAGATGCAACTTCCTGTGCAGATATGTTTCGACCTTGCTGTCCCAGTCAAGATCCGTCGCTCATCCAGCACACACAGAAAGTACGGGGCCGCCGCCGCATGCTCAAAGCGCTGTTGCGAGATGCGTTTGGCACCGGGGCTTGATCGTCGTAGTCAGCCGAAGAACGTCGCCGCGAGAACCCGGGTTGCGGCTAATGTCGTTGGTGAAGAAAATTCCATCTAGTTCGCCGGAGGATCAGCACGCACAACCCCTAAAAGGGGACCCCTACCTGGCGCGCCACTGTCGACGAAATATGGTCGGCAGTCCACCGAGGGGGGGTGCCCGTGGTGGTAGATTATCGGTAGATGGTGCATGTAATCAGGAACCAGATGGTGACACAAGGCGTAGAGACAACGATTTAGACAGGTTCGGGCCGTCTGATCGACGTAATACCCTACGTCCTGTGTCTTTGGTGTATTGTATTGAGATGTATACAGATTAACCTGTCCTCTAGGGGACCCTTGTCTCTCCTTATATACTCCGAAGAGACAAGGTTACAAGTAAAGTATCCAATTTGGTACTATTACAATATCTAGTACAACTTATAATCTTGATGTGCACGCCTTGATCTTACGGGCCGGGCCACCTCGGATGGTGCGGCCCATGTACCATCTTGTGGTACCCGGGGGTATATCCCCCACAAAAACCAAAGCATCTCTTATCCAATTCTCATGAAATTTGTACAACATCTTATACCATAAGTCTAAAGCATGTACACCAATTTTTATGCCAATCAAATAAGTTTTAATCACTCAAACATGGATAAGATCATAGCTCACTTAGATTTTTAATATACGACAGATTTGAATCACTTGAGCTATACTTCATCAAATGTGAATCAAACTTGAAATCAACTTGTTTGAATACTTTCACAAGATATAAATCCATTCAATCCACTTACTAAATGTCATATTATAAACTTATCCAGCACAAATCAATCAAAGTTGATTACTAAGCTATTTATCCATTCAAACATCTCATAGCAAGCAACATTGCATATTTATCCAATTCAATCAACTCATATGCACCCAAATAAAATGATCAACAAGAGGTATACCTTGGTTAACTCATGATCAATCAATTTGCAATCTTCAAATCAAATTCTTGCAAGCCATCAAATATATATCCAATAAATCATCCATAACTTGAATATGTCACTTGTATGTTGTAGCACTTTTGGACTTCACTAATTCTTGGCTTGGCATTGGGATATGATTGCATTAAGATTCAATACTTGGCTCAACATATGATGATCAATGTGAAATCAATTGAATCAAGCCTCCAACGCCGATGGTACAAATAATCATCCACTTTTTGATGGTACCCAAATAAGTTTAGGTCCTCTCAAGTTAGGAGCAACATACTTAGGTATAGCCTTAGTATGAGTAGTAGGATGTTTTGCAATAGCAACCATAGAGGTACCATTACCATCCTTCCTAAGCATAGAATCATCATCAATTAAAATTGGCTTAGGAGTGTTACCTAGGGGACATGAATGTGCCATGTATCCCCTTTCCTGGCACGAGTAGCACTTTATCTTTGATTGAGCCTTCTCTTCGTTGCACATGTTGTGCTTCTCATTGCCTTGCTTCTCCTTGTTTGCTTGAGCCTTCTTCTCAAGCTTTTTTGGACAACCCAAAGCTAGGTGACCCAATATGTCAGAACTATAACACTTCATGTGAGCAATCTTCTTCATTTTCTCTTCTTTGTTCTTGCTCATTTGCTTTGCATCTTGATTCATCCTTGGACGCATTGCTCTTTCTCTTGCTTTTCCACCCCTTCTAGTTTTCTTCTTCTTTATCATCAAATCACCACCATCTTCATGGTTGATCTTGATTTGAGTTTGGGGCTTCTTTTCTTGCTCATCTTGTGGCTCTAGTTGAGGCTTCACTTGTTGCTTCACCAATTGCTTGGTTGGGCACATAGAGGTGAGATGACCCCATGTGCGGCACTTGAAGCATTTTACATGCTTGAGCCTCTCTTGTTCTTTTATATTCTTGAGCTTCTCAATGTTAGGGCAACCATTTGCAAGGTGTCCCGCTTCATGACACCGGTAGCACATGGTGTGAGAGAGCTTTCTTTGTTGTAGCTTCTTCATCTTTCTTTCTCTCTTTCTTTCGCCCTTTGTCATCTTCTTATTGAAGCCAATGCCACACTTGTCACCATAGTTTCTTTGAGTCTTCAACATGTGCTCAAAGGTGACTTTTGAGTTGTAGCACCTCTCTAACTTGTTGCTCAAATTCTTCACTTCCTTTTTGAGCTCATTGTTCTCCTTCAAAAGGTTAGTCTCACAAGACATAGAAGTAGAACAAGCATCTATATATGAAGAACATGGTATTTCTAATAAATCATCACAAGAGGTGGATACATGCTTTTTGCCTACATCACAAGGGTTAGCAAGAAAATGTGATTGATCAATTGACCCTTGTGATGAGCTTTCACTAGTTTTAGTTTTTTCATTTGAAAGCTCCTTAGTAAGAAAAGCATGGTTTTATACCAAGTTATCATGAGCAACACTAAGTTCCTCATGAGACAATTTTAGCTCCTCATGTGAACAAGTAGTAACATAAAGTAGATGCTTTTGTTGTTCACATGTGTTCTTTAGAAAAGAGTTTTCATTTTTCAATTTTCAATTTCTCGGTTTTAGCCATCTCTTTTTCTAAAGCTTTGATCATGCAACCATATATATCTAGAAGCTCCTCATATGAATCAAGATCAATTACATTTGCATTAGATACCTTAGTGTCACCTTGTGACATGAAGCAATGTGGTGTAGTTGGAGAGCTTGAAGAAACATCACTCTTATAGCCTGAGCATGATCCACCATTATCACCATCAAGTGTGCATGGAGTAGCATCATCATTGGCATCACTTGTGGCATCATCATCATCATCATCACTTGACCATGAGGTGGAGCAATCTTCCATAATCACCAAGTTGTGGTCATGCTCAACATCCTCATGTGCCTCCTTCTTGGGCTCATCATCATCATCGGAGACCGTCCCATACTTCTCATTGAGATAACTCTAAATCTCATGGGTTGTCTTCATGTCAATGATCTCTCCAAATATGCTATCATCCAAAGATCTATATATGATGTCAATAGCTTGGGTGTCAAGATCTAGGCATTTCTCTTGTGCTTGAGTTAGATTATCTTCATCCAACACATGAGAAAATCCTACATCTACCATCCACCACATTTGAGGGAAAATAAACTTAAAATTGCATAGCATCCAATTTTTCCACCGTGCAAAGTGTGTGCCATCAAAATTGTGTGGACACTCAACATTTAGCCCATAAGTCGTCATCCTCTTGGGTTAATGAAGACCACAAATGAGAGACCTAGCTCTGATACCACTTGAAAGGTCGAGATGGCAGACTAGAGGGGGGTGAATAGTGCTTTCTAAAATTAATCGCGTCGGCTAACCGAAAGAAGTGCGGAATTAAAACTATCGGTCTAGCCAAGACACTACACCCCTCTATCTATGTTCTCTAGCACCTTGCAAAGATCCTAATTAAGCAACTAAGGTGCCGGGCTAGCTAGAGCTCACCTAACCAATTCTAGAAGCAAGGTCACATAAACCTATGCCACTAGTATTTTGCACACCGGGGAGCTCCTACACAATTCTAGTAAGCAAAAGCACAAAGCTTCTAAGCTCACTAGCAATGCTCAATAACAAGGCATCCAATGCCAAATTAGAAAGCGCAAATACTTAGCTACACAAACTAAGCAATGTGACTAACAAGGTTACACAAACCAAATTAGCTACGCAAGGGAGCTACTTCTATGCTACACAAGTAAGAAGGTAACTAGTGAGCTACACAAGCTAACTAATTACAAGAGCAACTACACAAGCATAATGTATATGAAAGTAATTACAAGCTTGTGTAAGGGGATTGTAAACCAATAGGAAGAACAATGTTGACACAGTGATTTTTCTCCCAAGGTTCACGTGCTTGCCAACACGCTATGTCCCCATTGAGACAAGCTCCAAGGTTGCCGCCGGTCCTCTTGCTAGTGGTGACCCGCAAGTCACACTCTCCCATGTGGAGTGCTTACCACAAGCTCTAGCACCTGACCTGGCCAGACCATTTGTCGCCCTTCGTGTCTCGTTCTACTAGAGTTGCCCTTCGCGGCTCCCACGGGGCTAGCCCAATGCCCCTCATAAAGTTCTTCTCCGGAGCACCACACAAGCTTCTTGCGGGCTTCGACGGAGACCACCACCAAGCCATCTAGGAGGTGGCAACCTCCAAGAGTAACAAGCACCACTGGCTTGCAAGATGATCGCCTAGTGCCACTCGATGCAACCTCACGATGCAATCGCACTAGAATCACTCACTCACTCAATCGGATGAACACTATCAAGCTAGAGTGAGTTAAAGGGCTCCCAAACACCACCACATAAGCCACCAAGGCTCTAGTGTGCTTAGCTCTACTAAACTCATGGCCAAAGGCCAACCAACACTTCTATTTATAGCCCCACAGGCTAAAATAGCCGTTACCCCTTCACTGGGCAGATTTCGGGACGACCGAACGCGTCCGGTCATTGCTTGACCGCCATGTGTCCCTTTCAAATGAAGTAGCCATTGCCTCCCAACAGCCCTCTCTGACACGCTCTAACGCGATGTATTGGATGCACTGCAGCGAAGTGATCGGACGCAGGAAGGGCAGCATCCGGTCGAATCCAGAGAGCTCCTAGACCCGCTCAACTGCGACCGGATGCGTCCAGTGTGGATGACCAGACGCGCCCCTGCGTTTGGTCCTCTCTGGACCAACACCCGCGCCCCACGTCACCACGACCTGATGCTAAATAGTGATTGCTCAGCGTCCGATCATTGCTATGAGTCAGAGTCCAGTCACCTCGGCAACTCTGCCCACGCCTGGCTAGAATACCGGACTTGTCCGGTATCGATATCGGACGCATCTGGTCAAGTCGAGAATACTGCCGCCTGAGACAGATACCGAACACGTCCGGTCCTCATGTCGGACGCGTCCGGTCACCCCTTGACCAGCGCATTTAACTCC
This sequence comes from Miscanthus lutarioriparius, assembly GCA_904845875.1. NCBI lineage: Eukaryota > Viridiplantae > Streptophyta > Magnoliopsida > Poales > Poaceae > Miscanthus > Miscanthus lutarioriparius. Next base: position 95,638,156 of record CAJGYO010000006.1, read on the forward strand.
TTTTCTTCACCAACTTCTTCTTTGCAAATGTGCCAACACCACCAAGTGTACAACACCTTGTGCACATGTGTTAGCTTTTTACAAACATTTTTCAAGGAGTTAACCACTCAACTTGCCGCGCCACTCAATCCTAGCAACGATGCAAAGTTAGATCACTCGAGTGGCACTAGATGACCGATATACAAATAAGTTTGCCCCTCTTAATAGTACGGCCATCTATCCTAAACCCGGTCATAAACTTCTCTACACACCTATGACTAGTGAAATGAAATGCCCTAGGTTATATCTTTGCCTTGCACATTCTATTCCATCTCCTCTAATGTCGATGCAACACATGCACTAACACGATCAACAATGATATGATCCACTTCATATCATCATGTGACCTTGTTGGTTCATCAATCTTGACCTCACCTGCTTTTCACCATTGCCTTCGTCCATTGGCGCCAAGTCTTGCTCAAGCTTTACCGCCACGTGGTCCATCGCTTCAAAGCCTCTAACTTGCCCTTCACACTTGCAACCGATCTGTCAAGCCAAGTCATGTCTTGATCTTCTCCACCTTAGTCACACGACTCCATGTCATGTCTCATATGCAATGAGCTCCTTCATCATCACGTGTGAGCTTTACAATATCTCCAAGTCATTTCCACCTCCATGGCATGTGTTGCTCACACACATGTACTTGTGGACTAATCACCTGGGTATCTCACATAAACACAATTAGTCAACCTAGGGTTGTCACTCAATTACAAAAACCAAGCAAAGACCTTTCATCCATGCGCCCTAGGAGGCCATGCTCATCGCCTTCGCTTGAACCTCGCCGGAGCTCTCTACTTAATCTTCTCCGGCGACTGTGTGTAGTGCCTGTGTGTGTGTGTGTGCTCATCATATAGCATTTTCCATGACTAGCAGCTGTCCATCCTTGTTGAGCACCTTCCTCGCCTTGCAGGTGTCCGCTAAAATGCCTCAATGAAGTCTTCTTGCTATTTTTGCTCATTCCCCTCTGTCTTTCTTTCTGCAGTTGACGTGTGGTGCCCCATGACTCCTCTCCTACTGCTTGGTGGCCATTTCATCGATCGCTGAAGGTAGCATAGCCTCTTGTTTCATTTGCTTACCTCATTTGCTTTGCTTCTAAAGGACATTCTCACCTCTAGAAATATAATTGCTTATATTTATTTCTATGTATTCCATCGTGTAGTGTGTCAGTGTGTGAGGCATTTTGGTTAGTGGGGAGTGACAGTTGAACTCAGGGCCAATCCTATGAGTAAGGAACAGAGGCCAAGCCTCTTGAGTGATAGATGGCAGTGACCTAGAGGGAGTGTCAGTGGTGAGCAGCAGTGGTACTGTTTGGTAATGGTTTTCTGACAGTTGTGTCTTGTGTCAGTTGATCTTGTAGAGAGTCAAGGGGAGTTTCTCGTTTCAGTTGCAACTATGGTGCGCTCTAAGCACACCAGTCCCACTCCTCTAGCTAGAGGGAGTGGTGGCAGCCAGGACCCTCATCGTCCATCAGGAGACAAGAGGAAGGCCAAGGTGATTGAGCAAACAAAGAAGCGGAAGCGGCAGCACAAGGAGGTTGAGCAGGCACTTACAATAGCTGTAGCTTATGATAGAGGTGTGAGAGGTGGCAAGGGTGGATCTCTATGTATTGGACCTTTAGCTATAGAGATTTAGTCTTCAGAGCCCCAGCTGACAGAGATGCCTTGGCTCCATCGGTCATCACGTGCACACACCACTGTGCACCCGACGCTGAATTAGTGTCAGTAGGAGGAGGAGGACTTGCCTCCTGTGCCAGCATGACGATGCTTCTAAGAGCGTGATGAGCAGGGACTTGAGCAGGTTTAGGACGACCCTCGCCTGATTGAGCTTCGTACAGCCATAGCCGGACATCTCCATCGCTTCCGAAATGTCCCTCTTGAGGAGTGGCTACCTACATAGAGAGAGGAGCTTGCTTCAGCACCATTCAACATGATTATTCAGGAGTTGTTCTATAGAGCATAGAAGCTTGAGCGAGTTGGTTTGAGGCCCCATAGAGTTATGGACTTGGCCTATTTGAGGAGAGCAGCAGGCACTCGTGAGATTTCATAGTGCATCACCTACTTGCTAGGGCTAGAGGCGTTGATGTGCAGATCAAGCTTGTACATGGATGAGTGGGTCAAAGTGTTCTACACCATAGTTTGGGTAGACCTGAGCTACGAGTTCATACAGTTCAGATTTGAGGGTGAGACCTATAGGATCCTAGCTTCTGAGATCAAACAACTATACGGGTTTCTAGAGACACCAGTTAGACTACATAGTTTGTGCTATGGTACAACTAACCCTCCTTGACATCCTCATGGCGGTACACAGCCACCAACAACCCACGTGGCCGCTATCTTTCGTCCACCGTTTGATGAGGGTTCTAGACGGAGTCTGAGGGACATGACTCATCTTGCTCAGGTGCTTGAGACAGCGATGAGGAAGACCTTTCTACCATGAGTTGGTTTAGAGAGGCTTTGACACACCTGCAGCAGTGGCTTCTTAGGGCACTAGTCTCTCACACAGTGTTCGATGTTGTAGATTTTCTGCTTTGTGAGATTGAGGACACAGTGATGGATGGATGCAAAGCTCGTCGTCAGCTTCCCTATGCTCACTACCTATCACATATCTTTGAGAGGCTGATGCACCATCCTCAGTACGTCATGACTAATGACACTCATGCTAGAGCCTTTGGGACTTATAGGCCAGTTACCCTTAGGACAGATGAGCGACACAGAGAGCTTGAGCCTATCGAGCAGTGCGGGATAGAGGACCCTTAGGACGAGTCAGTCAGGGACACTAAGGATACCGAGCAATAGTTTGGTGGAGATTATGATGATGACTTTGACGATGACGATGACGAGGATGAGGATGAGCCACTAGAGCCAACATGAGAACCTCCTCCTCTACCCCACGACCGTGAAGCTAGTGGTTCCCGCTCTGCTCTGCTAGTTCCTCCAGTGATAGGCCCCCACTCTGGCAGCTTTACTTTAGCAGATGATCTCTAAGCAGCAGAGACAGGCCGCTAAGATTTAGAGGATAGCAGCCGAGCAGGCATGATGTGAGACAGAGGCTCGTACAGAGCAGGCTAGGCTAGGCTAGCAGATGCTCACCTTGTTTGAGAACATCTAGGCTAGGAAGGACTCCTTCTAGGTGCAGATGATTGCTAGTGAGGCATGCCACTTCCACAACTTCGAGCACATACTACAGGAGATAGGCATCTCACCTCCACTGCCTCTAGTGTAGATAGTAGCTCCTACACCGGTTCAGTAGGTTTCACTAGCCCTAGCTATACAGTACAGTGTACTTTAAGGCTAGAGCTTCCCCCAGGTGTCTTTGATCCACCCCACGATCCTTGACTTCTCCTCTCCAGCAGTTCAGGGTGTGGATCCAAGGATTACCGACGTGTCTCAGCCTCTCCCGCTTACAGCTACTCAGACACCATCAGTGATTGTGGTGACTATAGTAGCTTAGACTTCTCAAACAGTCTCCGCCACACATAACCAGGTCACAGGAGAGTCTTCACAGGTAGTGCCATCCGCTCTAGCTCCTGTGCCACCTATAGCTCCACCTCCAATAGGCACCGATGACACTCTTCCTTCCTCAGTTGCCTCGTCTGACCCACAGCATCAGGTAGTCCTAGTGCGTCAACCTCCTCTACCTATTACTTCAGAGGCTCTAGTGACAGTGCTAGTGATAGTAGCAACTATAGCACCCGTTGGTCAGCCAGAGCGCCAGAGTTCAGGTTCAGACTTTGACTATGACCAGTTTGAGCTTACACTGTGCACCTCTGCACCTAGCACTACTGCACCTACCCTACCTCAGGACCCTTAGGTTTTGGTGCTTAACGCCAAAGGAGGAGAGGGTGAGAGTATGTGAGATAAGGGGAGAGCTTGTGAGAGGGATTTAACTACTCCCATATTTTGTTGCTTGCATGTTTACTTTTTCGCTATGCATTGTATTATATGTGTGCTTGCATGTGTGGTACCTTGTGAGACATGTGAACTTCTCATTATGTTTATATATCATGTCTCTTTGTTGCTCATTTATAATGCTTCCGTAATACTTTGATGTTAAACGAGCCTTCTTTTCTTGTACTCGTGCTTATTTCATATACTTTGAGTACATGTTGTGGACTTGGTATGAATGAACTTATTCTAACCCCTTTGCTCTTATTGCCACAAGTTCATGCAAACCAAGCGGTTGAAAACCTCAAATCTCTCTTATACACATACTTGAGGTTGTGTTGTCATCAATTACCAAAAAGGAGGAGATTAAAAGCATCTAGGTCCCTAGATGTGTTTCGGTTATTAATGACCATACAAGATTACCGTGACTAACGTGTGTTTTGTAGAGGCATTATAAGTTAGGTCATGGTAATGGTGATTGATTGGGCACTTATGGTATTCATGCCCCTGACAATGGAATTCGTTTTGTTTTTCAAAGGATGAACGACAAGGTTAAGGATGGACTAGTTTTAAGTGTTGGTTGGCATTGAGTGACACTAAGATTAGTTGTAGTACTTTGTTTTTCCTTTGGCCGTACTATAAAGGGGGACACGGATGGGTAGCTTGACCTAGGCGTGTCTAGTGAGAAGAATGTGGTGCACATTTGTTAAATCTAGCGCAAGGTAGCTTAGAGGAAGCCCAAGATCATCGAAAGTTGGAAAGCGATTCGAAACGGTGATCAAATAGGAGGTTTGCATTGCTGGTGGTAGCGGACAAGGCAGTGTGCAACGCCCTGGTCACCGACATGGGGGTGGCAGTGCCACCGCCCCTTTTATCCAGAGGCTGGGTCACTGGGTTGGCATCGAATAGGGCACCGCTGAAAGGATCAAGATGCCTAAGAGGGGCGGGGTGAATTAGGCCAATTTTAAATTTCTTGCAATAATTAAGCCCTACACTTAGCCCATTTCACCCCCCTTGTGCCTAGAAGTATTTCTATTATTCTATCTCACAAGAGTTTTGCACCCTAGATTCTAATCGTACTCTAGCATAGCAATTCTATGAATATAGAGACATGAATTTAATTGCTCAAATGTAAATGCTCAAAGTAAAGAGAGGAAGAGGAATGAGTCGATGTTTTTTCGAGATATCGGAGAGTCGCCACTCCCCACTAGTCCTCGTTGGAGCACCCGCGCAAGGGTGTAGCTCCCCCTTGATCTGTGCAAGGATCAAGTGCTCTCTACGAGCTAATTCTTTGACACTCTATCGCTGTGCATTGCCCACAACCGCTCACACCATGACTTGGCGATCACCAAGAGTAACAAGCACAAGCTCTCACTTGACTAAGACAAGCCTAATAAGAAGGGTGGATGCACACTTGCTACTCCCTATGCACTAATGAGGTCCTTAATCTTGAATTATCAAATCTCAAACACCCCACTAGGCTCTTGCTCTACCTTGCACTACAAAGGTGTTTCTCAGCTGAACATATGGGCAAGGGTGCTAAGTTAGACGAGTAGGAGAGGTATTTATACTCTCCACTTTAAAACATACTCGTTGGGGTCCAATTCAGCATATTTCGGGGTGACCGGACACTCAGGTCAAAGTGACTGAACCCGTCCGGTCAGTGGTCAACGGCTACATGATGCCAGCCCAGTTATCAGAGACCGAACTCTGACTAGCGTCAGGTCACCACCCATCAGACGTGTCTGGTAAAAAATTTCCTTCTCTGGATGCTTACTATTGTTGATCGGATGATACCTCTTGTGCGTCAGGTCACAACGTCCTCAGCATCCAGTCGAAAAGCAAACCCTAGCAACACGAGTTAATACTGACCGGACGTGGCATCTATGAGATGTATATGCAAGAAGGATATGAATGGCTTCAAGTCTTGCAACTAGTGCAAAGGTCTCTCCAAAATCCAACCCTTCAACTTGAGAGAACCCCTTTGCAACTAGCCTTGCCTTGTTCCTCACAACGATGCCATGATCATCTTGCTTATTGCGGAACACCCACTTTGTTTCAATGACTCTTGCATCCCATGGTCGCTCTTCAAGTGTCCAAACTTCATTGCGGGTGAAGTTGTTCAATTCTTCATGCATGGCATTTATCTAATCCGGATCTTGAAGAGATTCTATTACATTCTTAGGCTCAATGCAAAAAACAAACGAGTGATGTTCAATAAATGAAGCGAGTTTTTGAGAGCGAATCATTACACCCTTTGAAGGACTCCCTATGATGAGATCTTGTGGATGTGCTTGTAGTAGGGGTGAATTTCTTCTATCAACCACTTGAGGAGGAGGATACGGAGCATCAACATCTTGGGCTTGTGCCACCATTTGGTCATGGGAGATGTGAGTATCTTCATTTTCTACTCTCTCATCTTTATCATCATCTTGTGGCACATTTGATAAAGAAGGTGGATCAATCACTTGTACATCATCTTCATCATCTTTGGGTTTGATGTCTCCAACCAGAATGTTCTTCATGACCTTCCTCAATGGTTCATCACCTACATCATTAAGATTCTCATGTGCTCATTGGGAGCCATTAGATTCATCAAATTCCACATCATATGTTTCTTCAACCAAGCTGGTGGAATGATGAAATACTCGATATGCTTTGGACTTTGATGAGTAACCAACAAGAAAACCAATATCACAACGTCTTTGAAACTTCCCTAGGTGTTGCTGCTTCTTGTAGATATAGCATTTGCAACCAAACATTCAAAAGAATGAGACATCTGGCTTCTTCCAATTGAGCAACTCATAAGGGGTCTTACCAAGAAACTTTTGGAGAAATAGGCGGTTGGATGCATAGCATGCGGTGTTGATAGTTTCCTCCCATAGATTTTGAGGTGTATTGTACTCATCAAGCATTGTTCTTACAAGGGTGATTAGTGTCTGGTTCTTTCTCTCTACTACACTATTTTGTTGAGGAGTGTAGGTTACGGAGACCTCATGCTTGATCCCAATGTCATCACAATATGCTTCAATGTTTGTGTTGTCAAATTCTTTTCCATTGTCACTTCTTATCTTCTTGAGCTTCACTTCAAATTTATTTTGTCCTCTCTTGGCAAACTTCTTGAAACATGCGGCCACTTTAGTCTTGTCATGAAGGAAGAACACCCAAGTGTATCTAGAGTAGTCATCAACTATCACAAGACAATAGAGATTGCCTCCCAAACTCTTGTAAGTTGTTGGTTCAAATAGATCCATGTGGAGAAGCTCTAGCACTCTTGTTGTTAACATGTAAGCTTTGGTTGGATGAGTGTTTGCAACTTGCTTACTGGCTTGACATGCACTACAAAGCTTATCCTTTTCAAATTTCACATCCTTCAAACCTCTCACCAACTTATTTTTCATTAATTTCTTGAGTGAACTCATACCAACATGTGCAAGTCTTCTATGCCAAAGCCACCCAAGTGATGTTTTGGTGAATAAGTATGTCTTCAAGTTTGCATCTTTGGAGGTAAAATCCACTAGATATAGGTTGTAGTATCTAAAGCCCTTGAATATAACTTGATGATCATCTATCTTTGACATAACCACTTCCTTCTCGGTGAACAAACATTAAAAACCAAGATCACACAATTGACCAACGGATAGCAAGTTGAAGCTCAAAGAAGCAAGATATAGCACATTTGATATTGAGTGATCATTTGATATTGCAACTTTGCCCAACCCTTTTACTTTGCCCTTTGAATTGTCACCAGATGTAATCCTTTCTTGACCATCTACTTCTTCATCTAGTGAGGTGAACATACGAGGATTACCGGTCATATGTTGAGTACAACCACTATCAATAACACAATAACTTCCACCGGTCTTGTAGTTCACCTACACACACAAGAGATCAAGCTTGTTGTTTAGCAAGTTGTAACTAGTGGTGAGCTCATTGTGTATCTCCTCAAGTTTATTATGTTTTTCTCTAAGCTCCCTTTTAGAGGTTTTGAGTTCCTTGAGTTTGGATGACACAATTTTGTTCTCTTCTCTAAGCTCATCATTAGCTTTTTTGGCTATGTCATACTTTGCTAAGAGTGAGTCATTCACAAGTTCTAGCTTCTCATTTTTAGCTCTTGTCTTTCTAATGATTTTAGTGTATTGGTTTAATAATTTGACAAGATCATCATAAGAAGGTGATTGAAATTCTTCATCACTATCACTACCATTCTCATCATCACTAGCATTGTCATCACCACTACTATCATCATCATTTTGTACCTTTCGTTCACCCTTGGCCATGGGACATAGGTGTGTAGAGGATGATGACGGTGGTGTCGGTGGATGTAGTGAAGAACCACTCACAAGAGCGGCCACCTTCTCCTTCTTATTTTCACTTTCATCATCGGATGAGCCACTTGAAGATTCAATGTTCGTGAGCCAATCACCAACAATATAGGCCTTGCCATTCTTCTTCTTCTTCTTATGAAATTCCTTTTTCTTGCCATCCTTCTTCTTGTATGGTTTGTTCTTCTTCTTCTAATCATCATCATCACTTGAGTCATCTTTCTTGCCCTTGTACTTCTTCTTGTACTTGTCTTTCTTAGGTTTGGGGCATTGATGAGCTAGATGACCAAGATCTCTACAATTGTAGCAATCCATTTCAGAGATGGGCTTCCTTCTACTACTAGTGGAAAATTTCTTTTTCTTGCCATCAAACTTGACACCATTCTTGTTTAGCTTCTTGAGCATCTTGGCGGTTCTTCTCACCATGAGAGCAAGGCTTACATCATCAATCTCATCATCACTTGAGCTATCATGATCAACTTTTGCTTTGCCCCTCTTCTCTTGGCTAGCCTTGAAAGACAAATCTTTTTTCTTGGTAGAAGAGGAGCCATCTTGAGGAGTGATGTGTATGTACATCTCATGTGCATTGATCTTCCCTAATATTTGAGTTGGCGTAGCGGTGGAAAGATCATTTTGACGAAGCACCATCACAATATGCCCATACTTGTCAATGGAGAGGATACTCAAAATCTTTCTCACAACATCGGATGGTTGCATTTGAGTGCGTCCAAGTCCATTGACTTCCTCTACAAGAACATTCAAACGTGAATATATTTCATTAGCATTTTCACTACGAAGCATTTCAAATGAGTTAAGCTTCTTCATTACATGGGGGTAGCGTTCCTCACGCTCACTCTTGGTTCCCTCATGGAGCGCACAAATATCCAACCATAATGAATGAGCGTCTTTGTGGTTCCGCATACGGTTAAAGACATCCTTGTAAAGGCCTCTAAAGAGAGTGTTTCTAGCCTTTGCATTCCACTTCTCATAGTGAACATCATCACCGTGAAGGTTAGCGGGATCCCTAGGTGTTGGAAAACCTTGTGTGGTGGCTCTAAGCACTCCAACATCTAAAGCCTCTAGAAACACCTCCATGCGAATTTTCCAATAAGAAAAATCATCACCCTCAAAGACTGGAGGGGGTCCATCCCAGTGGGACATCTTGCTCAGGGCAGTTAAGCCTAATTTAAGGAGCATGAGGCTCTGATACCAATTGAAAGGATCAAGATGCCTAAGAGGGGGGTGAATTGGGCTAATTCTAAATTTCTTGCAATAATTAAGCCCTACACTTAGCCTATTTCACTCCCATGTGCCTAGAAGTATTTTTATTATTCTATCACACAAGAGTTTTGAACCCTAGGTTCTAATCCTACTCTAGCATGGCAATTCTAGGAATATAGAGACATGAATTGAATTGCTCAAATGTAAATGCTCAAAGTAAAGAGAGGAAGAGGAACGCGTCGATGTTTTCTGAGGTATCGGAGAGTTGCCACTCCCCACTAGTCCTCGTTGGAGCACCCGCGCAAGGGTGTAGCTCCCTCTTGATCCATGCAAGGATCAAGTGCTCTCTACGGGCTGATTCTTGGACACTCCATTATGGTGAATCGCCCACAACCACTCACACCATGCCTTGGGCCATCCACAAGTTCCGCCGGATGATCACCAAGTTTTCAATCACCACCAAACCATCTAGGTTATGGCGATCACCAAGAGTAACAAGCACATGATCTCACTTGACCAAGACAAGCCTAATGAGAAGGGTGGATGCACACTTGCTACTCACTATGCACTAATGAGGTCCTTAATCTTGAATTATCAAATCTCAATCACCCCACTAGACTCTTGCTCTCCCTTGCACTCCAAAGGTGTTTCTCAGTTGAACATATGGGCAAGGGTGCTAAGTTGGACGAGTAGGAGAGGTATTTATACTCCCCACTTCAAAACATACTCATTGGGGTCCAACTCAGCACATTTTGGGGTGACCGAACGCGTCTGGTCAGTGGCCAACGGTTACATGATGCCAGCCCAATTATTAGAGATCGAACTCTGACTAGCATCCGGTCGCCACCCATCAGACGCGTCCGGTCAAAAATTTCCTTCTCACTGACCGGACACGACATCTGTGAGTCCGGTTGTCGGGGATCTAATACCAAGGTACCCCAGAAGGTGGAACCAATGACCATCGAACGTTAAAAACTTCTGGACGGATAAGGGTGCCGCTGCGTTCCTTGCCCGAATGACGAAAGTTAGGTTCCATCTCACCCGACGCCTTTGGGCCAGCCCGCCTCGCCCGAGGGCAAAAGGGCTGGCCTCCGTCTCGCCCGACGCCTTTGGGCCAGCCCCGCCTCGCCCGAGGGCAAAGGGCTGGCCTCCGTCTCGCCCGACGCCTTTGGACCAGCCCCGCCTCGCCCGAGGGCAAAGGGCTGGCCTCTGTCTTGCTCGATGCCTTTAGGCCAGCCCCGCCTTGCCCGAGGGCTGAAGGCTAGTCTCCGCAGGGCTGAGGGATACACTCGGCCTCGCCTGACCCCCGAGGGGTGGGCTTGGTCACGCCCAAGGGATAAGGACTAGGCTCCACCTCGCCCGACGACCGAGGACGAACCTCGCCCCGTTTGATGTCCAAAGGCTGGTTTTATCTTACCTAGTAACTTCTCTCCCGTTCCCTCGTGATGATGGGTACAGAGCAAGACAAGACGCTCAAGTCAACCACGGCTTCAAGGACCATACCCTGCGACCCGGTAGGAAAGGTACTGCCAGGGAATGACTGGACAGGTGCTTTAGACCCTACCGGGCGCCGCAGAGCCCAAAAGGTATTACAGGCGCGTACTCCTCGCCCTGTAGAGTTGTAGGCGCTGCCTTCAGCTCTGGGACACGGAACCCGATGAAGATACACGACAACCACTACACTCCAGAAAAGGATTTGTGATCTCCACGAATGACGGACATGCCGTCACCACATTATGGACCCAAGGGAGCGGCGCCCGCTTCCCGACCCCTCGGGTCCACTGACTCGCAGGACCTTGCCCACAGCGCTACTCCGGACCTCGACTCCGCATCCCTCCAACAGAGACTCATAGATCCAGAAGGCGTGCGGAGCAAGGCTGGGCGAGGTTCATAAGTCAAAACCACTATACTCCAGCCCATACCCTGCGCAGGGCACTATTCTGTAACCATCCTGACATTCTGCAGAAGCATCCACAGTATTGTAGGTGCTTATCTTCCTTTCGCACCCATCAGAATGGGTAAGGAGGCTAGGTAGAGCACGGATCCTAAGCCCTGACCCTTGTAAAGCCGTCCCCTCCATCTATAAAAGGGGATGCGCTTCCTCCAACTAAAGGGGACCGAAAAACAACGCAACACACACACATAGTCAAGCTACTACCAAGCTCTCAACTTTCTTTCGACCCTTCCATCAGAGACTTGGAACCTGTCCCTCTCTCGATCGTTTGTATCCCCTACTACGAACCATTCATGGTGCTAATAACACGAGCAGCAACAAACTGGACGTAGGGATATTTAGCCTGAACCAGTATAAATCTTGTGTCCTTTAGCGCACCATCCAAGCCTAACGTGCATTACTATAAATTTACTTGCCGGTGCTTGTACGAAACACCGACAGTTGGCATGCCAGGTAGGGGGCTTGCGTGTTCCAAACCAGGTTTCGGATGGCCACCCACGCAATCAGCTGGGCCCCGGGCGCACATGTGTGTTTCGGCGACCTAGATTTCATCGTCACACTAAGAGGAGAACTGGCGCTGACCCACACGGCCACACAGCCTCTCCCTTCCATCAACCTCAGCCGTCTGAGGCTTGAGGGCCCGCGGGGTGACTCCCTTGGACCCCGATTATCTAGGGAGCCCCCGCACAGCATCACCCTATTTCTAGAAGGCCCCGTATGAAGCGCCTCGGCAGTGCTTCCATTTGGTCTCCGCAACGCCGCGGCGACCATCGGCCACCTTCTATCACTACGCATGGTTCAGCCACCTACGGACAGCGAGTTCGTGGGGGTAGTCGAACATGATCTGGAGACACTCTACGGGCTCCTCACGGAGGAACCAGAATCGTCCTCCAGCTCTGACTCCAGCAAGGGGAGCCATCACCCTTCCTGGGAATGCTTCATGACGCAAACCCCCGAGGGACACGTCCAAAGCGTCTCCGGAGAAGAAACAACCCCAACAGGCAACCCCGACGCCAGGATCAAAGCGGAGACGACGGCTCCATCTCACGTAAGGATGGAGCAGCTAAGAGCACGAAAGCTGGAGATCGATGACGTCGGGCAACAGCTTGTCCGGGAGTACCGAAACATCGAGGAGGAGATCAAGCATCGCGGAGACGGTGGGCACGCACGCACCTCGGCCCGTGATGTGCATCGAAGGATCCTCACCAATGATGGGACTCTCCCTCACTTCGCTCGGGCAAGCCAGAACATCGCCACAGCGACGGCCTTGCTGCACGGCCTTCCGGAGGCCGCGACGTCCGAGGATCGCCGCACCCGTCGAGAAATTCGCACGTTGCTCGAACGTGCGGCGGCACAGCAGGCAGAAAGCTTGTTGTCTCGACGATGTGAGCCCGACACCAGCCAGCGCACGCCCTTGGTACATCCCACCAAGGATGAGTCCGTTCACCAGACGCCGCCAGGCAACAGGCAGCGCTCCGCTATCCTGGTACATCAACGTCTCGGCCATAGCCGTGACATGCGCAGCATCATCGATGCTCGTAGGCGCACTCACAGCGACGAAAGAGAAGAAGCCCGTCGCACCTATCATCCACGACGCGGCGGACACTACGACAGCGGCGAGGACCAGAGCCCGAGTCCCAGCCTGCTAGGCCCTCGCGCCTTCGGCCGACACATCCTCAACGCTGCGTTCCCCCCAAGGTACCGACCGCCCACCAATATCCTAAAATATTTTGGAGAATCGAACCCTGGGCTTTGGCTCGAAGACTATCGGCTTGCCTGCCAAGCCGGTGGTGCAAGTGATGACAATTTCATTATTCGCAATCTCCCGCTATTCTTGGCCGATTCGGCACGAGCGTGGTTGGAGCACCTACCGTCCAACGCCATTCAGAGTTGGGCGAATCTCATGGAGACCATTGTGGGCAACTTCTAGGGCACGTATAAACGCCCTAGAAATCCATGGGACCTCAAGAACTGACGCTAGAAGGCCGATGAAACGCTCCGCGGGTACATTCGACGCTTCTCCCAGCAGTGCAACGAGCTCCCTAACGTTGCCGACACCGATGTGATAGGAGCCTTCCTATCCGGGACAACCTGCGAATCCCTCATCCACAAGCTGGGATGCAGGGTCCCGTGGACCAGCAAGGAACTCAAGACATCGCCACCAGCCACGCCTCAGGAGAGGAGGCGGTCGAAGCCATCTTCGACCGCACCGACGGCAGGGCAAGGCGGGATGAGGCCACCGACGAAGGCACCTCCGACCGTCCCGCCAAGAGAAAGAACAAGAAGCAATGGCGCGACAACTCACTCGTGGCCGCCGCCGACCATAAAGGCGGACGGAAACCTACGGAAGGCACTCCGAACCACTTTGAAAAAAATGCTCGAGGGGCCATGCCCAAACCACGCTTTCCCGGCCAAACATCTATACAAGGAATGTGGCCTCATGCGAAAATATTTGACCGGGGGCCTCAACAAAGGAGAGCAGGGGAAGGAGCCTACCCCCAAGATAGACGACGTCGAGGAAAAGGATGACACCTTCCTGACTCCAAATGGTGCCCTCGTGATCTTCGGAGGATCAGCGGCCTATGACTCCAAACACCGCCAAAAGGTCACACGCCGTGAGGTCTATACGGCCGAACCGGCCATGCCTGCCTTCCTCCGATGGTCAGAATCCGCCATAACCTTTAACCGGGCCGACCACCCGGGCGCCGTCCCACACCCAGGAAGGTACCCGCTTGTCGTCGACCCGATCGTCGGCCCAAAACGGCTCACAAAGGTACTGATGGACAGAGGCAGTGGCCTCAACATCATGTACACCAAAACACTCGACGAGATGGGCATCGATCGAACGAACCTCCGTCCCATCCGAGCACCCTTCCATGGCGTCGTACCTGGTAGGTAGGCCATGCCACTAGGACAGATCGATCTGCCCGTCACTTTCGGAGATCGGTCCAATTACAGGACTGAGACCCTCACCTTCGACGTAGTGGGGTTCCCTCCGTCTTTTCACGCCATCCTGGGACGACCGTGTTACGCGAAGTTCATGGCCATCCCAACTATACGTACCTTAAGCTGAAGATGTCGGGCCCCCACGAGGTCATCACCATCGACACCTCCTTCCAGCGCACTTATGAGTGCGAAGTTGAATGCTGCCATCACGCCTCCGTAGTCGTCGCCACCAAAGAACTCGCCACCCTCAGGGAGGAGGTTGCCGAAAAAATGCCCGATGCCAAAATAACAACCGGGTCGTTCAAACCAGCAGAGGGCTCCAAGGAGGTCCACGTGGACCCCAGCGGCTCCGAGGCTAAAAGGGTATGTATTGGTACTTCGCTCTCTTTCGAATAGGAAAGCGCGCTCATCGACTTCCTCCGCGATAACAAAGACCTCTTTGCGTGGAAACCCTCGGATATGCCAGGCATCCTGAGGGAGGTCGCCGAGCATGCTTTAAAAATCCACCCAGACTCCAAGCCGGTAAAGCAGCGCCTGCGCCGCTTCGACGAAGAAAAACGCAGGGCCATCGGCGAAGAGATAGCAAAACTGTTGGCCGCTGGGTTCATCAGGGAAGTATCCCACCCAGAGTAGTTAGCAAATCCCATTCTCGTACGAAAGAAGAACGAGAAATGAAGGATGTATGTCGATTACACGGGCCTCAACAAGGCATGCCCAAAGGACCCGTTTCCTTTACCACGCATTGACCAAATAGTTGATTCCACCTTAGGGTGTGAAACCCTCTGCTTCCTTGACGCATACTCCGGCTACCACCAGATCATGATGAAAGAGTCCGACCAGCTCGCGACGTCTTTTATCACCCCCTTCGGATGTCGTTCGGTCTGAAGAACACTGGGGCAACTTACCTGCGCTGTATGCTCAACTGCTTCGAGGACCTCATCGGGCGGACCGTTGAGGCCTACGTCGACGACATCGTAGTTAAAACCAAGCGGGCCGAACACCTTGTCGCCGACCTTGGGCAAACTTTTGTGAAACTCCGGGAAAACGGCATCAAACTCAATCCCAAAAAATGTGTTTTCGGGGTCCCGAGGGGCATGCTGCTCGGCTTTGTTGTCTCCGAACGTGGCATCGAGGCCAACCTAGAGAAAATCTCAGCCATCACAAAAATGGGCCCAATCCAAAACATAAAGGGGGTTCAGCGAATCACAGGATGCCTTGCCACCCTCAGCCGATTCATTTCGCGCCTCGGCGAACGAGGACTTCCCCTTTATCGACTCCTTAAGAAATCCGACCACTTTGAGTGGACAGCCGAGGCTCAGGAGGCGCTTGACATGGTTAAACAATTCCTAACTAAACCGCCGGTCCTAGTCCCTCCATACAACGGAGAATCCCTCCTGCTGTACATATCGGCCACCATGCAAGTGGTCAGCTCCGCCTTATTAGTAGAGTGAGAGGAAGAGGGGCACGCCTTCAGGGTACAGCGGCCTGTGTACTTCATCAGCGAGGTGCTATCCATCTCCAAAACCCGTTACCCCCAAATCCAAAAACTCCTCTACACCGTCCTTGTCACCAAGAGAAAGCTACACCATTACTTCGAGTCACACCCTGTGATAGTCGTGACGTCTTTCCCCCTCGGCGAGATCGTCCGCAGCCAGGATGCTACAGGAAGAACCGCAAAGTGGGCGCTCGAGCTAATGGATCAGGGCATTACTTATGCCCCCTGAACAGCGATCAAATCCTAGGTGCTGGCTGACTTCATCGTAGAGTGGACCGAGGTCTAGATGCCACCAACAATCACCAATCAAGAGTACTGGACGATGTACTTCGACGGATCGCTGATGAAGAAGGGCACCGGCGTGGGACTAGTCTTCGTATCTCCCCTCGGGGTCCGCATGAGGTACATGGTTTGGCTCCATTTTCCCTCATCAAACAATATCGCAGAGTACGAAGTGCTCATCAACGGCCTACGAATCGCTATCGAGCTGGGCATCCGACGTCTCAACGTCAGAGGCGACTCCCAGCTGGTCGTCAACCAGGTCATGAAGGAGTCAAGCTGCCACGACGCCAAAATGGAGGCATACTGCCAAGATGTCCGACGGCTAGAGGACAGATTCGACGGCCTCGAACTCAATCACATCCCAAGGCGCCTCAACGAAGTAGCCAACACGCTTGCGAAAGCAGCATCCGGCCGAGAGCCAGTCCCGGCAGGCGTCTTCGCCAGCGATCAACGCAAACCCTCGGTACACTACACGGGGTTGGAACAAGCCGATGATGGCCCATCTAGTCTGACCCCAGGGGCTGATCCGCCAACTGCTCCGCCCGACCCCGAGGTCATGGCGCTTGAAGAGGACCCAACGGCATAGTCCGACCCTCCCGACGACTGGAGAATGCTTTACCTCGACTACCTCCTCCACGACATACTACCAGCAGACAAAACGGAAGCCCGACGGCTCGCACGACGCGCCAAGTCCTTCGTTCTTGTAGAAAGCGAACTCTACAAACGGACTCACATCGGGATTCTACAACTCTCTATCCCTGGCGAACAGGGAAAACTCCTGCTGGGCAACATCCACGGTGGAATCTGCGGTCATCATGCCGCACCAAGAACCTTGGTTGGGAATGCATTCCGACAAGGCTTCTACTGGCCCACCGTAGTAGCCGATGCCGAGTAAATTGTACGCACCTGCGAAGGGTGTCAGTACTATGCTCGGCAAACTCACCTCTCGGCCCAGGCACTCCAGATGATCCCCATCACGTGGCCCTTCGCGGTCTGGGGGCTCGACCTGGTTGGGCCACTCAAAAAGGCGCCCGGGGGCTTCACCCACCTGCTTGTCACCATAGACAAGTTTACAAAATGGATTGAAGCTTGACCAATATCCACGATCAAATCCGAGCAAGCTATGCTATTCTTCCTCGACATCATCCATCGCTTTGGAGTACCGAACTCCATCATCACAGACAACGGCACGTAGTTCACCGGCAGGAAATTCATTCGATTCTGCGATGAACAACACATCCGGATCGATTGGGCAGCCGTCGCACACCCCCGGACAAACGGGCAGGTCGAGCGCACAAACGGCATGCTCCTGCAAGGCCTTAAGCCGAGAATTTTCAACCGGTTGAACAAATTCGGCGCACGCTGGCTCGCTGAGCTTCCGGTCGTACTCTGGAGCCTGAGGACGACTCCTAGCTGAGCCACTGGCTACACACCCTTCTTCATGGTCTATGGTTCCGAGGCCGTTCTCCCAACGGACCTTGACTATGGAGCACCAAGAATCAGAGCATATGACGAACAAGGGGCCGAGGCATCCCACCAAGACGCCATGGACCAGCTAGATGAAGCCCGCGACATCGCCCTCCTCTGTTCAGCTAAGTACCAGCAGGCGTTGCGATAGTACCAAAGCCGATGGGTACAGAGTCGATCCTTCAACGTCGGGGACCTCGTCCTCCGCCTTGTGCAGAGCAACAAGGACCGCCACAAACTCTCACCGCCCTAGGAGGGGCCCTATGTCATCGCAGAAGTACTTCGCCCGGGCGCCTACAGGTTGAAAACCATCAACGGCAAGGTCTTCAACAATGCCTGGAACATTGAGCAGCTACGTCGTTTTTACCCTTAAATAAGCGCATACTCTTCCTTATCAGTTTTTGTCATTGCAAAACCTCGATCCTTAGTGACTTCCGACCCCTGCAAAGCGCGAGGGGTCAGATCTCACTCAGAGGCTGACATCAGTAATACAAGTAGTATGCTTGCAAAAACTTCCTGTGTTATATTTACAAACATTCTCTAAAGTTTTATGTCCTTCTCGTAAAAAAGTCGTAAGAACTAAGATTTCGGGAATAAATTCTGACTATAACTGGTATGACTGCAGGAGACCCACGCCCCAGTGGCTGCGACCTCTTTGCTCACTAGCGCAATCAGAATTACTTCACCCGCACTCCTAGTTTGTTATGGCTTAAACCATGGGAAGGGTCGGAGGGCACCAAAACCGTTTTTACAAAAAAGAGAAAGCTGAAGGGCCATCTATCGTATTTTTTTCATCGTTGCACAAATTCACCACTTGCAAAGTGATTTCATCACAAAAAGGACTAACATACTTGTAAATTCAGAGGACTGTTTACTCGAGGGCTTCCCCACAAAATTATTCAATTACAGTCTCTGCCTAGGTTTACTACAAGTACTACTACGGCCACCGCGCCACGCTCTCCATCGGCAATGCCCGGGGCATGTACACGGGCCAGTTCGTCTACTGCGGTCACCGCGCCACACTCTCCATCGGCAATGTCGCGCCGCTCCGTGGGACCCTTGAAGGCACCGTCACCTGCAACGTCGAGCTCCACGCCGGCAACTGTGGTGCCCCTCCACCGGGGCATCCGGGGACTACGCCATCATCAGCAACCGCAACCCCGACAACAGCGCCTAAACGGGAGGCGCCTCCCGCCATGGGGAGGCCGCAACGAACGACGGCAAGGCTGACGATGTTCGGCACCCTCCAATACTCTTCCTCTTTCGGCGGCAGCGAGCTCTTCCCGGCAAAGGCGGCCCGCACCACCTCATCTATGTTGGATGACCTCCAGCTCGACATCACACTCCGGATTCACGAACGGATCAGTGAGTTTCCCTCTCTCTCTAGCATTACCCTTCCTCACTCAGGAACCGCCGCAACACACGGACGTATCTGGCGGAAAGGAAGAAGGAGAGGTAGCGGGCTCAGAGGCGGAATAAGAGATGGGGTGAGAACTCCCCTCCCCCTCCTGATTTAAAGAGGAGGAGCTGCAGCTAAGGAAAGGTGAAAGGTTGGGACAAAAAACTCTCTCCCTTCTCCTACTTAAATGCAAAATCAATGCTGATAGACACCTGAGGGGACACGCCGGAGCTGACGGGACGCACCCCGGTCGACGAGGCGTCCCCCGGTCAAACGGGATACTGCCTAGGTATAGCCCGCCACTGACCCGCTCTGGACGCGGCAATTAAGGCGCCCACATGGGCAGACGACCCTTCGCCTCCTCATGCAGGACCATGGAACGATCCGACGATAGGACCTCTATGAAGGGGGGCAAACGACGAACGAATGTCCAAATAAAGGTTACTCCAAACCCCGTCACAAACATTAGGGCCCGAACCCATCTGGTAGGAGCTTTTCCGCCACTCATGCCACCAAGGTAACATTACCGACCCCGCCTGTATTTCGATTAAATTATGCATTCAAACATTACGTATGCAAAACATTGCATCCCAACGCTTCGTGTCACGTCAAAAAACGGCCGTCACCTCATTCGATATAGGTGACAGCAGGCCGAGGTTCGAAGGCCAGCCAACGAAGGGCTCGAGGCCGCCTCGTACCGAATAGAGCCAGGGAGAAATAACTGAGACGAGCCCCAACGGCCTTGCTCGACCTCGCTCAGAAATGAACAGGGACATCTCAACCTTTTCTCGTTCGATTCTAACCCCGAGCCAAACCCACAGAATCTCCATCGAGGAGAGGCCATCGGGCCATTTGAGCCTATCGAATGGCTCGGGCATCTGCCGGGAGGCGGGTTAAGAAGTTGTGGAGTGCCACCAGAGGGCTCTTCCAACCCCATCAGCAAATGATGGACCCGGATTCCATACGAACGTACCCGTTAGCGAGCTCATGGAGCGCGATACTCGAGCCATCGAGGCAAGTGTCGTTTACTCCGCCCCTCCGATTGTGAAAATCGAGGACGGGGTAACACGCAAATTACGGCCGACCCCTATCAGACCCTGACAAGGCCTGGGGGCTCGAGCCGCTCAATACAGGGACACAGGTTCGAAGGCCCTACCTTGCCGAGCCCATAGAATCCCCATTTGGGGAATTCTGTTGGAAGACAGGGCGGGGAATATTGCAATGACATCCAAAGACTTCGCCGACCCTGTCACAAAAACCACAGAATGGGATTCCATCCAAACATTCCGGTCTCTAGTAAACCCGACCCCAGCAAATGCAAGGGGTCAGACCTTACTCGGGGGCTTGTTAAGGTACGGCTACCTCCCTTCCTTTTTTCGAAACAATCTCCTCGCATCAAGACCAGCGGCAAGATTCGGGGGAACAGATTGGTAAGATCACAAAAAATCAAACAAAACAAAATTACTAAGCAAAATCACGAAACTACGTCCAGACTCAAAAATACCGACACTTGTTCACATATTACATATAAGTTGTGCTCAAAATTATTTGACTAACTACTCCCGCGAAGGGAGAACCATTTCTTTCAGATTATCCGCCAGGTTTTTCGCAAGGGGAGACACCACCTTCTCAATCGCCTCCAGCTCATCATCTTCATAGGTAGGCGGGAAACCTTCGCTCATCACCTTCAGGTTGATCTCCTTCTCGTAATGAGCATGGGTGACGGTGAAGGCTTGGGTGATCCCGGCATGAAAAGCACTCTCCTCAAGCTGGCCCACCCGAGCCGTGATACCTGCGGCACGAGCCGCAAGCGGGCTGGTCTCCACCGGCTCCACCACCTTCAGGGCATCAAGGACCACCCCAACCGTAGCTTGCAGACGATCGTGTTCATCGCTCTCAGTCTGAAGGGTCCTTCGTACATGGCCAAGCTCCTTTTCTAGCTTGACAGAGACGTTTTCAGCGCTCAACCTTCGGCTCACCGCGTCACTGAGATCCGCCTGGAGGGAACGGACCACCTCGATGTCCTCATCCACCTTCTGCTGAAGGGCCATGGCCCTGCTCTCGGCCTTCCGTCTGAGGTCCCGCTCCATCTCCAGCTCCTTCAGGACCTCGCCGGCCTTCGCATCAGCCGCAGCATTCCTCTGCAGCAGCTCGTCTCGCTCCTTTCGGAGCCTAGCGATCTCCTCCTCATCCAGCTTTGACCTCACCGACAAATCCTCAAACATCCCATGAGCCTCCTCCACGTCCTCACGCGCCTAGGCCTCCCGCTCCTGGGCGGCAGCAAGCTGTGCGGCCATATCTGCTCGCAGCCAGGCCTCCTCGAAAAGGCGATCCCACTCCGTCTTCTGCTCACGGAGGAATCGGGATTTATTCTGGCTACGAGCAACAAGAGTCTAAAGAGGAAGAAGACTGGTATCAGAAATACGAAAACACAAAAACATGCGAAAAAAGAAGAAAACCAAGTGAGTACCTGGGTAGTAGGAAGAACGATTTCACGTAGGGCTCCTCTGGCCTGCTCCAGGGCATCCAGCATGGTCGAAATCCCGACGTCAAGACCCTCCCGCTCCATGCTCTCGGCATGATCATCGAGCCAGAAAAGAGCCGACGTCGGATCCTGGGCGGCCATCCACTAGAGCGGCGGCTCCCCCCGCACGGGGGAGTGGCTTCTTCCCAACAAAGGTGCCGGGAGCGGCTCCCTCCTGACCCTATGCGGCACCACTACCACGCTCGAGGACCCTCCAACCGGACCCTCCTCCACCTGGGCCGCTTCAAGCGCCATGGGCGGATCCACCTGGGCCCCTGGTGGCACGGACTGCGCTGCGCCCTCAAGCACCACCGTGGCAGCGTCCGGCTGAGCCTGGCTCTGCTCGGCAACCACCGAGGGCGTGGGCGCCACCACAGGCACAGTCAGATCGGCTAGCGTAGCCCCAACATCGGCACCGCTCCTGCCCGAAACAGGGGCAACACCGGGCAGCGCCATCCGTCCCGCCAGAATGGCGAGGCTCTTTTTGGGCACCAGCCCTAGGGGGTGACATGTCCGCAAGAACCTACACAAAGGGAATAGCCATTAGGTCAAAATAGAAATGGAAAAAGGATGAAAATAGAGGAATCAGCAGCTTATGCTGACGCCCTCGGCCGGCGGAAGCGTTTTGGGGACGGATCCCCAGATCCCTGCCCTGACTCGTCTGGGTAGGACCGTTTCGAGCCTGCCCCCTGCTCCGAGGCAGGGGGCTCATCTCCATCACCTCATGGGGCGCGGCACCAGCACCGCCCCTCTCGACCATCACCTCGGGGCCGGCAGCGGCAGACCCGCTTTCCCCCATCCACCGATCCTCAGCCGGCATGCCGTGCGAAGCTGCAGACTCTCCGGCCTCCACTGACCTCACCGACTCACTTCCCTCCGCATGGAACGGGAAGGGTCCCTGCACGGACGGGGGGGGCACTTATCAGCGTGTCCTCGTCCTCCAGGACGCCCCAATCCACGTCGACGAGTACCTCATCGTCATCATCATTGTCGTCGTCATCATCATCACTGCTCACGTCCTCTCCCCAATCCCGCGCTTCCTGCTTCAGTCGTCTCTCTTTCTTCATCTGCTCCCTTGCCTTCTTGTCCCGCTCGGCCGCGAGGCGATTCGCCGCCGCCACGGCCTTGTCCTTTGGTGGTGGAATCGGACTGTCTTTGAAGCCTAGCCCCCCCGGCTAGTCCCAATGTCGCAAAAGCAAGTATCAAAAAAGGTAAAGATTCAGGAAAAAGAAAGAGCACGGGAGAAGAAGGCTTACGAATTCGAAGAACCTAGGTTCCGGCCGCATTGGGGGATGTCCGGGCACCAGATACACAATGTCGAGGACGCTGCCTTTGGAATCCTTCGTCGGCTCCGTCGCCTCCTTTATGCGCTGCGCCACTTCCGAGAAGGGGAGCGCCTCGTCAACAAGCACCGTCCCCTCGAACGATATCCCAGGCATCATCCGGTGCAGGGGAAGCGTGCGCATCATCAGCGACGCCACCCTCCTCGCATGATAGGCACCGATAATTCCTGTCCCCTTTACGCCCCGTTCCTTCAAAGCTTGGAGGGCGAAAAGAAGGTCGGAAAGGTGTTTCTTGTCTTTGAATTGGACGCCCCAGGCCCACGACCCTGGAGCCTCTTCGATAAGGCGCCCGGTGTACCTCGGCAGGGTGGCACTCACATCATCCCTAACATAAAACCACTGTGAGTGCCATCCCTTGTTAGACGTCGCCAGATGCATGAACGGGTAACCCTTCGACCGGGTATGGCGTAGATGAATACTGGTGCATCCCATCGACACGCTCACATCCTTCCCCCCAATCTTCCTCTTCGACAAACTGACGGTAAAGAAATACCGCCACAGATCAAAATGGGGATCGATCCCTAGGAAACCCTCACACAGGGCAACAAACGCCGCCATATGTTGAATCCCGTTGGGAGTAAGATGCTGCAGCTCCACCTCATAGTAATCCAGCAGCCCCCGAAGGAATTTATGCACGGGTACGGCAAATCCCCACTCATGAAAGATGGTGAAAGATACGACATACCCTTCGGTCGGCGCCGGCTCACCCTCGTCACCAGGTATCAGCCACTCCTGGACGGCGGACAATGGACGGAGAAGGCCACGGTGGACGAGGCCCTCCAAACGTCGAGAGGTGATGCTAGATCTGCCCCACAACTCCATTAAAGCGATTGGGGAGAAGGTGGGTGTAACACCTCGGGTGTTTAAAATACTAAAACCTGACATGTCATCATATGCATTGCAAAGCATTTGGTCATATGGAAAACTTTGATATGCATTTACTAAAACAAGTTTACATTTATGTTACGAGTGTTGCCTTGTTTGGTTTGAATTTTGTTAAAAATTTGGTTTGGATTTTTAATTTTCAAGAAAACCTTGATTTTTCAGTATTTAAATCCTACTCTGAAAACTCATTTCAAAATCTAAGCATATTTTGGGGTTGAGCCCAAAAAAAAAAAGTGTAGAGCTTGGCAAGTTATGCAAAGTTTGTTTTTGGAGTTTTTCAAGTTGTTTAGAAAATTTGAGAGTAATTTGTGAATTTTGGCGAATGGCAATTTTGTATTTTCGTGAGCAGTGTTCACCGCCCTAAGCTACATTGCCGTCGGACCTTCTTGGCGTTCTAGGCGGCGTCGTGGCCGTCCTGATGTCATTTGCACGGAAACGGCTCTCGTCGTGGCTTCCTTGAGCTTCGCTGAGCGATACCCGCTTATAAGTACCAAGAAAATATCATCGCCGCTTTTCTTCTTCCTTTGTTTTCACCACCGCCGTTGTCATCGCTCCAACAAGCTCGCATCGAATCTCCCAGCGTTGTTGCCATCTCGGTAAAGGCCGTCCCTAGTTACATCTTTTCCTTGCGAATCCGGCCCACTAACATTGGTCGCCTAAAATTGCCGAGAACTCGCCATCCACGTCTTTCTTCCTCGCGGTTGGTAACTTCACCGATGCCTTTTGGGCGTGTCATCGTGGCGAGCCCTTCGGGTGAGCCGTTATGTCTGTAATCGGTGTACTTACGGCTTCGTTTTCGATCTTTGTAGTACTTAGTCGATTGTTGTTTACTCATTTTGATCACTGCGAAAGCGCGGTTCTCCCTCACCGATGATCTTTGCTCCGCAGAGTTCACCGTAGTGGTCGGATAGTTCACCGTAGTGGTCGGATAGTTCACCATAGTGGTCGGATAGTTCACCGTAGTGGTCGGATAGTTCACCGTAGTGGTCGGATAGTTCACCATAGTGGTCGAATAGTTCACCGTAGTGGTCAGAGAGTTCACCGTAGTGGTCGGATAGTTCACCGTAGTGGTCGGAGAGTTCACCAAAGTGATCGGTCTTTGGCGTGGTCGACGCATCGCCACTGAATATGGTTTGGTTAGTTTGGTTTGTAGGAGATGGTTTGCGAAGGAAAATTGTATCAATTTATTAATTTTGCATCCATCATCGAGCATCATGTTTCATATTCCGCATCATGTTAAACATGGCAATGTTACTACGTGTAGTAAACAAAGGTGAACACGTGGTAGTTAATCAAGTTGCGGAGGAGGTTGATCTCGTCTGTTGAGGTCGGATCGAAGACTTGTGAAATGTCGCAGAGCCGGACTTTTCCGTCATCATCGAAGGCAAGCCGGATGCATACAACCCTACCTTATGTTTTACAAATTAATTTCAATTTCACTTTTGCTTTCCGTCATTGCATTAAGTGATTAAGAGTTAAGTAAGAGCCTAATTGGTGCATTACCACCCTTGTTATTCCATATTTACCATATTACCGCTTTTGAACTCATTATATGCCTAGTTTTGCTTAGCTATCGTAGAGGCGATGAAGTCGGTGACTACCGCCACCTACAAGTTTTAAATGGAACTTTGGTTAATTATAATAGCTTCGTGATATGGGAATGTGGAGTAATAAATCTAGACCGGGCGGACTCGGTGTGTGTGAGCCACAAGACATGGAGGTCTTGTGAGCGGGATCTTTCCACTTTGTGTCGATTAAGGCACGTCCGTTGTTGAATTGCATGAGGTGAGAATTTGTAGTACTAACCACATACTCGATAAGCCTTTACTTGGCGATTCTATTACGAGAATGGCTACTCGGAGAGTTGGGAGTGGAGAGATGGCGGAATAGCGTGTACCCACGTGGCCATGTAATGGAATGGTGGAGTCTTGTATTCTCGGGTGGTGCGGACCCGTTCTTGTTTTAGAGGATCCGAGGGTAGGTTGGTATATGTAGGTCGTGGACCCGCATATGTCGTGTGGTCCTGGAAGTCCCAATTTGGGTTTATAATCGGTTCGAATCGTCGTTGCTCTCGGTTATGGAGACTCAACTCATCATGTTCATCATCGTAGTATTAATAACTGTGGAACTTGAGAATGGTTGATGAAGGTGTTGGATATAAAGTTTCATGATCTTATTACGGATCGTGTCATCTTTGTATATGATTTTATGAAGTTTAAAGCCCTGTTGAAACAAAGAATTTTGTCAAAGAGCTTTTTTTAAAAATAACTTTGATTATTGCTAAAACCATACCTTGAATCCTCGAGAACTGCGCATTCACGAGTTGTTCCAGTTCTTATTTTGTTAAGTCTTGTTGAGTACTTTTGTACTCGTGGTTCGTTGACCCTTGTTGCGTGGTGAGCCTCATGAGCGAGATCTGTTTTGGATCGTCTTTGCATGACTATCGTTCGCTTCGACGATGAGAAGTAAATGTGTGGCCCTTGGGCAGGGCAGTTTCATTGTGTGTTTTGTATTATATTATAATGCCACTCCACTATTTCGTTTTGTAATAAATATCGAACCTAGTTGCGAGGTTTGAAACTACTGTTTTGTAAATTATGTTATTGTAAGACTTCCGATGTTTTTACTCGTAGTGTAGATATTTGAATAAATGTTGTAACTTCGCAATGACTCAGAACGTGATCCCGCCGGAAATCGTGGATGATTAGGGGTTCCCGGGGACACCCGATGCAGACTTCTTAAGTTGGAGAGAACATATGCATTGTTGTCAAAGGTCGTTGTTTAGGCGATGACAAGTGTATGTGGGTCCTATAATTTAGGAGGTTCTCGCCACAATGGGCGTAAGATCGATGGCGGCAATATCGGGAAAGCGTTAAGCTTGACTGGGCGGTTGCAACATGGTAGTATAACCAATCGATGGTGGCGGGTGAAAGCGCAGGAGGCTAGGGCGATTGGTGGCGGATGTCTCGGACGCAAAGGCAAGGGGGCAAAATGAGAACCTTGGGGCGAACCCGTGGTTTTATAGGGGCGACGGCGCGAGAAGGGCAACCGTCGCCTCGATCTCCGATTATTGCCACGCGCACCGCCGCGTCACATCGTGGGACACGCGCCCGCAGTCCCTATCCTTTCCCATCGAAAATCACGGTGGACGGTTCACCTTCCCAGTGAATCGAACTCTCTTCCCACCTAGGGAAGGCGGTCACAAAGTTTTTTTTCTATTTGGCCCACCTAGGGCCTAGAAGCTCGATGATGATAAGTAATGTGTGGCGGGTCCACGAACAATCCAAAATCAAGGTAATATAGCATAATCGGGTCTCGATCCATGGTCAAGCCCCAATTAGGTCATCGAATGAGATCCCTAATGAATGGGATACCACGACCCCTCGAAAAAATATCCAGTTGACGAAAAAACCAAGTCCTTCACCTTACCCGTGTGAAGGTGTCGATACAACCCCAAGCGGTTCTATCCGAATCACTGGAGGCTCGAGGCTACACCCATCGGTGGCGCCGCGCGCACCCTCCGCAAAATGACTGGACGAAATCGAAAAACACCCTCCAGCGGTTCTATCCGAATCACACGGAGGCTCGGGGTTACTCTTGTCGGGATCTAATACCAAGGTACACGGAAGGTGGAACCAATGACCATCGAACGTTAAAACTCGCCACGGGCCGGACAAGGGCTTTGCTGCGTTCTTTGCCCGAATGATGAAAGTTAGGTTCCGTCTCGCCCGACGCCTTTGGGCCAGCCCTGCCTCGCCCGAGGGCAAAAGGGCTGGCCTCCGTCTCGCCTGACGGCTTTGGGCCAGCCCCGCCTCGCCTAAGGGCAAAGGGCTGGCCTCCATCTCGCCCGACGCCTTTTGACCAGCCCCGCCTCGCCCGAGGGCAAAGGGCTGGCCTCCGTCTCGCCCGACGCCTTTGGGCCAGCCCCGCCTCGCCCAAGGGCTGAAGGCTAGTCTCCGCCTTGCCCGAGGGCTGAGGGATACACTCCGCCTCGCCTGACCCCCGAGGGGTGGGCTCGGTCACGCCCAAGGGATAAGGACTAGGCTCCGCCTCGCCCGACGACCGAGGACGAACCTCGCCCCGTTCGATGTCCAAAGGCTGGTTTTATCTTACCTGGTAACTTCTCTCCCGTTCCCTCGTGATGATGGGTACAGAGCAAGACAAGACGTTCGAGTCAACCACGGCTTCAAGGACCATACCCTGCGTCCCGGTAGGAAAGGTACTGCCAGGGAACGACTGGGCAGGTGCTTTAGACCCTCCTGGGTGCCGTAGAGCCCAAAAGGTATTGCAGGCGCATACTCCTCGCCCTGTAGAGTTGTAGGCGCCGCCTTCAGCTCTGGGACACGGAACCCGATGAAGGTACACGACAACCACTACGCTCCAGAAAAGGATTTGTGATCTCCACGAATGATGGACATGCCGTCACCACATTATGGACCCAAGGGAGCGGCGCCCGCTTCCCGACCCCTCGGGTCCACCGACTCGTAGGACCTTGCCCACAGCGCTACTCCGAACCTCGACTCCGTGTCCCTCCGACAGAGACTCATAGAGCTAAAAGGCGTGCGGAGCAAGGCTGGGCGAGGTTCATAAGTCAAAACCACTATACTCCAGCCCATACCCTACGCAGGGCACTATTCTGTAACCATCCTGATATTCTGCAGAAGCATCCACAGTATTGTAGGCGCTTATCTTCCTTTCGCACCCATCAGAATGGGTAAGGAGGCTAGGTAGAGCACGGATCCTAAGCCTTGACCCTTGTAAAGCCGTCCCCTCCATCTATAAAAGGGGATGCGCTTCCTCCAGCTAAAGGGGACCGAAAAACAACGCAACACACACACATAGTCAAGCTACTACCAAGCTCTCAACTTTCTTTCAACCCTTCCATCAGAGACTTGGGACATGTCCCTCTCTCGATCATTTGTATCGCCTACTACAAACCATTCACGGTGCTAATAACACGAGCAGCAACAAACTGGACGTAGGGATATTCAGCCCGAACCAGTATAAATCTTGTGCCCTTTAGCGCACCATCCGAGCCTAACGTGCATTACTATAAATTTACTTGCCGGTGCTTGTACGAAACACCGACACCGGTCCAACGTCCGGTCGTTGAACACACCCTAGTTGCGCGAGCTAACACTGACCGGACGCGGCACCTGTGCGTCCGATCCAGCGTTTGATCATCATCCAAGTCTCCATTCACCTCAAATTTTACCAACTTTGTGAATGACATCGACTTCAACTGATCTATGGGCTGTCCTTGAGCTACCTAGTGCTAAGTTTCACAAGTGTGCACCATATCTAAACCATTTGACTCATCTAGGTCAAGCTACTAGTTCATAGCCCCCTTAATAGTATGGCCAAAGGAAAAGAAACAAAGTCCTAAACTACTCTAAGTGTCTCTTCAACGCCAAACGACAATTAGAACTAGTCTGTCCTTAACCTTGTCGTCCATCCTTTGAAAACTGAAGCAATTTTCATCGACAGGGGCATGAAAACCATAATTGCCCAATCAATCACCATTACCATGACCCAACTTAAGTTGTCTCTGCAAAACATAAGTTAGTCATAGTAATCTTGTGTCGTCATTAATCACTGAAACCCAACTAGGGGCCTAGATGCTTTCAACCGCTCCTAGGGTGGTGGTGCCACCGTCACTTTTTTCCAGAGAGTACCCCTAGGTCTTCGTGGCACCGGACAGGGCACCGCCCCGGGGTGGTGGTGCCACCGCCATTTTATTCTAGAGAATGGTGTTTCAGGGGCTTGGTCACCGCCCCTAGGGTGGAGGTGCCAGCCCAGCAACGGTCACTTGAAAAGTAGTCATTGGGGTGGCATCGGACAAGAGGTGGCGGTGTGCCACGTTGCTGTCCGGTGCCCCAAAAAGGCTGAGGGGAGGGCTAACGGCTAGTTCCTTAGGTTGGGGCTATTTATACCCCTCCATTTCGAACTTTTGGTCTCTCTTGCCCATTTGTTTTGCTGAGGAAATACTTTGGTGTGCAAGGAAGAGCAAGAGCCTAGTAGGGTGATTAAGATTTGCCAATCCAAGATTAAGGACCTCATTAGTGCGTAGAGATAAGTAAGTGTGCATCCACTCCTCTCATTAGGCTTGGTCGGGTCAAGTGAGAGTCATGCTTGTTACTCTTTGTGATCACCATCACCTAGATGGCTCGATGGTGATTGAAAGCTTGGTGATCATCCGTCGGAGCTTGTGGATGACCCAAGTCGTCTTATGAGAGGTTGTGGGCGATTCACCGCGACGGAGTGTCGAAGAATCTGTCCCGTATAGAGCACTTGATCCTTGCGCGGATCAAGGGGGAGCTACACCCTTGCATGGGTGCTCCAACGAGGACTAGTGGGGAGTGGCGACTCTCTGATACCTCGGAGAAACATCGTCGTGTTCCTCTCCCTCTCTTTACTTTGAGTATTTATATTTGAGCAATTCAATTCATGTCTTTACATTCTTAGAATTGCCATGCTAGAGTAGGATTGGAACATAAGGTGCAAAACTTTTTATGCGATAGAACAATAGAAACACTTCTAGGCATAAGGGGGTGAAATGGGCTAAGTGTAGGGCTTAATTATTGCAAGAAAGTTAGAACTAGCCCAATTCACTTTCAATTGGGCATCTTGATTCTTTCACAAACAACAAACAAGGCTGAATCTGGTATGCAACTCCTAGATATGTACTACCTTTGTTAAAAAAGAATACAACTACGTGTTGCATGTCAATTAAAATAATTCACGTTTGAACAAGTTTATACTAAAGTATTCATATTTATAACTCCAAATTAATTTTTTACGAAAATACATTTCATAACTAATCTTATTATATTTATTTGATATTATTGTTACTTTTTATCTATAATTGTTAAAAGGTACTAAAACATGACGCTATGCTAGATTTGTATTTTTTTGACGGATGGAGTACAACTATTCTGCATGTACATGGTGCCCTCTCCATGGTTTTCTTCTCCTTCTCACGTGTTTTTTTAATGCGACGGGATAACAGATTGTTAGCTAAGAATTTAAATAAGTATTTGTTTGAATTTATAACTAAAGTGTCTAGTATTTTAGATGTTTGTTCTGCTGAGTGTCTAACATGAATCGAAGACTTAGCTGAAAGTGGTTGAAAAACGTTATTCTAGCTGAAATGTTGTGAGAAAAAAATATTCAGCTAAAAAAACTAAACAAGCTAAATTTAAGAGAACCGAACGGGCCATAGCAGTTATATGTTGTGAGGCCGTGTGTGCCTTGGCGCCTCGAGTTGCACTGCAGTCACCGAAGTTTGGTACGAGAGCAGCAGAGCACCGCCACGCCACCAACCTCTGCCGCGCGCGGGAACGCGACTTCTTGGCGCCATAATGATCTCCGGATTGCGCACGATCGTCTCCGGTCTCCAACCCGCCGTTACCACGCATCCCGAGGCCACTGGAGTACAGTACTATATACAGTAATAAAGTCCCACCGCGGCAAGGATGCCGAACAACGGTATGGTGTGGAGCCCAGGCGTCATCAGCTGTTTAACACGCCAACACCACCGCGCCGTACCGTTTCTGCGGTTAACAATCCCATCACCTATTCGCCTTCGTCCTCCGCCGCCTCCACTCCCCAGTACTCCTCTGCAAGCGGCTAGCTAGGGCAGCTCGCCGTTCGCCACCGCACCAAAGTGGTGGGCCACGGTCGCAGCGGCTTCACTGTTCCCTGCCTCCCGTGCTCAGTAATAAAAGCTGTAAAAAGACGGGGAGGGCAAAAGGCTCCAAGCGACAAGGGCAGGCAGCGAGCGACTGTACTGTACGTGCGACGAGAGGGAAGCAACGAGCAGTCGAGCACCAGACAGACAAGAACCCAACCCACCGTGGCTCCGTCTCTCTCGCCGCTGTCCATTTCCTACTTGCGGCGGAGCGCGCAGGCGAGACAACCGCGAGACCCCAAGAAAACACCACAAAACGAAAAGAGCATGCCTCCCAACGGCAGCACTGCTCTGCTGCTCCTCCTCCTGCCACCGCTGCTGCTGCATTCCTTCGCCAATGCCGGCTCTCTGGACGCCGACGTCGCGGCGCTGTCGGACTTCCGGCTCGTCGCGGACCCATCCGGCGCCGCGCTGGCGACCTGGAACCTGTCCGCGAACCCAGCGCCGTGCGCCGGGGGGGCGTGGCGCGGGGTCACCTGCGCCGGCGGCCGCGTCACGCGGCTGGTGCTCGAGGGCCTCGGACTCTCCGGCGACGCCGCGCTGCCGGCGCTCGCCAGGCTGGACGGCCTCCGCGTGCTCAGCCTCAAGGGCAACGGTTTCTCGGGCGAAATCCCCGACCTGTCGCCGCTCGCGGGGCTCAAGCTGCTGTTCCTCGCGGGCAACGCGCTGTCTGGCCCGATCCCGCCGTCGCTGGGGGCGCTGTACCGCCTGTACCGGCTCGACCTGTCGTCCAACAACCTGTCCGGCGTCGTGCCGCCCGAGCTCAGCCGGCTCGACAGGCTGCTCACCCTGAGGCTGGACTCCAACCGGCTCAGCGGTGGGATCGACGCCATTGCGCTGCCGAGGCTGCAGGAGCTCAACATCTCCAACAATTTGATGTCCGGGAGGATTCCGGCGGCGATGGCGTCGTTCCCGGCCGCGGCGTTCGGCGGGAATGTTGGTCTCTGCAGTGCGCCGCTCCCACTGTGCAAGGATGAGGCGCAGCAGCCCAATGCGTCGGCGGCGGTGAACGCGTCCGCGGCAGGGGACTGCCCTCCGGCTTCCGCCATGGTGGCGGCGTCCTCGCCGTCGGGGAAGCCAGCGGGCGCCGAGGCGGCAGGCGGCGGCGGCAAGGGGAAGATGAGCCGCGCCGCCGTGGTGGCAATTGTGGTCGGGGGATTTCGCCGTGGTGGGGCTGGTGGCCGGGCTGCTCTTCTGCTACTTCTGGCCGCGCCTCTCCGGGCGGCGGAGCGGCCGGCGCCTCCAGCAGGGGGAGAAGATAGTGTACTCCTCCAGCCCTTACGGCGCCGCCGGTGTCGTCGCGGCGGCTGGTGCTGGTGGCGCGACGTTCGAGCGCGGGAAGATGGTGTTTCTGGAGGACGTGAGCTGCAGCAACGGCGGCACGAGGCGGTTCGAGCTGGAGGAGCTGCTGCGCGCGTCCGCGGAGATGCTGGGGAAGGGCGGGTGCGGCACGGCGTACAGGGCCGTGCTCGACGACGGCACCGTGGTGACCGTGAAGCGGCTGCGTGACGCCACGGCACCGGCGGCCGCGTCCAAGAAGGACTTCGAGCACCACATGGCCGTGCTGGGCCGCCTCCGCCACCCCAACATCGTGCCCCTCAACGCCTACTACTACGCCCGCGACGAGAAGCTGCTGGTGTACGAGTACATGCCCAACGGCAGCCTCTTCTCCGTCCTCCACGGCAAGTCCTCTCCGCTTGTCTCGTGAATAGTTTTTGTTGGCTTGATTTAATGCTGAATTGAAACAACGTGGTATGATGACGATGCAGGGAACCGGGGCCCTGGGCGCACGCCGCTGGAGTGGGCGGCGCGCCTGCGCATTGCGGCCGGCGCCGCGCACGGGCTAGCCTACATCCACCACTCGGGCCGCCGGGGCAGCGGCACGCCAAAGCTGGCGCACGGCAACATCAAGAGCACCAACATCCTGCTGGACAGATTCGGCATGGCGCGTCTCGCGGACTGCGGCCTGGCGCAGCTGACCCCGGCTGCCGCGGCGGCCCGCTCCGCGGGGTACCGCGCGCCCGAGGCGCCCCCGCCGCCCCGTCCCTGGGCGTCGCACAAGGGCGACGTGTACGCGCTGGGCGTGGTGCTCCTGGAGCTCCTGACGGGTCGGTACCCGGGCAGCGAGCTCCCCAACGGCGGCGTGGTGGTGGAGCTCCCGCGGTGGGTGCAGTCCGTGGTGCGCGAGGAGTGGACGTCGGAGGTGTTCGACCTGGAGCTGATGAAGGACAAGGGCATCGAGGAGGAGATGGTGGCGATGCTGCAGCTGGCGCTGAGCTGCGCGGCCGCGGCGCCCGAGCAGCGGCCCAAGATCGGGTACGTGGTGAAGATGATCGACGAGGTCCGCGCGTGCGGGGTGGTGGACGCGTCAGCTTCGCCGTCGCACGAGTCGTCCGTGGACGAGTCCTCCGGCGTCTCCGACTCGCCCGCCGTGTCCGAGGGTGGCGGCGGCGGCGCGCTCAGCCAGTGACGGAGGGCGCGCGGGGCGGGGCGACCTGGTGTTGGTGGTCCTTCGGAATTGCCTTGTGATGAGTGCCTTCGATATGATTTAATTTGCTCTTTTTTTTTTTTTTGCTTTTTGGGGTGAGGTGGATTTAGCGATCTGGTGATCGGCATGTAGTAAATTGTTGGTTGGATCTGGTGATCCCGTCGTCGTTTTAGTAAAGTTTGTTGGCTCTGATTCTGATTGTTTTTTAACTGGCATCACATTAAGATCCCCAGAGTAGCAGCTGCACGCGGCGGGGAATCTTTTTGTGTTGATCCACGAGAAAAGTTGTGCTCTAATTGAAATTTTTTCAATCTAAACAAGGTCTGAGTGGATCATGACTGTCTTTTGGTGCATCTTTTACGGCTACAGTGGTGTTGTCACTTTTGGCGCTAGTAACCATTGTCCTTGGAACAGCAACTTGCACTGATTCATGGTGGCTGCTAATTCCAACTGATGTTTGCAGGCGTCGTCAGAACGCAGAACTCAGGTGCTTGTGTGATTGATTAGTTAAGTACTGTACTGAGAGTGATTGATAACACCGGCCGAGATATTTTTTAGTTAACGATATTACGAATTTTTCCTAACAAATATTTTCAGCTATAATTTATCAGTCAATCGGGGCATAAGTGTGATGATGGCCTCATTCGCTGATTAATCAATCCAGGGCTGCAGCAGGCCCAGCGAGGGCTGCCGTGGCGGACCTCGTTGGTTCCGCGGGCCGGACGGGACGAGTGAGACCGGCGTCAGTGTGTAATGATGACGGGCGCTAGGGCTACGGGATGCATGGGCGGGAGGGACCCCGGGCCGTTTGCGGACGTGGTTTGGACACAGCCTCCTCGTCTTGTCTCCATCTCATGGCCTGCCGTGTCTGCCTGCCGTGCGGCCGTTCCACGCACGGCCTACTGCTGCCTAGGAGGAGGAGATGACAGAGGAGGGAGGGCCTCTCTGCATCGCTGCAACCCTGGTGATGCGAAGGAAAGGAACGTTGGACGACGCTTAGAACCCCGCAATTCTCTGGGCTGGGCTCGTTCGGCTGGTGCCAAAATCAGCCGTTTTCACTGTTTAGGGTTGAAAACACGGTTTATACTTTCAAAATTCTTCCAGATTCATCTATATTCCTCCAAATTCCTTTAAAAAAAAAATCGGCGTTGTTGTGTTGTGCGGTTCGTTCCGACGCAATGCCATGACTCCTGGGCTCATCCGCTCATGGCTGCCTCCTGTCCTTCCTGGAAGCGAACTGCGCACCATCCAGTCGTTTGCATCGCCATGGCCATGGTGCCACAGTGACTGGTAACTGGTCTACAGGAATGCTGTTAATGTGACATACTACGAGTAGTACTAGTACAAGTTGTCCCGGAACTCTGCGGGCCTGCACTTGCCAATTGCCATGATCCCCCAAGGACCAGAGGCCTCAGCGAATGAGCGATATTGGCCATGGACGCATTGATGAGTTCAATGTTGGTTAGGCGGCCATCGCGCATGAACAGAACGGACCACGAGCCCCTCTCGATCCACCTCGGCATCATAAAAGATCTCCGGGTCCCGGTCCTGCAGCCACAGTCCAGGACGATCATTGCAGCTGCGGCCACGCCCAGCAGTACAAACGTCTCCTCCGTTTCAGCAGCACGGAGTCCTACTACACCCACGCGCCCAGATCACCTCCAAATTTTAACAAACGTCTCCTCCGTTTCAGCAGCACGGAGTCCTACTACACCCAACCTATAAAAATTAAGCGTACAGTCTGCGCTCTGCCCCTGCCCCTGGCCGGTGCTCGCTCTCTGAATTTGCCAATACTAATCTTTTTCTTCCTCGATGAAAACCTTTCAAGTGGTTTTGGACTTTGGTACTACTGTAGTTGTACGAGTACTGTATTTTTGCCACCAAGTACGAGATCCGTTCCTACGGTTACAAAGATCTACCTGTCACTTGTCAGTCAAAGTTTATACTAGTACCGGTAAATCTTGCACCCTCAGGACACTGCAACTTATAAATCCTCACTCCGTACTGTTGTTGGTGCATACGGAGTATACACTACTACTGTACAAACAACAATTACTACAGTACTCCTTCCGTCCCCCCAAATCGTTAGCATTTGTCTCTAAATAAGTTTATTATAAAAACACATTTCATAATCAATCTAATGATACTTATTTTTTACATATTATAAGTGTTTGTGTTTTTTGGTATAATTTAGTCAAAGTTTAAATCATTTGACTTCTTCAAAAGCGAGAGCCGTGTTCTTCCGTGGACGGAGCTAGCATATTTAGATCTCATTCTCGTATTGAGATTTTGGATTCTAGACAATGAGTATAGAATATGGATTATATTGTGAAAAAATGAGGGATGTTTTGATCTCATTCGAATAGTGATTATTGTTTTGTTATAGTGAAAAACTTCAAGAAGTAGGTTCGAGATAGGTAGTTAGATTCTAGAATCTCAGCATGTTTTGGTAGGTTATGGCTTCGGCTCTAAAAACACTTTTGTCGGAGGAGTTAGAGGAATCATATCAAACTTCTCCACTCACGAGGAGTCGTTTTTAATGCAAGATGAGCCGGAGTCATTTTTTTTAGAAGTTGGAGCTTCAATTTGTGACTCTTTCCTCAAGAGCAGCACCTGGGGAAGAAGTCGTGCCAAACCGACACTTATTCTTATTTTTCGATCTCATTCTAATTTTGGTTAAGAGATTCAAAGACTAGAGGGCCTTAAGCACTACGGTATTTTCTATCTTATTCTAATTTTTTGTTAAGAGATTCAAAGACTAGAGGGCCTTAAGCACGTACTCCCTCCGTCCCATTGAGTTTGTCGTTGGAAAACCGTGCCCCCCTCACAATCCCGCTTCCCGAGCGACAATCTTAACGGGACGGAGGGAGTATACGTTTTTTTTTTTCTTTCTGATAACTACGGTAGGTAGACGTTGTGGCAACGACGAATTCCGCTATTGCTCGCACTGGCGGAGCCAAGGCCCGGGCTCCTCTGCTGGCGCTACAAACACATTAGCCCAAATAGCCGAAGAGTCTTAGTAATACCTAATACCTACGTACCGCCCCTACTCAAAAAGAAAAGCTACGTACAAAGATGAGGCAGGCGCCACCTAGAACTTAGTGATTATTTTAGTTTAAAATTTAAAACTATTTTGGTTGTCTAATTTTGCTTGTATATTATATAATTATTATGTGTTCTACTTTACATAGCTTTGTTAGGACACAATACTAAAAACCGTAGATAATTTCTATGCCGTTTATTAATTTACGTAGACACTACTCTCTCTGTCCCACTAAGAATATCATTCTCATTCCCTGAGAAGTAAAAAAAATTAACTTTCACCAATCATATATACAAGAATATTAATATTTATAATACATAATTAGTATCATTAGATAAATCGTGGAATATATTTTCATAATAAATTTATATAGTGGTACAAATGTTGCTAATATTTTCTATAAAACTAGTCAAACTTGAGAAGCGTCTTTTTAGAGGGGACAAAGAGAGTATATTCCTAATTGATAGTTTCTACTGAATAATCTTTTGTCCAGTGACATATCTTTTTTCTTCGTCGTTTACCTATCATATTTTTTTATATCTTCGTTCCTGTGTAGCATGGTTTCTTGTTAAGAAACTATTTTATTCTTTCTTTTAATTGCAGTATCACGTCATCTTTTTACTTAGTTGAAATCCTAACTAATGAACATATAAACCATGTGGTTTATGTGTTAGGAGTGGCCTTACTATTAGCATGGCGTTGTCTCCGCCACTGATTGCTCGCCGTGCGCCCGGGCATCGCAGCGGAGCAACCCGAAAACGCGGACGACCGAGAGGGAGAGGGATGCATGGCAGCATTGGCTGCGTGGGTACTGTACATGGAGTTACTGCGGGCGTTATACGTACGTACAGATTTACTCTGCGCGTGTGGACCTACGATATGTAACTGCCCGTCCGGCCACGGGCCACAGGTAGCAGATCGAATCCATATACAGCCTGTTCGCTAGGTCGTATTTGACTTATAAATCATGATTTATCAGCTAACGAATAATATTTTTCTCTCACACCAAACCAGTCAACAGTACTTTCAGCCATGACTTATCAGACAAATAAGCTCAAACAAACAGATAGAGGCTGGCAACAGCACAGGTCTATACCGCCGTTGCATGTCTTGCATCGCCGGACCAGCACCAGCAGTGGTCCTCCTGACTCCCGACTCCTGTCCAGAGCAAGCTGCATCGCGTTCCACCGAGCAACGAGTGGTGTGCCCCGCCCATGCATGCACAAGCACACAGTACACTGCTATGTGCTATGCTGTGGCACACGCAACCGAGAGCATGCATGCAGCACATGCTATGCCGTGCAAGCGAGACGATGGATCGCTATACAGTGAAGTGGTTAGCCAACGCCAGCAGCGCCTGCATCCAGTGAGTGCAGTGGCGCTTTATTCGGCCTTTCTCCATCCGCTCTCCTGACTCCAACCGGCTTCATCCCCTTGTTGCGTCCGTCAACTGTCATATACACTACTCATGGTGCAGTCTCGCATGCATACGCACCCAGCAGCCCTATTCGCTCAAACAACTTCCACAGTACTTTTTAGCGAACGAAAAGTACTGCTGAAGACGCTGAAATTTGGCTTATGCTGATTTGTTGTGAAAGAAAAATACAATTCGTTCGCTGAAAAGTACTGCTGAAGTTGTTCAAGCACGCTATCAAGCTTACGCAGCTAAATGGGCAATTCGGGGGCGCCTCGCCGCAGCCGCTCCAGAAGCCCCACCTCCGCCTCTCCTCCGGCCGCCGCCACTGCCCTCTGGCGTGCGGCGGCGGCGGCCCCAAAAAGGTCCCCGTCGCGCAACCTCCTTCCTCCCCCCTCTCCTCTCCACCCTCTCCTCCAACACCCTGCCCTTCCCTGAAGCTTCTCCAACGGGTTGGCCAGCCGGCAGGCCAAGTCTGCCTGCCCCTTCGCCGGATCTACGTCGGGCGTCGCCGGATTAGGCGCGTTGCGCCGGCCGGTGGCCTATCCTGGGCGGCCCGTGTGCAGCTCTTGGAGGCTGCGGCCGGCTGGAGGTCGGGCCTGCCGGTGCCTGGCGGGGTGGATCTGCGAGGTGGCGAGCGGTCTCTCCTGGGCGACCTGTGTTGTGCCAGACCTGTTGCTTTGGCCGACGACGGCTGGCATGGGCCGGCCGGCGCTTGCGGGGCGAGCCATGGTCGGAGGTGTCCCACAGCCAACCGGCGGGCATGGTCGTGGCCTGCCTCCCCCCGTTAGCTGGATCTGCGTCGGTGCTAGTGCCTGGAGGCCTTGGCCCGGGTTGGAGCGCCACCTGCCGGGCACACGACTGCCAGATCTGATGGCCGAGGTTGGGGGTGTGCAGTTGGAGCTGCTGGTGCGGGTGCATGGGTGGCTTGCTCCTAGTGACGTATAGGTTCTGGGTGA
Source organism: Miscanthus lutarioriparius (assembly GCA_904845875.1). Classification (NCBI taxonomy): domain Eukaryota; kingdom Viridiplantae; phylum Streptophyta; class Magnoliopsida; order Poales; family Poaceae; genus Miscanthus; species Miscanthus lutarioriparius. The sequence goes on from CAJGYO010000006.1 coordinate 95,677,514, forward strand.
AAGCCCTGCCTGGCTCCTCCGAGCCGGCGGCAGTGGCGCAGCCGTGTCATCTGCCTTCTTGGAGGCGTCGTCGAAAATCCTGTTCGTCAGGGCAGGCTGGGTCGCATGACCTGCTCATGCGCTTCTACCAGCGATGTTGGCGTCTGCGGATGTCATGGTCCTTCCTGATGGCATCGCTGGAGCACCTGTGCTGCCCATCTTCCGTGCTACCGCTGGATTCGCTTCTTCGTGCTATGCCCGTGTGTCCTTCAAGTTCGTCTTCGCAATGGTCTGTCCAGCCTGCTTGGTGTTATCGCCGTCGATTCTTCTGCAACGGATACTTTGTCGTCGTCACTGCTCGGGCAGATGCTTTGCCGCCGAGGTCACCTTAGCTGCTGAGGGCGTGTTGGACCCACTCTTTTGCGGATGCTTTGCCGCATCTTGCTCGGGCCGATGCTTTGCCGCCAAGGTTCTTGTTCAGGCGGATACTTTGCCGCCGTGCTGCTGGTTGATCTTGTTCGAGCGGATACTTTGCCGCCCTACTGCTGGATGCTTGGTCTTCTACCGGCAGACGCTTTGTCACCACGGCTTCACCGTCTACGTTGACGGCCATTGCGCGGATGTATTTTCTTTTGCAGGCATAGTTGGTTGGGGTTTTGTGGTGGAGGTCCCACCCTCCCCCATCGTATTTTCTTGTTGTCCGTTTGTCTTGGTGAGATTTCTCAAGTAATCCTGTGAGTCCTATGTAACCTTGAACTCTACTTATGCTTAATAAAAAATGTGCCTAGGGTACGATCTCGAAAAAAAAACCTTACGCAGCTAGAAACATGTTCATCGATCATAAAGCTTTGTTCGTCATCAGCTCATGCATGCTATAACCTGCGAGTAACTGCTAAGGAGAGCTGAACTTGCAATCCGGACTACTATAGATGCGAGATGCATAGTATGCAGCTGAGTACTTGCATCTAATCTAAAAACAAAAACATGCACTCTAAGAGTAGTCCACGACTATGAAACTGTAGCGTATTGATACTGATCCAGTACTCCACAACGCGAAGCGCGGCGAGGACTGTGGAGTACTGACTGGCGCGCCCCTGTTGCTGCACATGACATGAGCGAGCGCCGGGGCCCGGGCAGATCGGTCGTGCAGTGCGCTTTGCCTTTGCTCGATCGCTTTCCGCCCTCGTCTCGACCCCGTCGGCCTGATCAATCCCCGCTGTTCGGTCCCCCTTCGCTGTACTATCTCCGCAGCGCGGCTGCGGCTGCGGCTGGCTTGGTAGGGCTATACCTCCTCCTTGACCTAGCATGGACGCAGAAGCGCGCGAAAGAGAGGGCGATCTGGCGCTGGAACAGGAACAGGAGGTGGCTGGCGGATGCTGACCGGATGGTAGTGGACCTGATACCTGATAGTGGCCGGCCCGGTGGATCGGACGGCGAAAGGTGCCGCGTTGTCTTCGAGTGTTGTCTTGAATGGTTTTGTTTTTTACGGTAATGCTAGAAATGGGATACACGGGGAAAAGTGTTGTCTGAAATAACACTATGGCTTATCTTATGTCCAGTCACTAGCACAGTAGCACATCTCAATTCTCAGCAACGTTATGTAATCACCACAGGTAAATGAAAGGGAAATATTTCCCTTCAAAACAAATAGCACCAGATAATACGGTAACAATTAAATTCATTTCTGAGTAAAATGAAGCAACTGAAGCATAAAAACCTTTATCGGCCTTGATGGATCAGGTCACTTCAGGATGGCTCCTCCTAATAGAGAAAAGAAAAAAAAGGGAAATGAGGCGTTGCTGACTTAAAGTTGCGGTCTGGCTATACAAATAAAATACTACTAAAATCAATAACCAACGATAAGATTGGGCACGCTTCGTAATTGAAAGGAACCTTCAATTCATTATATAATAACTCACCCCTGTCCCATATATACACCAAACGATGTTCATCCTTGGAATAACTTATCCTATTCCATCGAGGATGGCCATCAAATCCTCTTTGCTTGACAAAACAAAAATGAGCACTCAAAACAGATCCTGTCAAGATCTACTCCGTAGATCACAATATCGATTACCTATACATCATTGGCCACATGCTTCCGACCTGCCCTTACGCTGCATCCAAAATAGTTGTTCTAAGTTGAGAACAAAGATGGTCATAAAATTAGGGCCCTATTCGTTTGGAGGAATCTGAAGAAATCTAGATGAATTTGAAGGATTTTTGTGATAGAGTAAACAGTGTTTTTCATCCAGGAACAATGTTTTCTGGCTGGTATTTGCACGAGCCGAACGGCCCCTAGATATTTTAAATTGAAAAAAGTCTACTTACCCCCCACCTTTCATACATGGTCTACTTCACCCCCAACTATGAAACCGTCTGTTTTACCGTCTGAACTTTCCAAAATCGTCTATTTTACCACCCCCCCCGGGCGTTTTTTGACAGCGGTTTTGCTACAGTAACGATGGGTTTGAATTTATTTATTTATTTTCAGTGAATTTTTGAAAAATCATAAAATGAAAAATCTAATTTTATTGGACTCCACATGAGTAGATCTACATAGTGAATATATAATACGGTATGCTTTAATACAAATTTTTTTTGTAGCTTTAGATTAATTGGAAAATCCAATTTTCTGTAATTAATTAGAATTTATCTATAACTAAGTTATACATAGTCCAACGAGTACGAAATTTTTACTATAGTTCAAACATACAATAATTAGCGTATCATAAAAATTTCACCACAATTGGACCATAGAAGCTGCAGCTATGAATTATTCTAATTAATTACAGACAAAATTAGATTTTCCAATTAATCTAAGGCTACAGTAAAAATTTTATACTAAAGCATACCGTATTATATATTTACTGTGTAGATCTACTCACGTGGAATCTAATAAAATTAGATTTTTTATTTTATGATTTTTCTATGATTTTTCAAAAATTCACCGAAAATAAATTTAAAAAAATTAAACCCACCGGCACTGTAGCAACCCACCGTTGTTGTAGCAAACCCGCTGTTACTGTAGCAAAACCGCTGTCAAAAACCGCTCGGGGGGTAAAATAGACGGTTTTGGAAAGTTCAGAGGGTAAAACAGACGGTTTCATAGTTGGGGGTGAAGTAGACCATGTATAAAAGGTGAGATTAAATAGACTTTTTCCATTTTAAATTTCAATATAGCTAATTGTGTCAGGTCTTAACAATAAAAGAAATGGGAAAAGGGAGTGAATGTGCATGTGCGTACATGAATAGACAAGTATGTAACTCACAATTATGCTGTCTATTCAAGAGCAAACGTAGAGAAAAACTTGAGATCTATATGATTGCAGTACATCATATGACATATGTGGCTGATAAATTATGGCTGAAAGTACTATTGGCTAATTTGTTGCAGAGAAAAATACTATTCACGAGTTTAAAAAGTATGGCTTATAAGCCAAGCGAACAGGGCAATAACGGGCGTAGAGAACTTTTCAAGAGCATATTAAGTGCATTGAAATATCTAACGACTAACAGCCAAACTCTAAATTGCTGAAACGAGAGAGATACTTGATCGAAGCCAAACTATTACCGCTGATATCAGATGTTGGAGGCTGCTGTGGAATCGCAGTTGGCTATCACCCAGTGAATATCCTATTTCTCATAGCACTTCGATAACTCATTTGCTCTCTTCTGGTGTTAGAAGGAGAAGGAGCTTTGTCTATGAATGTTGGAGTCTATTGAAAGAAGCAGATACCTGTAAGAACAAAAAAAGGTACACCGTTTATTCTTAAATAAATTCATGGTGCTTCTCTCCAGCAGTTAACTTTACAGCAACCTTTGATTTAGAATGATTCGCAAAAAGACGAGAATTTGGCATTAAACAGCTTATGTTTTATGTGGCAAACTTAGACTGTTTTATGTGAATATTAAATACTGTTGTTCTATATACTGTACTAACCAATGGCACAATCTGGGAAGTAAAATCAGTCAGAATTCCCAGGAAAAAACAAGGCAAAAGCATGATGTTAATCTACATGAAAGAAAACCAATTTAGAAAAGCAAATAGGCATGATAACCTTGATGAAACCTTATATGATTGTATTACCAGCATCAGTATATTGCATGTGGCCATTGCATTCAAGCTTGAGATTTTAACTTAATTTTTCTACATTAGAGGTATTTAGTTTATGCCAAAATAACGATGCCTTTGGTGTCCCAGCATAGCAGGTCCCAAGCCCTGATAAAGGAGGAGGGTTATGTTAGGCTTGACGAGCCAATATAAAAACTTAGCTACTCTTATGGAGATAAAACCTAAAAGAATCCCGTTGGAGCGTAACCGTGACTAGGGGCTCATGTTGGGTTTTCACTCTAGCCTACCCCAACTTGCTTAGGACTAAAAGGCTTTTTGTTGTTGTTGTTGTTGTTGTTGTAACGATGACTACATCAAAGTATTTGATCAAGAACTCAAACAAAAAGGATCCAAACTATTCTTCAAGTAACCACACAAAACCAATGGTGCACACTTCGAAACTTTCCAAATGAAATATGTCAAAAGAATTTACTTCATTTTGTTTGTTTGTTTTTTCCTTTCAAATGATAAGAGCTTGCTTCACAAAAATAATAGCAGACTAGATAATGTAATCTACCACAAAGCAGGTGGTGTCATCCTTCATGTTTTCAAAGATCGCTTCACAAAACTAACAGGCACTGAAATTGGAAACTGAGTCAATCATACCTAGGCCCTACATCTTAATAATTAAATAATATGTATGTTTATTTCTATGTATAGCCACAACCCTGAGTCCTCAATCAAACAGAAAACAATATGTAAAAGGTGGAATCACAGAAACTCAGCTATGACAATCATTCACAGTCTGACAAACAGGAGTAGAATGATTGCTTCAGAATAAGTGTCTTTATAGACTTTCTCAAATATGAACTCATAGATAAACAGCCAATGGTCATCTTCACAGCAATATCCGATCAGCTTCACCGAATTTGGATGTTTTAACTGCCCTAGGATGATGTTAACCTCGGTCTGACAAGAAAACACATGACAGATAAACCTTTTCGATATATTTTTGAGCAAAACACAATACTGAAACAGTAATTTTCTAGGTTAACAATAAGCATGATAACAATCAAACCCATGCCCAAAGATAACAATAAACATGATAATATTCTCATTTTCCTCCGGCATAAGCCACCGACCATATTACACTCCTGTGCTTCATGAAGATACTGATTAAAGGAAAACATAAAAGTAAGAAGCATGACATGCATTATAGTTTATTTTTGAGAATATAGGTAAAAGAGCTGCATATCTTTGTATTAAGAAGAAGTAATGTTTGAAAGAATTTCCATCACAGCAGTTATCGGTGCTCGCTTACTCAGATTCACATAAAGAGGCTTATACAATAAAATGTCAAAAAAACAAGTCAGCACCCAGTTCTATCCTAAGCCAGAACTTGCATCATAAACAGATGCATTCAAATGGGTTCACTGTAAATAGGCATAAATCTTATAGCAACTTCGGCCCTGTTCGCTTGTCTTATGAGCCGTAATGTTTCAGCGAAGGAACAATGTTTTTCTGTCACAATAAATCAGCAAACAGTACTTTCAGCTTTTCAGCGAAGCGAACAGGGCCTTCACATCAAATTTCAGTTGACAGAAGATGCATTCGAATGGGTTCAGTGTAAATATTCTTATGGCAGACACTTTGTTTCAGTCTTATGCCTCTGCTTTTCAGTCTTACGAACAGCCCCATTGCACTTATCTCCCTGTTCGTCACCAACCAAAGGCCAACGGTAGTGAAAATCATGATAGTAAACCTCCAAAACAGTAGGAGGGTTTATCCAAAACATGTATAACAGTTTATACTTGCCAAAAAATGTAAAAGTAAAAATAAAAATGCTAAACATAGGCACTAGGCAGGAATAACTGTCTGATACTAACAAGTTCATATTACTCAGTAGAATTCTTTTACTTATAAAACATCAAAAAATTAAATTTAACTATGGCATAAATTGGTTAGTGTAAAGGATTATGTAATACCAAAACTAATCCATTATTGCAGCTTGTGATCAACAAGTCTAGAGGAGCATACTTGGTCAAAAAAAACCTAGAGGAGCATATCAAGTATGCAATGGTTGATCTGCATGTTCAGAAAATTTAGTGGATCTGGATACTAAGGACTATCAGTTCAGAAAGTTCATTCCTAAAACCTGCTCTTCTGTAGCCTGCCTATGTATGATAAAAAAAACTAGTGTAAGCAGATCAGGATCTTAAGACTTAATTCAGATTTGATGTTTCTATTTGCAGTTTAGTAAGTCAAACTGGTATTAGCAAATTGATAGCTATAGATTGAAAGGAGAGAGAAAAAATATGAACAAAGAAGTGACTCACTGGGTGGCATCCCTCCTAAAAAATTGATAGCTGACTGTGACCTAAACCGAAGTCAACAAATATTCAGACTGGGAAACAAAATTAGAATTTGGATTAAATCCAAGTACTGGTAAATCTAAAAACCAGGAGCTAGCCTCTGTACATATAATTGTATTGACTGCAGTGCTCCCAAATCCCAATCATCTTCCATGTGGAATTTTTCTAAAATCAACAGTCTTCTAATTGGATTGGTCAAAAAAATACTGATTTCTCCAAATAGATTGATATGAACAGCATTTTTTTTTCAATATAAATGTATTGATACACATCAATCTCATCTTTGTCAATGAAAACTGAACATAATCTCTTATGGGTCCTAGATCAGAATAGAGGCAACTTGCGGCTAGTGGTAGTAGTGGCGGAGGACGGAATAAAATGAAGGAATGGCAAAACTGATAACATAGACAATGGAAGATCCAAAGTCAAAGTAGTGCATACACATGCAACACACAGTTACGTGCTAAGTATGAATTATAGAACTACCAAACATATATATATTCATAAGCACAGAGAAGAGAATGAAGAAAACAAAGTGTTGCAAGATCTCATCATCTTATTGGAAAACTGTCTCTACTATGTCGGCGGATAGCCCATTTTTCCCCCACAGCTTTTATAAAATCTTGTTTCTAAAATCTAATTAACATATTTGAATCCTGATGGATGATCCTAGAAGTATCAACTGAAAATCTTGTACAGAGGCAGCAACATGTACATCATGATTTTACACGTTTGCTATGATATAAGAGGCTAGGCTCTGCAAACTTCCAAAAGTAGTATGCACAGTTGCACACACACATGAATGCAATAGAATAGAACTGTCTAATATGTAGCTGTTGATTATATAAATATTACCACCCTCTGTCCCAAATTATAGGTCATTGTGACTTTTCTAGGTACATACCTTTTGCTATGCACCTAGATATACTATATGTCTGGATACATAACAAAAGTTATGTACGTAGAAATGCCAAAACGATTTATAAATTGGAACGGAGGGAGTAAACAGGATAGAAGGGGCCAAAATTGTGCAGGCCTAAAATTAAAGGTACATGTGATTAATTGTTAATAGCAACAGCATATAAGTCACAGATGTGCCAAAAAGGCACAGGTTGTAATAAGAGAGAATCAGGGAAAGCTGAGTGATTTGTGCCCTGCTGCTTTGCACTTACATGCAAAAAGGCGTGTGCCTGAGCAAGTAAACTGCAGCTAGACTTCTAGAGTAGCTTCAGATGGTCATGCTGCACTAAACCTAGCCACACGCTTTTTGTGCATTTAACTACCCTGATAATATCACATTATGGGATACAAATGTTAATGAAACAATTGAATTGATGAAAGGCTGTCAAGAGCTTAGAATCAAATTTCAGATGTTCTAAAACAAGTCCGGTAAGGATAACTGGGCAAAAGATTGGAACCCATTAGGCTCTTAAAAATCACGAGTCCAGGAAGTTTTGCAGCCTGTGAAGGCTTGGGCATCCAAGGGTGAAACCAGGATTCAGATATAGGGGCCAGCTCACTGAGTGTCAACAAAAATTATGCGGTACCACCACCAGATCTTGATGCCAGTTGCCGCATGTCAGTGTCCTATCGCAGCATGTTTCTCACAAGCTACACAAGTGCGATCGCGTACTGTAATCCCTTGTACTAAAACTTTCCTTCCCTCTTAATGAAACACGTCTTACGGCAGGTTCACGGAAAAAAATGTCGGCTTAAAAAATATCGACTTTTTTTTTTTGCGACTAAATATCGACTTTGATGTTGGCATAAAAAAACTAATAAATCATATTTAATCTCTTCATCTTAGCAAAATGCTAAATATCAATAAAAGCCATCACGATCTTCAGAGAATGAGGTTCTTCAAGAGTTTTGGCAGATCGGGACACCAGTAACAAAATAATTCAAGTTTGCATGAGACTATCAGAGACATTAATGAGTATACAACGATTTTTGTCGTCCTAATCTGATACGCTAATCAATGCAAATGCAAAAGTACATGTAGTGCACAAAATCAAATCTCAACGTTGATTAAAAAAATCAATTTAGTTCTAATACTTCAGTGAGCACTCTAATGCTTTAAGGGTGCAAACAAAAAAATATCTGATGAAGTTATTCCGTGGATTTTATAAGGTTGATTTTGTAGAAAGCATTTTTCCATTGCAAATAGCAAAAGAACTACAACTTCAGCATCACAGGAAAAGAAAAAATTGAAGATCCCAAAATGGATAAATATCGTCACAAAAACTAAAAAGAAAAAAGTGAAATTATCCATGTCCACTCCTGCTAACGGAACAAGGAGAGCTTTACCAACACATGGATTATCCAAAAGGGTTACATTTATGATGGTCAAAAATTACAAATTCTTGCAGCTGCAAATATGATGACAGTAAGGCTACATTAGCTAACACACAGCAGATCTATTTAAAACAAAGAATTATGTATTAATATCCATATTGGACCTTTATGAAAGTGCACCTTAAGTAGTAAATCCCTTATAAGAATACTATATGGGATAAGCCATTAGCAACGCTAAAACACATGGATTGTGAAAAGTCAAGGAAAGAATAAAACAATGGTGGCTGACTGGCTACTCTGCTCAAAACAGCCATGCAATACAATCTACACAAACACAAGGGGTAGATCACAAAGGGCATGGAGCTTCAGTAATCAGACCCTATACATGCTACATATTGGACATAGTTGAAGTACCCTGAAGCAAATGAGAGTCTCAATAATTGTATTCAATATATATGCCCCAACGAAATATAACTCAATGTAAGTGAGGCATGCTAATCTAACAACCAAAAGTAGTACAGTGGATAATATTATCATAGACAGCACAACAAACTGAAAGAAAGCAGTGAGGAGGCCCAGAGCACAAGAGACCTGACTGCAGATTTGGACCCTAGCAGCTTAGGGAAGATGCGTCATTGGATGCCATTAGTGGATTTGTGGTGCCGAAGATTAATGAGCTTGGCAGTGAGCTGATCATATGGCACCATCGGCAGTACTCACCTCATGTATGGATGAAAACTTCATCTCAAAATAGTCTTCTCCCCTGCATTTTGCACAAGTATGAATAGGACAACCTGAGGAATGGAGTTTTAAGTTTAAATATACTATATTCTATTATGAATTGAGCACAAGTTGTTCTGGTAGATGTTTTAAACACAGATTAACTATTACTTTGTCTGCCTGATAGGGCATAGTTTGAACCATCAATAATGGACACAGTAAAGAACCTTAAAGCTGATATGGCAGAAGACCAGAAGTAGATATGTGTAAAGACAAGTGTATGCAACTTCACATTGTATCCATGTCTGAGTCTAAGGCTGCAAACACCACATGGGAAAAACAGGCAGTGCACAGGAAACACACATGACACATGATCTCAGCCATGAGAATGGAAAAGGAAAACCATGAATTTTGAGGTCAGGTAGAATATTTTGAGAGACTATTACTCTTAACAGTCTACTTCATATCATATAAATTAATGCAATTGTGATAAATCTACAGTTTGATAGAGCAAAAATTGTAAGTGCGCACAGACTAGTCGAGTTTTGTAAGCAACTTGGCCAAACAATAGCAGTATGCTTGGTAATGAAAGCAAGCTAATTCTACAATTCCCCATTGCTATCCATTCAAAGGGCGTACCCAGTGCAGAGAGCTCCCGCTCTGTGCGGGGTCTGGGGAAGGGTGTTAGTGGCAAGCCTTACCCTCGCCTGTGCAATGCGAGGAGACCGCAACTCGAACCCGGGACCTTCCGGTCACAGGCGGTAAGACTCTACTGCTTGCACCAGGCCCGCCCTTCATTGCTATCCATTCAACTGCAGGAAAATAAGATTTGAACCTAGGGAGTATTATTGAGCCAATAAATGTACAAATAACATTATAACACTGGGAGCACAGAAAGGAAACAAATCATGAAACCGAAGATCGTCATGTCAATGCTCTTATTCCACAGATAGAGATAGAAGATGCGATGAGTTCAGGACACTGATCTCTGAAGTCCAAGCTGCCGACAAAAATGGGCCTCATAAACAAAAATGAAATCGCAAGGCATCTTCTTAATCAGACCATAGCAACCATAAATGAAAAAAAAAAAGATCCACCCCTGTGAAACATCACAGGTTTTTTGCTTGTTTGAATCAATCTGGAATCACGATTAGTTGCACCAGAATGGTATGCTAACCTCCCTGAAAAGTGGCGATAACAGAGTACACACAAAGTGAACTACCACATAAAAGAGACATAGATTTAAAAAACTAGGATGCAATAGAAGAATAACCAATCAACTCTGAATATACCTTGATCCATGGCGTTTGCCTCCCCTGCTAGGGATCCGTCACTGAAAGCAACTCATTTCTACCAGTAACCATGTAACTGAACAGTGAAATGTGATGAACCATATCAAATATCAGAATATTCGTATAAGATTTCACTGTCTCACAGCACGGCCTGGCTGTTGTTTTCCATTCGACCTTGAATATCCATTAGCTTGGACAAAGGAAAAAAGCAGTTTAATGGTGGCTGAACATGGCCAGTAACTTTGTTTGAAATTTGTCTGCGAAAAGAATTCGGTACTTGTAGAGTGCATAAAATACGCTATGTTACAGCTTACAAAGCCACATTTGAGGCACAACTGCCTTAGATTGCCGGATGCAAAAGCGGCAAACTAAATACACAAACACTAAAATACAAATCTATCATGCAGGGATCAGCGACTTAGCACAATAAATGAGTCATGGGTAACATTCCGTGTTTACTAAGTATGTGTCCGATGTTTTAAACAATGTGAGCTGGGAGATATTGCTGAGACCTGATTTCTGACAGGAAAAAGAAAACTAACCCACATCACATACCACTAAAACTGGCTGAAGAATAATAATATATTCAGAAATCTAAGACCTCTCTAGTAAATTATCAAGATTACACAAAACTCAGTGTGCTTGAAGCTCTCGTCTAGATGTCACGACAAAGGACCATGATATTGCCAAGAGCAAATAAAGCCTATCAAGCAATTGATGAATATGATACACATTGATGTCATGCACCTTGAACCATGAAAACTTAGGTTTCAACCACACACTTATCCTCAACATTGTCATTTGTTTGTGAAATTTCTGTGCCTGAAGTCATGACTTTCTTCTCTTCACACTCAGTGGCTGCATTAGAAAAGTGATTTTTCAACACTGTCGAAATATCTGATTCTGAAGCTCCAGCCAACTTAAACCTTTCAACAGATGTATCAAGATTTGTCTTCCAGTCACCGACACTGAGCTTAAACTCCACTTGAGAACGCTCGAAAAGCATATTACCCCAGAAGAGGTGAATCTGTTGCCTCATTACTGCTGCCTGCTCAGCTGCCTCTTCTGGTGTCAACTCCGGTTGACCACCTGCACCGTGCTGCCTTTTCCTCAGTACCTCATCCTTGTCACCTGCACCTGGTTCTTTTAACTCTGCCATTCTCTGTTCTTCCACCTTCTCCCACATCTCTGTTGCAGCCCTCATGTTATGCTCAGCGCTATCAAAAAGCTTGAATGTCTCCAAAGAATCCCAGGTAGATAGGTCAGCCTTATCTGCCAGTGCAAATGACCAATGAAGCTTTGCAGTCTCGAAGTGTTGCTGGCCTAAAGCAAGAAGCCCTTCATAGAAGTCTGGCTTGATTTTAAGGGCCTCCTCATACTTGTGCCCTGCAAGAGCATACCTCTCCTTCACCCAATGATAAGCTGTGCGGAGCTGAGAAGCCATGACTTCCTTTGGAGCAGATTCATCGAGAGGGATGCGCTTCCTTGCTTCACACATGTGCACATTTCCCCAATTGAATAAGGACAAGGCAGCAACCTCCTGAAATTTAGAAGCAGCCATCTCAAAAAGGGCCTGAGCCTCCTCGCTTGTCACAGTTTCCTCAAGAGCCTCGGAGCACAGCTCCATGCCCAGCTCATGCAGGTCCAGATGCGCATCTGCATCAATCCCCACCTGGTTCCGGAACAATTCTGCAAATTGAAGCAACCAATCATCAATCTCAGCTTCCTTGCACTCAGCATGGCCACAATCCTTCTTTCCTGTCTCCATAATTTGCTCAGCAACTCCGTTCTCGACATCTTGCTTTATCACCTCAGCGTTGGTTACCACTGCAGAAGTATTCAAAGTGCTATCTTCACCATTGATCAACAACTCCTCATCCTCCTCCAACTTCTCCTCTTCTGATGGCAAAGTTGGTTCCTGTTCTGGGCTCACCTCAACAAGGTGCAGCCTCAACACCGGGAGTTTATTGTCACCCTCCCTCCCATTTTCTACAACCTCGTGGCCAACTTTATCAATGAATGATTCAGCTAACCGGAGCTCTTCCGTCGATGTGATGGTAACTAGATCACCATCAACATCCTTATACTTAATCAACACTGCCTTGGATGATGGGAACCTCTTTGCTACAAACTCCCGAAGTGTACGGAAGCAGCATTTCTCTGGAACCTGCCCAAGCCTAATGTCATGGTCGTACACCAGTTTGAGAGGCCTCCATCTCGTCACAACCTTTTTATTTATAAGTGGTTCCACTGTTGCCGGTAACAAAGAGGCCACTGGCAGCGTCATGGCCTTCTCCGAGCTATCTGCAGCCGAAGGCTTGGATGAAGATGGCGGGGAATTGGAGAAAGGCACAAGCTTGGGCCACGGTGATGGGTTAGATTTTGACATCACTGCGAGATTTGGCTGCAAAGTAGCAGGAGGGGCTGGTGGTGGTTGTTTCTTAGGGAATGGGCGAGCGGGGAGGGAATGGCCAAGTCCGGCGACAACGGCGGAGGCACCAAGGGCAGCGGGGGAGGGCCGGCTGGTGGGCTCGGGTGCCGAGGAAGCGGAGGCAGCCGAGGACGCGTTGACACGGGCGCGTAGTCGGTAGGAGAGGTCGATGGCGTCGCGGTGGTCAGGGTCGAGCGCGAGGAGCGCGAGCGCGTCGGCGAGGGCGAGCTCGTGGCGGCCGAGCGCCTCGAGCGCGCGGGCGCGGCGGAGGAGAGCGCGCGGGAAGCGCGGCTCGGCCTGGAGCGCGAGGGAGCACTCCTGGGCGACGGCCTCGTGGTCCACGGGGCGGAGCTGGAGGAGGCACGCCGCGCGGTTGCTGTGGAAGACGGCGCGGTCGGGGTGGCCGCGCGGGGCGAGGCGGAGCGCCAGCTCGTACTGGCGCAGCGCCCCGGCGTAGTCGCGCGACTGGAACAGGCGGTTGCCCTCCTCCTTGAGCTCGTGCGCGCGGCGCAGGAGGACGCCGGCGTCCACCGCCTGGTGAGGCACCGCACCGCCGTTCGCCGCGGGTAAAGATGACGAGGGCGGCGGCGCCTTCAGCTCAGCCGAGGTGGGCGGCGGCTTTGCGGCGGCGGCGGCGGCGGCGGCCGGCTTCTTCTTTTTTGCGCCGGACTTGCCCATGGGGAAGTCGAGGAGGAAGGTTCGGGAAACGAGCCGAGTGATGATTTGCACTGCAGTCAGGGCGTCTCTGGCTTCCCCGTAGTGGTAAAAGCAAACCCTAGGTCAAACAAAGAACCGGCCTGTTTGGATCCTTAAATTGGGCCGAATTTGATTTAATATGACTCAAAAGCATCCCTTAAGAGTATCTTAATTAAAATTCGATTGCATCATTGTGTTCATGTAATAAACTCTTTAAAATAAGACCTCACGTGGATATATTTTGATAAAAAAATTTAACTAACATTTATCTCATGATAAAACTGTATATTTGAAAATAATCGTCGAACATCACATTAACACTACACGAACATCGCAGAAAATAGCATAGAACATTATATGTATACTACATGAACATCATATATATCATGAAATATAAAAAATAAAAATAAAATTAGTGAATTAACTAATTATAGTCAAATAAAAAGAAGAAAAAAATGCTACCGGACATCACAAATACATTATAGAACATCACATTAACACTACACGAACATCGCTAAATATAGCATATAACATCTTATGTATACTAAGTGAACATCACAAATATAATAAAAATATAAAGTAAAAATAATAAAATTAGTGAAGTAATTAATTAGAGTGAAATAAAAAGAAGAAAAATGCTACCGAACATCACAAAATATATCTAGAACATCAATGTATGCTTACTAAACATCACAAAATACATCGTATAACATTATATTTCTACTCGCGGACATAAAAAATACATGATAGAATATTACATGTATACTACACGAACATCAAGTACATCTGTAAATAAAAAAGTGAAACATAAACTTATGAATAGAGAAAAAGGAAAGAAAAATAAATGAATAAAGGGAAAGAAAAAAGAAAAGGAAAACATATAATAAAAAAGGAAAATAGAAAAAGGAACAAAAAGATTAACAAAAGACCATTGAAAAAGAAAAAATGAAAAAAGAGAAAGGAAAGGAAAAAGAAATAGAAGAAAAGAAAGAAAAATAAGAAAGCATAGAAGAAAAAAAAGAAAGAAAAATAAAAAAGAATAAAATATGACAAGAATAATAGAACAAAACAAAAAATAAAAGAGAAAAGAAAAAGGAAAAATAAATAGTAGAAAGGAAAGAAAAAGAAAGAGGGAAAAAGAAATAGAAAAAAGAAAACCTCACGGACCTTTGCTCCTGGGCCGCTGGGCCGAAACGAAGCGTGCGGAGCAATTACGTACGAGCGCAGAGGGGGTTCGGCGCGAGGATTCCATCCGACTGGCCGGCAGCGATGGTTTCCGCCTGGCAGCGCCTCCCTCCAACCGTCTTTCTCTAGTCGGTTGTTGGTTGGGCCTAGGCCGCGTCCCCATTCACTTGAGGCCCAGAATCACCATGTAAGCTGGCCTTTTCTCCATTTCTTTGCTTAGGTCAGCTTTACGCTTTGCCGGATTGCGCACTGTCCATAATTTCCACCCTTTTCACCTGTATGATCTACAAAACACTTTTCTTCCGATATATGTGAAAATGTGTCCATATGAATAACATATGTGTGTAATCATGCAAGTTTCTCTCTTACTTGGCGGTCAAAATTGGTCTTTAAGGACCGCCAACAAGATCCCCCAAGCTTAACCTTTGCTCGTCCCGAGCAAAAGCTAAGACATTGGTTATTGATCAGGAGTTGCTGCAATGCTGATTACATTTAAAAACTACCATGTCTATAACAAAGTATTCTTCCTTGATTTGAATATGTTGGCATTTTATCCACCTTTTTTTATCTTAATCGTTGCGGGGCTTTTTGCTTTTTCAAGTCTTGGGTGATTGCGAGATAGAACGGTTTTACAGAATCACTAGTCATTCGTTCTTTGATCAACTTTTCTTTCTGGAGGTTTTGAAAGTTTTGCAAATAAAAATAAGTTCATCGAATGATTCACTCGATCGCTCAATATGTATGATCCTCACCAAAGGCTTTTAGTATTTGCCTTCTTTTTCATCCTGGTTTTAATAAGCTTTTGTGGGGTTTTAGGTAGGGATGAAAGAGAAGCATACTTGCATCATATAATTTTGCTAAGCCAAAAACCGAATCCAAAGAGATGCAGATCATACACTTTGATTAGGAAGTGCAAGTGTGTGGAATTTTTTTTTATTTGAACTACTTTTTGCATGAGTCTCTCTCTTTGCTTGTGTTTTCAAAATATGGGCTATCTTTTCTCTTTTTCTCAATCATGCTCTTTGCCATGGAAATATTTTTTCCCTCATGCTTTTAGCATGGATTCTTTCTCACTCATGCTCTTTGACATGGATATTTTTTACATAGCCCATATTTTCTTTTGGCAAAGGAAAACTTTAGAGAGAGAGAGTCATGACATGTGGATGGAGCATTTTTATTTGGTGGACGAATAGCATGTTTTTTCGTAACTCTTAGTATAAGAGTCAGCATATTATTTCTGGAGTATACGTGAATCTTGATCATGGGTGCATGACGAGAATCTCTTACGGGTCACAACAATTTGACAAAGCTCAATATAATAACAAGTAGCATATGACTAAGGTTTTTGCAGTGTATAGTATCATATGGCTTTGGTAGGACATGTTACCATTGAGGAACTTTTCATTTTACCCTTTTGAAAAATAAAAACTCCGGATGTCAAGTTTCTCTTAGAATAAAATCATAGCAAATTCCGTCGTACCATATCATAGCTCACAACAACTTAGAAAAGGATCATGCATTTGCAATCCATAAGTTTCAAGTTTTTAGGATAAGACATTTTAGCCAACAAACTCAAACCTTGGGGAATACTAAGTTATAAACTAGATACGGAAGAAATATAAGACAGAGCAACTATTCATCATTTTAACGAGAAGGAACTAAAATATTCTTACTACACATATGTAGAGTGGAATAAATATTTTTATTCTTTTTATCATATTTTATTTTTGTGGTCTTTTATCATGTTTTGATTTTTTATATGCAAAAATAAAATGAGTGCAAGATACAAGTCACCGTTGTGGGGGTCCTCCCTCGAGCCAGCTCAAGGCCTACAGTCCGAGATTGAACCCCTGTGACCGCCAATAGGCCATCATGAGGTTATTTTGAGCGTGCCGACAGGTTTGCTCCCAGGCTTGTTTATGGTGACGTAGTGAAATGACAAGACAAATAATACTGGAGAGCGGGTTTATATTAGTGAGAATATTGTAATGACCCGAGTTTGTTATAATATAGGCTCTTACTTTTGACCATAAGTGGAGCACCTTATTGAGCCCTTGCAGAGATCTTGACGGGCTAGGACCCAAGGAACACGTTACTTTTCGTCTGATAAAGTGATTCGCATCATGAGCCAGCTCAAGTCAACAAGGATCAACCAAAGCTACTGGAGATGTGTTACCTTTGAATCTCAGATACATAATGGTCAGGTTGTCACTGCTTGGGATATGATTGTTGGCCCCAATGCCAAATCCCATGTGCTTGAGTCAATTTCATAGAAGCAGAGAGTTACCGGATAGTCCGGTAAGTCCATCGGACCATCCACCAAATGTCTGAACAGTAGCAGTGAGTGGGAAGTGAGCTGTCCTCCACTTGCTCATGGTCCCACCTATCATATGCATGAAAGTGGAGAGTGGATCATCAGCTGAAGCAACCCCAACTCAACTCACTCTCCCATTTCTCATCTTTCCCTCTCTGTCTAAAAAAAGCAAGAACAAGGAAGAACTAGAGAGAGAAAATGGAGATTGGAGGTGAAGGTGGAAGGTGAAATGAAAGCAAACGATCCAAGATCATCATCCCATCAAGCTCAAGTCATCCTCATCTCGAATCCATGACCATGGTTAGCTCATGAGCTCTCATCTCAATTATTTGGATATTTCTCTCAAACCCTAATCCCCAATCTCTCATGCATGTATGGATCATGGAGTGTGGTGATCTCTCATTCATCACAAAGGTAAGGTAAGGCTCTATGCATGATTAGTCCCTAGAGATCTTCCTTAAAGACCTTCTCATGCCATTTTATAGATTTTTGCAAGATATCAAGGAATGACTCATTTGTCTCATCAAGTATGAAAAGCAAGTTGTGCTCAAGTCTCTTCTCATGGTCTTAATCATCCTATAGTTCCTAAATCCCAGAGCTAAGTTCTCGTGGCCCAACCCTAAGTCTCTATCTTAATCTCTCATGATTAGGATCATGCATAAACCACTAGATGCACTAGTTATCCAAGACCCAAAACCTAGCTAGTTTCAACCTAGAGTATCAATAGAGCTACCCTGAGAATGTTGTGCACATGCATGAATGTTTGCCACTCCAAACTAGAGATCAAAACAGCCAAAACCTAGAACATAGTTTTTATCGTCCAATCCATCGGAGAGTCCATCACATGCGATGGAGTGTCCGAAAAACTTTCCTAATTTAATAACCTTCCCAGCAGAGACCCCAACACCCTTTCAGAGTGATTGGTGAAGTGTTCGTCGATCTCGACGGAGTGCCCGTCGAATTATTAAGGTCAAAACCCAAGAACCCAAGAGCACCAGTTTCCAACGGAGCGTCTGCAGTTCCTCGCGGAGTGTCCGCCAGCTTATAAATCAGGAAACTGATGAAACATGAGACCTCCCAGTTCCCACCGGAGCGTCCGACATATGGCTCGGACCATCCGATGGAAGGCAAAAACCTAGGAACGCCTAAGTCCCAAACCTCTAGAGTAACCACAAGGTAATGGAGTGTCCGTCACCTCTAATGGAGCGTTCGTCGAACTAGACCAGAGTCAGAACAGAGCCGAATCACCTCGAAGCCTAACCCGACGGAGAGTTCGACACTTATAGCGAAGTGTCCATCAGTTAACAGCAGATGTGAGGTTTGTTTAGTAAGCTTACCCAAGAGGTCAACAACACTATAGTAAACCTAGATGCAAATAGGGCAATAGTAGAGCCATGTTAGACATCTCTTCCCAAGTTCTAAATCAAGCCTTATTCTTTAAGTCTCTTTATAGGTTATCCTCATTCCCGATTTTCGTCTCTTTCTGGAAATCGAGTAGCGTGAGGAACGTGTATAAGTCATCATCGTCGGTTTTTGAATTCGTTCGAACGACATAACCAGGCAGGCACCCCCACTATTATAAACCCTACTTTAGATACTTACTATGTTGCATTATGAGTCATGCATTTCATGTAGATTTGGTAAGTTAACTTAATGATGTTCCACTAAGATAGAACTACTCATTAATTAATTAGAGCCTGCACTTAATCAATGGGATTGGTAATGCTTAATTGCTTATTTACTTAGATAACGGTAGAAGTCGAGTATGAGGAAGGAAACTCATATACTTGCGCGTGTAGGTTGTTACACCGGGTTAATTAACTATTAAAATGAATGAGGGTTACAACTTATCTACTTCCCTAATCTTGACTAAGGACCCAACCTAATTTGGTATATGAACATGACGATCAATTTGGTAATTCTTGCTCATGCGAGGGGTAGGTCACTGTGAGTGTGGGATCTCAAGCGACATAGCTCATGGAGCAGTTAAGGACCGTGTATTGGGATACATGAGTCCGAGTAACTGCCCGTACAAACCACATGCTGGGGATGGGGCTGGCAAGCCTAGTAACTAATTGTGACTAGTCTATTCGTGGAACTGGCAAGATGGTGGTGCCGGTTAGATGGTGGTAGCATTAACCGGGCACCAGTTGAACCTTTCATGTGACATTCGGGCCGAATTAGGGAAATGTTGGAAATCGTGAGGCAACCCTTACTACCGGACCCGGAGGATGGTGGTTAGTCCTGTATTTCTGTGTAGATACAGTTCTACACCTCTATAGAGTGTTGAAAAGCCTAAAGTCCCTCAGGACGAAACCCTTTTGGTTGTTCCTACTTTATATACCCATGGTAGTGTTGATAACTTAATTGATTATGAGATAAATTACATATGTTGATCACTTTTCTTAGTACTATAAACTCATAAATGCTAATACCTTTAATAATGAATTCATGGCATGCCATCTAAGAAACGCCATTGCTTTTATGTGAATGTACAAATGCCTGATATCATCCATGCATCCACCAAATATTCATATGTTGAAATTAAGTCCTGCGAGTACGAAATATACTCACGGTGTTGCCGTTAAGTTATTTTGCAGGTGTGTAGGACATTGACCTGAGCCAATGCTCAACCCAGTGCAAGGTTAGCAGACCTTGGATCGGGCATTCTCCAAGATGAGTTGCGTGTAATCCAATGTATTGATGAACGACCTAGTGTAACCTAGATTGGACTAGAAGAACCGTTTATGTAGCAAAACTTGAATCACTATTTTCCAAGATTTTTATCATCAAAGGTTGTTTTAATTATGTTTGAGACTTGATTGGTTAACAAAGTGAGTTGTTCGAAATGCTTCGTATTGGGTATGTCAGTGTGACCCAACGCAAAGATCTTGAAGAAGAGGTGCGGTGGCACTCTCCTGGGGGCCTCGCGATTGTAGCGACAACCCCCGTCGCCGGGTGTGACAAATATAATGTAACCATCTCGGGAGTCTGCCTTGCATTTTTTAAGATGTTGATACATGTGCAAAAATTTAATCATGCAATTTGAGTTTTTTTTAAATTAAGTATGCATTTGAATTCAAAGATGTGATAACTACCGATTTACCTTCGGCAAGGGCTCACCATTTTAAGTCCATTGAGCAGGACTCTTCTCCTTTTATTTCTTGCTCGATGATGAGGCATCTGGTCTAGGAGAGGTAGATGTAGATAACTGTGCTTCCTTTGGTCTCCACACCACTTTGGTATTCTTTAGTGGTGTGGTGGTGGTTTTCGGAGCTACCTCCTTCGATTTCCACACCATTTTGATTTTCTTTGGTGGTGTGTAAGTGGGTTTAGGAGTTTCTTCCATTAGGATTTGTTTGATTTTCTTTTGCTCCGACCTCTTCTTGATTTCTTTGTTATGTGCTTGTTGATGAGGTTGTCCACTAGTTGAGGTTGAATTTTAACTTCTCTTATGCCTTGTGGGTCCGGTCCGTACTTGATTCTGATCATGGAGCATTGCTCCTGTCTTGGACGAAAATCAAATTTCTCTTCCTTGCCATTGATGTTGAAGCGGATTCCTCTAGCTCCAACATCAATTTGCGCTCCTGCGGTGCTTAAGAATGGTCGCCCAAGAATGAGCGATGATTTGTTGTTTCCATGTCTAGCACCACAAAGTCGACGAGGACGAAGTAACCCTGGATTTTTATCGGAATATCTTCAGCAATCCCCGCCAGGTAGCGTACCGAGGAATCGGCTAGCTAGAGTTGCATTGGCGTAGGCAAGAGGTGTGTGAAGTTTAATTTGTCGAAGACGACCTTGGGAATCACGCTGACACTAGCCCCAAGGTCACACAAGCATGGTCGAACCTTGTGTCCCGATGGAGCAAGTGATCGTGGGACACCCTAGATCCTTCTTCTTTTCTAGAAGCCGGTTGAGTATTGCTGCGCTACACTCTTCTATGAGTTTGATAACTTTCATGGTTGGTAGTGGTCGTTTATTGTTGATAATGTCCTTGATGTAGTGTGCGTAAGAAGGTATATGCAAAACATCCATTAAAGGAACGCTCACATGTGTCTTTTGGATCATCTCAATAAAACGAGCGAACTGCTCGTCAACGGTTGGCTTCCGTGTGCGTGTGGGGAACAGCAAGAAGCTTGTGTCCACAAACTCTTGTGGGGCCGTTTCCTCTTCTTGCTCTTTATTTTGTGATGAAGGTTCTTCTTTCCTGTGCTCTCTTGCTTTTCCTACATGGTTAGGGTTTGGTGGATCACGAGTGGACTTGCCACCCCCGTGATCACCGCATTAACATTTTCATGGGAATTTTCGAGTTGCCCCGAAATCTTCCTAGCATTATCAACAAGAATAGCGACAGCTATGTGAGCTACCTGTGTCTCTACCATTTTATTAAAGCTCAGTTGATTTTTAACAGAGGAAGTTAAACCTTCTATTTTTGAATTTATAGTTTCAAGCATTTTATCATTAGTGACAAGTTTCTTTGTGAGGTTTTCATTTATTTTGGCTTGTCCTAAGATTAAATCTATCAAGGGGGTTGGTTGGAATTGAAATTTGAGTTATAATTTGAGTTACCTCCTTGAAATGGTGGGCGCGACTCATTGTTCCACCCTTGGCCTCCTTGCGGACGGAACCCGTTGTTGTTGTTCATGTAGAGCACGTCTACACAGGTTTTGGGCAGTCGTTCCCCCAAGTGTCTGGCATTGCCGCACACCTACACGTCATTCGCGAGTCTAGTGCTTGGACGGTGCCATATATTGCTTCCTTTTTAGCGGCACGCTCGTCCAGACACTTCATGAGGAGGTCCAATTTGGTGGCTAGCATACCTGTCTCTTTTACGGTATGCATACCTTTTTGATGGGTCCGGAGCCTTTCTTCGCTTCAACCCTGGTCGGAGACCATCTTCTCTACCAGAGCTGTAGCTCCATTGATTGTTAATGAGAGGAAGGCGCCTCCTGCTGCAGCTGTAGCTCCATCTTCTCTTCTTCTTCTTCCTCCTCCGTGGACCGTGGTTTTGCGGACCAGCACCCCCGAGACAGTGAGCCAGGGGCAGCTCCAAGGTCAGGAAATGCCTTTGCTACGAGCACTGTTTCAGGCTCACACAGGCCTCGTTTAGTTCCGCGAAATTTAGGAATTTGGCTACTGTAACACTTTCGTTTTTATTTGATAATTAGTGTTTAATCATGGACTAATTAGGCTCAAAACGTTCGTCTCACGATTTCCCACCAAACTGTGTAATTAATTTTTTTTATCTACATTTAATACTCCATGCACGTATCGCAAGATTCTATATAATGACTACTATATCACTTTTTATGAAAAAATTTTGGAACTAAACAAGGCCACAAGCGCCATAGGTGACATATTTTCCGCCCCTACACTACTGCTGCAGGGTCACTCCCGTTGTAATTCTGTAGTAGTACTTTTTTATACTACTACTGGTACTAGTACTGTTCTCTTCTTATTTTCTTCACCGATGAAGCCCGAACAAAAATCTGCACGCGTAATGGCCAGTGGCGGAGCTGTGGTGTCCAGTTTTGTATGTACTCCCTACATCCCAGAAAGAAGATGTTTTGGGATTCAAAATTTGTCTCCGAAAGAAGGTTGCTTTAGGGCAGTTTGATGTCAAAATTTTTGGCAAAACGCTACTATAGTGTTTTCATTGTTATTTGGCAATTAGTGTTCAATCATAGTCTAATTAGGCTTAAAAGATTCGTCTCGTAGATTTCGTCTAAACTGTGTAATTAGTTTTATTTTTTATTTATATTTAATGCTTCGTGCATACGTCCAAAGATTCGATGTGACGGAGAATCTTAAAATTTTTAACATTTTGGGGTGCAACTAAACAGGGCCTTAGACCATAGGAAAAAGTCCTACCTGAAGAGGGATGCAGGCCTACAGCTTCTCCCATCCGTCCCAAAGCCCAGCCACTGAGCCCGCACCGCCGCACTCATCCCACCAACGCCGCCGCACTTCTCCTCTTCTCACACGGGAGGCGCCCCACCCTCTTCTTTTCCGCACAGGGCGCCGAGGCAAAGACCGCCGGCATCGAGGTGGAGTGGGCCTGTGTCGGCGCGGACCGAAAAAGCGGCGAGGCAGAGCGGTCGTCTCCCGGGTAGCCGATCTGGAGCGGAGGTGGATCTCGTCGACGCTGAGGCAGAGCACCCCCCTCCTCAGCGACCCCTTCTTCTTCTCCGCCGGTGCCCGCCCTCCTCTACTCCGGCGGAGCAGCGCCCGGGATCCGGATATGGAGTTGTTGGATGCGGTTGGGATGGGGCAGCAACTATCGAGTGGGTCGGTGGTGCCTCTCTGGTGGCACTCGATGTGGAGAGAACCGCTGCCGCGGGCCACGGCCTCCCTGGCGGCGTCCGGGGCAGTGGCTAGGCGAGCGCGGTCTTGGCATGACGAGCACACCGATGGCGATGTGAACGGGAAGAAGAGAAAGGGGAGAGAATATAAGGGTACTTTAGTCTTTTGCCTCTCTCGTTGGCTTCCGTGTCCATCCCTAGAACGTCAATAATTATAGGACAGAGGGAGTATATACTACGGTAGTACAGTGTAGGTGAACCCGCTCGTTGTTGTTCGTACTCCGTACTCCCTCCGGTTTTGATATTAAAGTCGTTCCGGAGGATTTTGTGATTTCAAAATACTGGTCGTTCATCTGGTATTCGGTCCATTGTGGACTCTTCTACCCTCGCGCACGCTAGCTCCCGAGGCCGGAACTCGCTAGCTCCCGAGGCAATTAAACCACAGCCCTCCGTCTTCCCCGCGCGCTCCCGTCTTCGGTCGTAGCCGTGCCCTCCCGTCTTCGGCCATAGCCGTGCCCTCGCTCTCGTCTTCTCCGCCGGGTTCTACCTCCGCGAGCGTCAGCGTGGCTCAACTTCCCCGCGTGCGCTGGCGATGGCAGAGGGCGGCGAGGAGCCAAAAAAGAGTGCCATGCAACCAGCACCACGGATCTAAAAAAAGAGCGCCAGGCCATGCAACCAGCACCATGGAACGAAAAAAGAGCGCCAGGGAACAAAAAAAAGGTGCCATGCACATTACCAGCGCGCATCCACAGCGGCACAGTGCCATGCAAAATCGCCAAAAGTTGGAAAAAATGAGCAGCTCAAGGATCGAACCTGTGACCTCAGGAGACTAGAACACATGCGCTAGCCACTCGAATGGAGAGATGTTGCTATACTAAGGGCATGTTCGTTTGTGTGAATTTTGATGGAATCTGGATGGTTTAGAGGAATGTTGGAGGAATTTGTGAGAGAAAAACACTGTTCCGGATAAAAAAATAAGCGGATCAAGCCGGATTTAAGGGCACGCGAACGAGGCCTAAAACGATTCCGAGGCATATTTAATAAGGGCAAACATGGAAGAATAGACCCAAATTAATTATATATTGGCATGCTAAACATTGTCATAAACGACCTTAATATCAAAACCAGAGCGAGTACGTATCTTCCTGCCGGCTCGAGGAGCGTTGCTAGCCTAGCCTGCTTAGCGCCTAGCGGATTTTAAAAAAAAATAGGCACTCGTGCCATGACTGAGACTGACGTACCGTTAAATAGACTAACCGTCGTCCTATTCTTCAGCACTACTTCAGCAGTATGCTTTTCAACGAACGAGTAGTATTTTTTTCTCACAACAGATTAGCATTAATTTTATTGCTCCCAGCACAACTGCCGTTAAATGAAACAATTCTAAAAAAAAGCCGTTAAATGGAGCAGAAACACACACAATTGTTGGGAAACCATAACCCTAACATAATTGTGCGCTCATACCAAATATAACTCCGAAGAGTTAAGACTATATAAATGTACCTATACCCATCTATAACGAATAAGAGAATACAAGTTCCACAAAATTCGCTGTCTTGTGTGTTCATCTGGTGTGACATTGGGAATGTATACGGGAGATCGTCTACAACTTCTCACGTCTCATCTGCTGCGGGGAGGAAAGGGACACCGATCAGGATCCGCAACAGCGTCGTTACTTAACAACAACCAGTGTTGTGTGTCCTGTGTCACAAAGAGGCTCATAGCCCATGGTGGATCAAAGATGGGCCTTCGGGCTCGTATCACGATGTCGACCCAAGATGTGGCATACGGGCCTCCACGAAGGATGCCGAGCCGTTTTTCTCTTAAAATCACAAGGAATTCCAAATCACGAATACACGAGTCCAGATTGGTCAACAAATGCTCCAAACGGTGGCGACCGACCCCTGGCTCTGGACAAGTTCTTTCCTCTTCTGGACTGGAGGATTTTTGTCAGCCTGCAAATTCCGCTCCCTCCCGAAACAAAACCGGTCAGAGTTCCTTCCCGGTAGGTAGACTGTAGAGGCACGCCGCATGCAGTATGTAACGCTCGCATGTATACCACTTGCGCTGCCTCTGCCCGGTCAAACTGCTAGTGTCATCCCAGTTAGCAGTCCACACGCATTTTTTTTTACGACTCGAGAGAACGATGTGGTCCAGCGGAATGTTTACTTGATCGATCAATCGGATGTCAGATTGATTGTCAACTGTCACGGCAGGCAGAGATTTCCTGGATCGGATTTTGCCTCTCTCCACTTTTTAGCGAGAGATGTTCGCGAATTCGGGACAAATCCGTTCAAGCGCATTTTTTTAAAGATAAACCATTACAACAGTAAATGTCGCTGAGGAACAATCTTGCACATTGCACAGCAGAATCAGGGACAAATAGCGGAGAAATTAGTGCAGTCATCACACGCTAAATTGATTTATATTCTGATATTAAGATCAGAAGCCACGCTGAATTCATTTATATTCTGAGATTCAGATCAGAAGCCAAGCTCCCAGAGAGAAGCGAGGAGTATTTTGCAAGTGAAGCTACATGGATTCTCGAGAAGAGAGGAGCCGCGGTGCCCCCCCTGGACCGCCCGGATCCCACGAGTGAATAGAAAGTTCATTCTACATGGGATCTCATCTGAATCGCCCCATCTATCCTCCTGAAGAGAAGTTTGTTTGGTTTCAAACTCTGATTCAAACAGGAGGAGTACGCCAAGCAATTGACCTGCTACTGGAAGTCAGTCCCAGTCACATCGGATGTTTGACACTAATTTAGAGTATTAGGCATAGATAATTATAAACTAATTGCACAGATGAAGGCTAATTTGCGAGACGAATCTATT
Organism: Miscanthus lutarioriparius; assembly: GCA_904845875.1. Taxonomy (NCBI): domain Eukaryota; kingdom Viridiplantae; phylum Streptophyta; class Magnoliopsida; order Poales; family Poaceae; genus Miscanthus; species Miscanthus lutarioriparius. The sequence goes on from CAJGYO010000006.1 coordinate 95,703,988, forward strand.
ATGCCTAATTAGTCCATGTTTTAATAATGTGGTGCTATAATGAACATGTGCTAATCATGGATTAATTAGGCTTAATAGATTCGTCTCGCTAATTAGTCTACTCCTTTGCAATTAGTTTTATAATCAGCTCATGTTTAGTCCTTCCATAGACTAAACTTTAGCCACTGGATCCAAATATGGAGTGATGAAATTTTCCGTGAAAGCTAACCAGATCAAATTCCATATCTACCTATGAACCAACATACTTACCATGTAGCCCTAATCATGACCAGCAAACAGTATCCGTCACATGGGCCCTCTGTACTGACGTCACGAACTCCCAAGACTCTTTCCAACAATGGCTATGCACCCAGTTATGAACAGGTCACCAGAACAGATAAGTATACACCAGACATCAGTTTATAATAACATTGGATACATGAGCAGCCCTACTAGTCTCGCACATGTCAAAACAGAGGACAACCAAAATTTCAGAAAACAGATTGAAACGTTTCTACTGGTTTATATAGTAACCCACGACAAGGATGATTCAGTTAGCAGAACATTGAAACGTTTCTACTGGTTTATATAGTAACCCACGACAAGGATGATTCAGTTAGCAGAACAATTACGACACTGGATCAGCTATAAGTTTGATATATTTTGAGAACAAAACAATTGGCTAATTTACCAAACTCAACTTGCTGTTGACTCACATTTGGGAGTTCAAATTTCACTTCAGAAGAGCACGCAGAATGAAAAAAAAAAAAAGGCTTATGAGAAAACAGAAATTGCAGTGCTACTGAAAGCTTTTCCTATGGTAAACTGAATCATTACGAGCAGGAAATGTTACTGGCGGTAAACAATCATGCACACAGAATAAACAGGGCGGTGGAATTAGATCAGGCAATCACAGGATGAACTCATGTATATTCTCAGATTAAGAATAGAAGCCAAACTTTCAAAGAGAAACGAGAAGCACGCATGATTGACAGGTACTTTGCAAGTAAACTTGGGAATTCATTTATTTGGTAGAGAGATAGCAATGACTCTGCATATACTACTACTACGATTTGAACAGACAGAACTACTGCTTGTACGCCCTCCGCCAAATTGAATCAAGTTTCCAACTCGTACTAATCGTGGACATGAAAAGGACTTATCACATCACATGAGTACCACTACAGCAGAGTTATGTAGTGCTCCTTGAATACCTTCCCCATGAGTACGTAGGCGAGCGTAAGCCGTCATGTCCAGCGGGTCGGCGATGAGCGCTAGAAGGATCTCCTGACGGACAGCAAGCAGACGATGGTAGAGGCGGACGACGAGGAGGGGCGCCAAGCCCCTGTCGCCGACGCACCAGCCCTCGGCGATCTTCATCTCCAGCCTCCGGAGTACATCGGGGGCGTCCTTCACGGTCTCTACGCCGTAGAGCCTGATGCAGTGCGGCGTCTGGACGTAACGAAGCGACTCGACGTGCCCCTGTAGGAACACGTGCCCGACAGGTAGCACGCGGCGGTCCATGGGCGCCTGGGGGTGGTGCTAGTGGATGTGGAAGAGGATGAGGGGAGTCCGGGAGTGGAGGCAGCGGATCCTCCCTGGCTACTATCGCCGGAGAGGGGTGGAACTGGAAAGGGGATCGCCGCTCCCGGCAATAAATAGCCAAGCGAGAAGCGAGGGAACCGAGCGGGAAATGGGAGGTTCCAGCAAGAGGCGAGGCGATTCCACCCGCTTTCGGCTTTCGTGCTCCCCAATCCAACTACGGGCCTTAACTACTAACCAGACCCATTAGCTAATCCTTAACCAGCCCAGCCCGACTAACAAACCAGCCCGGCCTTTTCACTAACCTAAGCCCAGCTTCAATGCCAGCCCATCGACCAACCCACCTGGCCAACAGGCGACCGGCCCAGTAAAGCGGCCCAGCGCCGCGCGCCACACCTTCTCTCCATCCGCTGACGATCTGGGCCCGCACGTCAGCCATTACCCTGCCCTGTTCTTCTTCTTCGCCAACCCGCCGCACCACAGCGCTGCCCGACCGCCTCACGTGTGCGCACGACACGCCCGCGGTGCCGCCCCGCTCTGTGACAAGCCAAGGAGGGCCTCGCCTCACCCTTTTTCCCATGCCAGCCGCGCTTGATTGGCTCCCAAGCCTCCTCCAGAGAGCACCCGAGGGAAGGAGGAAAAAGGTGAGGGAATCTCACCCATCCCCGCGGGGACCACGTGCCACGGTCGCGGAGGAAGGGAGGACCGGACGCCGTCGGAGTTGAGATGCCGCTGCGCCGGACCCTACAACCCAGCCGTCCTCGACCTGGCTGCGCCGCCACCGAGCCGTCGCCTTCAACGGTCCGCGCCGCCTCACCGCCCCTGCCACGGCGAACACCATAGGTGAGCCGCCGCTAGCCTTGATTTCCCACTTCCCCTTTTGCTGCCGGCATGTCGTCGATGAACCCTCCGTGCCCCGCCGCTATCCCACATTCCCACCTACCATGTCCGGCCATCATGCCGTGGTTTCGTGCAGGGGCCTCGTCCGCCGCAGCCCGCCGTCGCCCATGACCGCAGCTAGGTCTCGTCGCTGCCTCGCTCCGCCGCCACGACACGCCGCCGCTCCACCGTGTTCGCGCACCCGCTTCGCCGCGCGAGCGTACGCGCACCACGCCGCTATGTCGCGCGCGTGCCCACGCATGCGCACGACGCTGCCGCACTGCCCTCGCCGCGCTACAATCCAACCGAGCCATTGCCCGCACACGCGCACCCGCGCGTCGACCGCCAAGCGTTCCGCGCCGCCGTTCGCTGCCGCATCGATGTGGCCGTGCCCACGGTCGCATTACGCTCCTGTTGCTGCCCCGCCCTACGCTGCTGTCGCAGCTCCGGGCCCGCGCGCCCGCGCACCTGCACGCCACGCACCAATCCTCATCGCAGCTGCCGCAGCGACACACGCGGTAGCACGCAGACACGCCATCGCGCACGCACTGCCGCTGCTCCGCACCGACGCACGCGGGCGCCCGCACACGCCACCAGCCTCTGCCCAGGACTGCGCCACTCACCGCCCGCGCGCATGCCCCCGCCGTGGCGCCCCGCCGCCGTAGCCCGTCGCCAACTGCCAGCCAAAGCCCAGCCGCCGTGCGATACCTCGCTCTGCTGGGCCCTGAACGCGAGCGCCGCGCCATGCCAGCCCCGCGCGCGCATGCCCAGCCTAAGCTGCATTTCATCCAATTGCCTGCATGCGTCCAACCTGACCCCGATCTAAATCCACCAATACGGAGCCACCACGTGGCATCCTGACAAGGCGTCCAGTCAGTTGCCACGCCAGCATGTAGCGGCGGCGGCGGGGTGGGACGAGCTGGCGGCGGCAGGCGGCCGGGCGGCCTTGCGACCGCCGAGACCGGGAAGCACGGAGCCTGCGGTGGTTCCAAGGCGACGCGAGCAGGGACCGGCAACTACGGTAGAACCGCCGGCGAGCTTGCGCGGCCGTGCCGGAGACCTTGCCCCGGCGGCTGGGCTCGCGAATGCCGCGGCGACCTCGCTCCGGCGGTTGGGCACGCCAAGGTCCTGGCGACCTCGGCCCGGCAGCTTGGGGGTAGGCCACCGGCGACCGCAGGCTTGGGCGGCGCGGCTCTTCCGCGGCAGCTCCGGGTGGAGTACGCCATAGAGGCCATCAAGCAGGGCTCCTCCTGCGTCGGGCTTCCTCTGCAATTTCGGTTCGGAGCCGACGGAGCTCGTTCCTCTGATCTGAGTTTCAGTTCGAAGCTCGTTTCTCTGATCTGATTTTCTATTTTTCAGGTTTCATCCTTGTGCCGGGCGAAGAAGGACGACGCCGGCAGGGAGACGAGCGGCCGGCGCAGCTGAGGGCCCACTCGGAGACCACTGACGCCTCCGCTGGCTGGTCGCACGCCCATGTGCCGGGCGGGAGTGCGCACGGCGAGGCTGCGGTCAGGGGGCTCGGGAGTCGCCGTCGGAGGCAGCAAGGCAGTGCCACCGCGGCTCGGCGTCCGTGAACGCGGAGATGGACACCTGCTGCGCGTTCAAGGCCCACGCGAAGGTCACCTGGATGGCCTTGAGCAGCTGCAGGCTCCTTGGCGCCGATGTACAATATCGATCACGTCGTCGATGCATCTTCTTTGCCGGCTCCGCCTGGCTGCTTGTTAGGAGAGGCCCCCGTTGGCCATTGACAATGTCTGCCCGTGGGTGTTCCATGGATTTTTTCTGCAACTACTTTTTTTTGTGTGCAATTTGTGTGATCCATGTGCATCTTCACAATTTTGTGTAATTGGTCAAAGGTGAAGAATGGGCGCATCTGATTTAAAAATGGTGTTGCAAATAATTTGAATACCAATTAAATTAGTGTTGATTAAAAAGATTTATTACATTTTGGCACCAGGACGGAGTGACACTGCCCCGTTCGCGTGTCTTTAAACTTCCGGCTTGATCCGCTTCTTTTTTTATCTGAAACAATATTTTTCTCTCACAAATTCCTCCAGCATTCCTCCAAACCATCCAAATTTCTTCAGAATTCCTCCAAGCGAACAGGCCCACTAGAGCAAAGGGAAGGAAATTAGAACTTCAACTGACTTAGTGGCACTGGAGGAATGAAATTAGAAGTTCAACTGACTTAGTGGCACTGGAGGAAACTTAATAAAATTAGAAAGAACTACTTACTTGGGAGCAAAACAGTCATTTCATCCACCTCTTTAACACCATTAGAGACTAAAGTGGACGGAATGACGTGAAAAACAAAAAAAGTTCGGACAACGTTTCAAAAAAAAAAGTTCGGACCAATGACACATGCGACTGCTCAAACTTTTCAGTGGCTTTATGAGCAATTGCAAACTTTTATAATGGCACACAAGTAAAAGCTGGGATCCTTGTGTTTTGACATTCTTCCTCTTAACCCCCTAAAAAATTCCACTCCTTGCAATCTAGTCCAACCACGTGATTTAGTGGTGATTTGGAGCTCACGTGAACTGATTAGCATGTTCAGGGATCTGGATGTGCATTTTGGGAGTTTGGGGAACTAGTTAACACAGCGGGACAAGTTTAGGACCTAGGGTGCATTTCGTTAAACGACGAATGTAATGAACAAGTGATTTGGAAACAACTGTCTTTCATTGATTTGTAAAGGGGATGATATACATCTGAAAGAGTGTCTCCAAGAGATACAACTGTTCACCAAGGGACACGCCCCTTGGTGACAAGATTAATCGGTAAGCCTAATCATGTGATTAACTGCAATCCTAATCTTCTGTACGGACGAGATGAGATCACCATACGAAGGGGTGTCTGTTGAGGGCTAGACACCATTTCATAACAGTTAACACATTTTACTCTTTTTTGCATAAGTGTGCTAGCTTGGCGCCATGGTGGCATGCCACATCAGCATGGAGAGTGTAACAGAACCGACCAATTATACGAAATTAAGTAAGAAAATCATCCGCCAGAGCAGACGATTTAACAAACTTAAGCCCGTATAACCCGGTAGTCCGTGAAATCCCGAAGGATTTCAAACCAACTCACATCCCATCCAAGATCGTAATAAGTTTAGCGGTCACCATCACATATTACATAAAAGTTTGAATCTCAGATACATCAGAGTTTAAACATAGTTATTACAAAACGAGTTCGAATAAAAGTAGCGAAAACCATTTGTTCAAAACCACACACACTCACACGGAGTTCAAATACAGTGCCAGCTAATCATCATCTCCAACAAAAGCATCAGACGAGACATAAGGAATGACCATGCCCATGGCCCTAAGCATCACCCATCGCAGGATAAAGACAGTTGATACAGTAGCCGTAATACATCTGCCCATCTGCAACAAGTGGGAATAAAACCCTGAGTACGAGAAGGTACTCAGCTAGACTTACTCGACATAACCGAAAATAAGTGACACCAAGGATTATGAAGGGCTTTATAGTAGGGTAGCTGACTCATTTGCAAAAAGAAGCGTTTTTAGCATTTCAAGAACCTTTCCAAAAGCATTATTGTCAAGTTAATTATTATTAACCTGTCGACTGCATTTGCACCTATACTTGAGTAAACATGAGATAAGCAAATAATGATAACCCATGATCATTAATCAACTTTCATAATGTCATATTCATTATAACTGTCCAAGTGTTCCATCAACATTACTACGATGAAGTAACTCAAGTCAAGTGCTCACTATCCAGGAGCGATGGCGATTCGAATCGATTCCTAACCAGCTGGTGATTTATTCCTTACACAAACCTCACTCACCCGCTAAAGTGAGGTATTGATCACCGAGTCAACTATCCATGAGTCTCGAGTTTGCCAGGAACCACATGTACCCGAGGGCCGACCGACTGCACTTTGGTCTTATCATCTCGCCCCCGTGTCCTACCATACCTGCTCCGACACAGTGCGCTGCGGGCAATCTACTCAGCCCGAATAATCTCCCAGCTTCGCGGTCGGAAGGTACTTTATCCGGCCAGCTAAATGTAAGGCATGCGTTCAACATGACTCGAGGCCCAACAACGGTCGGTCCTTAATCGACACAGATGGAAAGCACTACAGTCCAAAACTCTGTAAGTCTCCGTCCGGTCTCAACTTCATTTAACACTTAGTTATACCATGACTACATAGTCATCCAAGCAGATCTAGGTAACCACCTATAACTCACAGGTGACAGGAAATCACTCAACTTCTACTGGTCTAAGCCAGCTAAGCATTGACTCGACTGCGGATACCAGAGTAACAAGGATATGGTATAACAAAGGTAGACAAGGTATAATGCAGCAACGGTTGCAAACAACTCCTGAACGTAATGCATCAATTAAAGTAAAGCATTTAATTAATAATTGCAAACCAGGGAGAAAATGCTCCGGGGCTTGCCTCTCTCGAAGGAGCTCGGGCGGTGATCGGGGCACTCCGGAAGTTCCTCAACGTCCTCCTCGTCGGCTTCGGGCACTTTCTGCGGCTGCACC